>CM068376.1:284185330-284795330 GCA_034769895.1 Magicicada septendecula
CACGTACACACAAAAGGCCGAAAACTAGACACTCTAGAACAATTGGAAATATACAAATACACGAAAACACAAAAAACGACATCCTAAACGAACAGACACAATTTAAATCACACGCATTGTGAACGAACATATCACACCCCACACACACAATATTGATCTTTCAAAACTCGATATCGTTGCCAACAACAAGACAGACAGTGCTACCAGTGGCAGCCTCTGAAGAAGCTTTTTTAAAAGCGAAAACCGGTTAAGGCTATAAGGTAAAACTTTTACGTGTTTACCCATAAAAAACTTCGTGTTCTGAGTCGGTAGTGATTTAGTCCATTTCTTCTTTCTTTATTTTTAAGCGGTAATCAGTACTTTGTGTGCCCAATTTTAGAAAGATTTTTCTCGATTTTCAGCTTCCCAAACATGTTTTCCTCTTTTGATAAGGATAAAGTATCTGATAAAGTATCTAAGGATAAAGTATCTAAAGGATGCGTTGTCTGTAATGCATCAATGCGCTTTAACATTTCCCAGTTACTGAAGTAAATAAGTAACTGTAAGTAATACGTTTCTGTCTGTTAAGTAACAGACACATTATGGACAACGAAATCCAAGAACTATATATTTTTTTTAATTGGTTGATATTATTAGTTTTGTTGTTTAATTTACTTTTTATTCATATTGTGCCAGTAATAATAAAAGTAAATATTCTTCTTGAGTATGAATTACTTGTTAGTTATATTATGTAATCAATTAACCTTCCAGTAGAATGTAAACCTAGAGAGTGAAGAAACTCAGGAGCCGAGCAATTTTTTTCTTCACATCTACTGTATTACAACATTCACAGAGTTTGGTACTGTATATGAGCTAAAGCTCTAAGTGTATTTAAATCTGAACAACGTTCAGGTCATGTCTAAATTTGAACCCTTTGAGGTTTGACTGTCTGTTTTGGAATTTTGGTCAGTAGACCAAACGACAAATCTCTACTGATTCACTGAGTAACCCTTATTTAAGTTTACTGTTTTCGAACACCGATAGCACTTACCAATGACATAGCAATGAGAATTACTAGACATTAAAAAAAATACTACACTCGAATCCTAAAAAAGAATTGATAGTATGACGTTATGCCACTATTTAAAGCTACGAGGGTAGTGTGAAAAGTTTCTGGCCTGAATAGGAAAACAACACTTTTCTGGATTAATTTGCAATTATTTCTCAACATAATCTCTGTTTAGCTTTATACACTTTTCCAATGATGTTTTGAAGCGGGTATGCCAGACTGATAAGCCAATTCGCCAATGTCCTCAAAATAGCCATTTACAGCATTGTCGGCAATGTCGTCAAAATGACGACTTGATTGTCGTCAGCAAATTTTTTCACATCGAGTCATTTTTGACGTTAGGAAAGAGATAGAAGTCACTCGGGGATAAATGGGGTGAGTATGGTGGCTGAGGAAGCAATTCAAACTTCAAAACTTCAATTCTTTAATTTTAGCCATCATAACAGTTGGTTCAGAAACTTCCTTTCTACAATTTTTTTGGTCAAGTGTCAGCGAATGCGGCACCCATCTAGTCCACAGCTTTGTCATACACATGTGTTCGTGTAAGATATTGTGCACCGGTTCCGTTGATATACCAGCAGTCTCAGCTATCTTCTTCACCTTCATTCTACCGTCTACCACAATTATTTCATGTTTTTTTCTATTTTTTCTGGCATAGTCACTTCAATTAGATGTCCAACACGAGGGTCGTCAGTTGTGCTTGTCTAACCCATTAAAATACAGCAACCCACCGCTAAACCATTGTATTCAATGGATAACAGTCCCCCAACTTTGAATACAGCTCCTTTTTTTATACCGTTTGCAGTTAAATTTATGAAAACAAAATTTAATTATAGTCTGAATTTCCAGTCTATCCAATGATGCTCGAGGCGCTTACAGCGGTGGACTGTGCTACTCATAATAAAAATCTCATTGACTATAAATCATCGAAATTAGACCTAGAAGGGATGAAATTATACAACACGGTAAAAATAATGAGCATAGTAGCACTATCTCTGTGTCAGGCCCAGAACTTTTCACCCTATCCTCATAATCTTTTAAAATTATATACAGGTATATATGCATATGGATAGTGTAATTGTGGCAAATATTGCCTGTAATAGTAATTACATATCATATATCATATATAAGCTACTCATTAGGCTTATGTCTACCTCAATGTACAGCACACCCTAAACCTGAGACCAATATATACCACTGACTAGAACAAAAGTATGTGGTAGTGAAGCAGGCTTGTTTTTACAATGTTGCCAGCACATGTGATTTAGTCTCCACTAAAGTTATACACAGTACAGTATAACTTTTTTTATCTACTAATTGCTTATCATCATTAAGAATTTTCTTTAACAGTGAAGGGAAAACATGAAAAAATTTAACCTTGTGTGTAGAATGACTCACATCTCGCATCCACAAACATTAAATGTGATTAATGGAGCAACTAGTCATTGGATCATTGTTTTCTGTTATATTTGTTTCCTTTACCTCAAGCAAATGAAATTGTTACTTATAACAGTGCCAAGTTTAGTATTCTCATGCTGTTTGAATACAAATGTATAAAATCCTGTTTTTCCTTGAATAAGTAAAAGTGTACTATTACTTTAAAAAAAATGTTAACATTGCTATCAAAAAATAATGATTCCTCAGTGTCCTGGATAACATTATAACACCAGAAAAAATGTTAACTTTAAGAGATATTGTTACCAGAAAAAAAATGATAGAAAGTTGAGTCTGTTTCAACCATACCCTGGGACTTATTATTATACGAATTATTAGTCCTTTCTTGTTATATGAATTATAAGACCTTTTTTATTATAATTTGTTGTTTTTTATCCTATATTATTTGGGGATATTTTTTTAATTAATTGGTAACATAAAGTACATATAAGGGATACTATTATGACTATGATAATTATTATTATAAATATTTATTTATAACTAATAAGAACTGTTGGGTCACTATATTGTTTATAAATGTTACTTGATTATGAAATAACAATTAAGTATTGACATACCTTTCTCTTCATAAATAAATTTTAGTACTTTAAGCATTAACTTAAATAGAACATTTTATCATACTATCTTTGCTGGTTTCAGTCAATTATAGAGTCTCCTGATAAACAGTTAACGTTAAATGAAATCTACAACTGGTTCCAAAATACATTTTGTTACTTCAGAAGAAATGCGGCTACATGGAAGGTACTGTATTTTGTGACTATTTCTTGTCTGAATGCTAGAATTATTGATACACACAAATCTACAAACCTACATGCAACATATAAACATGCATTTTAAAATGTATTTTAAAAATTATTCATAACTGAAAAACGTGTTATTTAAAAACACAGAATATTCCTGAAATTTATTTCATATCTACACACATATTATATATTTAAAAAATATTTTTAATTGCATGAAGTAAATACAGACTTAATTTCTGAAATATTTTTATAATTAGATTTAAGCTTATTAACTTAGTCTTTTTATTTATTTTACAATAATTTAATGTAATGGTGTTATAATTCAAAACAGCTTAACAAATCAGTTTCTATACCTGGTGATGCCTTGTTAGACATTTCTCCCTCAATAGAGCTGTAACATGATCGCTGTAGAATAACATTCTCTGTTGGATAATAAAAAAAAACAAATAGAATATTCAGATATGTTGTCAGTTTGATTGCTTGTTGTTCAGTGTGTTAAGTGATGTGTTAAATCATAAATTATGCCTGCTCTTCTAAATTATTAAATTATATTTGACTTTTTTGTTATTAATCTACTCACATGACTTTGTTAAATAATATTCTTTATTCACAAAAAGCAGTAAGTCCACCAATATAGTTCTGATCATGATACTTCTTAGATTTGTAGAGCTGAGTTTATGGTTTGAATCCATTTTTTTTTTCTTTTAGTCTTCCTAGAGTTTCACTGAAGTGCATGACTTTCTATAGTTCTTTTCACATCTACTGGTGAACAAAAAAAATAATTTTAAAAAATTAATAAATACAAGACACTACGAATGAACAAAAAACTGAGTACAGTACATCACTTCCTGTCATAGCTGTGGTTGTACCAATGTACTACTAATTTATAGGACCCAAAAAAACTCAGTGCATTTGCAACTAGAAAAGCATCTCAATGAGCTTAAATCCTACTAAGGTGAATAGTTCTCCATAACACACAGCCAGATTTTTGTTACGTCCATACCATGTTAATTGTAAATGACCTTATCCTCAGCTGGAGAAGTTGAGGAAACTGAAGACATCTTGTGCTGCCAGCATCATCCAAAACTAAAGACTGACTGACAGGACAAAGCAGTAACAAAAATCACCTTATTTCAAGTTGTGTATTAATAAAATTGTGGTTTATAATTACAGTTAATTTTAAAAAATCTAAAATTCATTTGTATTATTAAATTTTTGTTATTTGTGTAATTTTCATTTATTATTTAATCATTATACTATTGTTTATTACATGACAGACTTTTGTTTATTGTAATTTTGTGTTTTGTGTTTTCATACATTATTTACAAAGTTTAAATAAAGTTAATTTGTTATATTGTTTTGTTAATATATTCTTCTCCTTTAAATTTATAATTCCAAAAGATGTGTCCATAATTCTATATATGTATCCAGGTTTTGTTACTTACAAGCTTCTTATGTTAGTGACAGTGATAAAAACAAAACTAAAGCAGCTGTTAACATCAGGTTTTAAACTATAAGAGTGTAACATAAATTATTGTTAAATATAACATTTCTTGACATACTATAAATCGTTTAGTGTCACACTACCGAAATGAAATACTAGTTTATTTTTTTAAATAGGAATAAGTAATTGACAATTAAGTACAGGCCTGTTATAATGCATGCTTCTGTAGATAACAGCTGTGTTAGAGGGAAACTGTAACACCAAGAGATAATTGATTAAATACAGTAGTTATTCATATGCAATTAATGTTCTGTCAGTAACAGCACATTATTGCCAAAATAGAAATGTAATAGAAAAACTCTTACAATATGCCACAGTTACTTGTGATTTAGAAGATGAGTTCTCAAGATCTCGTCAGCTTATGTAATTCAGACATTACTTTGTATGTCCCCATCAACAATGTTTATTCATATCAGCTGGTGAAGAAATTGTGTGTGTGTGTGTGTGTGTGTGTGTGTGTGTGTGTGTGTGTGTGTGTGTGTGTGTGTGTGTGTGTGTGTGTGTGTGTGTGTGTGTGTGTGTGTGTGTGTGTGTGTGTGTGTGTGTGTGTGTGTGTGTGTGTGTGTGTGTGTGTGTGTGTGTGTGTGTGTGTGTGTGTGTGTGTGTGTGTGTGTGCGACTTAAAAATTACTAAAGAAGAGGGTATTTGAACAAACCAAAAAGAAACACAAAAAATAAAATTAATATTGATTAATTGTGTCTTCAAATGAATAAAACTTTAGTACCAGTAACTACATTTACTAAATTGAGTATCTCCGTGTAGTCATTCCATATTTTCATAAGATAAAACTGCAGTGTATGTATACTACAAAATGCTATCCTCTTAAACACAAGTAGCAGTGGTAGCTTGTGACCAAAAAATCTGGTGGCACACAAAAAATTAAGCATCAAGCAAGAACAACTTTAGGTTTTTATTACAACATTATTAGACCTAATTAACTGTAAATATATAATTTAAATAAATAAACATTTGTTTATTCAAATAAACGTTTAAGTCACTAACAACTGACTTTGCATAACACTACACGCAGATGACACATTCAAATAAACACTTTAACTGACCACTGACAAACGAAACCATACTGCAATGTTGGCAGCGTGTAGGTAGGTTGCCTTATGCTGCCTAAGTCTGTCTCACTTGCTCTTCTGCTCCTCACTCACTCTTATGCTTAGCTGCGGCATACCCCTTAACCCCCGGTAGCAGCTTAAACAGGAACTCAGTACAGACATTTTCAATAACATTAAATATCTAAATGTAAATTGAGTATATTTATAATCGTATAATAAAAATACTTTATATATTTTTTTATATCTCAGAATTTCTGGAGGTAGTGCTATCTTGCTACCTCCTATGGAAACCATCCATGGCAAATAGAATTTTTAAAATTTTACAGGCATTTGTAATCTCTTAGTAAAACCAGTGTCTATGAGAGATTAAATTGTTACCTTCAGTTCTCAGCAAGACTATTTTAAGCTGCATAATATAACATTTATGTAACCTATTAGCAGTTTCTTTGTACGTATACTGCATTATAGGCTCATCTACATTTGTGTATCTCAATAACTTACTTTTCATACTATTTATTTACTTCCTTTTCTGTGCACTGTATAATTTCTTATTTGTCAGGAATAACATCTTTTGGTAATGATGATAAGGGCTAATGATAAGTCCTTTTGGTTTCCATTAAAGTTTTATGCTGAGGGATAATAAGGTATCTGCATTGTCACCTGTATCTGTTGAAGTAAACATACTGTTTAGATAAATAGCTGGAGAATGCAAAAACTTTATAAATCTTATAAATAAAATGTGAGAGATAAACTTATTATTGCTGCAAACTTAATCGAATTTGAGGATGAATGGAATGACATATGAAAAAACAGTATGTAACAAATGAAATAACCATATAAAATACAGGAATATAAAGATATAAATAATAAGAAGCCCGGTAAATTATTGGTGCATGTGTGTGTCTCATACTGTTTAGCAGTGGCAGCTAGTGGTTAAGAATATGGGATTGCAAGTTTTGACGAGCATAGGAGGACCGACTGTCACTGTGTTTCTCATTGGGATAACTGTTATATTTCACATTATATTTGTAGAATTCTAGTGAAAAACGCAGATACTAGTGCACACTATACGAGGGGGTACCCAAAAATAACCGGAATTTTTTTTTTAATGCTATGTATTTAATTTTTTTTACAAAAAAACCTTATCACCTTCAAAGTACTCTCCATTACACTTAATACATTTGTCCAATCTGCGATCCCATTCCTGGAAACATGTTTCAAACTCGTCTGTTGTGATGGCCGACAGCTCCTGCCTCGTTTTTTTCTTTACCGCTTCCATGTCGTCAAAACGTTATCCTTTCATGTCCCTCTTCATTCGCGGAAACAAGAAGAAATCGCACGGAGCGAGGTCAGGTGAGTAAGGGGCGTGGGGCAAGGGAGTCATGTTGTTTTTTGCTAAAAACTGGCGCACTGAAATGGCTGCGTGAGCAGGTGCATTGTCATGGTGGAAAAACCAGTCCCTCGTCTGCCACAAATCGGCCCTTTTTTGTCGCACATTGTTACGCAATCTTTTTAAAACCTCCAAATAGAAAGCCTGATTAACAGTCTGACCTGGTGGGACGAATTCAGAATGCACTACCCCTCTCACATCGAAAAAACAAATGAGCATCGTCTTGAAGTTGATTTCACTTGACGAGCTTTTTTTGGGTGAGACGACAATGAAGTTTTCCACTGGCTTGACTGTTGTTTAGTTTCGGGGTCGTAACCATAGCACCATGACTCGTCACCAGTAATGACCTTGGAAAACAAAATCTGGGTCGGTTCGGAGCTGGTCTTTCAATGCACGGCATGTTTCAACTCGATTGTCTTTTCGCTGTTCAGTCAGGAGCCGAGGTACAAATTTTGGAGTGACCCTTCTCATCCCCAAATCTTCTGACTAAATTCGCTGAACCGAGCTCCAAGTTATTCCAGGTAACTTACTAATCTCTTCAATGGTCTGTCGTCTGTCTTCAAGCATGATTGCTTGAACTTTTTCAACATTTTCGTCAATTCTGGAAGTTGACGGACGTCCAGAATGAGGTTTGTCATCAATTGACATTTCACCTTCTTTGAAACGAGAAAACCATTGGTACACTTGAGTTTTTCCCATAGCACTATCCTTGTAAGCTGTTTTCAACATCACAACAGTTTCTGCGGCGTTTTTCCCAAGCAGGAAGCAAACTTTTACAGCAGCGCGCTCAAAAAATGAGGAGCAAGCGAAACTGCTTTTACAAAACGAATTACTGTGACAGGACACAACCTTCCCAGGCGACAACAACGACGGCACTGAACTCGGAACGAGTTGCGCTACGCTCGCCTAGCAGGAGAAATGCGTACTACGTAAGCTCCGCCAATCGCAGCGCTATTCCGGTTATTTTTGGGTACCCCCTCGTATAACCTATTCATAGTTTCTATAAAGACGCCATAATTTATATAGTAATAAAATAACTTTTAAAAATGCTGAAATGCTAAATGTTGTAATTGCTAGATATATACTTATATTTGATATCTTGAAAAAAACATAACAAGTTCATAAGGCTTTCATGGCGGTGACAACAAAGTTGAAAACATTACTTCCAGTGCTGTTAGGCCGTGGTCTATCGTTTGGTCTAGTCTCTACCTCACGGGGTGAATTGGCGGACACCATGCCAGTTCTTTCCAACACTGAAGATAGTCTCTGATGGTCGGACCAAAACATCTGTAAACACAAACAATAGACTACGCCCTAACAGCCCAACCAATAATGTTTCCAACATTCGTAATGTTTGTAAAACTGGTGGCATGTAGGTGTAAAGACAGAACAGAAAAATAAATAGTACATATATTGCATGTATTAATGGTCTACAATCATAAATGACCAGAAGTTGCAGTACTATTGCTAATCTCACAAAGATCTTACATTGCATGTTATTTCTCCTATACTGTGACAGTTGAGTGCACACATTGGCTTCCAGTTATAAGAGTTCCAAAAGGGACATCTTGTTGGGACTGCAAACGTTATGTGACTTTACTGAGGAACAGAGTAGATGACAATTTGTCCATGAAACATTATTCAAAAAAAGTTTTGATAAAAAATCTATAGCCCGATTTTTTTTTTTTTTTTTTTTTTTTTTTTTTTTTTTTTTTTTTTGAAACAACAGTAGCTAACTAACATGATGAAATTGTTATTTTATAAATATGAGAGTGTATAATATGAAGAAACTATCTCATATTTATTTTTAGTGCATAATATGAGAAACTATAAATAAAATCAACATAGGTATGAGATAGACAGACCATTCAGCTTAAAATTCCTGAAACTGAAGCTAAAATTCATGCAGTTGTCACAAAGAAATACAGTGGCTATTGTTGTCAGAAAAAGAGAATACAGTACTTGCATAATGTAGGATCATTGTACTTTGTAAATATGTGCGAGGAACAAGATGTCAGTTTAGATTGTCACCATTTCAAGAGTGCATATGTGATCACTCACCAACCAACTGAAAAAAATCACATTTTACTGTTTAATAAACTTTTCAAATTTAATCATATTTATGAACAAACCATAGCAATAAAAACACACAATTTTACATGTGTTTAATTGTGAATTTTACCACAACAAATGTCAGTCTTGAAATTATCTTTGCACTAGCATATGAGTCATATTAAAAAATAACAATGAATTTTACCTTTTTACAAACCTTTGTTCCCTGTCTCCCCCTTCTGCATGCATGTGTCCGCATGCAAATAACAACATTTTATGCTGATATTACATGAAAGAAGTAAACCTAGATGAAAAATACTTATAAATTAGAACTGATGTATATTTTATTAAAATATTTAATTGTATTAAGAAAACAAAAACAGTGGATTTACACAATTCAGCTGTTTAGTTAATTTCATTTAGGTACACATTTTTAGAAGTTATTATAACTACATCCTGAATTTACATGTTATATTTGTTGGGATTATGGAGGGCTGATATGTTGGGATTTGGGGATATGTTATGTTTGGCTGGGCTATGTTATGGGATATGTTTAGATGATATCTTATATTTGTTGAGATTATATATACTGTTACGACATCACAGAACAATCTACGTGTTTGTCGAATGTGCCAGAAGAATCTCCATTAATGTGTGCGGCATACGTGACTGTAGACGCATTTGCAAGAGTCTTCTCGATGCCGCCAGCCGTGCGGACTGTGTCAAGGCCGCAGTTAATTATGTAGTTCATACAGACGCTAAGACACAATTAGGAATGTCCTGGTCTGTCTGTGAGCATTGTATAAATACTTGGCGGCAGCGGCCTTAGCAGTCAGTATAGCAGCGACATATTTACAGTTCGGTTCGAGTAATTATCGGGCGATATTACTGTGCGCGTTCAAGTGGTTATTAATTAAGTGTTGTGTTTTTTAATCGGACAGTATAATTTTAATACAATTGTGTTTAATTTTAGTGGACATTTTATTGTGTGTGAACAATTTTTAATTGATTTGTTGTAGAGACTGTGTTGTTAATTACGAACTGTTAACTGTGGAAATTAAAGCTGGTGATTAGTGACTTAATTGGTGTCTTGTACTTATTTTGTTTCCACTGTACCTACAACGATCAAGTAGACCGTCGTAACAATATATATATATATATATATATATATATATATATTCTTATGTTACACAAGATTATATGTTTGTAGGCAGGACCACAAAACAAGCGGGATGGTTTTCAGGTGGGTGTAAGGTAGTTGTGGACACACTGGCTTCCGATTAAGTTGACAGTCTACCTGGCCTGTCATAAGCCACTTTGGTCGTACAATTGAGTCCATTATTATTATTATTATTATTATTATTATTATTATTATTATTATTATTATTATTTTCATCATCATCATTACCATTATTATTACCATAATCAACATTGATTAATAAATAAAATATTATGTATACCATTTACAGTGGCAATTCTAGTCTGGGGTTGGGCCGCAGAAGCTGAAGTGTCATCTTATTAGATTATAAAATATATTCTGATTGTGGGGTCGAGTTAAGGTCACTGCTTGGTTTGTCTGCCAGTACCTATTGCTGGGGACATAATACAGCAGTCTTGTCTGACATGCTGTATAAGTAACTGGCTGGATAAGTAACAAAGGCACACTTACACTACACTACACACACAAATCGTTCTCCACCGTGTGGCTCACCTCCGTGTGTGATACCAGACGGTTGATTTCTCTTTTGTGGTAGTGGAATGTGAGTTGTGCCATGGCCAGGGCATGCATTAGACTGCAGGTATAATGCTTGAAGGGCAGTAAAGAAGATCTTTACTTTTTGTTTTTATTGCCATCTACTAAGATGGCCACTTTTGAGAACTGCCACTGCTCACTTACCAAATATATCTTTTTATTTGTACATTTAATTGTAGGCAAATCGTAATTCAAAACAACTTTATTTTCAGTTACTGGTACTTAATAGTAAATTACAATGGAACCTCACTAATTTGTCTCCCTCTGTAATTTGTCACCCACTCAAGGTTTTCTTCTTTTCCTTTATTAACAAGCAAGTAACGTATAAGCTCTAATTATATTCAGAGTAAACCAGAAACATGCTGATTGTGGCCAGGATTCTAATAATAGCCAGGAGAACAGATTGGGGAAGGTATTGGTTCCAAGAACGGGTATTTCATACTTGTGTACATGGCACAATAAGTGTTGTGTTGTGTTGTTACAGCATAATATGTTTCCAAAAATTCAGTCAGATTGCTGATGCTTGGCAAAGTATTCTGGAAAACACTCTAAAATCTCCCTGAAATAAGTTACAGCCATTTGAATTACAACCAGCGTCTACAGAACCAGAAGGTCTTGATCCCACATCAGAATTGTTATATCTGCCAATCTCTACCAGCATTTAACAGTTCGAATGAAGACGACGTCAAAAATTGGTGTGAAATATACTTACCGGATGTAGGTTATGAAATGTTTAGTGATGATAAAATTGTTACATACATATTTACAGAACCTACAGAAGCTAATGATGAAGAAGCTGACCAGCCAATAAAAACTGCAATCTCTCATAATGAGGCCATTCAATCAATGACTACAACAATCAAGTGGTACGAAGGCCAAGATGTAGCAGAACTGTCTAAAATAATTTCATGACACCAAATACATAATTTGGCTCTTAAAAAGTACAGTTGACAGAAAAAAAAAGAAATTTATAGATTTTTTCACAATCATTAAATTTTTTTTTTGCAATTACAGTGCTTAACTTGTTTGAGTTTGAACATTTCCAGCAATAAATATGTTCAAGCATAACATTAGTACTGTACATTGCTAGTTTTGTAATAAAACATTTTATATTGTCTTTAATGGGTTTGTTTCTTACTCCCTCACTAACTTGTCTATTTTAATTCATCACCCCTTCAGTCCCGTAGGTGACGATTTAGTGAGGTTCTACTGTATCTGTTTTTAACAGATATTTGACTCCAATTATATCTACTCTCATAAGTAGCTTTTAAAATGAACTTGATTACATATTAAAAAATAATATTAATAATTAATAGTAACTTGTTCAATTATTTTAAAAATATAATGATTAATAGTATTGTAAAATACATAAGGTCCCCTTTTCTGAATAGTAAATATTAGTGCTTGTATAAATCCTATGATAAATTGGCCATTATTAGATTATATATTTTTATTATAACAGTCAATTAAAATTATTAGAGAGTAAAATGTTGATAACATGTTGACAACCTTTAGATTTAGTGTTTTGTTTTTGCAACATTAAAAACTAAACACTACAAATAATTAATGCCTTTGCTGCTTCTTCCCAGTTAAAAATAGAGTTGAAACTATAATTCTGTTTTACTTTAAATCTAAATTAATTATATATCTCTTCAGTACCATTATCCCATATACTTTCTTTTTACAGTATTGTTTTCAAGATGTTTTAGTGCACTGTTACTTTTAATTAATAATTTTGTTTGTTTAATTCTTTTGCCAAATTTGTATTTGTAACTCTTAGTAACAATTCATTCCATCACATTTTTCTTTGTTTTTGCTCTCTCAATTATTACTTTTTTTTTACTACAAAAAGTGAATAATAATTTTATTTATGTTTCTTCATTCCTGTATGAATTATTTTGTATAGAATGCAGTGCGCCACAACCTGTCCCTCCACAAATGTTTCATGAGGGTGGAAAACGTGAAAGGTGCCGTCTGGACAGTGGATGAAGTGGAATTTTACAAAAGACGGCCACAGCGTTGTCTCACCGGGTACGTCAGCTGGACAAGTTGGTTACAGTCTCCTCTAACTCTTTCTAGCAAACATTTCAAATCGGACATTTTTTATTCTTTTTAAATCTCTTTATATTTCTTTCTTTCTAGTTTGTGTACTTCTTCTTTCGCTTTATTTCTGTGCATAAGGCGGGCTCACAGTGATGACCAAGGACAACAGCTGACAACGACAGGTAGTTTCGAATTGAATATGTTCTGCTCAGAAAGCAGTTAGAAGGAGCTAATTCTTTTTTTATTTTTCTCTTTTATCTTTCTTTCTCTTCTCTTTAACTTTGTCTTTTACACTATTTTCTTTGTCTTGATGGTCTGTGTATACAGAACGCGATCCGCACGAATCTGTCACTGCACAAGTGTTTTGTGCGATATGAAGATGACTTTGGATCTTTCTGGATGGTGGACGATGCTGAGTTTGTCAAGAGGCGCCATCTTTCTCGTGGTCGTCCTCGGAAATATGACCCAAATCCATCACCCACTCCACCCTACCTACCCACACAGTAAGCACTCAAGTTTGCCTAAGACAACGCAATGCCTTGGCGCTGCTCCTTTGCTGCCATCGTTTCTGCTACCGCTGCTTGCCAATGCAATGTCACTGTTATGCTTGCTACTTTTTTGTCTTGTGTTTTGTATACTTTGTATTTAGCCAGTTGCTTGCCAACGGAGTAATTTAATCTTCATGAGTAATCTACAATAGTAAGTACCAAGTAATATAAAATAATCTGCATGAATCTTTTATATACAATCGTACTTTCAGCATTATTTGTAGTATATATTGTTTGGTTGATTCATTGTTTTGATGTATTCTGATGAACCAGTTCTGTTTTATGTAAAGATTAATAAACAAACTATAAGATTCACTAGTGTATACACTTCAGTTCCGAATAAATTATAGTTAGAGTCTATGTATTTTAATACGCACATTCATACATAATATAAATTTGTTCTCTTACACAAATAAACTCAGTGGTGTGTAGAATTTACATTACCTGGATTAATTCAATAATTTGGACAACAGATTACTATGCAATGTTGTTGGTTATTTCAATTTTATTAGTTTTCAAAGCAACAACATTCATACATATTTTATAAACATGGGTATGTCTGGGTACAAAAGTATGTTTCTCTGTCCAGTTATGTAACTAATATACACGTAAATCTATTTTTGTCACAAAACAAACAAAATAAAACATTTATAGTTCTTAACTAAAAATGAACTTTTTTCATGTGAAAAACTTACTATTTTATTGGACGCGTTTCGGCTTAGTATCCGCCTTCTTCAGCTTTGGTAACAGACTGCCAGCATTTTGTAACGGTTGTGTGGAAGGTGAAGTGGGGGTGGTGTGTGGAGGAAGGGGATTGGCGCGGGGATTCAACTTACTGTTTGTTTTCTGTATAATTGTGTCAAAAAGTGTATGTGATTTATATTGTAATTGATCGTTGAGTATGTTGTTTGGTTGTGTTGTGTGGTGTTTATATATTTCGTATTGTTCAGTTGTGTCTCAACTGTTGAGACACAACTGAACAATACGAAATATATAAACACCACACAACACAACCAAACAACATACTCAACGATCAATTACAATATAAATCACATAACTTTTTGACACAATTATACAGAAAACAAACAGTAAGTTGAATCCCCGCGCCAATCCCCTTCCTCCACACACCACCCCCACTTCACCTTCCACACAACCGTTACAAAATGCTGGCAGTCTGTTACCAAAGCTGAAGAAGGCGGATACTAAGCCGAAACGCGTCCAATAAAATAGTAAGTTTTTCACATGAAAAAAGTTTATTTTTAGTTAAGTGTTAGTGCTGTGAAAGAAGAGATGAATAATCAAGACAACTATTTATAGTTCCATGTGCTTGGTTTGGTGTTTCTCAACCAGCTGTAGTTGAATAGCATTAAGATGTTCCTCTTTTACAGCAGTAATAGAAGATAATGTTTTGTTTGACCAACTACTGGTAATTTGTAAATAACAACAGTTTAATGCTTTTCAGCCACAGTTGTCTGAGACATCCGAAGAAACACCAAACTGAGCACACGATCAATAAATGTTTTATTTCGTGGTGTGTGTGTGTGGGGGGGGGCATGAGTGGAACTTATATATAATATGTGTATAGTGAAACCACTGCATAAAATTTTAACAGTATGTGAGTAAAAACATAGTAATGAAGTTTTAGCGATAACTGACACTCTTATTTTTCAACCAGGTAATTTTTCTATCTTCTTCTGTATGACTTTCCTTTACCTCTGTTGTTCTTCTGCCTTGACAGCTACAACTAATTACATATTCATTCTTATTTTTACTAAGTATCTTGTTTGTAAGGCATGTTAATTATTTCTATACAGATTTACTTCTTCAGTAATTGTCTTTAGTTATATTTATGGTAGCAGTACTACATTATGTAAGAGGACTGTTTTTTTTTTTATTTAATCTAAGGTTTCCTTCCTTAGAAAATTTAGTTTCCAGGCCTCTTCTCTCTTCACCAAAGCTGGGGGATTATCTTTCCCTATCCTCCATCAGCTGAAACCATGGACAATACACAGCTACTCTTATGCACCAAATGTCCTTCAGCATTTCTTGATATCCCCCATTGGCCACTGTCTTATATAAACTCTCATTCCAAATTACCCCACATTTCTTTAATCTAATACCATGATCTGCTGCCTGAAATCCACAGGCAGCATCCTAGTGTGGCCACCTAGGTTTTACTGTTATCAAAACCCAAGCTTCCATGAGGCTGTGCCTCTGACTCCTTACAAAAGCAGGCTGGCCTTATCAAAAGTAGCTGATGCCCTTCAGTGAATGTAATCTACTGTCCACACAGTATGGCTCTATGCTTCAAAGGGGTCAACTTCAAGGGAAGCCACACCTTAAACAGCGGAGCAACCATCATTAAGAACTGCAAGAACCTGCTAAAGCTACTTCAACTGTGATGCCATTTGGACCTAAGCTTCTTCAGAGTACTTCTGTACAAAACTTGTGCCCTCAGCTCTGGCATCCCACTGTGGCCAAGGCCTGTTACCCATGCCCATGACACATAGTTCTAAGCTAGCTTCCATGTGTAAATTCTAGGTGGGGTGAAAAGACATTGTTTTGGATATTGTAGCTCACAGCTGTGCAATCACAAAATTCAAATTCATGGAATTTTAATCTTGCAACAGCATTCACATTTACATACAAACTTTTGGGACGTTTGGTTCTGATGCGCATGCGTTGCATATGATGGTTAACTTGTGGTCATCTGCCGAACTCTAAAAGTATTACACACACATGGGAATCCTCTACCATCACAACTAAATGTAAAATATTGTTGTTTTCATTCCTTAATAAACATTTTATTTATAATATGTATTTCACTTTTCTGACTACAGAATGCTAATTTTTAGATAAACATTGTAACATTTAATTTTCAGAAAATTTTGAATATTTGTACAGACAAAGGTAAACATTTTAACAAAATGATTTGTATCTGAAAATTAGTGTTCTTTAGTCACAAAAGTGCAAAACACTTTTAATATAACATTCCATGCTACCCTATACACTTTCTCTTCAGTTTTGGAGAAAGTGACAGAAACAATTCCTCTTTTCTGAAATTCTGGTGTAGGCTACACATACCAATGTTTCAATATCAATTATAAACTCTGTTGCTAACTCTTCCAAAGCAATCTTGTGTATTAACAACTTCCGAATAAATGAGAATACTAATTTACCAATAAATTAGTTTTATAAAAACACAAACCTTTACAGGCAAGATATGAAAGTACACCTGGAGAATTACCAAAAATATTGTGGGTAACAGAAACATTACTGTGACTGAAAACAGAGTTTCTGCAACTTTCAACTTCAGAATTTACTTCAATTATTCTCAGTTTTTGTCTGTAAACATTTTTTTGTTTTTTAGTCTATATGATTAAAGTCTATTTTTCAGAATATTTATTAAAGCTTTTTTCTTCATTTATACACAATGGCTAAAACATTCATAGAGGGTCATTAACAAAAAGGTCAGGTCTGTTGGTATACTACTTCTCCTGGGTCTTTTGTAATAACTATAGGCCAGTAATAAAGTGGTAAAAACATTTATATTTTCATTAAATGAATAATAATCATCATATGCCTTAAAGTGTTACCCCTAAAGCTAGTTGTAACCTTGGGACTTATACTTCACATAACAGTACCCCAAGGTTATCTCTCACAAGCTAATCAGAATACAGGATGCTGAAAATCATTGCTGTTTTGGTCTTGGTAGGCAGTGATCAAGTTGGCCAAGCCAAACTAGACCACCATATACAGTAGTTTTAAGTGGAACCTACAACAGCCACAGTGAGTGAGTGATATCAGACTTTAACCACCTTGCCACTTAAATAATAAAATGGCTTTTAAATTAATAATAAAATTATAATACTTATATAATACTAAAATTTTATGTGCATCTGATGAGTTAGCTTTTCTTCATTTTATGACCACCTGTGATAAGAATTTATTTTTAAAATTTTATCTAAAAATTATTATCACAGAATCAGAAATAGTGTATTAATCCAGGACAGAAAATTATGCAGTCAGTACTTTGTAACGATGAAGTTATGCGCTCAGAGAAAAGTGTAACAAGACATACCGGTATTCAGAGAATCTTTCATGGCCACTGATAGTATCCTATAAAGTTTCCAATGCAACACAGTTTTTCAGTGTTTTTCTGTTACTTATATGTTACTGTAGCAACCAACCAATCTGCTTTACGTGACCAATAATAATTTTTTATGATGTAAGAAGAAAGTTCAGAAGAGAGGTTATAAACAACTGCAGTAAACTCTTGGCCATTAATAAGAAGGATGTACATCAGTACGTGGGAAGTTTCATCTTTGTTTTAAAACCAGCATAGAAATTATCATAATGTTTTTGTGCTATTTCTCTTTCTGTCAGTTAATGAAACTGATTTTGGAAATACAAAGCTATTACCAAATTGTTCAACTTTAAGTTCAATAAGTTGTTTAATTATTTTGAGTTGTAAATCATTAAAATTAATCTGCTTAATTTCAAGATGTGTATGTGTCACATAATTGACATGTTGTATATGTAATATAATGAAAACGTTTTTCCTTTATATTATCATAAAACAACATAAATAATTTTGGAAAACATACCAGAATGTAAACTAAAAACACACTGGTAGATCGAGGACAACAAGCAATCAGCTGGGTTGTGGTACCTTGAATCATAATACAGATGGCACATGTGTGTGTCAAACAGAGGAAACATAATCAGTTTTTATATTCACTTACTGAAACATGAAACAACAAATTGCTTGGATTACAAATTAAAATAATGTTCATTCTGTCTACTTTATTATAAATACTCAAACAACAAATTTCTTTTTTGTTCATTTATTTTTACATTTTCATAGATACTCATTTCATTAAATGCACGTATTGACTTCTGAACAAATATATAACAGATATCAATAAATATTTAACAAACATTTAAACTATTTTTATTATCTTTTTTCTTAGTAATAATATATACAGTACTTTTTTAAAACAAGATATTATTTTACAACGAGATGTCTTTAAATGAACTGCTGGTTTTACTAACTATCTGCTTGTTGAGATTTGATAACTAACACCAAGCCTCATAAAACATGGTTTTTTATCTTTATCAATTAGTTTCCTTTCTCCACCATGGCACTACATCTAATACTAGGCCCTAACCTCCTCCAACAGTCTCAGTCTACTTTGGCTGCTTCCCATTCCTCACTCCCAGCAGAGTTTCAGGATCTCACCAAATGTTATCATTTTATCAGTTTATAACAATATTTATCTTGTTTATAAATATATATAAAATATACTTTATGGTGTGCGCGCGCGTACATACATATATGCATGTACATGTGTGTGTGTGTGTGTGTGTGTGTGTGTGTGTGTGTGTGTGTGTGTGTGTGTGTGTGTGTGTGTGTGTGTGTGTGTGTGTGTGTGTGTGTGTGTGTGTGTGTGTGTGTGTGTGTGTGTGTGTGTGTGTGTGTGTGTGTGTGTGTGTGTGTGTGTGTGTGTGTGTGTGTGTGTGTGTGTGTGTGTGTGTGTGTGTGTGTGTGTGTGTGTGTGTGTGTGTGTGTGTGTGTGTGTGTGTGTGTGTGTGTGTGTGTGTGTGTGTGTGTGTGTGTGTTCACCACTGCTGTCACAGACTCAACAGGCTTGTGGGCGGTAACACTATTTTACCTTTGCATTCAGTGTATTTCGGCATTGTATTTGTGCATTCTGTTTATGTATGATCTTTTTACTTATTGGTACAGTAAGCTTAATACTTTACATAGATAATAAACATTATTAAATTTATGTACGTAGCTTTTATGTGGGTGTCGTGAACTATTTTACAATTTAAATATTTATGTATTTACATTTACTATGTATGCTACATTTACTATTATTCATGTTCTTACATTTTTTATAAAGCATGTTTTAAATTTCTAATTTTTCTGTATTATGTGTTCTAAGTGTTGTTTACTTGCATGATAAGGTAAGTTGGTGTGTGTTTTTAAATTTTTCTACAAATTTTTATATTCTTCAATTTTCATATTTTCTTCTATTATTACATTTCATATTTCTTATATATATATATATATATATATATATATATGTATATATATATATATATTTATTTATACTTTACTTATTTTTTAATATTCTTTATATATAATATACCGTAGTTTTGTAATGAGACATAAGTCTGTTTTAAAATGTAATTTTGAGTGTTTCAATATGATTTTTTACAGTTAACAGTTATATAATCATATTATTTGAATGAAAGAACATTATGTAAAACAGTGCTTATAAAATTGCGAGCACTAGTAGTTAGTACAGTGAGACAACTTTTATAATACTCTGCAGTAATGGTAAACTACGAATGGTAACAAACAGATATACGGAAGAATACTAGTTTGCAGGACCAAAAGCATACCAGTACACTGAGATTGCATATTTTTGTGTGTGTGTGTGTGTGTGTGTGTGTGTGTGTGTGTGTGTGTGTGTGTGTGTGTGTGTGTGTGTGTGTGTGTGTGTGTGTGTGTGTGTGTGTGTGGGTGTGTGTGTGTGTGTGTGTGTGTGTGTGTGTGTGTGTGTGTGTGTGTGTGTGTGTGTGTGTGTGTGTGTGTGTGTGTGTTCATATATAAATACTTGCAGGCTTGATTCAGTATTGTTAAATATACAATGCTCAAATGGTATTGTGGTAGCTAATTAATAAAAATAGTAATATTAAGAAATTAAATTAAAGTAAGTTAATTAAATTGTCTTTAAACACTGGTATAAATGGCATGAACTCATCTAGTGTAATATGATATTATTGTAACAAAATAGTGTACTCATTACGCTGGCATAATGTCACATATAAACATTCATAAATACATTGAAATTTACATAACTAAATATCACTACTGTGAAACCATCACAAACAAGCATGATCTCTCTTTTTGCTAATATTTCTAACCACATTTCCTCAAATTCATACTCCAACACTTTTTCTTTACCTGTTGTACTATTAATGTTCCATTGTCCCACTTTGACACCTTTCTTCTTCAGTTCTAGCTCCTTAGTTTCTTTAATAGCTTCTTTATTCCCCCAGCACATCTGTTTACTATCCTGTGTGCCTCATTTTATTTGTATTTTGGATCACTGCTTCCTTTATTATTTGAACTGCTCTCTATTTTCTGTTCCCACTTGATTTTTTCAATTATTTAATTCTTTTTGTTCCATATCCACTTTTCTCTGCTAATCCATAACTTATAAAATTCCACTTTTACCTTCTTTCCCTTATTTATTTCCTGCTATGCTAAATCTCCAATGTACTTGTTCAGTTCTTGTCAAGTTATTGTCTATGAATACTTTAATATCTTTCCACTCTCTTAGCTTCCATTTATTTTCCATTACTTCCAATTTTTCCTCCCAGTTATTCAACTCTAATACACACATATAAGTATGTATTGTTTTACTTCTCTTATATTTGTTGTTACTCTCGGATTCTCATGTAGAAAACCAGTGATCCCTTCTGTAAGCATGTCCATTTTGCTTGTATCTTGTTTCAAACTGCTCAGTGTTATGTTGTTCCTTTTCCTTTCATAATATTTTATTTTATGATTGTTTTCATATATTTTGGCTTATGACTTATTTCCTTGAAGTATTATCTCATTTACCTCGCTAATTTTCCTGAGCTCTTCTCTAAATTCTTAGTTTTCCTTTCTACTTCCTTTATCTCTGAAAAAATTTTCTGCAGCAATTCCTTTATTTCCCCATTTTCTGATTCAGCCCTTTCCTTTTTGTTGGAATCATGCCATTTTCTTGCTACTTTTAAGTAGACTAAATGCTTCTATCCTCCTCTTTATCATCACCAGTTCCATCATCATTGTCTGTACCCATTTTTCTCTTTATCTTCCACTCATACCCTTATTGCACTTTAATATTTTTAACTTCATAGTTTTACACATAGTGGGAGTAGGCAGTACTAAAAATGAGAAGAAATAAAAAATAAGTAAAATAAAAATAAAAATATTTAACCAGTCTTGCCACAGTACCACTGTGACTACCGCTGCCTTATCTTAAGTAAAGGTTATAAAATTGTTTGGTTATAAACCCATTTGTATAAATTAATATAAAAAACACTGTCCACCTCTTCTAATCCCCAAGTTTGTACTCAACCATACAACACATTTACTGTTCCTAGTCTGTAATTTCTAATCCATAAGTTAACTTCTCTACACCAAAGCATAAATATAAACACTGAATTTTTCTTCAAAAGTTAAAACACGAGAACACTTTGTACAAAAAACACTGACTCTATTCTAACCTAAGTGCCATAATATTTATGCATTTAATTGCTTCTGTCTGTTAATATTTTCGATACCTTCACCTCACAATCACATATTCATATAACTCTTCTCACATAACAAAAGTATACTAATTACTGTCTAAAGCTTAAATTTTGCAATATAAACAACACCATGTAAATTTTCCATGTTTATGATTTATATTCACGATGCTCAATTATTTTTTCTGTGAAGCAGAAGAAATATTTGACATTTTCTTTATTATTTTTATATTTTTTCATCTTGGTATATATGTGACAATATGAATTAATAGACATGAAAATCTGGATCAGAACCTACTTTTAATATATAATTATTAATATTGATGGTACTTTCTTTTGTGAACTTACTTGTTTATTCTCTCATACGATGTTTCGGAGTCTTGTTCTCCTTCTTCAGTGAGATTTTGTATACAGAATGTGTCAAGTTGTCGGTAATTTGTAACGGTTTTCTTCCTACTTTTAATAATTTACTTAAATGTTTGTCAACTTCATTTAATTTAGATGATGGGTTCTTTCCTTCACTGTCAAGTTATATTTCACCTTACCATCATTTGGACCTTGGAATAATTTTCTGAGATGTTTCTGTCAATGCTTCATTCTTATAATACTTATTAAATCGTCTTATTTACTATATACTGGAAATATTCCATCTAGATATCACATTTTGGCTTTGGCACCATTTTTAAAGTATTATTACAGTCCAGAACTTGCATTAATTAGTGTTGGTGCTGGACATATGTTCAATGGTGACATCCAAATGGCATCAAAGGTGAAGAATTTCTAGTTGTACAGTAACATACATTTTTTATAAGTAATTCTATCACTTTAACTACAAACAGAATTTTCAACTTCTTTTAACATTTTTTTTAAATCTTAAATTATGTCATAATGTCATAAGATCTCTGACAATTTAATTTCCTAATTTATCCAAATGCTTCATTCATGAAGTGTTTTTAAATAACAATACACTATTATTATATTCTGTAATTGTCTTACTATTATAGTTGTATGTTAAACAGCTGTAAGATTTTCCAGATTTAACTTAAAAAGTAAAAGAAAAACAATACATTAACAAGGCACAATCCCAAATAATGTGAAATTCGAATTATTAGGTTTTCCTGTTACAAAAGTGTTTTATTATGTATAAAATGCATGCTTTATTTCACACAGTTATACAATATTGAAATAAGAATTGGAAAAAAATGGGCTATTTATTCATTAACATTTTAATACATTACCTTTTTTTATCCACATTATGACTTCTTTTCTGTAGTTGGATTAAAAATTCAAAATTAGGTAAGACAGATAAAAAAGGATAATATTTTTAAATTAATTTATTCAAGGCATGGCTTGAATATCATGGATTTCAAACTATTTACTTAATCTGATAAGTGAAGTTTAAAGTAATCTCAGTATGTATAATGTAGAAGGGGTAGACAGGAGAATGATTAGAAAGGGGTATGTTTAGAATGATGGAAAAACTACACTTTGTTGTATTAAATTTCACACTATGCATAAGGATATCATTTAGGTGGGCCAAATATTATTTATAATGTTGTGATTGTAGTTATAAGAGATGAGGAGGAAGAGGTGATAAATTATACTTTGAGGTGAGGAAGAGGTGATTATAAATACTAATTTTTGCACTTTATAATCAATTAAATCTTTAAATTCATAGTGACTGTCAATCGATGAATTTTTCGGGTGAAGGGTTTGTGAGGATCAGTCAAAAAATATAACACAAATTTTAAATTATTTATGTCAACGTTTCGACAATGTTTATTGTTATAATCAGGACATATGTATGAATACAAAAGAAATGTCAAACACAATAGAACATTCTTGGATTTCGTTGTCCATGACATGTCCATTACTTAACTAAATATCACTATTGTATTAACGACTCGGAACACTAAGTTTTTTATAAGTAATATCATAAAGTTTTACCTTACAGCCTAAACTGGTTTTCTCCTTTAAAAGGCTTCTTCAGAGGCTGCCGTAGGTAGCGCTGTCCGTCTTGTTGTTGGCGACGGTATAGATTTTAGAATAGATGCGACATCATGAAATGAAGAGTACAGGATATGAAAATGTCAGGGAGCATGCCCTGTAAAACCTTCCCTTGGGCTGAAAACACATCATGATGATTCTCATTGGAAAGTAACAGGAGTCTCAAAACACTTATAATGAACCCCCCCCCCCCCAGCCATATGGAGTAAAATGGGAAAGTAGAAGACAGGCCAGGAATAATAAATGAAAATACTAAATGTGTTTTGGTACAGCTGAACATCTTGAAAACACAGTCCAGTGACATAGAGAATACTAAGAAAAATTTTTGTAGAAAAAATTGTGCAGGGAAATGGATATATTAGAGCTACAAATAGCAATAATGGAGAAAGATATAAAATACACATGTGTGTAAGTGTGAGGGGGTTCCACAGCACACATGTGCTTGTAGTTTTCTCATACCCCAGAATGTTAAAATTCAGGTGTATCAGTTTTTATCTCTCAACATTTTGACATTCTCTTTCTCCAACGTCTTCTTCAGGAGTGTCTTACCAATTAAGGAAATGTTCCTGTAGATGTTCCTCATACAATCTATTGAATAGCATCATCCATAATGTTTTGACAGTGTGAACATTTTAGTGTCTCCGAATTTTATGTGTCCAATCTCTGTGTGATGTTAACACAATATGAAATTGTTGTCATCATATTTTATATTTCTTATGTGTTCATTTCTTTTTCCTGCATCTCTTTGATTTGGATGTCCCAAGTAGGTACAGATGACAAAAAACACTACCCATCATTACTAATGGAATAGAACGCACAACAAATCAGATAAGACCTGGATATGCACAAAAATTCACACTTTCTAAACATCACAGATAATGCACACAATAATACAGATATCTTGTCCCCAGCTACACACTGACATGCAATAGGAGTAACAGTCATACAACGGTGCCAAGCACAAATAATGAGAATAGTTAATAAACCTTGCCAGGCAAAATAAAAAGGGATGATAGCAAACAACAACACACTGTGAAGAAAACACTGGTGGATGTCATTATTTATATACATGTAATCTTAAGAAAGCTTTTGGATCTGATAGTGACAGATGGGTTTAGGCAATTGTCAAAGAAGAATAGAAAAATGAACAAATCTTGTCAGTGATCCCATTCAATTAAAATATTTATCCAGATTGTAGAAAACAGAAAAATTTATATCATTCAATAGAAACCAGGGAACCATTGTTTCAAGCCACATCTTGTATCCCACTTTTATTACAGTCATATGTAAAAAAATTACTACCAGTAAGTAAAACTTAAGTTAAACATCTGTGAAAAGCATAATACCTGAACCATCTGTTTGACTTATAAACACTCAACAATTTATCAGATACAGGGTTATTTAACTGACTGAAATCACTGAAAAAGTTTCAAGGAAACTAAGTTTCTTTATAATTTTCTTGGATACAATGTATGATTTTGATAGTTTTGCATAAAGGATTGAACTCTAAGTTGAAAATAATTGTCTCCATATAATTCGTTGAGATATTGCAGTCATATCTGATAGATCAGTATTTGTGGATTAGACAGAGGATTCACAAACTAATCTGCTCTGAACGAAATTAAGGCAGGAGTGTAATACTACTTAATATTGTAGCAACTTTAGTTGACAACACTATGACATGGCGAGGGGGTGAGGCTATCAGTCCACCCCTCTGAGCTGTTAAAAATTTCAGCAGAATTCCATAATCGTGTAATGTAGACCTATTTCTAAGCCAGTTCCATGTGCTAAAGTAAGGTTTATAAATATCTGTATAAATAAAATGAATTAGAGTATTTATAAATTAATAAAAGAAAGAGTTTTCTTAATAATAAAATCACTGAAAATGCATAAACACAACATTTATCTTTCTCGTCCAGACACAGTTCCACTTACAGGGTTGTTGATCTTGTAGCTCCTCTAGTCTGATGTCACTTTGGTTTGAACCACCATCTTTGCACAGGTAAACTAGCAATTTCTTGATTTTAAAATTCAGAAAAATAAGATTTTAATGGTCAGCAATTTAATGACCATGATCCAGGGATTGCACCAAGTGACATTTGGTAGTAAAAAATAAGATTTAATCCTCCCTATTGAAGAACTTCCACAGAAAGGTGTGAACAGGCATTATGTAGCACTACAGTAGTTTTAGCAGGCAAATTGATAGCATGCGAGTCATAAAAAGTAGTAGATGCAAGAAGTCTTCTCCTTCTTCTTCTTCTTCTTCTTCTTCTTCTTCTTCTTCTTCCTCACAAACTTACAACCACCATTTTCATGGTCTTCCTATATCTCTTTTCCCTCTTGGGTTGTAGTTAAGTATTTTTTGGGTATTCTCCCATTTCCCATTCTATTTACGTGGTAATTCCATCTTTCTTTATATTCCGTTATTTTTTCATTTATTGCATATACATTTAGTTCATTTCGCACGTCTTCATTTCTTACTAAATCTCTTCTTGTGCAGCCTTTGACCCGTCTCAAAACTCTCACTTCTGCTGCCTGTATTTTGCTGTCTCCTTTTTTGGTATTTATCCAACTTTCACTCCCATACATAAGTACAGGTACAGCCATCGTTTTATAAAATTTTATCCTTGTGTTTTTTCGTGTGTTGTTATTTAATGTTCTATTTATTGAGCCACATATTGCCTGGAACTTATTTATTTTATTTTCCATGTCATTGTCATAATTGTAGCTTGCGTCGCAGCTCAAGTATGTAAAATTTGATACTTGTTCGATTGGCTTATTGTTGACAATTATTTTCGATTTAACGGGATATTTGCCTTGGAAAGCCATAACTTTCATCTTATGCAAGGAAATTTTAAGATTATATTCTGGACATATTTGATTCAGTCGGTGCCCTGCCAGTTGTAATTTATCTTTACTCTCTTGTATTATTATTTTATCGTCAGCAAATAGTAATGTGCTCAGTCTAGCTTATAGATAAGTAAGTATGTCGGTCTAGCTTATTAGTCCAGGATATTCCTTTGTTGGCATTTTTTAAGAACATCGTCAATATATTGCAACGTTACAACAATTGTACAAATATATTATCATATTCTCAACGCAACTATAATATGTATTACACCAGCCAGGTCGCAGGATTTTGTTTCTCGTTGCATCAAGTATATGTGGTTGCACAATAATTAAATAATTTTTAAAGAGGAGTGAGATGTTGTTGACATGAAATAATCATTTAAGACCGTTTCAAAATAATCATTCTAAGATTTATTAATTTTTTGAAAAATATTCAAAAATTAAAATTTCAAACGTTAAACAAATAAACATTCACCTTTATAGGTTTTGCAAATATACTGTAACCTGCTATGCTATTCATAACATACAACAAAAATAAACACCCATATAATCTTACTAACTAACCAAACATATTAAACAAGTTATTTAAATTCTTTTTATTTTTGTGTCTGAAATTAACTCAAGTTTTAATTAATGATATCAACTCATTTATCAACAAAATTATATTAAGATTCAAGAATGAATTTATTGTTGCTATAAACAAATAAAAATGATATTACATTTACTTCCAATCTATTATTGATTTATACTGACACACCCAAAAATACAACAAAAGCTTAGTATTTCTTTTCTACAAGTTGTTGTTAAATTACACTCTCTTATCTAACTACTGTTTTACTTTAAAATTCTAATTATTATCTGTTCATATATTTAAGTTCTTTTCAAGAGCTCTCTTCACAATAAAAAAATATAATTGTTTTTGTATCACCTGCGTATATCTGACGTTACCGTTGCATGTGTGTGTGTGTGTGCACGCGCAGAATCCTGAGAGTATGCTGATGTTGATGATGATGATGATGATGATGATGATGATGATGATGATGATGATGATGATGATGATGATGATGATGATGATGATGATGATGATGACTATGCTGATGCGGTGTTTGTTGTCTCTATGGGTTGTTGCTGTTGGTGATGCTCCAGCATTCCTCCTTATGTCTTGGTGTGAGTGTGGTACAGTGTGTGTGTCCTGGTCGATCTGCAATCGGGCAGCGTGACATCGTGTGTAGATTTCTTGAGTCTGAGTGTGTAATCGCCCAAAATTGCTAGTGGTATTTATACTGGTGGCGATTTGACAGGTACTGGCCTGTTTTCGACAAGCTAGAGATGGTCAGTTCGCGCCAAAGCATCCTTTTTATTACACTCACTTTTTGGTTAATTATCGCGAACTCATGAACATACTCGTCACATGAGTGATATCATTGTTTGCATAATTTTTTTCTGGTCACTCACATATATCACACATATTAATTACTCTTTAATTACACTAGTAATTAATATTAATTTAATAGCGTCTTTAATATGCACCTTCGGAAATAAATTTTACATCACCATACTCATCAAAAATTCCTTAATGTAATGGTGTCTTTATAATTGGCGTAAGTCTTTGTTTACAGGTTTAACACAAGTAATTAGTTTATTATAATCCTGTTAAGACCTGATTAATTGACAACAAACAATTCGTATGCATCACCCCATATTCTTGTCGCACCTGGCTTCATGCACACAAACACACACACTCCGTATTTTTAACTATCGAAGCAGGTACACTCTCGACAGGACAGAGCCTGCATTTTCATGCACAAAATTGTATAAAACTGTTCCTTATTCTATTTACACTAATTACAATATAAAAGATACCACCCTGGGCAAATATGCAAATATATGTATTGTTACAATATATATTGAAAAGAGTGGTAGACAAGCTACATCCTGCCTTACTCCTTGGTTAATTTTTATTACCTCATCCCATCCCTCATCCGATCTCTTATTACCTCTGTTTATTGCTATTCTTGTCGCGTGATACAAGCTTTTGATTGCATTTACAAGGTGTGGAGGACACCCATTGTTTATTATTATTATCCAGAGCTTATTTCTGTCAACTCGGTCAAAGGCTTTCTCGAAATCTATGAAAGCGAGGTGGTTTCGAGATTAAATTCTCTACATTTTTCTATAAGACACTTGATTGTGAAGATATTATCGCTGCATGAGCGTCCTTGCCGAAATCCGTTTTGTTCTTCTTGTAAGAGTGTGTCTGCCAATACCTTTAACTGGTTATTAAGTATTCTTGAATAAATCTTGTAAGAAGCATTCAGCAGGTTTATGCCTCTATAGATCCCACAATCACTTCTGTTCCCTTTCTTGAAAAGAGAGATCACCTCTGCTGTTCCCCATGCACTTGGAATTTTACACCTTTTCCAGCACATATTAATGAGATGTAAGAACCTGAGGTGACAGAAAGTGCCAGCGTATTTGATTAGTTCCAAATATATCCCGTCTAATACTACAGCTTTTCTATTTTTCATGCCTTTTAGTGCATCTTGTAATTCACTCATTGATATCTCATCAACATCCATGATTTCTCCTTCATCATTAAGGTTTGGGTTATTATTTTGTTCTTCTGTACATGGAATAAGTACGTAGTCATTTCTGATCCATTCTTTGAACAAATCTAAAGCCACCCAGGAAAACTCTTTGGCTTTGTAGTAAACTGGAAGAGTTGATACATTGATGTTTTTAAAACGATGAGATTTCTAGTATCCAGTTACTAAAAATAGGTAATTTATGAGATCCGGCTGCATTACCACAAACTAAATTTTGTTGTCTCCCCTTCTTTGTCTTGAAACCCAGGTCACCTTCCCCTTGACTTGCCTGTTCTTGTGGTAACATTTTATAATTTAGCCCTAGTTTAGTATACACACTATATTGTATGTCTCACATGAAAGAAGTATAGAGGCAATTCATGTCTGTGTATTTTTAATCTCCCACTCATATTTTAATTAATGTTTTTGTTCTGCCCTGAAACTGCTGGTTAAACCAGGTTAAATAGGTAGTCTACTGTGCTGTCAAAACTAGTGAAGAGTTTATTGTAAAATATCTTTTGACGAGAATTATATCAAAAAAGTTACATAGTAACTCAGAATATTCAGCTAATTGTTAGCTTTTTGTCTTAATGTCAAACAAACTTCACAAGCTAATTGAATAACAAGATATTATCAGTTGGTGAAATAAAGATGTCATTTAAAATAAATTGTAGCTATTAACATGAAGATTCCTAAGAGTGCTGGACATAGGTAGAAAGGATAAAGCATTTTTGTCTGTTATTATATTTATATTTACTACATTTTATAATTTCTATTAGGTAGCTCAGTAGACCAGTGGGTATGGCACCTGGCTACTAACATAGAGGTCCTGGCCTCGATTCCCGGGCCCACACCATAAAATCAAGGTGCGTTTTTCAGCCCCCAGGTCGACTCAGCCTGTTGAAAATGAGTACCTGGGATAACATCCTGGGGATAATAATGGGCAGCTGAAGTGTAGTGCTGGCCACACTGCCTTCCTTTTATGCTGTACGGGTCACATAAGGCAGCCTACCCTGCCTTCTCCTACACTACTTCAGGTGGTACACACATGGGAGCCATTATTATTATTATTATTATTATTATTATTATTATTTCTATTAACTATTTGTGTATTTATCATTTTTACGTATATTTGAAAAATTCTGTTTCAGGTATATTTTTAGGTATGTATTAACATATTTCGTGCAATGTGTACTTTTATAAAACTACTTTAATGTTACAGAGTTCCAGTTGTGCAGCCTGAATACTTTTATTTACATATCTTTTTACTTTTTTATGAAAATATTAATTTATATGTTGTCATTATTAGTTTCTTTTCGACATTAAGTGTTTCACATTCTGTTTACTTTGATTTTCTGTTTTAATTTTGATGTCATATAATAAATTTATTTTGTTTTCTTGTTGAATATTTTAAAATAATGGTACACTTCTCATGTAATTTCTTCTCACAGGGATGCTCAATCAGAGGAAAACCTGTCATTAAAAAATCCAAGGTTATATAGTGACTCAGTGAATGCCAATATTCAGGTGAGTGGTATGAGCTAAAATATTATTATCTTAAAAGCGATTTATAGTATATTTGATTTGAATTTCTTCATAATTCAGTATCTTAATATTCATAAACATATTCTATAATAATGCTCATATTTTATTCTCAACACAATTTTCAGCGTGAAACACACAAAAATTGTAAAATATAAATGAAGTTTTTCTCATAAGTGTGAGAAAATATATTTTTTTTACTTTTTGTATTAAATATATTTTCACTTAAGACACTATGGTTATCTTCTGTGCAGAATAATAACAATAGTATAGTCTTCAATAATAACTCTACTTTCTGGTTTATCACACATTGTTTAATTTTTTCTGCTGATGATACAAAACATTTGGTGTTAAAGAAAATAAAACAATATATGTTAAATCAGAACATATATTGTTAACTGGTTGCTGTTAACAATGGAAACCATGAAAATTCATGAGCCAGATTGATGTTGTTTTTATTCACACATTCGCCCGTACACAAGGCATCATGTCTGCTCTGGAATCAATTCATCAGCATGTTGCTGGTTGCATAGATGATGATAGATGGCCATGCCTGCAATTTTGGTTTATCTCTCTTTGAACTTCTTCACCCACCACTGTACATTCCTAAAATTTACAGCATACTCATAAAACATTCTTCAGCAGATTGCATATTTCCTTCTGCACGTAGCCCTTGTTTGGCCAAAATTCAATGATAGGTCTTTGTTTAGGTCTCAGATTCATTGTTCTAAACACTCAGTCTGGAAAAAAGCATACATTAATATGGTAAGGACACCTCTACAACACTGCACATGGACACTCACAGTCACTCTTGTATATCACAAATGAAACAAACCACATTCATCTATTGACACGTTCATACTCTGGTGACCAGGAATTTGTTCTCAGAAGCGTGTTTACATAATGAGCCTACAATTTTATTTTTTTCATACAAACAAAAGTCATTATAATTACAAGAAACTTAGGAATTACAATGTATTAAAAAATCATAACCATATATATGCACATGTACACACATATACACGTGCATGTACATGTCCATGTGTGTGTGTGTGTGTGTGTGTGTGTGTGTGTGTGTGTGTGTGTGTGTGTGTGTGTTGTTAGTTTTTTGGGTTGTAGTAGCATATAATTATCTCCCACTGAATGAATCATCCATCCATATCCGTTCATTCCTCAATGGCTTCTGTCTTATGCAATTCTTGTCTGTAAAACTGTAATAAGTAGTGCACTATGTCACTCATTCCTCTGTCTTCAAAAGGGTCATCACAATGGCCTCTTTGTGTCTCTTGACTGCCAGTCTACCAATCTAAATTCTACCTACCCAAATGTCCTGCCCATTTCTATTTTTTTTTTTTTTTGTAACTTTGTAAATGACATAACCTTGTATAGTTTGGTTGTGTACCCTTTTTTTTTTTTCTGTCCCATCATTTTACCCTTAACATAGTCCTTCCCATGCTTCTCTATAAAGTTAACTCTTTTTGTATCATTCATGTGTTCATTGTCCAAGTTTGTGACGCACAAATAATTACAGGAAACACAGGCTTAATTAAATATAATGGGTATTTGCTATTCTCCATAATATTGTTTATGTTCAAAAGGAAGAACTGCCATCAAGTCTTGTCTACTAAGTGTTTATAAATATTATGATTTTTGAAAATATCACACTGTATCCAGGCCCGTATTTAGGTATTGTGTGCCCCTGTGCTCTAAGTAATATGCCGCCCCCACCTACACAAACTTACGACTCAAACAAGGAAACAAGCCATGATTTTACAGACATACCAGCTCAAGTTGAGTACGAGTTGATAACTCGTACATTATAATAAGTAAACATAAACATATGATGGCAGTCTGTTGTAGCGTTGTAGGTATTACAAGTTACAACGTAATTTTAAATGGGGTAATTCTCTCAACATTGACATATAATTCATGTAGGATGTAGTCTACAGAAAATTTATTCTTTTTATACTGTCATTATTTTTGTCTAGACCAGGAGATGCCGATGTTGAAGGTTCTGGATGAATCTCATTATTTTCATCAGAAGTGCTAGAACCTTGGTTGGTTGTTTTCCATTCATTACCAGTACCACCAGTAGGCCTATTACTATTACTTACATGAATTTTTGGTTCTTCAGAAATTTTGTTTTCAGTTTTTTCATAACTAAAAAACAATTCTAATTTTCTTACTTTTTCAACGGTGTCATCTTCTTTTTGTTTCTTTTCTTCTGCCTTCCGTCTATATGCCGCCCCACTTAGTCTTTTTCTTCCGTCCATTTCAATTTTATACTTAAATATCGATTTGCAATCCAATAAAGAACTAAAGAAGTAAAAATTAAACTCGTACTTTTTTTCATTTCACATCACAGTTCACAGTTTAATAAAAACTAACGTAACCTAGTTGAATAGAATAGGCAAACGGTAGCACAGAGCGGCGCGCGAGCCAGACCAGAACGGCAGCCAACAGCGCAGTGTTGCCAACAAAAACCTTCCCTACCTCATTTAAACAGACTAGTAGCACTAGTATAACAGCAGCAGAATACTGGATTTGGAATGGCAATATGACATATGAGTAAGCGGAAATAACCAAGTGACAGACAGGAATGCAATGTTTCCTTCCTCAACAGTATACACTGCTCGCAACAATCTACATGAATATGGCATTGATTATTTGATTTCATAAATCGTTGCAATTACATTGGAAATTATTTTAATAATTGATTTCTTCAATAGTTGACCAAATGTTATAATTATTGGTGACGAGACGATTAATTGCCAATTATTCGTCACCAATAATGATTTTAATGCATTGGAAATATCCTTTCATTGTGAATCTAAAAAATAAAAATCCAAAATTTTGCCGCCCCCCAAATTTTGCCGCCCTGTGCACGAGCACAGAATAGCACGTGCCTAAATACAGGCCTGACTGTATCAGTAACCTACTGAGCATTCTGCTTGATGCTCGAAACATGTCCCAAGTAAGGGAAAAACATCTTGACTGTATATGAAATGTATTATAAGTTATAAACATATTGCATGTTCACCCAGCAGCATACCCAATTAATTGCTTTAACACTTTCAGTACCATGTGTATCAATTTGATGCACACTTGTGTTTTACCAGTGGACTATGTGTATCAGTTTGATGCACACTGCATTTGTTGTCACGGACCATGTGCATCAATTTGATACACGAAGTGGTCATGTTTCAAACACTGTGTATAACATTTATTCACAGTTATTACTAATATAAATGCATATATATATATATATATATATATATATCGTATTCCGGAAAGTGGCTGGTCCACTAGAAATTTAACAAATTTTGGCCTGGCACTGAAAGTGTTAAGGAAAGCCTGGTTAGTATATTTTTTCATACACTATAATAAGGCAAAAACAGCTCACTTTGTGAAAGTATGTTCAAAATGAATACAGTCAGAGTTAGAGAGGTGCATTGTCAGAAAATATTTAAGTCGTCTCATAAATATATAAAAACTGTCTAAAGAGTACCAGTATTACAACTGTTTATTTAAGTATTTGTTATTTGTTACACAAAGAATTGAAGAGAACTGTATAACTTTTAAGATAAATCAGCTGATCAGTTTAAAAATTGTAAGTTAGATTAGTTGTCACAGTGGCAAATATAAAACTAAGAACGCATTATTGTAGTTTCACCTTTGTCCAAATAGAGTCCTTGACATAATGATAATTGTTTGAAATCTGGAATACCAGATATGTTACCACAATTATGTATGATAGAAAACACAACATCAACTTTTGCCTACTCTCATATATTTTCATTCTTTATAAAATAACATTTGTATAATTAAATTTAAAATTTATTATCTCAGTTAAATATTTCAACCATCTGAATAAAAATGTCCCAAATAAATTTTATGGTTTTGTGTATACAGTACTGCCAATTTTTATTTTTATTTTCTATGTAATTCCATAAATTAAAATGTAATTTACTATTTTTAAAGATAAGAATTGGTAGAACATAGGATATATAATAGTTCAGTAAGCAGCACAATAACTTTTTTTTGTTGGCTGTTATAAGAAAAAAAATGTAATACAAATGGCTTATGCATTTAGTTTTGACTCCATTTGATTTGACTGTTTTCTTATATGAATTATAGGCTAGTTTCCCATTATACTAACATCTACAGAGAGCGTAAATAAAAATCGAAGGCAAATGTAGAATCATAGCCATTTGTGTGTATTATATTTCAGACAAACCATTCCAACATAAGTGTACAAAAAGATACTGTAATAACTAATAGGTCCACAGGTCACAGTATTCCGTGGCATAACGTAAGATATTAAGTTTCAAAGTTTACTAGTTTGCATCAGCTTCTTTTATAATTTTTCACTTAATCTAAATACTTAAACTTTTTTTTATACTGATTTGAAGTGTCAAGTACATTAACCTATACTCTGGCCTGTCACACCGTGCCACTTTGCTGTATAGCAAGAAATTAAATTTCCAAAGTAACTTTTAGGTATAACATATTATATCAGAAAATATTGATACATATATCAATATAGAGCCATTTAAAAATTTTCTTCAAAATGTTTTGAAGTATCTTTAATTATGCTATAACAAAAGGACACAAGAAGTAAAAATTAGTTTAAAATTGTATTATAGAAATTATGTAACAGTTATAATAATTTTATAAGATTAAATATAACATGTCTTAAATTACTAACTTAAAGTTCCAATTTTCTCTTAAAAATAAAAACAAAATTTATAGAACTCTACTGTCTATTTACATTCTGTTTTATGTTTTACAAAAAACTAATGTTAATATAAGGTCATCTGAATTCATGTTATAGGGAGGATTGGGTGAAAGTGTGTTCCCATCGTATATAAGTAGTTCTCCGCCACCTCTGAGACCTGACAGTGGACCACCATCACCATCACCTAAAAAACTGAGGTTACAAATTAAAATGTGTATATATATTTAATTTACACATCAAGACAAAAGAACCAGTACATAAAAGTCAATAAATCACATAAACAAGGTGTCAACAGTGATATGAGTGTTTTATTTCAAACAGAAATAATACTGTTGCACACCACTATACGAAAATTATTCTGATTATCGCTTTCAAGCTTCACAGCCCATCATCAAATCGGAAATACATTATACTAACATAATATGTTATACTAATATAAATATATATCCAATCTGATGATGAGTTGTGAATCTTGAAAGCACTAATCGGTATAATTTTTCTATAGTGGTGTGCAACAGTGTTATTTCTGTTTGTGATTATAACCACTAAAACAACTTTATTAATTAGATGTTTTATTTCAATTGCTGCCTTGAAAACGACATAGCATAATAAATATAGATATCATTACTGATTTTTTAATATAATATTAATAAACGTGCTGTTGCAGGACATGCTCTGATGAAGACGTTATGAGAGTGAACCAAGAGAATGGAACGCATTCATATGGCCAGACACAGCATATCACAAGAGAGGAGAGACCACCTCTAAATGAAGACCTAGAACAGGAAGAATCATTGGCAGCTTCACCAGAAGATGACAATGAAGAAGATGTAGCTCAGGACTTATCAATGGCTACAGACGATGTAGCAAACAATGACGCCATTGAATCATAACGTTGTACAGAATACTACATTACCTGAACTTATCAATGTGTCTATATGTAAATAGATTTAATTTTTATGTGCTAATCAAAATCATAAAAAGCAAAATTGTATATAGCTTAATACACAGAGAAAACCACTGTATGTATGTATATACTTATGTGCTAGATATGAAATGTGTAAGCATGTATGATATGTTTGTATATGTGTATGTATGTATTTGTGCGTGTGTGTGTGTGTGTGTGTGTGTGTGTGTTGTGTTTACAAGTAACAATGTTGATTTTATCAAAATTTAAACTCATTGAAAACCATATTGATGATTTGAATGTTTACTTGATTTTGATTTCACTGTGTGCCCTTTCGTTTTGACTGTTTTGTTAATGACACCAAAACTGGGATCAAATTTAAACATACTGACAACAGTAAGGGCTTCCAAACCTAATTTTGTTAAAATAATTTTATCATTATTTCTTGCCTCATATTAATAATTAATATTCTTGTCTTTATATATAGGCAATAAACATCATATCTTTTTAAAGTTAAATTACCTAGCAATCTTGAAATTATTTTAGTGGAAAAAGGGAATCCACAAAATTTGTCTAAGTCATCACAGCGGTGATGTCAAAAATTAATATTTTTCCCAATAAACTCGAGAAATAACATGACTATACTGTCTTACAAGAAAAGTTAAAATTCATTAACATTTATGTGTTTACAATCTCAATATTCACAAATTTTAATTTCAAATACTGGTACGTTATAAACATTGTTTTCAGAAGCTCTTTAATTCATTTAAATACAATATATTTCTTTTTAAATTCTCATCTGAATGGGAGTAAAGTTTTTTTTTTAAGTTTAAAACATAAAAGCTGACATAATGACAACAAACTCCCAGTGATTTTGAAACTCTGAGAAAATTTAATTAGTCTGTGTAATTAATGTTTTTTTTTTAGATAGAGTAATACTTCTGACTGTCAGTAAGAAGTAAATTCCTCTTACATTAAAATTTACACCAGCTTTTGTCTCTAAAGTAAATTTTGTAGATTACTCATATCCTAAATTAAATAAATTATTATTCATTTAAATGTAATACTTATCTGGCCTGCATATTGTCAACTTGGATAATACTAAATATCACTATAATATTGACGACTCGGAACACTTAGTGTTCCAAGTCGTCAATATTATAGTGATATTTAGTTAAGTAACGGACACGTCATGGACAACGAAATCCAAGAATTGGATAATACACAGTTACAATTGTGATTACTTGGAGTAATACACAGTTTCAAACCATTAAATTTGAATGACATTAAAATTTATGAAAAGACTACATAATATTACATTTTGCCCAGTATGCATAATATTTATTTGATTTCCTGAACAGAGTTTAGGCTCTTTAGTTTTTCAGATATCCTAGAATTTTCTCATTGTATAAAATAAATATTTAGTGTAGTTGTTAAGCTACATACAATACAAATCACACTCCCATTTCATAACACTTATAGATTCGGTCAATAAATACACGCTTAGATAAAACATTCTAAAAATTTCCATATTCAGTAAAATAATTTTGTGTCCAAACATAAACTATTTTTCTCTTTTCCCTGTCATTTAGTGAGAGAAAACATTTCATATACAACTAATTTTTTGTAATATGAGCATCCTAAAAAATTAATTATGAATAGATAGCATTTATTTCCAACCCAAAAGGTGAAATGTTAGTCTCAAATCCTTGTTTATTGTTGGATGGATACCTAGATAACAAAGAGCTATAACAGAAGACACACACATGCTGTACATAAGTAGTTCCCAACTTGTGCTATGTGTATTTGGGTCTTGTGGTTCACCGTTCAGACATGCACAAGACAAGACAAGTAAATAACTATTTACATTCAGCTGGTGTTTGTTGTGTAAAAAAATTAAATTCAGGGACATTCAAATAATTATTTATAAAAGGTAAAGGTGTAATGCCTCATGAATGCCCTCTATAATGTATGAGTCCAAAAGAATCAAAAAGACATACTTTTTTTAAATAGTGAACTGTTTGTCGAAAAGGACTGTCAAGGAATTCATATGTAAAAAAAGCTTGTGTGCTGCTATTATGAATAACTGACACCTCCAGTGAAGGCAGTTATGTTATAAAACAAAACAAAATAATAGAGTTGTTAATACTTCTGACATTGAGACAATTAATTTTTTGCTATTTCTGAGTAGAAAATATGAATTTTATTCCTTTAAGATTTATTCACTATTGTATCTATAATTGTGTACAGCTTCCAGTCATTGCTCCTACAGAACATTTAAATTTACCGTAATTATGACAGATGTCATAAAGTATATTCTTTTGGACATTTGCCGTCATTAGTAATATAACAATCCAAACACTAACAATCTGTAGACACTTTCAGATGAGTTAATAAGAATAGAATCCACTACCTAAAAGTATTCTCTAAATATCCTCTTCCAGTTGTATTTGAAATATCTACCAGGCTGTTTGCCCATGGTCCCAGGTTTATATTCAAACCAAACGTTTCAGCAGCACCACTGGCTGCCATCATCAGTGGATATTCGAGTCAAACTAACGCAGGGTGTCGTACATCAGGCCCACAGTACTGTGGTGAAGGCTCTGTGGGCCCGATGTATGACAACCCGCGTTAGGTTGACTCAAATATCCACTGAAGTTGGCAGCCAGTGGTGCTGCTGGAATGTTTGGTTTGAATGTAAACCTGGGACCATGGCCAAACAGCCCAGTAGATATTTCAAATATATCTGACACCAGCTGTGAAAGCCTTAGAACAATATTCTCCTCCAGTATTCTCTAAATATTCTAGCTATTTGATTCTGAACAAAGTTTAGACTCTTTAGTTTTCCAAATACTAGAATTTTCACATCATAGGAAATAATTATTTAGTGTACTTGTTAAGCTATATATACTTATTGTTATAAACATAACAAATAGAAAAAGAAAGTATTCAACAAACAGTTAACATAAAATTAATAATCAAACTGATATCATGAATTAAGTTGAAATATAAATTACAACACATTTATGTGTCAAGAAGTTTATCTAACTGAGTATGAGGGTGACAGCCAAAATTATAGGATGTGTCTCATCCTTATAGGCCCCCACACATTTTGTACTGTACTCACTATGGGTTTAATTTTATTAAGTTAACTGAAGATGGTACATCTTGTTAGTGTTTGAAACAGTATGATTATTGTGTCGTTAACATAGGCAAATGTCAGAGGCAGTAAACTTCATAAGAATATTATGCCATCAAATTTTGGCTTCAAACGTAATATAAAATTGTTGCATATTTTAATAGACAATTGTTTAAAAATCGTTTGGACCTGTATGTGACTTAGATTATGTTTCTTTCCAACAATATTTACACATAATTTCTTACCTGCCATGCAAACAACATATTTAAAGATCGTATTAAAATATATTTTTTGACAAAAACGTACTATATTAATTTGTAATCGTGTGACTGAAAAAATAAGAGTAGCTTCAATTGTATAGGTTATAGAGCACACGGTATAATTATATTTTTGAGACCATAACAAAATTTAGTAGACCTATCAAATCTATCATCTGGCCACCATTTTGTAAGAACACACACACATACACACACATCTTTATTCTCAGTCAGGTTTTTCATCTCAGCAATCTTCATCACTCCAACTTTGTCATACCTTGTTGCTGAACTGCTAGCTGCTGCTTCATGCTAAACAAAGCATTTTTGTGTCACCATCATTATCACATCAATTGTTTGCACGTACTGTAATTATAAAGTCATTTTGGACTTGATAATGGTGGTGACACAGATAGCCCCAAAAGGACTTGCTCAGCACAAAGTAGCGACTAACAGTTCAGTAGAAGTTATGACACATCTTTATTAGATGTTATATAAAATATACTGATGTATATAATCACAGTATTATCACCAGGGAAAAAGAACTACCAACAGTAAAGCTAAGTAAAGCTTTTCTTTGAATTTTAAATTAAAAACAATTATACTGTCTACAAATTTGCTGGATATACATAGATTTCTCAGTATCCTAAATGAAGTGAGAATACTTATAAAGAATTATTCTGTGTGGATTGTTTGTATCAGAGGTGATGCATTATACATCTTACATTAAGGTTGGGTGGTACTCTCGGACACACTTGGGAGTTGTCTCATTAGATACCGCACCCCAGACACAACCAGTTCCTTTCAAATAAGAATATTGGTTTTGGCCTTAAGTCATAAAGTCCATGAACATTCAGGATACTGTATGGTAAAATTCCCCACAAATATACAAATTACACAGACTTAATAATCTCTTAGATATTTTCTCATCATCTACAATATATTTCCTTAACAATCAGACAAACACAGAATTTTTTAAATATTAACAAGAAGAGCATTTTCTTTTAATTATTTACCATGTATAATATTTTTACATGAGGTGTTCCTGATGAAACTGTGAACTACAACAAAATATTATCGTTTGTATGTGTCCTGTGTGTGAGTGCATGTGCTGAATACAGTGCTTTACTCTAGATCGTGGATTTGAGAAGTTGATAGGATTTTTATATTTCTTCATAGTTATTACATTCCATTTGTATCAATATTTCACTAATGTGTCAGCGACATTATAGCCTGGAACCCCTTAGAAGCCTGAAAATTTCCTTATTAAATTTTAAATTACATTATTTAATTTTAAATTACATCAACATTAAATTTTTACATATTAAAATTTTTTAATAATTTCAACCTTATTTTACACACACATTAGAATCATTTTTTATTTTTGGCCACAAGAACATTTCTAGTTTTACATACTTTTATATTTTTATAGTGTTTGCAAATATAAAATAAGGCACTACTAAACACTGTTACATTGTTTATTATATATAAAGGGAAAGAACAATTTTATTCAAAATCTACTTATTAAATTTTATTCAAATTTATTTTTAAAATTCATATGTTAAATTTGCTTTTATTGGGAATATAACATTGCAAATAATTCATATAGTTCTATTCAGTTTTTAAAATTTTCATCCTGTAATCTAAATTGTCACAATAGGTAACTCTACTTATTATATACTGTGTAGTTTGAGAAGTGAGATTATTTATATCACTAGCTATTTAAATTAATTCACCACCAGGTGGCAATTCAAAAAATCTCCATCTTGGTAAGCAGAGATAGGTTTTAATAAATTAACAAATTTAAAAAGTATAAACGTGTGTTCAGTTTATTAAATACATAACCATAAATTCTTTAATAGTTTTTTAGAGTATTCCTTCAATATTCTTGTACTGACAGCTAAATTTTATCACATGTGCTTAAGCAATTTATGGACATTCCTTTTGTGCTGTCTCATATGCGTGATACCTATTATGAAAAATTGAATTCTTGGATTTTGTTGTCCATGACGTGTCCGTTACTTAACTAAATATAATTAATTCACTACCAACTCGGAACACAAAGTTTTTTATGGGTAAAAATGTAAAAGTTCTACCTAATAACCTGAACTGGTTTTTGCTTTTAAAAAGCTTTTAAACCGGTTCAGGTTATAAGGTAAAAACCTCTACGTTTTTACCCATAAAAAACTTTGTGTTCGGAGTCAGTAGTGAATTAATTATATTTAGAAAAATTGAAATTACAACAATTTTTGTATCCCAGCTTGCAACCAAAAATCATAACAGTGTTAAAAAAAATTAATGTCTTGAATAAATCAGGATGTGTCTTAACCTTAATCTAGTCTTCTTTGACTTGGTGGATGAAATCCATCTTAAGTCAGTACCTTTGTCATTTTCTGATAAAGTTTATAAATGTTCATAGCAATTTTTCAGTCAGTATTATTGTACTTTGATGTTTATAAATAGCCACCATTTCCTTTAAAATAGTCTCCTTGGGAATGTTTACATCAATTCCAGAGTGCCTCTTCCACCCTGAAATCTTTCTTTCCTGGAGGCCATCCAGCACTGCCTGCGATTCTTTTTTGATGTCTTCTATGGTGCCAAAGTAGCAGGCATTCATCTTTGACTTCTGTTTGGGAAACAAAGCAAAGTCACAGGGGGCTAGATCTGGAGAGTACAGAGGGTGTAGGATAACTGCGTGTTGTTCTTCATAAGAAACGGTGTCATTTTGAGGGAGGTGTGCCCAGGTGTATTGTCATGGTACAACTTCCAATTTTGTTGTTTCCACAGTTTAGGTCTTCCCGCTTTACATTTTCTCTCAAGTACCTCAAACCACCACAATAAAAGCCATAATCCACTGTAACACCAGCTGGAACAAATTCCTTTGATGTCAAAGAACTTGATGAGCATGCATTTTGTTCCGCTTCTGACTTGCTGCACCTCCTTTGCTTTTGGTGACTGTGGGCTCTTCCACTGCCATGACTGTTTTTTTGTCTGATTGTAGCCATTAAAACCAACTTTCATCTCTGGTGATGACCCTAGAGATGAACATAGGATTATTATTAGCCGTGTCATGAAGCTCACAGTACACACGAACACACTACTGCTTTTGATCAAAAAACAAGTCCCAAGGGACAAACTTTGCAGCAACACCATACATGCTTAAATTTTTAGCTAAAATTTCTTGGCAGGTCCCATAACCAGTTCCAACAATGTCACACAATCCATGGATTGTTTCGCAACAGTCCTCATAGATGGGTTCACAAATTTTTTCCACATTTCAGGTGTTTTACTTGTGGAAGGTCATCCTAAATGATCATCATCCTCAAGTGACATTTTACCAGCCTTGAAAAGAGAATGCAATTCAAAAACCTGTGTACAACCTAACGAATGTTCTTGAAAAGCTTCACAACGTGTTTCAAAAGTCTCAGTAGCCGATTTACAAAATTTGATGTGTGCCTGTTGTTTGAATTTACGTCCATAGATGGGTGGTGACACAAGGTTATAAAATGTTTCTCTAGACTGCACACATGCACACAGTACAACAAAACTTTGCACACTGATAGAGCAGGCTTGGGAGCAATGACCACCGGTTTCCTATTCTGTACAGTTGTAGTGCACAGTTGCTGCAAGTACAGTCTGGTAACTTTCCATTACCATTTCATATATTCAAATGTACAAACTATGAGAGCTTCTTAATAATCTTTTTAGAATATGATTCAAAAGGCAACCTGATATGTTACTGGTAGCTTTCATCAATCATTTACTTCAGGGTTCATTACTATTAAATGTTTCAAATTGCCCAAGAGAATGGAGTGACTTTTAATGTATTCCTATGTATAAGTGTGCTTAATGTATGTTATCACAAATAATTAATTTTAACTACAATATTACATATTATTACACAATATTACATATAGAAATTTAATATCTTACACCAGCAGCTTCCAGCCTATGGTACTCCTGTGGGTATACAGCTGACCGTTCAGGAGTACACAAGAAGAAACTAGTAACTGTGAATAAATAACATAGATTTGTGTTATCATTGTGAAGGGATTAAAGTCTGGAAACGTTTAAGCAGTACACTTTAAGGGCAAATATTTTAACACTGAGATGTTTAAACTAATATTTTAAATAGAAGCATCATCAATTCTGGTTCCCAACATAAAATAAATAAAATTAATTTGCATTTACATAGATTTGTCTTAATTTGTCTTCAATTGTGAATTTTTTGTATTTTTTTTTAATAATATGAATGTGTCAGTGCAATTGAAATATTTTTTAAAAGGGAAATGTTATTTGTATAAAATGGCTGTTAGGGATTACACAAGCAAAAAAGTTGGGAACTGCTGTTTTACAGAACAATAACAATTTATTCTATTAACCAATTTTTATCTTAAAACAAATTGTAATATGATTTCCCGAACTAACCATGAAGTAGCTACAGTCTTGTTAAATTGAACAGAGTTCCAAAACTTTTATAAATTATAAACAAATCTAACAAAGCAGTATTACCTAGATTTAAGCAGCTACTTAGAGACTGAACCTCAGGCCTCAGAGAAGATCACATTGCCATCTGAAAAGAACGGTGTATCATTGTTACTGAGGTTACAGTTTGTATAGCACTTGCATCTCTATTATTAGTTTAGTACACAACTATAAATGGAAAACAATCACTGTAAACTCATTCTGTTCACAATATTTTTGTTTAAGAAATATCATATAGATACTGAAAATCATAATCAGCTTATCATATCTATTTATTATAAACGTGTGATATGCAGGCGTTACTAACATTAATGTTACTAATCAAACAGTCTGAAAATAGATACTTTTCAATAAATATCCTTTTTCATCAATGAAAATTCATTTTGAGCATTCATTACTAAAGTATTTTGAAGTAAGGTAAGAATATAGGGGTAAAGGTATTGATGTTATTGTAATACATTCTACAGGTGTATGACATTTTTTTAATATACACTTAGGTACTTGGGTTCTGAACACAAAATATATATATATATATAACAGCCACTGACTGTATTATATGGCATTCATATAACCTAAAATAATAAGCCACTAACCTAAAATGAAAAGTAGTTAACAGTCCTCAGACAAGCAGGCACTTTCTTAACTTTGCGCCTAACTAAATAAGAGTTCATTATGAACTGCCCCAGCAGTCCAATACAAGATTTACCAAACCATATGAATGTATCCTGTCAGTACAATGAAGCATATTTGCATTATGTAATATCTGTATACTGCACTTTATCCATGTTATTATATAAGGTTTTCAAACCTACTCACTTCGTCCAAAGTAATAGTGTAAAGTAACATCATACTGTCATTTCTATTAATTTAAGTATGTATCATGTGTGTGGCCCTTATTTGGAGTATATTAATTCAACAGTAATTTGTAAATAAATTGATTAAATTATAAATCTAGTAAATACACAAATTATGATTCAAAAAGCTGTTAGGCTTGTCAAATACAATGTTAATAACATTATATCAGATTTGTATTCTATAAGTATATGCTATAATTTAAAACGTATAAGTCACAAGTTGGTAGTCAAACATAATAGATGGAGAAATACAAATTAATAAAGTAAATTATATTTTCTATTTTAGTTCATATTAAATTTATAAATTAAGCGTCTACGACAATCACACCAATGTAAATTACATCATATATATACGTACAATCTACAATTAATTTTATTAATTTTTTATCTGAATTATATAAGTGTACACAATTTTTTAATCAGAATTTTAAACATATATTAATTGGCACAGATGTTATAAATATTACTGACTTTTAATAAAACTGATAAATTCAAATTGTTACTGCTACATGAACTTTAGTATTCATTTGCTTCATTTATACACAGAGTATAAGTAAACTAATATTTTCAATAAGGAACTGCCGTAATTTAAAGCAGTCTTATTCTTGCATTGACAGTTTACTATATACATATCTACCTGATTGTGCAATCTTGTCTTTAGTTGTGATATTGTTTATAATTTATTTCATAGTTAAGCATGAACATGTCAGTTTTATACGTGTGTCTGCATGAATGTATGTATTTAAGAAACAATTCATTAAAGCATAACTGTTGCCCCATTGGGTTATTAGTTACCAGTATACCAAAGACTACTGTAGCCTCTGTTCCGTGAATTTGGATAAATACCAACCATGTCGTCTAGTATTCTAAGAAACAAAAAAACTTACATAATTATTTATCCAGACAGTAAGTTACTTTGAATAATAATTAGAATTAATAGTTTACAAGCATCATTAAACATGTTAAAGAGAAAGTGTGATTCTGAAAAGAAAATATCAGAATAAAATTGTATGTTAATTCAGGAAGAAACATGATACCCTTACTATAAAATGATTAACAATATACACTAAGTATAATTTAATTAATTGTTTATTTCCTTTTAAAACATTTTCAATGTAAAAATGTCGTATATGATTTCTTGTTTTTGAGACAAGTTTTTAGTAAATGAACTTCAATTTAGTATTACTCTAGCAAAGTTCTAAATTCTGTAATAACATGTTTAAAAACTTGGAAATATAAATTCCCACATGAAGCTGTAGGAATTATGTAAATTCAAAACCATCTACTAAGTTGATAATGTTGTGTTTCATGAAAAAATAGGAACTTTGTATGGAATAGACAGTAATAAATTTTTTTTGTATTCTATGAGCAAGAGAGAGAGATAGAGAGACTTAACATAACTTTTCATTAAGATAAAAAAATGTGTTAAAATTGAAGACTTTTTTTTACAAAAGCAATAGTTTATAGCAGTGGTTCCCAAACTTTTCAGAGTCCACGGACCCCCCCCCCCACGCAAAAAAAAAATTAAAAATTTCAGGGACTCCATCTGAATTCTGAAATGAAAGAACAGTAAATATGATACAAACTCTTACATTTTAATTAAAAAGTATTAAAATAAACAATTCTCTTAACTTGCAAAATTATAATATTAATTATATTAAACACAGTTTAATGTGAACAATGAAACTGCTTTTAAACAATTAGCTCTGCACTATTGGGTTTAATGTCTGATAATTTCAATATTAAGTCACTCTCGACATCAAGTTTGTTTCTTAACTTTGACTTCCAGTACATGAGCTGGGAGAATGCAGTTTCACACAAATAAATAGACACTTCACAGTTAAACACTTCAAAGTTTTATTGTGAGTTAAGGATAGTCAGTCATTACGTATAACCAGAAGTCAGCTAGCTGTAATTGCGAAAACTGTAATTTTAATGAACTGTCAGTTGAATCTGCCAGTGAATCTTCTTCTTGTAGTGTAAGAGAGAGATTATTTGACAGCCCATCAGCAAATGGATTCCTTATCCACATGTCACTGTCATCCGTCATTAGAAAATATTCCCTTAGCTGCAGGTTCAGTTCCTGCAAATGAGACTTAATAACATTGAGGATCTCTCCTCTGGAACATTTTCTCCTGACATCTGGACAAAACCTGCCATGGAAGGGAATTGTTCAGAGATTTCAGAGTCTAATTTCTGAATCCACATCTTCAATTTTTTTTTGTCACCTCCTCAGTTTTATCTCAAACCTGGAAAATAGTGAGGCTAGATCTCTAAAGGCTTAAAGTGAATCCATTCAGATGACTGAAGATATCAGCAAGGTATGATAGCTTCAAAATCCAGTTAAAGTCATGGAATCTGTCTTTAAGGTCAAAGTTGGAATCAAATAAAAAGAACTTTACTTCATCCCTCAGTTAAAATAATCTGTTCAATACCCTTCCACGCGAAAACTATTATACTTCACAGTGGATCAAGAATTGCTTGTGGCCACTCCCCATTTCTTCACATATTATACCAAATAATTCTCGGCTCTATCTTTCCAGCTACACGTGTCAAAATCCAGCTACTTAGTCATAAAACCAGCAACATGGAAAAACGTTTTGCTTAGATACAGTGGTTATCTGTGGACCAAAACAGCGCGATCAGTTCTGCATTGATGCGGCGCTCTAGTCAATTCGGCTGACAAACAGATCCACTACACGACATGATTTAAAGACATGATTAAAGCCATTAGTTTTAAATTACTTTTACAGTTACAATTATTGGAAATTACAATTAAAATTACAACAACAAAAATACTGGAATATTCTACTAATTGTTTTAAAATTCTAAAATTTAGATATTAGAGCATACAAAATCAGAGAAAATTATGGTATATTCCACTTTTTTTTAAAAGTGTCCACGGTCCCCCTGAAACATTGTCGTGGACCCCACTTTGGGAACCACTAGTTTATAGACTTCCTTAATTTATTTTCAAGTCATTATAAAAAAAAATTCATCAACGACACCATTGATGAATGCAATGCCTAAACAATGTAACAATTATCAAAATAGGGAAATCAGTTTTATATCACGAACTTCATTAACAGAAAACTATTTTCAAGAAATGAAGTGAGTCTACAGAAAGCTATACATATGTACGTCTGTGTGACTTTAATGTTTTAGTATTTGCTGTTTTGTCCTTATGAAGGATAGTCATTAATTTATTTGTTCTAATATTTTCTCCTAAATAAAATATTGCTAAATGCCTACTGCTTTCAAATCACTTTCTATTTCACTTTCATTTTATCCAGATTCACAGTAAACTACAGTATTGTATGTTCAAATTATTGTTTATATGACTTTATGAGTTCAATGAAAATGTACAAAGTACCTGGTCAAAAAATTATATGTAATTACCCATTGAAATTTAAATCATGGGGGCAGATGTTCTTATGAACATAAACTTGATAATCATGTGAAATACCTTACATGACACATTCATAAGTTGAAGTTCTTCATGTTTGTTGAAAATAATACATATTTGTGATAGGTTCACACTTTATTTATTAACACAAAGGAAACTGTAAAATAATTATTTATATAGGCTAACTTGAAAACAAGTTATTCTGTTGACTTATTAAATAAATTCAGAGCTTTTGTTTTTTATATATACATAAGAATTTAGTTCACAAATTTAATAATAAAGTGACAATTCTTCAAACATTGTTTAAGTTTGTGTGTAATTTAAAAATAAATTCAGTTTAAAGATGTATAAAATTCAGCTAAAAAAAGATTTAGAAGTATCTATAAACATACAAAGTATGCTGCTCAGTATTTAAAATTTTCAGTGTAAATATGTCATAACAAACAACATGTTACTACAAGCTTATAAACTAATACCACAGAATTTTATAAATCTAAGAAGAATGAATTATTCCAAAAACACTATCAAGTAGACCAAAAAGAAGTTGCTTCATTAAATTACCAGTATATGTATTTGTTTAATACATCTTTAAAAATCAACTCATTAGTTATAGGCAAATTGACAGCAAAGTTATGATCATCGTTTACGATCAGTTAAGAATGGGAGTTGGCACATTTTAAATAGTTGTTTAGAACAACATATTTTTGAACAGCTATGTTCTGAAGTTGATAATAAAGATTTAGGCACTGTTATTCTCTACAAATAAAATATTTCATTGTTCAATATATTGTCATTAAAAATATGTTTTGAAGTGATTATACTTTCAACATTAATCATTTAGGTATACAAAATGCATTAAATTAAAGATTATGTATAATATTTGGCAGCCAGTTGTTGAGTTTAGGTATTATGAACTTATGCAAATTACGTACACTTAAAATAGTCATATTTTGAAATTTAAATAACAAAAAATACATTATTTAACACCTTTTATTGCTATAATTTTATATTGTTAAATAAGAAAATGTTCAGTCAACCTCCATACTGTGGATATATGTAATAGATTGTAACAACAGTAGGCCTAATCATTAGCCAGAAGTATAACTTCATTACATTGATGATATCGATTATGATGTTAATTATAAACAACTAAATACAACTGAAACACACACACACACACACACACACACAAAATAGTTGGATTGCATTATGTTATTAGTTACTGCCGATGAGAGTTCAGTATAAAATACTGTATATTATAATAAATAGATATGTAAATAATAATAATAATAATAATAAAATTAATAATAAATAAGGCAATCAAATGTAAGTATAGTAATAAACCTGGAATATACTATATACTTGTTTATAAAAAAATGATTACATACGTACATATGCCTTTTTGAAAGTAAAATGTAAAATTAAAATATACTATTTACACATATCCAAAATACATTTTAATTGCCTATATGGTTACACAGTTTGTTATTAAGATCTTTACTGTACTTTTAATCTTTGTAGAAATTTGTTAGTAACTCGTTTATTTTGTTAACATCTTGACAAAAGTATATTTTCCTTCATCCACAACTATCCAAAGCAGTTTACTGAGTTTTCAGTACAAATAAACGTGGTATGTTATATATCTTGTAGATCTGGTGCACATGACATGTGTTTAGTTAACACGTTGACTGCTAACAATGAAGCTAATGATGTTCCTTAGGTGCTAACCAATACATTGGCTAGAGAGAAACACGGCCCGGGCTGTGGTCGGCATGGCGGAGACTGTATGCACTATGGCCCATGATGTGGCCCGCAGTCAACGTGTTAAAAAACTCTAATGAACACATGCCCTGGTTCTGGACATTTCCCTGTTGCTGAAACCATTTTATGAACACAACAAAACAAAATCTCTTTAAAAAGAGTATTTAAGGAAAACTATTAGCACTGGTTGCAACAAAACAATTCTAACTAACACTGTAAACCTCCCTAAACAATTTTTCATGGTGTAGGCTAGCATAACAAAAAGTGACAGGTAATTAGGTTCCATTGCATACTGAGTATTAAGACAGAAATTTATTATATTTAAATTTATGTTATCTTGATATCATGTATATCTGCTTAACAGAAGTAATCTGCTCAACCCAAAACCCAGATTTTTACTGATTACAAGCATTTTGAGATCACTCTATCTGAAAATTATGTTCTTACAGAACATTTATTAGTTTTTTTTTTTAATTTGAATGTGTGAGTATAGGTAGGTTGTGGTGACAGCCTTTAAAATCTGAAAAACCAAAAACTAGGAGATGGGTTTGGTTGATTTTAGGTTCATGGGCCAGATATCTGTCACACCAACATTCCAGAACCAGAATCAACTTTTCACTGGCTATAAATTTCATTGGTAACACTAATTTCATAATGAAATCATCATTTAATGGAGTTTGTTAAAAAGTAACACCTTGAAAAAGCTTAAATTTTGCATTTATAAAAGTGAAAATACCCAGTGATAACAAAACATTTGTTACACACTTCTTAATATTTATTTTGATCAAACATAACTTTTGTTAATGTCATTAATACCACTTCCTGCATTAGCAGTGGTTATTACTGTCTGCCATTATGTTTCTTGTCAACTGTCTTCCTGGCAGCAGACTGTAACAGTGAAACCAGTGTTCACATAACCCTGAGTTCAGATATCGCATGCAATGAACTATCAAATGAAGCATCAATTATAATTTTCAGTTGACTTTTTGCCTTTAATTTGTTGTTTTTCCTGTAGCTGTATCTGTTGAGTGGTTTACTTTAATTATATCACAATTTTCTTTCATCCATTTGATTAGCTTTAGTTTTCTTTTTACATTCAATAAAAAATTAAAAAAAAGTTTTGAAACTAATAACTAATTCTTATATATTTCTAGTTGCTGACTTCTGAAAATGGTAAAAAATAATTCTATCATGTACCATTTTCTCATAAACAGTGGTTTTTTTCTTTTTAATATATTCAATGTACATACCAAGGAACCCAAATAGTGGTCAAAAAATTATATTTAAATGTGTCCCAGAGATCTAGAAGGAACCACAAAATCACAGTGACGACTACTACTTTTGTTCATGCAATGCAAAAGGGTTTTATGTAAAGAATAAATCTGAAATTTTTTATCCAAAGGTACCTCTTTCTCATGATTCAGAAATAGAGAGCAAGATTTTACTCTCTACTTTTTTTGGACATAGTGACCTAATTTATTGTAATGGCATTTGTCTTGTAAAGAAGAAGTTTAAAGTATGATGTAAATGAGTCTTCATCGGTTTATGCTAAAAGCAGTATTTCATCACAAATGTGCTCTCAAAAGAAGGAGGATGTTTCAAATACAGTCACAACAAGTTTCCAGGGGTGTCGGAAGCAAAACTAGAGGAAGATGTTTTTGTTGGTTAAGACAATCGAAAACTTCTTAAAGTTTATACAGTTGATTAAAAAATGAGGTAAATGAAAAATAGCCATGGAGAGCATTTAAAGAAGTGTTGAAAAAATTTCTTGGGAGTAATAAGAACCCTGACTTTAAGTGTACAGTGGAAAACTTGTTAACAAAATTCAAAAATTCAAAGACTTGGGTTGTTCAATGAGTTTGATGATTTCCTAAATTCCCATATTGACTGCTTCTCTGAAAATCGTCATGCCTTAAGTGAAGATGGAAAGGAAGATGCCAAGTTACAAAGGAAGATGAACATCAATACGATTGTGAAGTATTGTTGGATATCCCATAGAGATGAGCCACAAGCTGTCTACAAGAGGAAAGGCAGCTGAATTATCCAAGATTTAAACAGAAAGAAAGAAAGAAAATGGCTGTAAAAGTCTTTGTAAAGGTAATGAAATGTTTATATATTTTCTTCTATTTTAAAAAAATCAGTATATTCATCTGTAATTTAGTTTATTGTTCATAAAAATATGTTGCATGTAGAATATACAAGAATACACTTTTCTCCCATTTTCCACACTCTGTATGTAAAAACAATCTTATACAATGGGGAAAAATGTTGGGTCATACTTTAAATCAACCTACCAATCAATATACAAATCAGTCACTCGATAGCAAACAATTTTAATTTAACAGGCTTTTGACTTATTACTGTAGTGCACCTATTGCTAAATTTGTCACAGTTCGTTTACTGCAGCTGCCAAGCAGTGTTGCAGAGGTGATGTCATCAATGACTCTTTCACAATATATTTGCTGCTATAAATTTGCAGTGATCTTAAGAAAAAACAAACAAATATTTTCATATTGCTTTCAACAGTTTTCTTTCTTCACCCAATCTTGTCAATACTTCATTGTTAACAATGAAATGGATAACATTGTTAACATTGAAACAATGGACTCTATCAGTCCATGTCACCTTAATCATTCTTCACCACAATCACATTTCAAAGCTCTCTAGGTATTTTTCTTTTTTCTTTTTAATGGTTCATGTTCACTGCCATACAATACCACCATCCAAATAAAACATTTAGCAAATTTTTTTTTCATTCCAATCAGAATCCTTCTTGTAAAGGCAATGCTTTTACCTTTTCAAAACCTCTCTTACCCATATATATCCTACTTCTGATTTCCTCTGTACGACTTCCATTCCATGTCACTGTACTTCCTATTTCTGAAGACAGAAAATTGAAAAGAACTGGGGCTCAAAAATCATCTATTCGTAGCCTGGTCACTTGTGGCAGCATTTTATATCAACCTGTTAACAGACTCCTAACAATCCTGTGATAATTTTTGTATGCCACAACATCGCTTCCTTTTCTTATCTTAAGTGAAATTACAAAGAGTAAACATTATGGTAAACAATGCTGCACAGTTGCCACAAGTTTGAGAAAAGAATATTGGTGCAGCAAACAATATTGTAGATAGAACAAAGAAACTTTCATATCCCAAAAATTAAAGTCCTGATGGGTGACAACATATTTTAGTGGTGTTTGGTTAAGACAACGGTTTTTGTTTAACACTTAATCAATTGTAGAGGTTTTTTGTATATACAAATATTTTTATGTCTAAAAATTAATTATAACAATATATTTCTGGCACTACAGAGTAAGAACATTTGATTCCTCAAGGAAAAGCGGGTATAGTTATTATTGTCAATATTAAACAAATTGTCATTATTATTATTATTATTTATCTGTTGACATCATTATTCTATTGTTATTAAATTTATTATTACACACACACACACACACACACACACACACACACACACACACACACACACACACACACACACACACACACACACACACACACACACACACATTTTTAAGCTTGAGAAGACTTCAGTAATTTTTAGGTATATCAGTATTTTTCAGAATTTTGTTATTTTCAGAAACATACTTCTAAAATTCTATGCAGTTAATTTGAAAATTGTTAACCCCTACCCTACTTTTTGTCAGACCATTGAATTTTCACATACTAGAGTCTGGCAGTGCAATGCAATTCTAGAGTTGTTCCTTGCTGGCAGTGCAAGACAATATCACAAATAAACAGTTACACAGTTTTAGAAGTTCAGAGCACTTTTCTTTACTCTTACAATTGAAAAAGAAATCTACCCACTTTTGTGACTTCTCTTTCTACTCTTCATTTCTTTCATCTCATCATCAAAGTAAAAAACTTTATGATATTTTATTAATAATAAACAAACTTTTAACAAGAATATATTGTTTATTTTGTAAATTACAAATGTTTCGATAGTAATCCAACTATCATCATCAGATATAAATTATGATATTTACAAAATCTGGGGATCAGTATTCCTGATACACTGGAACAAGCCTTTACAATCCAGGACAATTTAAACTACTCACAGTAACGACCAAAAATATTTTGTTCTTCTTTGAACCCACAGCTTGAAGGCAGACAGATATTCATTAATGATACAATTAGTACTGTCGTCACCAGTTTGTTTTGAAGACAGACAAGCTAAGATTATAGTTATAAATCATACATGTGAACATATCAAAATATTAAAAAATACTGTAACTTTTATAATTTGAAGAACAAAGAGTAAAGTTACTTTAATTTTTTTTTATTTCCATATCATGAGACATTTTACATCTGCCCATACACTAAAATCTAAATAAAACTGTAAAGAGAGTTTACTCCATCTAAACACATTTCCTATCTGTAATATACAAATTTTTATCATTTCACTCTTGCCCCATTGGAAAGTTACACTTATAATTGACATCCGTTTCGTATCCAAACAGTTTCCTATTTTACAGTATATTATGTTTAAAAATAAAATTACAAGAAGAGAAAAAATTACATTTTTTACACCTGATATTTTTCATTACTATACTATAGATGTTTTTCTGATGTGTATACCTATACTTAAAAAAAGTAAATAATAATAATTTTGTTAAATAAAGTAATTATATGGGGAAAATAAAAATAACACTAAATATAACATCAGAGCAAAACGGAAATGGTTTTTAATATTTGTGAAGATGTTAACAAAACCAAGTCTCATAGTATGAATGTTTTATTAAACATCTTAAACCTGTTAGAAATTAACATTAAAAACTTGAATGATAATGAAACATTTAAATTTTACATAATTAAAAAAATTAAAACTACTGAAAGGATATTTATTTTCCTATTCAGGCCAAATTTTCAGCCATTTTTTAAAATATCCTTAGTTCATTGAAAATGGAAAAGAAGTTAATTAGCAAATATATATTAGTTCACAATAGCTTTACAAATAGTCTGAATTTAGAATTTTGAACATTTAAGAAATATTTTTATAAGTTTCAAATTTTTTACTTCAATAGTTGTTATTTATTATGTGAAAAATATCCCACTTCGCCATAAGAAAAAGCTTTATCTATTATGAATACAAAAGCATTGTAAAAAGTTAAAACTTATAAAAAAATAATGAAAGATAGTTGTACATATTTGTAAATAAATATATCTATATATAGTATCTTTAAAAAATGCCCTTTTACAGTGAACTTTTAGCTAAAGAAACTTTTTCTTGTAAGTGCATTTGGGAGATTTTTGACATATGCAAACAACAGATATAATTAGATTGTTTATAAGGATATATTTTTTAATACATTCCTCCAGATTATTTTGTTAAGATAATAAATAGTTCTTAGTTGTTCCAACTTTAAAAAATAAGCTTTGTGTTTTCTATCAATTTTTGAAGCAGCTCTTAAAATTAATCGGAAAAATTTTCAATTCATCAAAATCATTTTTTTTCATGTACGTACAGAAACATCAATGATTATTACAAGTTCAAAATGAATACAGATAAGTTTGGTATGAATTATAATTATGTAAAATTTATATAGCATCGTTGTCTTGCATTAAAACATTCAGTACTGCAGTTATCACTTATTTTATTTATGTACAAACATTTTATTAACTTACATAAGTATATCATATAGATAATATTATTTAATATTGATGGTTATTGTATATATTTTATATGCCTATGAAATATGTTTTCTTTGTTAATTTTACAGACAGTTAAATTTATTTAATAAGTTGAAAACTGCTGCTGAAAGCAGGATCCACTGTTAACACTGGAATGCATTATTCTTTCAGTGATGTAAAACTGTAAGTGTATTTGTAAATATGTATTAGAATAGATAGATGATAATTTTATAAATGAAGCTTTAATGTTTTTTCTTAAACATTAAGATGTACAGGGATTTGTATGACAAAACATTTACACAGTTTTGTAAAGAATATTAAAATCAATCCTTAACAATGACAACATATGAATTGAGATCCATTGTTGAAACCAGAATTAGTAAACGCCTTTCCTGAAATCGATAATGTCCTTAGCAATCCTAACACTAATTAGTGCCCAAAACAACAGCAGACGTCTCTTCTGTCCAAATTATAATGTGTCAAATAAAAATGTAAATTGACAATTAAATCCGCTATTTCCACCATTCGTAGTTATAAAACCTATAGTTCATAGTAATTTGCAAGATTGTTCAAAATTATGGAGCAACTATTAGTAGGATGATATGTCTCGTTGCTGCTGTTACCAATATTACTGCGTGCACACATACTTTCCTTGTTAAAATGTAATTTTCCATTATATACAGTACCTGAACATTTCTGGTAATTTTTAATTAAACATTTTGTACACAGGCGCTTTCCCACTGCAGTAATGACACAATTGGTAATGAACAATCTTGCATTCAGTTGTAACAAACTGTTAAAAAGTGATTAAGAAAGTAAGATACTTAAACGTTTTTACATAACCGTATACTGTACACCTGTTAAACCACTGTGACAACCTTGAAATTTGTAAACACTGTTCTATGCAGACCACTAGTATTCTAGAACACTAATATGCAATTGTCACTATGGACAGTTCAAAAAAAAAAATTGGTACTAGAACACCTTCACTGGAGAATTCACCCCATACCGTGACAGCTGGCTGGTTTAACTGAGATCCAGTAGTCAGATGGAGAATTTCATCTGTCCAATATACACAGTTATTGCTGTTCATGTGGCCTGACAACTTAAAACAGGCCTCGTCTGACCAGTTGATCTTATCAAGCAGGTCTCATTCATCGGAGATTTGGTTATGCACGATTTCACAGAATGACAGCCACTGGTCTGGGTTGTCCACCAGAAGACCAAGTAACAGACCATAAACTTTAAATTAAGTTTATGCATTAAGCATCACAATGACGTTCTTGGCAAGAATACTTCCTGAGCTGCACGTTATGCAGATGTTTTGAACTGTTAACAAATATCATAGTAACTCTTGTTTCACTTCCTTCAGCATAGACGTATTAGGATGTCCAGATTCTGGTGCATTATCTACTGACCCATTGCATCAAACTTGTCTCTGATGTGATAAATTATCAGCCGTGTTGGCGAGAGAGTATTAAACAGTTCTGCCCATGTTGTGCATGCCCATTTGGCATCTCCTTCTGCTTCAAAATCTACTGTACTTTCTTTGTCCAAGTTCTCTGCCATCATTCACAAGTAAAGAACAAAAATCATTATTTTATTACTGTATACCTACTTTTGGCCCACTCAACACACACACACACACACACACACACACACACACATATCAGGTTTAAACATTATAATAAATTTTATAATGTCAGTGACTTCAGTGTTTCCTAAACAAGTTGTAAGTTTTGTAATAAACTGAGCAAGTCTGTGAGCTACACTGTCCCTACCTAGAAACAGTTCCCGCTGAATAAGATGATTACATAACAACACTCAATGTTTGTGTACATAATGTATTCTGTAACTGAACAACAATGATAAAACAATGCTTTTTATAATTTAATCACTATAACATTTCTATTTTACAACATAATCTTCAGCAAAACTGGGCAAATACCACTGAACAGACATTACAATTAACAGAATCCTCACATGTATTTTTGAATGGCATTATCGAGCAATTAATAGTGGCATAATCTTCCCTCTATATATATGTACTTATACGGATGTTCTGTCAAGTAGTAGTGACATAAACTTCCCTCATGTATGAGCACTTTACATTTCATGGATACAATATATGTAGACTTAAAATATTACAGTACTACATCTATAATTACACAGTTATGTATCTACCGTAAATTTTACATAAACAGCAGATAACCCACAAGCAAGCACATAAATGGTATACCGGAATGTTGTATTTGAAATATCTTCTAGGCTGTTTGGCCGTGGTCTAAGGTTTACATTCAAACCAAACGTTTCACCAGCCCTTCACCACAGTACTGTGGGCCTGACGTACTATACCTCGCGTTAGGTTGACTCAAATACTGAAGATGGCAGCCAGTGGTGCTGCTGAAACGTTTGGTTTGAATGTAAACCTTAGACCACGGCCAAACACCCCGGTAGATATTTCAAATACAACTGACACCGGCCGTGAAAACCTTAGAACAATATTGGTATACTGGAATGTACACGAGAACACTTGTGTTTTGGATCATAATATATCTATCATATTTATTTCTAAGTTTACTATAACTAATTATGACAAATTATATTACAGATTTACCATTATAATTATACTACAATATTATAGTAAATAATTTAATTTAATTATTTAATAATTATGTTATAAACATATTTCAGTTACAATTACTGAAAGACACTAAAAACAATCCAAGATATTTGGCCTCCAATTTACAGTCTACTGTACATCCGAGTTCTTTCCCATTGGTTCCAGTAAAATGGTATGCCTCCATGACAAGTTTATCCACAAGACTGAATGAGAGATACTGTTGAAACTATCAGGACTCATGACCTCAGCGTCTTCTCATGTTATGCCAATAGATTAATCATGAGACTCCTGTCTAGATTAAACAATATCACTTCTGTTTTTGTTAAAAGCTGTCTCAGTCATGCCCTGTGATAATTACTACAGTGCTCTTCACATATTACTGGTCCATGTTAATTAGACTGCTTGTTGATTTCTTGGCTGGTCCGTGTATACAGAGCTTCCAAAGTTTCTGTGTTGGTAAGTTTTTCATGGTTTCAATGTTTTCACAACCCATGTTCCATATCTATCTATCTGTAGACTTCATCCTTAATGAATCTTGTAAAGGCACAGCATTTAGGTTTAGACTGGGCCACAGTATTGCTCCAAGTACTAGGTATTGTATCACTACACCTGCACATTCCATACTTTGACCTTTATTTTCTTGATACTCTCAGTAACCAGATATCCAGATTAATATTAATATAGATTATTAAACTTTCACTTGTGAAACTTACTTTGTTTCCTCCCGTACGCGTTTCGGCATGATGTGCACCTTCATCAGTGGTGTGAGACAGACTGCCAGTAACATGTAACGGTTTTATTTGGAAGGTTGAGTGGGGGTGGTGTGTGGTGGAAGGGGATTGGCGCGGGGATCCGAATTATTGTTTGTTTTATGTATAATTGTGTCAAAGAGTGTATGCGATTTATAGTGTAATTGGTCGTTAAGTATGCTGTTTGGTTGTGTTGTGTAGTGTTTGTATATTTCATATTGTTCTGCTGTGTTAAGTTTTCGACTTTTGGGTAAGTAGTGTAATATCTCAAGATTAGTATCTATGTTGGTGTAGCTGTGGTTTTTTGTGTGTATGTGTGTGGCAAATGCAGAATGTATATTGTTGCTGGATAGAGCTTTTAGGTGTTCAGATTAACGTGATGAAAAAGACCGCTGATGAAGGCGCACATCACGCGGAAACGCGTACGGGAGGAAACAAAGTAAGTTTCACAAGTGAAAGTTTAATAATCTATATTATGTTAGTGCTGTGGAAAAAGAAGATGAACTATCAAAACAACCAGATTAATAGGTGTCAGTTGTACCTAGCTAGAAAAAGGCAACCATAGACAAGTTCAGAAGTTACTGTGCAAGATGTAAATGGCTTTAGAATTGCCTGACTATCAGAGTAGAGTTTTATGGTTTGTTTTTCAGCCCTTTTGACAGATATAATTGTGGCTTCTGCCTGGATTATTGTGGAATATTCTTATTTCCAAGTCTAATACTACAATATATTTAAATGCTCATTTAATGTTTGGCGAACACAACTACAAAATTTCAATCCCAGCACTATCACCTATCACATATCCATTTATATACCAACCCATGTCACTCTGCTTTGACTTGGGTCCATTTTCCCTGTACCGTTAGTCACAAATATTGATATCAGAGATTTATGAAAAGAAATTTGATACACAGTGAGGTCACAGAAATCAAGTTTTTCTATTGCTGTTGTGCGGGTGAATCTGGAGTTAGAAACTTGAGCATATATGCCCTTCACTTTCTGCTTTTTGTTAATAAATAAAAGAACCATGTTAAAAATGATTTCAAATATCTATAGTACTGTTGTGTTCGTGGCACCTACAATGCCCTGGCATCGACTAAATGCACCAATAAATCTTGCGTAGCCTCATAAAGAGTGAGGTTAAGTTGTATCACTTCGAACTTTCAACTACAAACCAGATAGTAATCAAAACTGCATATCAGATATGATAATCCTAACCATAATAGATAGTATTCAGTATCCAAAGGCACACCCAGGACTTTTTTCGGAAAGGGGGGTTGAAAACTTAGGGACAAGTTGCACAATTTTGGTTTTCCTCATTTCTTTCTCTACAAGCAGGTTTTTTTTTGGTGGAACGATGATAGGCAAATTACATTCCACCTGTAATGCCAGAAAGAGCCCTTCATACATATTACATGAGTACAATGTTTGTAATAATCATGAGTAAAAATCGTGGGCACATGTTTACAATTTCGCATATGCTTACTGAATGATTTAAATTACATAATCAGTAGATGCTGACTTTATTGAGATAATAATACAATAGTATAGTTAAAATCATCAGATATGAAGCAGTCGCATAGGTTGTAGGCAGGACCAGTGTAATACACAAGAGAAAAGGGTACAGTTGAAAATATTAGCCTGCTCCCTGAATGATGAGCCTATGTACATAAGTTTTGATTTTGATTTCGATTTCGGCACGATCAAACAGTACACTTGGACGTTTTGTAAAACGAAACAAAAACTGAACACAATAGGAAGAGACAGTACAAAGATTTCACTGAATTATAAAATGATGACTACTACAATTATTTTGTAAACAGTGACTTTGTGTGTTTTGTCTATCACACTGTTTCTCCTAATCTCCTAGTCGAGCCTAGATATTACCAAACATTGTATGTTTTGGAGAACGTATTAGTTTGTGTGCATGTTAATGATCCAGGAAGAACGTAATACATTTATTTCTGAACATGGAAGTAAGTCTCCTTCGTTTCATGAGTCCTTGCACAAAATTAGTGAACAGTGTGCTGGCGTCTTAATTTGTCTGAATAAACACATCAATAACAGGCTTGCATGTGAAATTATTATGTGTGTGTGTGTGTGTGTGTGTGTGTGTGTATGCGCGCGCGCATTTTTTTATAATCAACCAGATGTAACGTATCCATAACAAACACGAGAAAATATTAATGCAACAATTAAACTACAACTAGTTTACTAACTAGTTAACTAGTTTATAACTCAATTTAAGTAATATAGAGCACATTTACTTACACGCAGTTACAAATATTTAACTCAATTCTTCCAGCCCACTATTTCCTTCATTGTTATTATTATTACTGTTACTATCCAGGGGCGTACGGGGGGGGGGGGATAAACGGGACCAGACCCCCTTACCCCAGAGCTCGGAAAAAGTTGATGAATTTGATAATCTCTTAATTTTTAGGCTCTTTTATTAATTTTTTTCAACTGTGTTTTTCAGCTAGTAACTCTTTTTAAATATACAATGAGGTTTATTACACAGCATTTGCGTATACGTTGGAAATATGAAATCTCTCTCTCGCTCTCTCGCTCTCTCTCTCTCTCTCAATTGGCGCTACAGGTCTTGAAGAGCCTTGGCCTCCTGACAATCCGCCTCCAGACGTCTCGTTCCTCTGCTCCCAGTCTCTATCTTCTTACACCGAGCTTGCACAGGTCGTCCTCAAGATCATCCAACCATCGTTTTCTGGGTCGACCCCTCCTTCTTCTTTCACCAGGTCTCCCCGTAAAAATTTTCTTTAATGTGGATGTCCCTGACATTCTCTGGACATGCCCTGCACACCGGATTCTACTTGTCTTAATGTCAGTGACGATATCAGGTCCTCCACAGATTTGCTGGATTTCTGCATTTGTCCTTATTCTCCATGTTCCTTGGACGTTCACTCCACCAAATATCCTCCAGGGGACTTTTCTTTCTCACCTGCACAACCACTCTTCTTCTGTCACTGTCATTGTCCAAGTTTCTGACCCATAGATGACCACTGGCTTAAGAACTGTTTTGTAGAGCCGTGCCGAAATATGAAATATAGGAAAATCACTTCAGACAGTTTCTTCTAAACAATGTTTCAATAACGCGTATTTTTGTTGTGTTATTACCGTTTACTTTAATGGGACTGATTTCAGGATTCTAAAACAGGTTTTTCAGCTACTTTAAAGACAGTAATATTGATTAATCTTAACTTGTTTTTTCTTTTGTATGAAGCCGACTCGACCGGACCCTGGACCCCTCCCCCAAGACCAAATCCTAGATACCCCACTGTCACTATGACTCATATCGTCTTCACTGCTGCTATCCCGTGCAATATTAATTTCGAAACGATTTGTTACATTATCCATTCTTCAGTGCGATCTCGATCTCGCGTAATCTTTATCAGTTTTCATGACGTGTACGTCATAACGGATTTCGACTCCGTGAGAGAAATACACTCAGATCCCTTTTTTTGCTAAGTTTTTAACACTGTCTACAGAAAACTGCACGTCATTTTAAAACGCTCCTTCGCGATGGGCCAAATCATTTCTGTAGGACTAAAATCCGAGTGATCGTAAAATGGAATGTCCATGGTTTTCAAAGTAGCATCTATTTGAATAGCTTTGTGTGTCGGCTTATTTTGTTTAATTAGGCCACAGAGCTCAGGTTTTAACATAGATGCCAAGGTTCACTAACCAGTAAATCGTGTCTGCCTCTTTTATTAACGATGATGGAGGTGGATTTATTTGTACACTTTGGTAGGTAATCTATTACTATTATCAGAGGTGCCCATCCCCACCCAAAAGGTCATTGCGCAATTCCCCCCACCACAAGTATTCCGAAATCCCCCCAAAATTTGATTACGTGGGTAGGGGGATCACGATACGGGTGTATGGAATAAGGTGGATCTTGGGGCTTTATCAAAAAATATTTGAAAAAATAAAGCCATTTAAGCAATTATTGGAATAAAAAAACGAATGTTATTCTTTTATCAATACCAAAAGGTTTTCTAGTATCCCAAATCAATAACTAAATTATGAGAAATGTAAAAGCTTGGTCAAACCTGACCTAAACTGTAGAGCCTAAAAAGGTTATAAAGTTCGCAAAGAAAAAGTTTGAACACTCTATTAGGGGAAGGCTCTATTCATTGTCATTGGAGCGGAGGGGGTAAATTCTGGGGGGGATTTAAAATACGTGAGGGGAATTTAAAAGTAAAAGAAAAAGTTTGAGTACACCCCCAAAATTACAAAAATCGCCTTCAAAAATCCCCCCCCCCCAATAATTCCGACTTGCACCATCGCATCCCTGACTATTACAGTGTACTTATTCAAGTTCGGAATAAGCACTTTGGTCATCCACTTTCTATAATTTTCATAGTTCATGTTGTTGTGATAATCTTTTTTGGAACCCGATTTCAGGGGGGTTTGTGGGTTAGAACTCCCCCTGAAAATATGGAAAAATTTTGTGACCAACGTATGTACAAGTAGCAAGAATATAGTAATTACTATAAGAATATAGTAATTAAACATTAAGAGCGCATTAGGTACAAACCCATTTCCACCACCAGCATGAACTACAACCATTCTCTGTCCTTTGTTTATTAAGGTTTTCAGCTACTTTTGTCATCGTCTGTTCGCGTTTCTGTAACTGACAATGAAGTGTGAAAACAAGTTTTGTCTGTGCATACAATAGACCGTAATTCTTCTCCGTATTTCCGTAGTTTTCTTATACAATCAACTCTTTAAGTTTCTAATGTCGTGTTTTTCTATTAAAAGTGTCCTACTGCTTTCAGCACGTATCCATCGAAATCCCATTTTACCAATAATGTGTCTCAGACTAGATACACTAACATTATTCGTTCTTTTACAATTTTTAAAGTTATTTCGAATGTTGATTTTCCTCCTATCTGTGGAGTGACATTCTTCGAATAGTACACTCGGCAAAATCGACTAAATCGGTTTTTATTTTCTTTGCTGAACGTCGTTTTATGGAGTGTGCTGAAAGATTTTGTATAATCGTATACACTGATGCTTCTTTGATAATTATAAAAAACAACAATACTTACAGACACACCCCAGGCCTGATGCTACCCATTCCTGTAACTTTCTTATATTTCTTTAACTTTGGAATTCATAAACTTGTACACGTTATAAATTATTTTCCGACTCTATATATGACTTTTCTTTGTACTAAAGTCGACGGCGATCCATACTGATCCATTTTACTCCCTAAACCTGAAAATACAGCAATAAACTAAGCGCTAGGTTTTGATGAAACCTGGTGTTTTTTGAAAAGTACGAACACAATAATCTTCACGTCTTCTCGGAGAAAACTGAGCTATGTTTCTATGCTGATGCAGTGCATTACATGTCATAAGCCGTTGGCACGAAAACAGTTGATTCACTGTCTGGTAAACTTAGCTATACTGATTTTTAGTTCATCATTTAGTAATAGTAAAAATGTTAATTCATTTGTGAGAATAAAGTAATTACTATTTGTACGTATGTTGATTGCACAATTTCGGCGGGGGGGGTTCTAAACCCCAAAATGCCCCCTGGTGCGCCACTGTCAGTATTGTCCTCCTGAAAGTTATATTCTCACCTTGCCATGAATGGTTTTTCACTTTTGCATATGCTCCTTTGTAATCCTCACCAACCTGATCCAAATAATGGCAGCATCTGGTAACAACTTCTATATCCTCGCTCATCCCCTTGTCCGTTGATTCCAACTAACTAAAAAGTCATCATATGACCTGTAGCAAGTCCCAGCCCATTCCGGAGTCCAGAGTGACTATCGACTACTTTTGAGACCTCGAGTGGCGAACATACACTCTGGTACAGAATTTCGGCACACTTCGGTCTCCTGAGCTCCATTCATTAACCATTCCCCTCTCAGAATCATCGTGGAATGTTGTTGACGTTTCTTCAATCGGGTTTTAATTTAAATGGGAGTAGGCCTACGTTCCGACACTTAGCCTCAGTTTAGGCCAGGTTTGACCAAGCTTTGACTCTTCACTTAGCCTCTAACAGTTATCCTCCCCAGCTACACCTGTTGTCTACAGGATCGGTCAAATTAACTTGTGCGAGTTCGTCTACATGTGGGTTTCCTCAGGGCCGGTCCGAGGCCCAAGCGACACAAGCGGCCGCTTAGGGCGCCAAGCTGAGAGGGGCGCCTGAGGCGCCCATGTGTAAAATTAAAAAAAAAATGTGTTTGCAAACTTACAATAACAAAATTTTAATGATAATGTTTATGACATAAGTGAAAAGCTTCTGACTGAATATTATTAACCTCAGTGCATTTTGACCAATAAATTACAATCACTCCTCACAGAAAAATTATTATGTGAGGAGCGATTTTATATTTCTACAGTGGATTATTATGACCTTTTCAGGATACTTTATTTATCAAAATTGAGCACTTTACTCTTGTTAAAACGTAAAACGTTGCAGGTAAACTACCCCTCCCCCTTTACCGATCTTCACCAAAATCAATAGGTCTCGAGTCCTCTACAACTCGGGCATATGTGCCAAAAATTATTTGATTCTGTTCGAATTTGCGGCAGTTATCTTTCCCCATAGAAAAAATTCCACACACACTTTGCGGAAAATGACTTTTCTTCGTGTTTTGAGGGTAGTACAATCAGAATCTGCCCTTATCTCGAACACGATTTTTTCGCGATCACAATACTTCCATTTCCTTACGGAACATGGAAGAAATAATACCATCTTTAAAAAAACCGACGAAAAGATTGACGAAAAATTCCATGAAACTGTACATGACTTTGTTAATAGCCTAATTGTCTTTCGTAATCACACACAAATTTAAATGTTCAAATTCATATTATAATTTCATTTTAAATTTGTGTTTTCCTTTTTAGTTTTATACTAAAATATTTTGAGCTAGTTTCTCAATTTTCAACTACTTTCATGTCATGGTAAATTTTCTAAAATTTAACTACATATAGGTGAGTTTTCTTCACATATAACACACAAATTCAGCACTCAATGTCATATGTTTAACATGTTAATATAGAACTAGATGATGTTTTTTGTATTTCTTTCCCAATTTTGACGATGGAAAGTAAAATAATTTGTAAGTTATAGAATTAAGCAGTTTCATTATTAAACTAAAAAAAAAAAATATAAATTTGGTCTTTTTATTCTTTCTTTCTTTCTCGTTTCCACTCAGTTTACTAATTAGCACATTTTGATTGTAGCCAAAACAATACAGTAGTTCTTTGTGCTTTTACTAAAACCTTTTAAAGATCTCACGATCTACCTTAAGTAGAAATGGATTGTTTCTTCTTTTAATATTTAGTACTCCAATGACATTCCGAAGTTTGTTTCTATTACAAAGGAATGTCTTTGCAGTACTTACTTTAAAAGAAGAAACAATCCATTTCCACGATCGGTAGATTTAGGTTTATTTTTAAAGGTCTTACCAAGAACCCAAAGAACAACTGTTGTTTGTGGGGGAGGGGTGCCAAACGATATGTCACTTGTGTGGAAAGATGTTCTCGGACCGGCCCTGGGTTTCCTTCTTCTACATCGTAATAGATTCTTGTGTACTGATCGAAGACTTGAAAGTCTCTAGTTTTCTCGGCGGATCACTCGTGACGTTACGGATTTCCCAGTCTTACCTGAACATATCATAGCCTGCTACTCAGGTCCTCATAAACCACCTCTCGACGGCATCTGGCTACAGCGCAATCTTGACCGCAAGTGGCAACGAACCGGCGACCGTTCCCAGACTGTTCATTAATTTCTACCGGATTTCTTGTTTGACCTACGAGAATCGCTTAGAATTGCGCCATAAGAGCCAGCTAGGTCCAAATAGGTTTTCTTCTGACGTTTTTCTTGGACTTTCGGTTCACCTCTCAGACCGAGTCTGACAAGTAGACTTTCTGTCCGATTGTTTTCCTTTCTTGTTTGTGTCGTCACCTATGTTCCGACTTAACCAACACCGTGCACCTCGGTTCTAACAGCTAGGCATACACAGACAAATTTTTTCTGCAATCAAAAAGTGTTATCTACATCCTCGGGCGAATCTCCGAGTGCTACGTTATACCAACATGAAAAACAAACAATATCGTCATGCTATTAAAGACTGTTTTCTTCAAACCAGTGAGAGGCTGTGGGGCAGTAGTTTCCCATTTCAAAATAAAATTCCATATCTTAGTTACTTACACACAGCATTCGGAAGTAAGCAAAAGGTAGGCCCATATTTTGAAATTTCTGTAGCTCAGTGAAAAGCGAACTAATGTTTTCACTTCGGTGAGTAGCGTAAGCTGATTACGTGATTCGTCGAAATGACGTTTTGCTAGGTCATAAGGGTGAACACAGCGATAGGTGAACATTAGTGGTGGGTGTTTTTGTTGTTTTTGCAAAAACGAAAACGAACTGTTCGTTAAAAAAAAAAAAGAAACTGTTTTTAAAAACAGTTGGAAAAAACAGGTTGAATTTATGAACTGTTGCTGTTTACATTTACTGATTTTACCAGTATATTGCTAAAACGTTTTGTTTTGAGCATTTCAAATAACTGTTTTATTTTAGTATTTTTCTTAAATGGATGGTTATGTAACTTAAACAGTGGCATTAAGTCAATATTTCTCTTATTTACCAGTATCTTAAAAGGCATTTTTTGTTTTAAATTGTTTCATCAAAACCCATGGGGAATATCAGAATAATATTTTTATAGTAACTGAAATAAAACTGAATACAGCCTAATTCTGCGCCAAACAGAACGAGGACAGTACAATAATCGAACGCAAGACAACGAACGTTGCAGTAAAAACGAACAGTTTACTCGTAACAGTTCAACAAACGTTGCAATGAAAACGAACAGTTTACTCCTAACAGTTCAATAAAAACACTTTACGCCAAACAGCTCAACGAAAGCTCCAATGAAAACGAACGGTTTACTTCGAACAGAGAACAGTAGTTGTCAATACTGTTGTCAACGCCACGTTCGTTTTTAAAACGGAGAACAGATTGCCTCCGCGGAAAAGAACAGTTCGTTCGTTTTTTATTTTCAGAAAACTGTTTTTTTTTTACAGCTGTGCGTTTTTATTCCCTGCACTAGTGAACATAACTGTTAAGAGCCGTGGAGCTAAAGAGGACTGTGCTGTGTGTTATTTTGAGAAATGCAATGTCGATGTCAGCTTTTCATTGTCTGCATCCAGTCCTGTTTAGACATGCCGGATAATGTTCCTAGAAGCTGAATTCTAAGATGCATTAAGCCGGTCACGCACTAACCATCGCCGCTGTGCAGCATGCCCGACGTCGGTAATGGATGTGCGGACCATACTGCCCCGCAACTCGTCCAGCGTGCCAGACGTTCTCGTTGTGAGGATACGTCCCACAGACATCTATTTAATTTATATTTTTCGATAAATTTTGATGTTATTTCACGGCCCATTATGAATTGTAATTAAAACAAATTAATAATAACAATATTAACAATAATAACTGTTAATGATATTTGAATGTATTATGTAAACGAAGAATAAACTAAACTAAATATTAAACTGAAATTTTATGTGAATCATTACTTATTAAGTATAAACTAAAGAATGAATGTAAGTAAAATTAAACAATAAACATTTATTAAACGAATGTGCTCTAAAAACATGTACTGTACTTGCTCGAAAATGACGATTTGATAGACACCAAGCATGATCAAATATGCACGATGTACTATTCCTTGACATCCGTCAACACTACACACGATCCATCCCCACGTCGTGCGGCTTGAGCTGATGGTCTTGCTGGACTCATTTTTCGTCGTGCACATCCTTAAAAAAATACACGACGCGCGGGTGGATGTCAAAGTTACACACTGTCGTTTTTGACTTGCTGTCCGTCATGACGTCCAGCGGGGATGGTAAGTGCATAGCCGGCTTATAGACAGTGGCGTATCTAGCAATTGGCCTTGCGGGGGGGGGGGGGTGACCGACGGTCGAGTCGGCTTCATACAAAAGAAGTCAAGTTAAGACTAACTTTCCTCTGTTTCAACATTCCTATGTTCAACGCGGTTGAAAAACGCGCGATAACATCCTGTAATCAATCCCATTAAAGTAAATGGTAATAACACAATAACAATACGCGTAATTGAAACATTGTCTGGAAGGTGCCTATTGACTGAATTGATTTTCTTATATTTCATATTTCAAATGTAGACCTATACGCAAACGCTGTGTAATAAACATGTTTGTACATTTAAAAAATAGCTACTACTATATTAGCGTTTACAGCTGAAAAAAAACTAACAAAATAGCTTCAACATTAAGATATTAATAAAATTCGTCAACTTTTTCTACCCTCTGGAGCGGTCCGATCCCGTTCGTCCCCCCTCCGTAAATACGCGCTTGGCATTAGGCGTGTTTGAATTATTAAAAAGAACTGCGATTTACACATACAAATCAAAATTTATATTGAAAAATAAATTTTGTTGTTTGATGAAAATAATCTAGTAATAAAAGATTAATAAAGAAAATAATGAAAAGAAAATCATTGGAGGAAAATCACATCAGCCAGACTAGGCTAACAGCAGAGATAACCTGTCAATAGATTGGGTAGCGTTTGTGGATGATCTATCAATCCTATCAGATTCAATAGATACAGCTATTTGACATGTGGAATTGCTGATAGAACAAACCGAAAGATTTCATTCTACGGACATTTTCAAAGAATGAATCCTGACAGACTAACAGGGAAGTTTTTTCACTATTTCAGAAAGCTCAAAATATTCAATACGTCCTTCAAAGAAAATTTAAGAATGCTTGCCACTCAAAAAGAAATTAAAAAATGCCTAAGGTTTTCAGGAAAACCCCAAGAAGAGGACAGGTTCCATCTGGAGTGACGAAAGGAGGGAGAGACGTCGATCAAGAATGAAGGAGATATGGGAGAGGAGGAAGAGAGAGGATAAGAAGGGAGGGACCAGTCTAACCAAATGTAGTTCATAGTGGCTAATACGAAAAAAAAAGATTAATAAAAATATAACCACTTCAACTTAGCTTGATTAAAGGATTAAAATTTGTTTAATAGTATTATGTAATAATTAACCTCCAGCATAGACCAATATTTTCCAACCGCTCCCAGCTCACCAGCCTCCAGGTATCACCCATTGGCTCCTATCAGCCATCGTAAAGGTTACTTATATGACCACAATATACAATGCGGGTAGCCTATAAACATACGTTTATAGAAAGTTTTTTCTTTGTTTTTTCGTGTTTGATCATTTCCTAAAGTTATGGAACATAATTTGCAACACTCTGTATATACAGCGAATCCGAATTAAAAATGCTTTCATTATGCCATATCGCTGGTTAGATTTCAATTTAGATTCCACGTTTGGTTTATAATCAAAACACAAAGCGTGACAGAACGAGTTCAAACCAAACGACAGTTTTAAAGCAAGAGCGATTATAAAATGTGCGCGAATAAGATAAAGCTGTTAGATTGATGGTATATAGAATGATTATAAGAGAACGGTATATATATATATATATATATATATATATATATATATATACCACCCACCACAACATAAAATGGCAGCATTCTATTCGCTATTTAACAGAATGTACAAAATTCCCCTAAACAAACAAGAAACTGACAAAGAAAGAAATATAATATACCAAATTGGTTATGAAAATGGATACAATAAAAATACTGTGAACAAAATATAAAATAAAAACTGAACAATTAAGAATTAATCAAAATGAACAACACATAAATAATAACAACAACAACAAATGGGCCACATTCACATACATAAATAATAAAATGACAAAACTAACAAAACTATTTAAAAACACAGATATAAAAATAGCATACAAAACTAATAATAATAAAAATAAATTACAAAATCTAAATAGCTCACACAACAAAGATAATACAACAACTAACGGTATATACAAAATTGAATGCCAAGATTGCAATAAATGTTACATAGGACAAACAAAAAAACAGCTGAAAAAACGTTATTTTGAACACCTAAACGCATACAAAAAAACAGAAATATATAAATCCAATTTAGCCATACATGCAATAAACACAGGACATGAATTCCCAGACATAACCAATGTATCACTAATAAAACATATACCACACAAAGACACCATAATGAACATTTGGGAAAATTTACAAATATACAAACATAAAACACAAAACAAACTAATACCAGAACAAATACAAATCAATACAAAACAAGGCACAATATTCAAAGCACTCAACATCGAAAATACACAAAATACAAATACATATACTACAATCACACACAATAATACAACTTTAAAATACCAAAGACCAACAAACAACCTTAATAGCGTCAAGCACCCAACACACAAATACTTCACCAGACAAAAGATCGCGAAGGATGAAGATGAGAGCACAGGAACTCTCGAAACATGTTCCAAATAAGGAAAAATAACATCTTGAGGTAAATTTAGTTATAAATATTAAATGTAATATATATATATATTATATAGGCCTATTACCCATGCTATATACTTTTATGATTGAAAATAATACAGGTTAATTACTGTTGAATTGTGTTTGGATATAGTAACAAAACGACGAAATTAAAAAAATCTTATTTTTTAATATTTTCAGACTTAGTTGGCCCAACCCACCCCTCGGACGGTGACTCACTCGGGTCTTAAACCACCCCTGACAATAGATTGCGCGCGCACGTGTAAGCGTGCGTGCATACAAATCCTTCTCTTGGTCTATTTTAATGTATTGCTAATACGGTATAAAACTACAATCAAGATGTTTTTTCTGATTTGAGACATGTATTGAGTTGTTACGTATTATGGTCTCGGCGCATGCCACTAGTAACCAATTATAATTCTGTCATTTATTGAACTCATGTGCATCCTGAAAAAGTACAAATTTTATTAAATCAAGGAAATGAATGTTTATATCGTACAGTTTATTAACTAATCTGTTTATTAGTTAATCTATTTTTAAACAAACCAAAAACCTGATTCACCTTTAAAACCTTCGTCATCTGCGAAATGCAATTCTTAACTGGCCTTGGTGCATTCTTAATTGGAATCACCTCTCTATTGTTAACCAAATAATTTATACTCTCCAAATGGCTTACAACATTAGATACTGGTAAAAAGGTATATGCACCTGTTTTTGGTGTTAAGTCTTTACGGGGAAATTTTGTTTTACTTTAGTTCAATGGTTAATGCTTGCGCGGGTCCGGCAGTTACGGGACTGGTTAAAGAGAATTTTGTCCAAGAAAATTATATAAAACCTTGCAAACATAGACAACTTAGACCTGTTTATGGTAATGAGGAGAGGATGACAGCTCTGTTCTCTGTTATGAACAACGCCACAAACGAAACGCAGAGTCAGTACAGAGAAACTTAAAATCTATGAAAGTAACTCGACAAAATGGGGTCCAACGCAATCGACAAGCTCTTGCACAGGACAAGAGGCGTAAATGGAAAGACATAGACAGGAAGGGTAAAACTCTACAAGACCCATAGGAAGTTTTTTAAGGCCTCTTTTATGCACTGGCGCGACAAGGTTTTTTGCCGCGTAACACAGCTGAGGGACCTTGCCGTGCGGCAAAGTATAACCCTAGTTTGTGGTCGTAGCAGGACTGCATTGGTGCTGTCCACCTCTGTATAAGTTCTCTCACATTTTTTTTGATACTGCTCTTGGGAAATGTATCCGGTCTAGCTTATAATAGGCCTACATATCGAGAAGCAAGAAATCGACAATGACGGAAAAGAAGATGGGCTGTTCATCCCATCAATCATAGTCGTTTTGTTGACGGGTAATTCCATAACGTCTACGGAAAATTACGACATGAGGGAGCCAAATTACCGTCACTTTTTTTTTAATTTCGTTTATAAGTTGCTCAATATCGATACCACTGGAATCCATTTTGTTGGAACAATTTTATAAATAACACAACAAACTGAAACAAGCTTCCAACAACTAATGTGTGCTATGGGAGAAGTTGTCCTAGGAAACGGGCAGCAGGTTTGCACGATTTCTCGAAATTTTATGCGCGTTTGCATGGGTAGTACCGAACTGGTCCGACGGTCAAGAGATTCCAAAGATATTTTTGTTCCATAACGAAAGGTCGCGGTTGAACTGGTCCGACGGGTAGTTGGCAGGTAGAGGCAGGAATTCCCGAATGGGTTACTAACCTAACCCCCCACCCCTCAACAACTGCCTCATTTCTCTAGACTCAGTGTCAGTTCTCAGACAGTCTCAGAGCAGTGTAGTACTAGTAGAAGTGTACAATGTTTTCCATGTTAAGTGACAGGGGCTTTAAGTTAGTCGTTTTTGAGGGATTTAAATATTCAAAAGGTGACAAGACACAATCGGGTCAAAAGTGGCGATGTTCTAGAAGAAAAGGGTGTTCGGCGCATTTGTTCACAGATGACGCGGGTGACATTTTATTAAATACTGTTGGTGTGCATAACCATGAACCATGTCCCGACCTAAGTAGACATTACATTTCTAACAGTGTGAAACGCAAGGCAAGTGAAACATTACTGGAACCTCCTGCAAAATTGATAAGAAGAGAGACTGCGTCCGCTCCCGATTCCTTGGCTGACAATATCACTCGTGATGATGTCGAACGAGTAAGGAGAAACTTGAACTATGCTAAAAGAAAAAATCTTCCTCCTCTTCCGAAATGTGCTGGCGATGTCCACGAAGCTCTTGACAGCTTACAGATCAAGACTAACAAAGGTGAGGATATGTTGTTACTGAATATTGCCACTGAAAATATTATCGTTTTCTGTCCTAAGAGTAATGTGGAGTATCTAGTAAAAACTGATAAAATATTTATTGATGGGACATTTACTTTTGCAGCTAAGTACTTTTACCAGTTTTTCACAATACATAGTGTAGAGAATGGGAATTACATACCGCTTGTCTTTTGCCTTTTACCTGACAAGAAAGAAGCAACTTATAGAAGCCTTTTTAAGCATTTGATAAAAAAATGTGAAGAAATGAACCTAACTTATAAACCTAAGACTGTAACAGCCGACTTCGAAAAAGTAATACACAATGCAGTTGAATCTGTTTGGCCTACAGTAGAAGTAATTGGGTGCAGATTTCACCTGTCTCAGGCCTGGTGGAGGAAGATACAACAAGTTGGGTTGAGCGCTGAGTACAAAAGTTCTACATCAGACATTGGAAAATGGTTACACTGGGTTTTTGGGCTAAGTATGTTGAGTCATGAGGAAGTAGGAGACGCATATGTGGAAGATCTTGAACCAACTCAACCCTCATCTCCCAAAGTTGATAGGTTTGTCGACTATTTAATAGAAAACTACATTGACAACAGTTCTACGTTTCCTCCAGAGATGTGGGCATCAGCGTCATTATCATCCGAGCGCACCACAAATGCCTGCGAATCTTTTCACGCAAAATTCAGAAAACATTTTAATCACTCCCATCCCAACATTTATGCTTTCATTGAAGCCATACAGAACGTACAAACTGATGCGTACATTGCCATCCGGAGTTCAGCAAAACCTAGAACTATATACAACAGCAAGTACAAGAAAAGGCTTCAGTACTTGGTAACTTTACAGAAATACTATATAGATCAGCCGACCCAAAGGAAAAAATATCAAGGTTGCAGTATATTAAGAGTGCTTCATACCAGTATAAAAAAGTTTAACAAAAATCGCCTATCACTCAGGAACAAGAATGACCTGAAACTGTAAATAATGTACAAAAAAAAAATTATATATTCTTAACTAATAAGTTATTTGACAAAGCCGAAAGGCCACTACATATATACGTTATTTGACAAGGCCGAAAGGCCGCTACATATATTTATTATATTGTCCTGTGTCATTTTATTGGGACAGTTGGTATAATATATGAGCGGACGATAAGGCTTCTTCGATCCTTGGTTTTGATATTTTAGCGTAGGACCAGTTCGATCCCACCCCCTGTGCTAACCGTCGCTAACAAAACAAGCACCTCAGCTGTCGCTTTGCATATCTCTCCTGGTCCTGTATTTCCAGCGTTCTAATTATCGTTGTAATAATTGGAATTTAGTTCTACTGTCTCTCAATGTTTATAAGTAACTTCACGGCGTAGATATTTATAACTTGTAATCTGTTTGGTAGGTATATTGTCGAGAAAGACTTGTTCGAGCACTTGAAGTTACCTAACAAAGTAATTGTTATTTTAACAAAAATTTTAAAATCACATTTCTTGCTTATTTGCTGTATATAATTACTCGTATATTACTTTTAGTAATTCATATTCCGTATTATTTATTACAACTTTATAATCAAAACAGCAAGTAGCATCGCCTTAATTGTAACATTAGGAGCAAACAAAATACCTCCATCAGTTATGCTATTCCACTCTCTGGGAAGTTTGGCCATTATTTATTAAAAAGAGACTCGATTATGTACTAAATGACGGTTATGACAGTTGGTCATAAAACAGAAACGATGTATCCATCTTACGTAACTGGAGACACATATGAACGACATTTTCTAACGCTCGCCAACTTCAGAGGAATACGCTGGATTACTTTTCTATAGGCTAATTAAAATTCAGCCACCAGCGCCGTTGGACGACTGTTTAGATGATTTTAATTTGGCTTTGATTTAGTAATTGTTCTCCACAATTTGTCAGTGTTATTCATTAGTGATTAGAATAGGCTTTAACATTGTAGTATTAACTCTGTTAAAGTCGTTATTTCTTGCCGGGCTATTAGACCGGTGTTTATTACAACAGACGTTTCGGCCCACCATTGGAGGCCATCTTCAGTGTTACAAGATTGAAAGTGTAACTGGCTAGGCGTCCACCAGTTCCTACAGTACTGTGGTAAAGAATATTTGTAATATTAAATTATAAAAAAATTCAAACAGACAATTACCATTTGGTAAATGGTATCGACCATTTATATATATATATATATATATATTTATTTATTTATATACGGTATATATATAAAGGGTATGCCCCTTTGTCACCATTGATGACAAACGCTTCTGGTGTTCGCGACTCGTACAAAAACTAAGCGAAAAACGTAGTATGGCTTCGTACGTATGACAACCACGAAAAAACGGTTTAAAATGAACCGTTTCACTAAAAATAATACTCTCTAAAGGTTAGTAAAACAACGAACAGACATCCTCCGCCACCTAAATTAGGCCTACGCATTACGTTTAAAACAATACGGTACTCACTTTTGAACTACGCTTGGCAATACAAGACCTTCTTGCACGCAATCAAAACAAAAGATAGTGTTGGCGATAATAATTCTAAAGTCTGGTTTTGCAGAAAACATTGGACCACGGACAAACAGCCCGGGAAGGAATTTTAACAACAAACTACTTCTTTGTTGCCGATAACGTAGTACGCTTATAAAAAATTATCCCCTCTCCCTTCGACTATCATTTTCATTTATAGAAAATTATCCCCTCGCCCTTTCAACTACCATTTTCATTTCTAGATAGTTCATCTACCTTTCCACAGTGGATTATTATGACCTTCTTTTCAGGATACTTAATAAAAATTAAGTACTTTACTCTTGTTAAAACATGAAATGTTGCAGGTAAACTAAACCCTTCCCCTTAATCGATCTTCATCAAAATCAATAGAGCTTGAGTCCTCTACAACTCAGGCTCATATGCAAAATATTATTTGATTCTGTTTGAAATTGCGGCAGTTATCGTTCGCCATAGAAAACATTCTACACACAGTCACACATACACACACAGAGACACTTTTCGGAAAATGACTCTTCTTCATGTTTCGAGGGTAGTACAATCAGAATCAGCCCTTATCTCGAACACGATTTTTTCGCCATCACCATACTTCCATTTCCTTACGGAGCATGGAAGTAAACCCGAATGACAAATTTGAATGCTCCAAAAAGCGCCAACGTCTCTACACACCATGTAAAACTGCTGTTATTCACAACGATACGAGTTTTACCGAAAGATTTTAACTGAAACTCTCAGACGGAACAATTAAATACAGAACTTGTACTCAGTAATTTATTATCGTAGTAAACGGGTTTTGAGGCATGGAATTAATGCTCAGTAATAAACATCGCAACGTTTGAACCATGAAAGTGTAATTACTACTACACGATCTCGGGATAAGTAAAAAATATCGATATGGCGAACTATACATTATTTCCATGTTCTAAGATTTATATTTAAAATCATTTTCGAAATGAAATATTTCCATAAACATTACTTCTTTCTTCCGCCCACGCGTTCTTTCTGTTTGACCACGCCAAACAGCCCGGGAAGGAATTTTAACAACAAACTGGTCCTTTTTTGCCGACAACGTAGTACGTATGACACATAAATAAATATACGTATGGAGAACCATACATGAATTCCATCTTCTAAGATTTATATTTAATATAATTTTCGAAATGAAATATTTCCATAGAAACTACTTCTTTCTTCAGCCTTAACCACAGTACTGTGGTCACTAACGTATACCACCTCACTTTAGCGCACTCGATTTTCACTGATGATGACAGTCGATAGCACTGCCGAAACGTCTGGTTTTGTAGAAAACATTAGACCACGTCAAACAGCCCGGGAAGGAATTTTGGCAACAAACTACTTCCTTGTTGCCGATAACGTAGTACACATGACATATAAATAAAATGTACAATATACAATCTACAACTATAATTTTCATTTATAGAAAATACCCGCACCCCATTCAACTAGCCTCTTAATTTATAAATATTTTATCTACGTTTCTACAGTGGATTATTATGATCTTCTTATCAGGATACTTTATTTATCAAAATTAAGTACTTTACTCTTGTTAAAACATAAAATGTTGCAGGTAAACTACCCCTTTCCCTTAACCGATGTTTACCAAACTCAACAGGCCTTGAGTCCTTTACAATTCAGGAACGTATGCAAACAATTATTTGATTCTGTTTGAATGTGGGGCAGTTATCATTCGTCAAAGAAAAAATTACCCTTGTTAAAACATAAAACGTTGCAGGTAAACAACCCCTTTCTCTTAACCGATCTTCACCAAAATCAAAAGATCTTGAGATCTCTACAATTCAAGGACGTATGCAAAAAATTATTTGATTCTGTTTGACTTTACGGCAGTTATCGTTCGTCATATAAAACATTACCCTTGTTAAAACATAAAACGTTGCCGGTAAACTACCCCTTTTCCTTAACCGATCTTCGCCAAAAACAATAGGCCTTGAGTACTCTACAATTCAGGACTGTATGCAAAAAATTATTTGATTCTGTTTGAATTTGCGGCTGTTATCGTTTGCCATAAAAAAATTCTACACATAGACGCATAGACACATAGGCAGATAGACACACAGACATTTTTCGAAAAATTACTTTTCTTCATGTTTTGAGGGTAGTACAATCAGAATCAGCCGTTATCTCGAACACTAATTTTTTCGCCATGACCATACTTCCAGTTCCTTATGGAACATGGAAGTAAAAATTATCCCCTCCCCCTTCAACAATCATTTTCATTTATAGAAAATTACCCCCACCCCTTCAAATAGCCTCTTCATTTATAGATATTTCATGTACGTTTATACAGTAGATTATTATGATCTTCTTTTCAGGATACTTTATTTAACAAAATTAAGTACTGTACTTTACTCTTGTTAAAACATAAAACGTTGAAGGTAAACTATCCTTTCCCCGCAACCGATCTTCACAAGAATCAATAAGCCTTCAGTCCTCTACAACTCAGGCACATAATTGGAATACCTAAGTGTATCGAGCTGAAAGGACACTATACGGAGAAATAAATTTAAAAATTCGAAAAAATCGCGTTTTCTTCCCTAACACGGATACTTGTCACACCGCCTTCGTACATCACTAATACTAATACCATCCGAATATCAAACTATCTTTTAACACCGTACACAAATTACAAAGTTTATATGGATTTTTATTTGACAGCGAAACGTTGCACGTTGAGACGCTCGCATTGCTGTGGCCCCGGCTAATGTCTTACAAAATATACAAAAAATTATTTGATTCTGTTTGAATTTTCGGTTGTTATCGTTTGCTATAGAAAAAATTCTACACACAGACACACAGACAGATAGACACACAAACACTTTTCGAAAAATGACTTTTCTTCATGTTTTGAGGGTAGTAGAATCAGAATCAGCCCTTACCTCGAACATGATTTTTTTCGCCATCACCTAGGTATGATAAGGATACAAGGCCTACATAATATGTATGATAAACATGCTCAACAAACTTAAGAACCTGTAGGATATACAACGTTAATATTTATGCATATTTAATTAATTGCATAAATTAATTGAATTTTAATTATATAAACTTTTCTCTTGGTTACAATTATCTACTAGAACATGTTTCCTTGTGCCACACGTTGGGCAGCCATATACAACGTTATTAATTATTCAAATTAGTTGCATAAATTAAATTAATTGTTAATTTATAAATCTTGATCAAATTTCTCAAATGGGTAATCGGCAATGCTATCAACTAAGTGGTCTAATTGTCAATAAAGAGTAATTAGTCTTGTCTTCTACTACTAAATAAAACTTCAAGAATTAAAACATTTATGAACATGGTACCTGTTAAATCATATTGAATCTAAATCATTAATTGTGGATTTTACTTTGGAAGAATTGTCTTGTCTTAAATAGGTCTTAAATAAATTAACTCAACACTATCGAATCCATTATAAATTACATTTATTATAATATTGTATGTTGCATGTATTCATTGCATAAAAGAAATCATGTAACAAGAGTACCTACAACTATTTCCAAAAGATAATTAAATTCTATAACATATTTAAAGTATCTGAAAGAAACAATCAAATGCTTACACATACTCGTGTGTAGTGACGTTAAGAACTATCAATGTTGCGTGCTTGAGATTTGCACTAAGTGATATACTTCGTAACATATTAAAACACCTATACACATGAAATACTCATATACCTGCAGTAAACATATTAAACACATACATAATTAAAATACTCATATACCTACACTAATAAGATAATACATGTGTAATATTCTATAATATTATTTATTCCTAACCATGGATTCGTATTTATAATGACTCTATTTTGAAATATCTCAGGCAGTTAGTTCTAAGTGACAGGTCAGCGGTATTACGATAAACTAGGAATTATAATAAATGGTTATTTTGGTACATTACTCAAGTCGTCGTAGTGTCTCGCTCCCGTTGCATGTGTCCATTTGGATCCATTGGGTGACGATTGATGCTACTCCTGGAAACACTCGTAACTCGCACTTCCAATTGTCATACGTACATCGTTTCGGAACGCTAGTTCGCACTTCATGACACCCGTTATAAGTTTTATAATATTATTACAGTTTAAGTCGCTGTACTTGCACTAAGGATTCATTGACTATTCGTATCGCGTCAGGCTATTTATGCGCATTTTAGTTCGACACCTCCACGAACTTAGTTATCTTTCATATTACGTGTTCGACTCTTCCGTAACGCCTAGATTGATTTCAAGTTCATTAGACGCATATAAAACATCACCGGCACTTGTCTCTATTCTACGAAATAATGTTGTCTCACAAATTAAGTCTTATGTTGTATACCGATTCATTCCGTTGATAAAGAGTTCATGTATATTACTACTGTATCATACCACTTCTTACGGCACTAATTGTATTAGTTTATTACTTAGAGTTTTACAAAGTTCGTTAGTCGCGCATCGTCGCGAATACCACTGTTTCGACTTAACGCTCTAAGTCTTACTCCCGAACTTCCACTAATACCGAACACCACTTTGAATATCTCAAAACAAAATCTTTATGAAAACTGAGAGAAGATTAGAATAATACTGAGCAAAAATTTGAATGATACTGAGAGAGCGTCTTCTCTTGCATATAGTTTTTATGCCCTTCGCTTTCCCACTCTCGCTACTCCTACGAACGCTTCATTTTCCCACAAAAATAGTTCTGATAGGACAGTTGTTCGGATTTCCCTCTGTCCTCATGCCTCTAGTCTGTGATTCTTGTGAATTCTCCACCCAGCGCCGTTTGGAGAGGGATGTTCTTCTTCGGGAATTGTTCTCTGGTCGTCGGTTCTCGTCGAGACCATCCCTTACAGTTACTCCCTTCTGAATTCTCGTTGCTAATTGGCTGGTTGGCTTCTCTACTTGAATCTCACATAGTCCACGTTGACACGACGAGTTGCTGTCATCAGGACGTTGCCACTTTCTCGGAATCTGCATCAAGACCTTGCTACTGAAATCACATCTGTTCCTTTTGGTGTCGAAATGATCTATTGTTCGGACACTGTCGACTTCCTATAGCGAACTTACAGGTGGCAAACATCTGTGTACGTCGCAGACGCCTCCTCGTCTCCTGCTCCATTGTCCGTGCTCCAGCTATTGTTTTTCTGTAAGTTTCACATATGCTTGGAACAATGCTCTTAGCGATGCCTATCTATTCTCTCGCTACTGAAAAGGGTGCAAGGGTACTGTTCCTTTGTCATATTTGTAAAGTCAAGTGTTCCCACGCATGGCCCTTTTCGTCGTAACATGTGTTGCAGCACGCATTGTCTCTTAACGCCTTTTATGTCATTTAAGTAGAAAGGAAAGGTTTGTTCCTTCCGTCGCTCACACTCAAACAATGCTAACTCGTGTCACCCTTGACGGGCTCTAATTGCTGGCGTAACTCCCTCGGAATATCCAAAAAATCAAAAAAAAATCTCAAAGCAATAAGTACGTTATAGATACCACACGCGCGCGCGCGCACACACACACAGCATTCATATTTGCTCAGTTTTCCTATTATATATATTTTTGTATTATTATTAATAATAATAGAAATTTTTATACATGAATATATGTATGGAGAACCATACATGACTTCCATGTTTTAAGATTTATATTTAAAATCATTTTCGAAATGAAATATTTCCGTAGAAACTACTTCTATCTTCAACCTTAACCACAGTACTGTCGTAACTAATGTATACCACCTCACGTTAGCATACTCGATTTTCACTGATGATGGCAGTCGATAGCACTGCCGAAACGTCTGGTTTTGTAGAAAACATTGGACACGCCAAACAGCCCGGAAAGGAATTTTAACAACAACCTACTTCTTTGTTGGCGATAACGTAGTACACATGATATATAAATAAAAATTATTCCCTCCCCTTCAACTATCATTTTCATTTATAGAAAATTACCCCCACCCCCTTCAACTAACCTCTTCATTTATAGATATTTCATCTACGTTTCTACAGTGGTTTATTATGATCTTCTTTCCAGGATGCTTTATTTATCAAAATTAAGTACTTTACTCTTGTTAAAACATAAAACGTTGCCGGTAAACTACCCTTTTCCCGTAACCGATCTTTACCAGAATCAATAGGCCTTGTGTCCTCTACAACTCAGGCACATATGCAGAAAATTATTTGATTCTGTTTGAATGTGGGGCAGTTATCATTCGTCATAGAAAAAATTACTCTTGTTAAAACATAAAACGTTGCAGGTAAACTACAACTTTCCTTTATTTAACCGACCTTCACCAGAATCAATAGGCCTTGAGTCCTCTACAATTCAGGGACGTATATTTAGTATATAATAATGTTGTTTTTAGCAGGTCTTTGAGAATAGCCTAATAGGCTGAGACAATTGTCAAGAGTTTAAGAATAAATTGTGAAACTTACGTAGCGCTAAGGAGCTGGATGGTTGTTCCGGCGCCATCGAGGATATTCGTCATGGGTTTGACACCTTGCACCACGGATTAACGCCCTTAAACAACAACATACCAGTGTTTGCGTGTTATTCTATCACACTCACGGCGGGTAGGGGGTGAATCGGACTCGTTATAGGAATGCAGGAGCAAGGGAGGGGGAGGGATTCACCCCTAAATAGTTCATTGTCTTAGTTGACATATGTGAGACAACTAGTATTCTGTGCAAGTGGTAAGTGTAGTGATTCGTGTTGTAGTGAAGATGGAGATCACTGAGACCACCAAGGGGAAGCCTTTGTTGATCTACAATGGACATCGGTATATTGTTGACTATACCAACAAAGAAGATGTGACTTATTAGCGATGTGTTGATTATAAGAAAAGTAAATGTAAAGGCAGAATATCAACGAAAAATAATACTGTCGTAGGCGAAGCAACTCATGTTTGTATTCCGGAAGAAGCGGCAACTGAAGTGGGAAAAAGTGTTGTTAATGCAAAGAAGCGTCAAGGGAAACAGATAATACGATTTCAAAAATTTACGGCGAAGAAGTAGGCCCGGTCTTTAATCGATGATATGACCTTGTGACTTCACTACCATCACACAGAAGTGCCAAACAATCGTTACATCGCATTTGAAGAAAACGTGTGGGGCCTACAAAGGACCGAGCCGATTCTGAAGGAATACGATTAGAGGAAAATGATCTACTTATGAATGACGGTAAAAATTTTCTGCTTGAAGACGACAACAGAGGGCCTAAAGACAGAATATTGGTGTTTGCCAGCGAAAAAGGAAAATCTGCATTGACAAGTTGTTCTTCATTCTTCGTCGACAGAATCTTCAAGAGTTCAAGCAAACAGTTTGGGCAGTTATTTATCATCCACGCCGATCTGGGAAGTTCTTGGAAAGAAACCAACACTATTCCAGCAGTCTACGCGTTGTTACCAAATAAGAAACGAGAAACATATGATCGTTTTTTCAAAGCAGTAAAAAACAACGTACCTGGATGGAATCCTGTAATACTTGCAATGGACATTGGAATGGCACTCATCCAATCAGCTAAAACTCTTTTCCTGAAGCTGAAATTTTTGGTTGTAACTACCATTTTAACCGATTTTTATGGAGGAGAGTACAAGATTGTGGCCTTGCTCCTGCGTACAAAGAAAATGAAGAGTTTCGACTTCATATTCGAATGTGTTCTCCCCTCGTGCATGTTCCGCTAGAACTGATTGATGATGCTTGGCTAAGTATCCAGGAAAGCACACCTGAAGACGAGAAACTGCGCGTGTTCTATGACTACGTCGTCGATCAGTGGCTAGAGAATGAGCATATCCAATGGAAAGTGTGGAACTGTTGCGGAAGACGGCACCGGACCAACAATGTTTCTGAAGTGTGGAACCAAAGAATTAATAGTTTCGAGGTCTCATCCAAATGTATATTCACTGCTCAAGACTCTACGAGAGGACACAGCGTATTACGGCCATTTTTTTAATTGAATAACCCTGAATATTGACGGGAAGAAGAGGAAAAAAGCAGCAGTGAAGAGTGATGAAACCATTTCAAAGGTCTTGAAAAAACTGGAACTAGATGGCAAACTAAGGTCTTTCCTTGTTTGTGTTCCTTACGTCCAGAAGTTAAAGTAAAGGCAATCCCTATAGGTTAGAGAAGTAGACTCTTACCTGGAAAGATGTGTAAATATGTAAATATTCTAATTCAGCAATAAAAAAAAAAAAAAACTTGACGAACTCACATAAGTAATATTGCACTATAACACTGAATTCAACACTTCCGAAATTGAAAGAAGATACGTTTTGAACAGTTTTAAGATACTAATGTCAGTTCCGGGGAAGTGTCACAGTCTTACTTCTGACTCACCAAATACCATTATGTGGAGGGAAGGGCTCCGGGCAAATGTCACTCCGTGCAAGTGTCGTCACTCCGGGCAAGTGTTCCAACCCCGGCCAGAAGGATAATGGAAGGACGTCTGTGTGTGTGTGTGTGTGTGTGTGTGCGCGCGCGCGCGAGAGAGAGAGAGAGAGAGAGAGAGAGAGAGAGAGAGAGAGAGAGAGAGAGAGAGAGAGAGAGAGAGAGAGAGCAAATGCCTTGACTGTCAAATTTCACACACTTCTCAGTATATGAAATCGCGAGTAACGCTGTAGATAATGACAAATGGCAGAAATCCTTACCCTACGTTATGAGTCTAAATGTTCAGGATTAACGCCGCGGACTGCAGTGAATTGCACTAGATAAAGGTATTTTGCATTGCAAGATAAAAGTAATAGCCTAGATTAATTAACTTCATTACCAGGCTCGCTGCAACACATTTCCGTCGCTGAACGGCGATGTGTAAGGACAATAAGACATACGTAATAAATAATGGAACACACATGTACAGTGGTAATAACAGCATTTAGTAGTCTACGATGATGGGCAACTCAGCTGTCTCAGTTGTGACAGACACTATCGTTTACAGTAGATTATAGACCAGACCATTAAGAAATCAGTCAAGTTATTGTGGTTACATAAGCACTTAGTTATTTCACTGTTTAGCCACTGTAATTTATTTTAAAAACTTAAATTCCCTCGAAGAAAAGTATAACATTTTGGTGTTGGCGTGTTTCACTCCACTGGTCGTAGAAAGCGACCGTACACGAACCGATTGTCCATCAATCCCACTTAATCGCTTCGCATTACGTATTATTCACGAATATACTTTCACGAAGGAAACTCGTATTGAAATGTTTATTGTCGAATATACCAACGTTTCTGTGTTAGAATTTAATTGCTCAGTGTTCTAGTTGACGGAACCAATTTCCTAACACCATCCTTTTCATTCATTCCGCAGTTTTTGAAATTTAATTACTTCAGAAATGTAATATGCTCTAATTAATTTCATTATTAGCTAAGGCATAAAAGTCGATACAGCTTATTCAGCTCCTCTGACAAGTACTTCATTATGACTTTGGGTGGATCTGCAGTCCGGCGGGGCATCGTGATAATAGATTCTTCGTCAGATGAATTTGCACTGTCTTTATCAAACATCTTACTATTAAATGAACTTTCAGCTATTTGAAAAGATTACAGAAATTCGTTTGTTCATAATCAAAGTTTATTATTGGAGAATTCTATGAGGCGTAGCTAAGGGGGGGGGCCAAGGGGGCAGCCGCCCCGGGCGGCATAGCCAGGAGGGCGGCAAAGTTAGCATAGACTTGCAAAAATTGTTTTCAGTTTACAAAACTACAAACAATTTGTTTCTTTGATATGACTATTCGTTTCATAAAAGAAGCATAACCAGCTAGCTTCTCTGTTGTCATAAACCTTGCGTGATAAACATTATTAGTCTATTTATGCTGAAACATCGTAATTACAGTTCATTATGATAACAAATTTGTAGTGACTTTGTTGTAGTGAGTTGTTGGGCTGGAAAGGAGAACTGATAATCATACAGTATTACAGTGCTATTAAAACAATCTGCGTCTTCTGACAGCTAAGAAGCACGTGGTGCTCGGCACAGCTGCGGGAGCGCTGATTGGTAAAAATGTTTCTTACTATACCAGTGTCTGTGTCTTCTTGTGAAAAATCGTTTAGTAAGCTTAAATTAATTAAATCGTACCTACGATCAACAATATCTCAAGACAGGGTATGTTTTGTATGTCTCAATCAGTCTCAAGGAATTTGTATGTTTATTAAAACATTTTATGTTATAAATATTTCATATTACTACATTTTTTGTTGTATACATTTGGTACTAATTAATGTAACTTATACAAACTGAATACCGGTAATATTATAATATGTAATTTCTTAATTTTGATTTAACAAATATTCTTAAGACGGTTGCTGGACGTGCTTTCATACAGAAATCTGCATTTATTAAGCACTTTGTTCACTGGATGACTCTTCATTTTTGCTCTTTTGTCTCCTTTTAATTGTGAAGGCGGGGCGGCCGACGATCTCCTTGCCTCGGGCGCCAAAAGCCTAGCTACGCCACTGGTCTCCGTCAGTTTTGTAGCGACAAAATCCGAGAAGCGAGACTCGACGAGTTCAAATCAAACGGCGTAGTTTTCAATAAAAAAAAGACTTGCATCAGCGTTTATAAAATCTGCACGAATAAGGTAAAGCTATTATATTGATAATATATTATAATGATTATAAGAGAACGATATATAACAGCGGTTATATAATATATATTACTGCTATTACCAGTTCTATATATTTTGTTTATTGAAACAAATACGGGTTACTTACTGTTAAAAAAAGTATGTACAGGTATATTGATAAAAGGAGAAAAAGTAATAAATTAAAATTGTTTATATTTTCAGATCTCAATTTAGCCCCTAGGTCTTAAACCGCCCCTAACCCCCTGTGTGTGTGTGTGTGTGTGTGTGTGCGCGCGCGCGCGCGCGTGTAGCCTAAAGTTGTTTTATGGGTGTATTTTAATGTATTGTTAATATTGTATAAAACTATAATCAAGATGTATTTTCTTATTTGGGACATGCTTTGAGTCGTCACGTGTTATGGTCTCCGCCAGTTTTATTGACACAAATCCGGGGACATTTTATTTAAATACATTATTATTAGTATTATTATCATCATCATTATTGCCAAAGTCTTTTATAACACACACACTCGCGCGCGCACGTACTTATATAGGGTGCCCTTGAAGTGAAACGTTTCTGTCAGACACACAAAATGTGACTCACACCGAACCCCGCGTTTCGCAGGGCGCAAGATTTGCTTCATTTATGATTTTACGTTTCACCCGTTTCTTGTCGCTTAGTCGCATGAGGTCTCAACTTTCATTATTACGTAAAACAATTTATTTCACTGGAAGTGATAATTCCAAAACTTTTCTTCCTTAGTTATTGCAACACATTCCTTGCAGTGTGAGCGAATACAGCTGCTTGCGTATACGTGAATCTATTGGCTCCCAATGAAATTATATCTCCGATTTACCTTGAAGTGCCGAATTACAGTTTGGAAGTTATATATCATCTCCAACGAATGAAATGCACTTTGATGTGCACCATTTCCTCAGGGCTTCACGTTCCGATTATGGATTCCTCCCTGCAGCCTTGCTGATTGTTTCAGAATGTTTTTAACAACGATATCAAATACACGTGTTGAAAGGTCTTTTTCAAAACTGAATATTAGGCCTACATATAACGCATACTGCGAAATGTGAAACATCCCCTTATGAACAATATTAAGCCTTCAAAAGACTTTAACCCGTTTAAGTGTTGAGAACTATTTATTAAAGTAATAAACTTCAATGATGTAAGTTTATGCAAAAAATGCACAAGGAAGTTTATCTAAATGCATTTGTTTAACTCTCGCACTGTACGTCTAACTGTTTAAATTTACCGGATATTAAATATTTTTAGAATATTGACTTTTTGTTTTCGCATAGAACCTTATATCAAATGCAGTCTCTAAATATTTTCATTGTTTGTATGTGGATAAGAAGTATGTAGGGATGAACAGAACACAGATTACAGTATTACTTACCGCATATGATTTTAAGGAAATATTTTAGAATAAAAACTAATTAGACCTACAATTTTTAAAAGTTCTAAAACTGAATTTACAGTATCTTATATACAACATGCCCTTATTAAAATAATCAACGTAAAATGAAAATCGTTATTGTGGAAAGGGGAAGAATTATCGAGATTTGAACGCCGAGAATCGCGGACGGGGCCTCAAAGGTCCTAAATAGTGGGAATCGCTCATACATTGAGAGACTGGGACTCGACCGTGGGAAACGTTTACACGAAATGAACGCTATGTGCATGGACAGGAATAGATGGAGACGATGACGATGAGGGGTAGAAAGGTCAGACGAAGAATATTACAGTAGGAAAAGAATTGAATCGTTCGTAACATCCAGAAGTGCAGATAAGGGTGTTCTACTGTATAGTACACAAAATGATTAGCTAGCAGTAACTATACGGCCTTCTGCCTGTATATCCTTATACAGATACACAGATATGAACAGTAGTGTGTGTGTGTGTGTGTGGGTGTGTGTGTGTAGCGTTGAAGATGAGGAATGCACGTTTAAATTTGCTTTACGCTGTACTGTACAGTGCTGCGCCCTAGCGAGCGTTTACAACGTTACAGTTCCATCACGTTTTTATTTCTTTTTATTTACGTAGGCCTATGTAAATATGGAAGCATAACTCTTACACTATGGACAGATTGTAGTTTATTTTACCGTTATGCGATTGCAATGATTTATATTCTGGCGGCACACACGAACTGAGGAAAAACATCCGTTTGCTGATCAGAGCCCCTCAGCGTGTTCGGAAATCATACTTGGAAAGTTAGATAGTCGGGGGTCTACTAGATCAGTACGGTATAAGTTACTAATTAACAATAAAAAGTCAAATCACTGAAGAATTATTCATTGTAATTAGGCTTGCCATAATTTTTTATTGACAACCGGGACACCTGTTCAGAGAGGGAATGAAAAGGGAGGCAGGAATTAAAATATAATATACTACTGTATTTTGAATGTTCATCACTTCTTTGTTTACACACATAATAATTATTAATATTGGTGTTACTTTCACTGTAAACTTACTTGTTTTGGATACATTCCGTATCCTAACTCACTGAAGAAGGAGAACACCACTCCGAAACGTCGTCTGAGTGAATAAAACAAGTAAGTTTACAGTGAAAGTAACACCAATATTAATAATTAAAATATAAACATTGCAGTGTTTATTACGTTGCTATTTTATTGGGTGTATGTAATGATAAATATAATACTTAATACATAATAAAGTGTAAATAAAAGAGTTTACTAACTCAACTGTGGAGTACTTTAAATTGTGTTCAATCAAAAAATTACTCATTATATTAAGAATTTGCAAGACGTGTGCAACGTAAACAGTGGCGGATCTAGGGGGGGGGCAAGCCGGGGCCCTTGCCCCGGGCGGCAACTTCAGGGGGCGGCAAATTCAACTGTGGTTGATTCGATTCGATTTTTATGACTCGATTATTTTTATAAGGAATCGGAAATTCTACACCGACACCGCGTAAAGTAGTAAATATACAGTTTAGTACTAATGTTACGGGAAGGTGTAGTAGCACATTATGCATAGTCACATTATGCAATTTTTATAAAAATGAAACAATTTCTTAACGTTTCGAAACATTCGTGATCCCTTATCAGAAGCTAAAATCAAGTATTGAAAATAATCAGCGACCTTCACCAAAACATACCATTGTTAAAAAGCCATAGATAGAAAATCAATTTTCCCAAGAACAAATACATTTAATTTAATTCATCTTGTTAATTTCTCCTAATAAAACAAAAAATTAGGATTCGCGGATCCCGGGCATCCAATAAATAAAATACGGGGTCGTGGAATCTCTATTTTCTCCTTTTTTTATATAATTGTTATTTTTATAGTGATTTGCTCCGAGGTACAGCCAACGGTACCTCACCTAAATTCATTATTAATAGTAAATTGGAGCTTTTAGTTTTGCTAGATGTCTGTTTTTAGGTTAGTTACACTTACGTTCAACTTCATATTCCCGGTCATTTGTGTGTGTGTGTGTGTGTGTGTGTGTGTGTGTGTGTGTGTGTGTGTGTGTGTGTGTGTGTGTGTGTGTGTGTGTGTGTGTGTGTGTGTGTGTGTGTGTGTGTGTGTGTGTGTGGTAAATATATTATGCCAATTAACCAAAAACAAAAAATATGGGGGGGCGCTAATCTTATTCTTGCCCCGGGCGCAGGACAACCTAGATCCGCCACTGAACGTAAACCAGTGATGTTTTTCACCTGAATGCACCTTTCTCAATATGTCCTTTTTGTTTTTTACTTTGTCAAAAAACTCATTATAACTTGGTCCAAAATTTACTTTCAACAGCTCAACACACGTGCTGTTGGCTCCTGGATTAAACCTCTGTCATCTGCCCGAGCGTTGTTCATCAATAAGAACACTCTACAGAAGCTGATGTTCCAGGAAGGCAAAAGATGTAGTCAGCAGTTATCAGTACAAGATTGTCAATTAGTATGGCAGTTCTAGTAACCAAAAGCACCGACCGGGACATCTCGGCAACCGGGCGGGACACCGGGACTATCTCTGTCAAATCGGGACATATGGCAAGCGTAATTATAATATTTTCATCGTAAACCAATAAATTGTTAGGCGACGTGTAATTATCAAATCGACCGTGAATAGAACAAAAAGTAGATAGCATCTCATCACAAGCTTATTATATTCGTAATTATAAGGTATGTCAACACAGAAATAATTCGCAAAAAAGTATTAGTAATTACTGTATTAGCAAGTAACGCGGTAGTTTTGCATAACCATATGCTTCAGTCGTTGGGACGACGCTGTAATCTAGCCACGGGGCGCAAGGACGCCCCATTAATATGACGCAACCCATCAATGTACCAAATGGTTTTAATTTTATAGTTAAACGCTTTAAAAATTGAAACATTTTCTTTGAAAACTTTCTGCAACATGTGTCATGCGTAGATAAATTCATTCCTTTGTACTACGCTCCAGTATAAATTCCAGCAGTGGTTTTGTCATACAAAAAAGTACGTTAATGACTTAACGACGCCAGGCACTCACAATGTCGCGCGATAACGTGATTCATGTCCGATAGTCAACTCTGCATAGCACAGCAGCTGTATTGTTTGGTTTATCGCAAACAGCGGATGTTTAATAACTTAAAAATGTATATGATCAAGAGTTTTTTTTTCTTGCAATGAGTTGTTGAAGAAATAATTCTATTGGCGAAATAATAATATCGAATGTATATGCGCCAGAGTGGCAAGAAACACTACACATAGAAAGAGCCTACATTAAGTTTTGTCCCGAGAGTAGCGCCTACATACAAAAATACCTTCATAAAACATACAAACATACATAGATAGTTATATTATAAATTATAAATATATAAATTATAGTTTCTAATATAAATTAAATCGTATTTAATCATCTTTATTTGGAGACAAATCAGAATTTCTTCTATCCAGCGCCTTTTATCTTCTATGGAGTCGAACCTAAGCCTCCATAATCATCCGCCTTCATTTTTCCCTGTCCTTGGCGATCGATGTCCATCGTTTTATTTTAATAAATTATAAGCATCCCTCGCCACTTCGTCAATCTAGCAATGCTTCCGACAAGCCTTCTACCCTCAGTTTGACTAAACAGTACCTTCCTAGGTATTCGGTTGCCTTCCATCCTAATGATGTGTGCAACCCATTGTAAATCTATGCATTCGGATGGTGGTGGCCAGATCATTGTTCACCTTTATTTGGAGACAAATCAGAATTTACATTATCCAAGTTACCGCCAGAAACTCGTACAAAGTCCATCGTACTTAAAAAATAAGTATTGTTCTACAACATATTTATTGCCCACCCAATTAAATATGTACGACGTTTTTAGTTGCTTTTTCAATTAAAACTCTCTTAGCAACTACTCCCTTTTAAGACGGTAATAATTTTCGACCATTAAAATGACTTATGGAAAATTTGTGTAGAGTTTTAGAATTTCTTATAAACAATCATGTTTAATGGAATTAATTAATTAATTAATCAGAATCCCTACTGCAGTCTGATTATCTTCAGACGCAACCTGTGGCATATATTCATCTCAACTGCAGCTTTTTGAGTAGTACTCATTTGAATAATCGGACGTTTTTGCAAGACGGTCTAAATTTTATAATTTTTACTGTAAAAAAATGGTTTTAAAAAAACTGAATCCAAAGGATTTTCTTAGAGACGTATTCCGTGAGAAGATTTTTGAAAATATTATTTGCGTTGGGAGAAACATATTCACTAACGAATGACCTATTCTGAAATTTTAAAGATTTTTTACAAAATATCTTTTTTAAAACCTGACAAATATGGTATTTCACAGTTGCAGATGCTGACCGTTAAGAGTGGCGCAACGTACTTCAGTTTTTTGCCTCTTATATTTTTCTACAGTTTTACAACTGACTGAATTTGCATAAGAAAATACAGATTTAGTGTTTCAAAAATATGCCGTTTTAATCATTGTACATGTACTTTTGTACATCGCAGAATAAAGTTAAACACTTTTAGCCAGTAAATTTGTCTTTTAGGCGTTTTCTTTTTTCTTTTTAGCATTTATTACTCCAAACAGGCTATATATACAGAGTGGGCTAACAGTCACTACCCATTGTGAGTTACTGAGTTACCCATTGTAAACATTAAGATAACTTTGGTTGTGATCTTCCCATCGATTTTAAATTACGCGCCTTTGGTTTGTGTCTGATAGTCTCTTATGTAAACACTAGAGTGCAATTTTATCGACAATTTAAAATCGATGGGAAGATCACAACCAAAGTTATCTTAATTTACAATGGGTAACTCAGTAACTCACAATGGGTAGTGACTTTTGGCCCATTCTGTATATATAAATGCGGAGCGTAGATCAAAAGTCCAAGCAAGACGTGAGATCTGTACTGCTCGTTTGTACTACTGCTTGGATTGGGTGTAACTTTTCTGTATGTTTTGACTTTATTGGTGCATGCGTGTGTGCATGACGGTTTTGTTATTAATGAAAATAATAAAATGTGATTTTATAGCAACCCGACGCCGAGAGGTATAACGGTCAGATCAAAAAGCAGAAGAAGAATGATATTGTTATGCTTTTGTTCTCTGGTACTATGCCAGCGTTTCTCTACAAAATACAAGGGTTGTACTAACATAGGCTAATACTGATATCGTGTGTCTGAAATTCATATCACTGAGAGAGCATACCTTTATGCATGACTGATAATTTTTTCTTTCAGTTCACAATAACCGAATACTGAATGTGAAACACAGACAGCGGGCAGGTATCGAATTCTTGACTGTAGAGGGTTGTACAGCTTCTGCAAACCATGGGTGGCTCATAAATGTGTACAGGAAGGCAGTATTGGACGAAAGCACTGCTCGAAGATCGTTAATTAAGTTTAAGGCAGGAGACACTACCGCAGAGGATAAACCACGTCGAGAGTCTGCGATTGCAGCGAGTTGACGACACGATTCGTCCACAACGGCGACAACAATGTTACCAGTGTAGATAGTCTTGTAACGTACAGTAAAATATTCTTTTTGATATTTACCTGTTCCCCACATAAAACATAAACCTTTAAAACTCGAAAAAAAAAATTGTTGTCTAACGAGTAGACGTGTTTCAAAGTCAGGTGTGAACAGCAAAACAAGATAAATATGGGAGGGTGACGATGCGGTGGCTGGGCGCACGTTGAGTACTTCAGCCTACTATAAGTACAGGGAAAATAGGAAATAAAAAAGAAATAAAAGAGACAAAATTAGATCATCAATCAATCGATATAGAGATTTTCTGGTAGACAAACCTACAATTTGAGGCGAAGGCAGCAACCTTTTTGAGGAGGTCGAAAGATAAAACACGATTTTATGCGACTGAATTAAAAAATATCGACTTTAGAAAAAAACTAAAAAAGTGGGATATGGGAGAGGAGGAAGAGGGAGGAGAAGAAGAGAGGAACGAGTTGAACCAAACGTAGCTTACAAAATTATGTTTGGTTCCTTCAGATATTTTGATTTCTTTTTATGTATTTATGTAAAAAAGTGATAATTATGGCGTTTTAAATTCTCGATGTTTTTTGGTCAACCGAAAACTTGATTTAACGTTCGGCTCTTCTGTGAATAATAATAATATAGATAATAACTTTTTAACTCTTTCAGAAAGCTCAAACTACCCAATACGTGGTTCAAAGAAACAGAAAAAGACATAGAAGAACTTCAGATTACTCAAGAAGGCATTTAAGAACGCTTAGAAAGAAATAAAAAAAGAAATCAAAAATGCCCAAGGTTTTCAGGAAAACCCCAAGAAGAGGACAGGTACCATCTTGGCTGACGAAAGGAGGGAGAGACAAGGATTAAGAATAAAGGGGATATGCAGGGGCGGACTAATTTACATAGTTTTTAGTCTGTATCGTCTCCTTGCTCACATGTAGATGTACTATAATTGGGATCCTCTTCCTTATCAGCAGAACTATCTCCGTTTTCTCCGTCGCAAAAGTCATTCCAGTCTTCCAATCAGCAGACTATACGTGATTTAATCTCCTTTATGCTCTCTCTACAGTTCGCGTAACAATTACTGCGGCGATATCTTCCGCATATCCCACTAAAAGCGTGCTCTCTGGCATTTCTAATCCGGCGACGACCCCCCCCTCCGGCTCGTAGTCAACACGTACGCGTTGCCGGTGATTACCTGTGCCTGTCCCGTGTGGGGTTACCTTGCACGCTGTCGCACCGCCGCGTTCTCGACAGGGGACTTAAGCTCTCGCGTGTAAAGTGCCCCAGAGATTCTCTTCACGTACTTTGAGAAGAGGGGTAGGTGTCCGATCTTTTGAGGACACCTTGAAACGCCTGGCGAGTAGATTCTATGGTCGGGCTGCTCGTGTCTATGGTCGGGACTCGGTAACTACCGTCCAAGGCCACGTGACTCTTGGAAGCGGTCCCGTTTGCTAGCCCCGATCCACCATTGAGGGTCGCTACATGCCCTCCATTAAGTAAAAAAAGTATAAAATGAACTCAGTCTGACCCAGTGGTGGGAGTCCTAACTGAGGTTCGGGACACTGCACACCTCGCGATTCGCGCCTCACGCGAGCCGCGCAACCCCGAGTCGTCCTTGCGGAGAATGCTATCGTAAGAAATGTTCCAGAGAGTAAAACGTACATTCGGGAAGTTTACATACAATAATAATAATATCCTTTATCTATCACTTTATTGGCTTAGGAGTTCTAGGCGGGGCAGGCTACCAAGTTGCAAACTAGGAAGGTAGCCCATTGTTACCCAAAGACGTCATATCAGATAGCAGTAATTATCACAGGCGGAGTCAACCTGGTAGCGGGACAAACGCGGTTTGATATTATGGAGCTGCCCGGGAATCGAACGAGAGAGTTATAGATACGTAAGCAGCCGCCGTACAAACTGGCTACAAATAACACAGTGAAAACCATACATAAGAAATAATTTATTGTCGTATAAATGTTTTATTTCTATTTTATTACAGTCCGAATGATAACTAAGGTTCTGATAATGTATGAAAAAGCTCAATTTTCAAAGCTCCGCAACTCGGTCAATTTATAACTTACGACGGTACAAAAACGATATTATACCTAAGACAACTTAATAGGCTACCGAAACGTACGTAATTTAGATTTCCATCAAACAGATATTTTCCAAATTTATTGCAAAAACCAAGCGTGAAATTAAATATTTTATATAAGGGGTGAAAACGCCTCGTATATACTCCTATTTTCAAAACACCATAATTAAACAAATTTTTATCTTTTGTAGTTGAATCAAATTTATAAGTTGAGAATTTATAGCCAAATTATTAACAGACTTCAACTTTATGTAACACCGTTTGGTTAAAAAGGAGTTTGGTTTTAAGGGAATGAGCTAAACCCTAAAATTAACCAAATTTATGGTAGGTGATGCAAGAGTGTGTAGAAATTCAAATACTGCAACTGTTAACTCGATCAATTTTTATCTTATAGAGTATAGAAATAAAACAAATTAAAGATAATTTTATACAGTACAGTAATTGTTAATTATTAATCGTATAAACAGGTTCTTGTTACTATCTGTGTCTGTAAGTTATCTGCTATTAATATACGTTATATTGAGTTTTCAGTAGGGGTGCAAAGTCTTTCCGACTTTAAACCATTATAACTAGTCCAGTTTCTGTCGTACAGAAGTGGGTTAAAAACCAAATTCAGGGTATTTCAGTCCCCTTAAACAAAGTTAAATTTTATCTTTTGTTTTTTTTAACTCTTTGGGTTTGAGTGATCAGCATATTCTACACAGTACAACGAATTTGCTTATACGAAATGGTACATGTTAAACCTTTATTAACTCGGTCAATTTTAATCGTAGTTAAATAAACAAACGTAGAATTAAAGATAACTTCATTAGCTATTATAATGGCATTTCATATAGTACATAACATTTGAGAGAGAGAGAGAGAGAGAGAGAGAGAGAGAGAGAGAGAGAGAGAGAGAGAGAGAGAGAGAGAGAGACCAAGGGCTGCGCAAGTCATGGGGAAGTGTGTCGCCCGCGATTATGCCGCGTCTAGAACCCTCGCCGCGGGGTCAAAGATAAACTGGAATTTTTTTTTAATATATGGGCTGCTTTGCTTTGTGTGTGCGGGGTGTCTTTGCACCCGTGGCAGTATTGCAGCATCTGGGTCGATCCCAATGACTGCCAGAAGAAAACTTAGAGCCGGTACAGTCGACGGAGACTGGAAGGGAAACCGCCAACACGATCATTCTCTAGATGGCAGGGGAGAAAGAAAACTTGTATTTGTGGCGCTGCTGCTAGAACCGATTCAGAGAACAGGTGTCGTCTGTCTCAAGCTCAGCTAGCAGACGCCGTGAGGAGGCGTCGGTCGGTCTCCGCGAGGCAGAGAGCTTCCGTGCCGGTGACCAAAGTAACAGTGACAAGCAGCTTACATAGCGTACTAATACGAGACAGTCTGAGAATGGAAGGCCGCATGGTGGTCTCTTTTGTCCACCACAGAAAGGTGTAGACTGGATCGTTTCCAAGCCAAAACCCTCCGTTCCTTGTCCCCTTGATTTGTGAGGAATGACGTAATTCGAAGGGGTCTCCGAGTTCCTACCTTGTCTACTTTTGTCCGGTAGTTGGCTGTAACTCACTTTGCTGCAGCCGCGACCTCCTCCTTCCCAAACTTGCGAGCTATCAGCGCCTCAGAACCACCACCGCCGATTCGAGTGAAGGGGCGCTTCTTGATGATCCGCTATAAAGCCATCCTCGCAATAACATCTACCCCTAGCTCTAGAGTTCACCTCTGAAAACAGTCCTTCATTCCATCCTTGCCCACCTCCTAGCACGCTGAGCCAGCTGCTTGTTGCTGTTATCTTGGTCACCGAGACGGACGCTTTCTGCCTCGCGGAGAACGACTGACGCCTCCTCACGGCGTCTGCTAGCCGAGCTTGAGACAGGCGACACCTGTTGCCTGAATCGGTTCCAGCGGCAGTGTCACCAAATCAAGTTTTCTTTCTCCCCCACCTTCAGCGTTAACACGTTGACGGTTTTCCTTACCAGTCTTAGGTCACCTGTCGACTGAACCAGCCTAAGTATATCTTCTTGCATCCATTGGGCACGTCACAGATGCTGCAATCATGCCACGGGTGCAAAAGACGCCCCGCACACATAATGCAATGCAATGATGGAAGGAAAGGACAGTTTTCGAATGTGAACTCTGGGACTATGGACAGAAGTTACAGCGAGGGTGACTTTATCCGGGTCATCAAGAATCGCCCGAGGGCGTATCGGGGGCGAGGATCTGTGGTGCTGATGGTCCCACTACCGGCAGAGTAATGAGGTATTCGCAAATTACAAAGTAGCAGACTCAGTTCCGGGGGTCGTTTTACGAAACCGGTAAACCATTGTTTTCCAGGTGATCTTGTTTCTGTATAGAAACTAGTGCGTGTGCGCGTGCGCGTATATTTACAGCGACATCAAAAGCCACATTCATAATTCACGAGGAAAAACAATTCTCTATGTTTTTAAAATGTTTAACTGTGGTGTGATTCTTATTCCTGAAAATATGGTAACTAATTACTCGTAGAACATCGTGAGAGATGCTGAACTACATCTTTCTGTCTACATCTGTCAGAACGTCTTCTGGGTGGCCGGCTACTGAGTTAGTTAGTCCTTTTGCTTTTCTATCTGTTTTATGATTTTTTGAAGACGACCTAACTCATTAATGACAACTAGAGTTTCTTTTTAAGCCCCCTCTTTTCACATTCCGAAAAACACCTTTATATTTCACTTGAAGTCACCTGAAACAAAAATGGATTGGGTATATGCAAACAGTTAAGTAATCAAAATAACAACCCATCGGTTACGTTTAATTTACTGAATATTGATACCGTGATTCATTTTAATGATAGTGACTTCGTTTTAAGCGATTTACAGGAATACTAGAAATGTATTTAAGTTCATGTGAACATTCTGTACATCACAACACTTGAGTTTACTGTGGAATTTGTCCTTATATAATAATCGTCTTCAAACCGCACAAGTGTGCGTTTATGCTGATGACATAGCTATTATCAGCAGAAATAAAGCAGGGATAGAGGAAAATCTACTAACACTAGGTAGTGAAGCGCGTAAATAAGTTTTAAGGATAAATAAAGCCAAGACCAAATACATGGAACTTCGACGGAATGTCACAAACAACCAGGGATATCTATCAGTTGGCAATTATATATTTGAACGTGTCCAACAATTTTATTTTCTTACTTAGGTTCAATGGAATAAAGTCTGGCATCATACGTGGCAATAGGTGTTATTAATCCTATGAAAAGCTTTTCAAATCCAGGATATTAAGTAAACAACTTAAGCTGACTATATACAAAAGTCTTATACGACCGGTAGTAACATACGGATGCGAAGCCTAGACATTAACCAGCACAGACGGGCAACATCTAACAATATTTGAACGAAAAGTCTTGCGAAAAATCTTTGGACCTCTACAAACTGAAGATGGCTATTGGATTATTCGCGTGAACCATGAACTGGACCAATTGATTCAGGGTTCCGATACAGTCCGGTTTATTACGAGTAGGAGGCTTGAGCGGCTGGACCACTTAAGGCGAATGGATGACAGAAGAAAGGCTAAGAGAATTGCAGATTGGAGGCCGGTAGGAAGAAGAATTAGAGCCAGATCCAGAAAGAGATGGTTGGCTGACGTGGAGGACGGTTTGAGATGTATGAACGCGAGGGGACCGAGACGGATGTGTAATGAGAGAGCGGAATGGAAGAAAGTCATTGAGCAGGTTAAAACCCACCCTGTGTTGTAACGCCAGGAAAAGGAAAGGAAAGGATAATAATGTCATCTTCTCTCGTATATTATAAGCATTGTCTCAACAATGCGTTTAGAAACACATGTAAAATCACGCAAAAATACCACTACTATCTCAGATCCATATTAAAATTTATAAACAAATAAATGAACGAGCGAAGCGAATACTCAGGTTAAACTCGACCGTTTGTCAATTGTTTGTCAGTCCATCTACTTGAAGTATGTCTCACGATAACTTTTGAACGCGTCAACCGATTTTCGTGAAAGCGCGACGAATGTCTATACTCTTACCCTACAGAACCATATTGTTTTTGAGATTGACCCCCCAAAAAATAGAAGGGGAGGAGGCAAAATATCAGAGGGTCAAAATTGTGAAAACATTGCAAAAGCCCACCCGGGATATCAAACTAAAGGGAATTTTAATCAAAATCTGAATATAGTCTACAGTTTTAGAAATTATAATTAAAAAAAAAACAATTTTTAAAAACTTGCTTTTCTTAAAGAGAAAAAAATAAAAAGTAAAAAATAAAAAGTAAAAAAACAAAAATCAAACAAAAAAGTCGCACTAAAAAGTAAAAAATAATTTCTTTGCCAAAAAATTACTTTACAAAATTTTTTATTCATGTACGACTGCAAGAAAAGCAAGGCGTGCGCACTTTGTATGATTGTACGCATGATTGTATGTAAGTACAATTTATATTTATATGTAACCACGGATGTATATATATGTTGTAACGAGGGATGTTGTACGGCTGTATAATGTGTACAACACATTGTATTACAATTTATACATTGTAAATATATTTACATACTTTGCATACATATTGTATGTAAGGGCGCACGCCTTGCTTTTCTTGCAGTCGTACATGAATAAAAATTTTTTTAAAGTAATTATTTGGCAAAAAGGTCGAGTCAAAACAGAGAACTCGCTTCGCTCATTCAATTATTTTTAATGACACTGCTGGGGAGAATTTAGTGCTCGTTGTGCCTCGGTGGCAAGTCCCTATACTAGACGTTATCCAGATATATCTATCTAGTAGCTACGCCACCTCAGTTTTCTAGGGGAGGGTAGCCTTGCTTGGGCCAATTCAACAGGACGGAGTCTGGAGAAAGAGAAATAATAATGAATTATATGCTAAGTACAATGACATTACAGTCGTCCGATTTGCCAAAATTAATAGATTAAGATGGGCAGGACACATTCAGAGAATGGATGACGAACGTACGGCATAAAGAATTATGAAACACAAGCCAATAGAAAAAAGGAAGATTGGAAGACCGAAGAATAGATGGTAGGACCAGGTCGGCAGTGATGCAAGGAAGCTGGGCGCAGTGCATTGGTGGCGGATGGTTGAGGACAGGAAAAGTGGAGGCAATTTCTTTTGGAAGCCAAGGCCCGATCTGGGCTGTAGAGGCAAGGATGTATGTATGGGTAGCCTTGCTTTCCGTCAACTCCAATTGGAGCTGTGATCTCTGCCAGAGGAGCTATAAATGGAGGGCTATATTTCTACAACTTATGTTACTCTATCAGTACGCTTTCTTTCATGAGCCGTCCGTACGAGAAAAACGAGCCGATGTGGGCCGACCACCGCTGGGCGGTCAGGGGAGTCCCACTGGAGGCAGCAGCGATGCACGACCTGGTCCTAAAGAGGATCAGGGGGTATCTTCGCTGTTAATCCGGTCTCATCTCGCCGCTGGTTCAAGGGAACCAGGAACAAACAGAAAACAAACCGCTGAGCACTTCACTTGCTGAGATCCTCTCGCAACTGACCCTCAGTCATAAGGAGCATACCCATCCCACAACCTAGCGCCCTTGAGACAGCACGAGTCACTCCGGACGCGTTGAGCCCCGTCACCCCATAAGCTGCAGCTAGCCACAGCACTCCGTCCGTACACTTTCGCCTGTGTACATAACACGTTTCCAGCGGAATACGTAGGTAGGGAGCGTTACTAGACGTGCCGCTTTGGGCTAATATGTCCCATTGCTCAACGAATCGTTAGTTTACAAATACAGTGGAACACGTTTAACACGAAATATCGGTTAACACGAAATGTGACTCAGGTCCCGATCTCTGTATGTATTTTTCAGTTACAGTTTGTACGGTTAACGCGAAGGTTTAACCTACGAAATATCTCTTGACACGAAATTTTTGCTGGCTTTTCATTAGCTGCATAATAAATAAATCCATACATACACGCCGTGAAACGTGTTTACAATGTCCCGATGTAAAGGAATCTGTGCTATGTGTAGGTGTAAAGAATGAACAGCTGCTTGGTATGTTACGTCTTTATAGCTGCTATTGTATACAGTACAGTACCAAGTTGTTTACCTCCGTACCAAACGTGTTGTTCATTGTCCCCGAATACACTGCCATTCCGTTGCAAGCGGAAATACTTGGCCGCTATACAGGCGAAAACAATTTCTGTATAAATTTACTGGACGCTAGTGTTTGTAGCGAACTGCATGGGACCTCGTGACACCTAAAACTATTGAAAATTGTTTCACTCGTGCTCGATTTATTTTGAATTCAGAGATTAAACAAACCGAATGCGAAGAAAATGAAATTGGGCCTACCCTGTCCGAAATGTTTAATCGCGTATCATCAGCATTAAATGTTCGGGTTTCTCTAAATGAGTACATGTTTGTCGACGAGAACGTAACTACGGCTCCCGTATTAACAAGACAGTGATATCGTAAAAATGTGAAAATGATGAGAGTGCCGACGAACTTGACACGGAAAATGATATGACAGGAGTTCTTACCTATACATATATGCTTTCGTTGGTGAGACGTGTTCGTCGAGTTTTAGAACCCAACTCGGAAGGTGAAATGTTGCACGTCGATAAACTAGAACAGTTTATTGAAAATCAAGTAGCGCAGAATTCTGTACAAAAGAAAATAACGGACTATTTTAAAAAGAATCGAACATTGTCACTACAATAACTTTACATTTTAAGAAAAATTAATTCTTGTATAATAGTCCAGGAGGATAAATAAAACGTTCATATGTAAGTACCTTTTGAATATTCTTTATTGATTTATTTTACTACACAATTCAGTAAGGATTCTCTTCAGTGTTTGACCATTTACAGTACAGTACTATTGTATCTCATTTTGTTTCACTTTTTGTCCGTTAACACGAATGCGGTTTACAGGAAAAAACAGCTGGTCCCCGTCATTTCGTGTTAAACGTGTTCCGTTGTAATTTGCTACAACTCATCTTCAGTGATCCACCTTGTCGTTTGTGTTTTGTTGCGTCCTTTGAGCGGGCAGTCTTTAACATATTGAAGCGTCCGGATCGAGCCTGATGGCTGCTGGGTACTGGTTGCTGGAAGTTGCCACCAACGCGATTTTTCGCTAGATGGCAGAGGATGGTGGCACAGTTGCTGGTACCGATTCAGGCGGTAGGTGTGGCCTGTCTGGGACATGGTTAGCAGACACAACAAGCAGACGCCTTAAGGCGTCGGTGGCAGAGGCAACAGCGGCGAGCTGCGTGTTCAGACGTGCCAGGATAGGGTCCCTGAAGAAAGTAAAGGAATCACGGTTTTTTGAAAATTAACTCCTGGAGTGCTAATTAGACGTTATGCACGAGGATTTCTTTGTGGAGAGTCATATAGAAACGCCCGATGACCCGTATCGGGGATGGAAGTTCTGAAGTGCTGATGATCCTCAGGTAAGGAAACTAAGGCCGGCCACACACCGCATCGAACAAAACGCCTTACGACAAAACGTTTTGTCGGACGGCGTCTGATGCGATCCGTTTACAATGGGTTTAAATGAGCCTGCCACACACCGCATCGAACACGTCAGATGCTTTGAGGCGTTTTTTCCTTCTGGCGAAGGTACCAAAAGTTTCGTCTCGCGTCAAAACACTATCGAACAACTCGATCTGCGCACGCGCGGCGGAGTGACGTGTTAACTTATATCACGTATTAACTCCAGGACATAATCAAAGGTTTCTATACTTATTCTACAGTAATTGTAAAATTTATCTGGGTCAGCTCTAAATTCGGCAATAAACCCAATAGTATCCCTATTTTGGTTGATAGGGTGAACCCAAAGCTTTCCGTCTTTACCGTAGTCTAGTAATTGTAGGAAATTCCACAATAGGATAACAGTCTCTTCTTCCTCACCATCCATGGCTCCTCACCTTCACTTCAAAATATATAATTAACACTGAAACTAGGTAAATACTCAAACTAGATATCACTGACCATGTGTATGCTTAAACTGAACACTGAACATGAGCGACAAAATGAAGGAATTTCATTTTCCACGCCGCGTCTAGTCGCGTCGTGTCGTGAGCGCCTCCACACCACATCCGACAAGTCAAAACGTTTCGTCTTAAGACGTTTTCGCTTAAGACACATGTTCGATGCGGTGTGTGGCCAGCCTAAGAAGTCGCGACTGCAGCAAACAGAGTTACAGCTAGCGACCGGTCAAAGGCAGACAGCCTGGGAGCTCGAAGACCTCCGCGAACTATCTCATTTCTGACAAACCATGGAGATCCCGACAAGGAACGTAACGCGCACTTTCAGTAAATTAAATAGTACTTTAGAAATAGGTTTTTTTTTTGCTTTTCTTATACAGTTTGCTATTTTCTTGATTCCACAGTCCGATAAGACAATGGGCGAGATAGGGAAATACATTGTGCTACTATTACGCGACCTGAAAATCTCGACCGACAAAAATGAAGTACTAGATAAGTCTACAAAATGGACGCAGTAGTAACAGTAATTTAATTTTTCGCATTTATGGTATATTTTAAATAAATTTAGCTCAAAAAATGTGTCGGTAAAAAAAAAAAGAAACCATTGCACACTCAAATTAGTACGTTTTAAAATATAAAGTGTCCTTACGCAAGAACTTCTTCTTTAACGATAATTTTTTTTTGTACATGTAGTCCAGACCACGTATGTAACGCACATGCTATTTCAATTTAATAATATCCTTGTAATAACAAAATAAAAACTAAAATTTCGTATCAAATGTTAATTTTTTTCAATCGTGAGCCGTAAAAAGTAGGTAGCCTGCGAGAAACGTTTTCCCTGTTCAAGATAGACTAATACATTAAGCGAGTCAATTGTACAGAAAAGTTCAAATTTAATTTTGATGTAACTCCTAATGTTTTATCTTTATTGGTTTCCAAAATATTGAGCGAATCGTACAAACATACTTTAGCGGTTGCGCTGCATACTGCCGCTCATCCAATCCCCGCCCTTTTCGAACGTGTTAATCATGATGTGTTCAATTATCATAGTCAGTGGGTGCCGGTCCCCCCCATATGACGCTTCCCTCCAATTTTATAAAAAATCCCCCTCTTTTTTTGACAAGACCTTTTCTCTCTCTTACAAAGTAACAAATGACTGTAACAAAGTACGTCCGTTATCCCTAACTAGATTCGGCGGCACAATTCTCTTATATGTTGCTCAGCTTCCTTATCGACGTTCGGTATCCTCAGAGCTTATCATAAGCCGCCACACGGTGACACCTTGAACTCGATCTGTAGCCTGTTTGAAGCATCGAGTAGAAGACTAGATTCTTTTTTCCGTGCACACCGCGCCTACAGCCCGCTCGAAAAAGTCAACTGGGTAGATTTATTGTGCGTCTGATACGTGTCCGTTACAAGTTTTTTACAGTTCGGGGAAAATTCCCCAAAATTTTCTAAATGTCGCTAATGGCGACACGATCCCCCCCCCCTATAGGCACCCCTGAACATAGTACACTGTTACTGAAATCGTTAGAAATACATTTGTTATAATGTGTCATGACATATCATAAACAGGTAATGGCCTTGGCTTGTTCACAACCTGGAACATCCTTCATCTGTCAAAACAATCTGATGGCCTGGAGGTAGCCGACTGGAGACCTTTGTATCTACAGGAGCAAGAGAGTAAAATATCGGTATGCAGAACCATACATGACTTCCATGTTCTAAGATTTATATTTAAAATCATTTTCGAAATGAAATATTTCCATAGAAACTACTTCTTTCTTCAGCCTTAACCACAGTACTGTGGTCACTAACGTATACCACCTCACGTTAGCTCACTCGATTTTCACTGACGATGGCAGTCGATGTCACTTGCGAAACGTCTGGTTTTGCAGAAAACATTGGACTACGGCCAAACAGCCCGGGAAGGAATTTCAACAACAAACTACTTCCTTGTTGCCGATAACGTAGTACACATATAATATCGGTATGGAGAACCATACATGACTTCCATGTTCTAAGTTTTATATTTAAAATTATTTTCGAAATGAAATATTTCCATAGAAACTACTTCTTTCTTCAGCCTTAACCACAGTACTGTGGTCACTAACATATACCACCTCACGTTAGCATACTCGATTTTCACTGATGATGGCAGTCGATGGCACTGCCGAAACGTCTGGTTTTTCAGAAAACATTGGACTACGGCCAAACAGCCCGGGAAGGAATTTTAACAACAAACTACTTCTTTGTTGCCGATAACGTAGTACACATATAAAAAATTATCCCCTCCCCCTTTCAACTATCATTTTCATTTATAGAAAATTACCCCCTCCTCCTTCAACTACCCTTCTCATTTATAGATATTTCATCTACCTTTCTACAGTGGATTATTATGACCTTTTCAGGATAGTCCTACTTTATTTATCAAAATTAAGTAACTTACGCTACTTACCCTTGTTAAAACGTAAAACGTTGCAGGTAAACTACCCTTCCCCTTTACCGATCTTCACCAAAATCAAAAGGCCTTGAGTCCTCTACAATTCGGGCACATGTGTACAAAATTATTTTATTCTGTTTGAATTTGCTGCAGTTATCGTTCGCCATAGAAAACGTTGTACACACAGACAATCAGAAACGTTTCGGAAAATGACTTTTCTTCATGTTTTGAGGGTAGTACAATCAGAATCAGCCCTTATCTCGAACACGATTTTTTTCACCATCACAATACTTCCACCTCCTTACGGAACATGGAAGTAAAACTGAAGTGTTTTATACATGACGTTGTTAATAATCACTCAAAACATACATTGAACGCTTGAAATGTCGGTACAACGCTTGTCAGGATTCAATTGATTCATGCTTTTATTATTTTTGCAGCCGTGTAGTTTGCGAAGCAGAAAAGATTAAACGGCGATTTCATAAGTAGAAAATACAAAAATCCCTATTTTTCAGATACGGTGTGATACTTAAGCTGTCGCACTGATGTTTTCAGTCAATTTCATGCAACATACAATAAACTTCATTTGTGAGATCTAATGGTGGACCCGCAGTCTTTCGGCAAACAGGGAACGCTTCAAAGCTTCGGCTACAGACTTACGTACAGACGACTAGCGACGCATATTCGCTGTAACAAAAATTATCAGAAGATCGATCATTGTGGGAAAGAAATATTTAATACAACTATATGTGTTCGTATGGGGGACATGAATACGAAAATTGGGAAAGAAGATGCATACCTTGGCACCAGGTAGGCACAGTTTACACAATGAATCCAACAGAAATGGGGAACTGCTGATCGACTTCGCTACAAGCAGGAATATGGTTATCAGCTCAACTCAATTCCCACACCGTGATATCCATAAGGGAACGTGGGTAGCCCCAGATGGGAAAACAGTCAACCAGATAGATCATGTGATCATAGATAAAAGAGCAGCTACAAGTATCATTGATGTCAAAACCCGGAGAGGAGCGTCAGTTGGTTCTGATCACTATATGGTGCAGATAAAGTTTCGATGCAGGGTGGCCGTATATAGGAAGGACAGACTCAGAAGACAGGAAAAGGTTAACACAGCGAGTTTAAAGGACCCAGAAAAGGTACAGGCATATGCTGGGAAAGTGAGGAATAAATTGAACGGGTCAGTCGCAGGAACAGTGGAAGAGAAATGGGAGAGCCTTAAGTGCGCACTCCTGGAGACCGCCAGAGAGGTGACAGGAATAGAGGAGAGACGGAGGCAGGAGGACTGGTTTGATGAGGAATGCAGGGAGAGTATTGCACGGAGGAATGAGGCTCACAGGAAGTATTCTCAGTGTAGGACTAGAGAAAGGAAGCAAGAATATGAAGAGAATAGAAGACTGGCAAATAAGGTATGTAGAAAAAAGAAAACTTTTGAAAACGGGTTGCTTCTTAAAATGGAGCAGGAGTTTGCAGATGGAAGAATAAGGAATGCTTATAAATATCTTAAGCATCTCAGGGAAGGTTATAAACCATCTACAACACTATGTAGAGACAGAGAGAATAGAATTGTCAGAGACCCAGAGAAAATTAAAACTATCTGGCGAGAGTACTTCGATGGCCTCCTTGGTGGTATGATAGAGGGAGGAGAAATTGTTGCTCGCACCCCGCGGAATGCAAACATTGGGGAGATGGAATCTGACCCACCATCAATTCAGGAAATAGAAGAAGCTATTAGTGCCCTCAGGAACAACAAGGCACCAGGTACAGACTTAATTCCTGCAGAACTGCTTAAAGCTGGAGGTACTGATGTGGCAGGCGCACTGCATTCCTTAATCGTGGACATATGGCAAACGGAACAAATCCCCATGGAATGGAATAAGTGCATTATATGCCCCATTTATAAAAAAGGCGACAAAACTTCAATGTAGAAATTACAGAGGCATTTCGTTGCTGTGCACCTCCTACAAGGTTTTTACATACATCTTGAACCAAAGGCTGAGACCCCTCACAGAAAATATAATACGGGAATACCAAGCTGGATTCCGACCTGGAAGGTCTACAATCGACCAACTCTTCTCGGAAAAACATATATTAAGATGCGGATGGGAACGTGATATTGATGTGTACCAAATCTTTGTGGACTTCAGGCAAGCGTATGACTCTATTAATAGAGACAAACTCTACACCATAATGCATGAATTTGGAATACCAGGCAAGCTGGTAAGATTAACGCAAGTGACCATGCAGCAGACTGAAGCCCAAGTAAAGGTGGATAGCCAACTAACTGAACCTATAAATATTACACGAGGACTAAAGCAAGGAGATGGGTTAGCCCCAACACTATTTAATATTGCATTGGAATATGTAATTAGAGGCTTATCAATAAATAGCTCCAATCTGTTAACAAATAAAACTGTACAGATAGCCGCATATGTAGATGACATTAACATCATGTCAAGACGGATCATGGCAGCTAAAGAAATATTTATAGAGCTTAAAAACAAAGCCAAGGAAGTTGGGCTAGCCATAAATACGGATAAAACAAAAATGCTTAGCCAAACAAGAAGGGACCAGGTTCATAACAACACTGAGATAAAGGAGGGCACAATTGAAGTGGTGGACAATTTCGCATATCTCGGAGTGAACCTAACTGAATCAGAGGAGCCGGAGATCCAAAGACGGACCACCATGGCTAACAAGGCATACTTCGCATTGCTGCCATCATTTATGTCTGGGGATGTGCACAGGGAAACAAAAATGAAAATATATAGGACTGTCATCAGACCGGTGCTATGCTACGGGTGTGAGGCATGGACAATCACACAGAAAACAGCCGACATAGTAGACATCTTTGAAAGGAAAATCCTCAGACGCATTATAGGCCCAATACAAGAAAATGGCTCATGGAGACTGAGATACAACAATGAACTGTATCAAATATATAAAGAGATACCAGTCTCAAAATTTATAAGAATACAAAGATTGCGTTGGGCCGGACATATTATGAGAATGGAGGATGGCAGGAACCCCAAGAGGGCTTTGCTGGGTACATGGGAGGGAACGAGACCTAGAGGCAGACCGAGGAAGAGGTGGGAAGATGGGAAGATGGCGTTGCAGAGGACGCGAGGGACATGTGGATAAGAAACTGGAGGAGGGTTGCAGTGGATAGAGTGGATTGGAGGTGGAGATTGGTGGAGGCCAGGGCTCGACTTGGGCTGTACCGCCATAGGAGGAGGAGGATATGTGTTCGATTCGGACCGGATGTTGTCTACGTTAATGTTACTTTGATTTTTTTTAAACCGTGAGAAAGAAGTGTGTCTCCGTCTCGAACCGGATGCCGTCATGTCGTCTACATTAATATTACTGAGATTTTTTTTTCAGAATCGTGAGAATGCATGTTGCGTTACAATTGTTGTTCAGTAAACTCAGAGTTTTCAGTTTATCGAACAAATCGAAAATTATACACTGTACTGAACATACTATGCATTAAATAAATATATAAATGTTCGCGTAGGCAAAAAGCAATTTCACTTTGAACTTAAATCCATATTCTGTATGTTTTCTACCGTTTAACACGTCCGATTTTAGTGGCTGGTATCGTCGTCAGCTGATCACGTGTAAGATCAACAAATCTTACACGTGAATGATAATAAACATAATGTTTCTCAATGTATATCTTTCTTTTTTTCTTCTTATTAACCTTCTTCTTCTTCTTCTTCTTCTTCTTCTTCTTCAGCACTATAGCCCAACGTGAGCCCTGGGTCCCAACACCAATCTTCTCCAAAGTCTCCTGTCCAATGCCATCAAGCGTAACCCTTCACACCCGTTCTTCTGAGATCTTCTAGCACATCATCCAACCATCTTGTCCTAGGTCGGCCCCTCTTTCTGCTTTTATAGACTTACGCCCTCAGGATTTTTTTTGGCATACGCTGATCATCCATCCGCTCTAGGTGACCTAGCCATTGCTTTCGTTGAGCCTTTATGAATCTTACAATGTCCTCATGATTCAATAGCTCATCTGTCTCTGGTTATTTCTTATTCTCCATTCGTCACCTTCTTTAACCTCTTTATCATAAACATGTCTTATGATCTTTCTTTCAAACCTTTTTATTGTTTCTGGTTCCTTTGTCATCAGTGTCCTGTTCCTTTGTTTGTATCCTGTCCTGTATTGTCGTGTTAATGCGAGTGAGGCGTGGGTCGTAACAAAAAAGGAATGCGGCAAGATTCAGAGTCCTGAAATGCAGTTTCTTCGAAATACTTTAGATTATACATTGCAAGATAGAATAAGTAATGACGATATCAGAGCAGAACTCGAAGTAAAGGACATAAATGAAATTATTTCAATTTACAGAAGACCGATTGCCGAAAGCCGCCCTGAACTATATAGCCAGTGGTAGAAGAGACGTGGGTCGTCCGAGGATGAGATGGGTGCCGGAACAGGTTTATATAACCTAATACTTGAAGAGAAGAAGAAGCGAAAAGACGAAAGAAACGAGACATCGTAAAAACCTTGTTTGTTACATTATGAATATAATGCTACAAGCCGTATCCCTGGATGGTGACTATGCTATACTCCACAGCACAAGATGCCTGGTAGAACTTTGTCACTCCCGCTAAATGAGATTGAGTGATAACCCCGCGCCTCCCAGGAATTACCAAGTGGGGTTGGAATCTTCATTAAGCCCCCCCCCCCCCGTAGGTAGAGTTAACAGTCTCGTGTTGATCAAGACTGAAACAATGTTTAAATTTATTTATATGTTTTTATTGGTTTTTTTTTTTTTTTTTTTTATTCATTTTCTATTGTTTTTATTTGACTTATTAAAATTTTGTTTTCATTTCATTTTTGTTCTTTCGTTGTTTGTTTTCCATTTGTCGTTTTTAATTTCATTTTTTATTTCTACAGGAAATATCTGTTCTTCTCAGTTTGTCGATTCCAAGCACGCTATTTCGTTCCTTCCCAGTGTTATATTAAAAACAATGTGGCGCTCATTGCGAAATTGTTAAGATAATCACATGTGATACTAAAATTAAAGAATTTTAAGAATATGCGACCCTAGGATAAGGGAATATTAACAACAAGCTATGGAGAAACAAGGTCCTTGTATAATGTATATTCATTATACATGAATTATAATACCGTTTATCAGTTATAAAAATGGTGCCACTATTTTATGGTTTAAAAAAAATCATAACTACACTTAGTGGTTGGGTGTCTGTAAACTTGTAAGTTTAGACAGAGGATTTTGGTTGAATACAGACCTAATTTCGAAATCATCCTTTGCTTTGCTCTTCATACTATTAGAAATAATTCTTCTGCACACATATTTCCTCGGATCATGGTTGTGGATTCTTGGTCCACGAGGATAACTGCTTTGCATTCTCAAGGTATATCGGTACCGCGGGGACAACGATATTTGAGGGTTCCTAGGCGTTGTCTGCTATCGACCGTGGGATATCAATTAGACATTGTCTGATTCGAGGTAAACGTTCACCGAAAACGGTCCAACAAGATTCACCTGGCACAGAAGTGGGTTGTCCTGGAAACACGCACAGGGGCGGTAGAACTTCCGGGAAAGTGTCCGTATAATGGCGTTCACAGAACGGACACCTAGGTCCTTGTGGATAGTCTGGTAATGAGCTTTACAGGCCCAGCGCAAACCTCGGTCCACGAGAGCCTGCCATTGTCCAATCCAATCGTGGGGCAGCTGCTGGACGTGCCCCAGTGGTTGCAGTGTCCGGGTGAACCCGATGACTCCTTGATGCGTAAATACTTGGTAGCCTTGTGCTAGAATAAGGATGGAGCCCTCCTTCCAGAAGGGATGGAAGCTGGTAATGTATTGCAAAACCGCGGAGAGATTCGCAACGCCTGGAAGAATTTTTTTTTAACTTGAAGAGGAAGGATCTTGACAAGAGGCCGTTTCACTTGTTAGGTGGGGACGAAAAGGAGTGTCACTTACGTGATTAGGATGGTGAAGATTTGAAAGTCAAGCACCGCAAGGGCGGGGGTGAGGGGCAGATGTTTGTTGATACGTCTATGGGGGGTCGTCGAGCAGAACTCGAAGACGTCTAAGTTTTCTAGGAGGTGGGCCGTCGTCTGCACTAAGGCGGCGGAGGTGAGGATAGGAAGAGGTAGAGGCACGAATGTAGAGTTTGAGCGCAAGAGATCGCACAAACTCATCCACAGAAGGAACCTTGAACCCTCGTCTGATAACATCATTCCTGATATACCAGGGAGAGTTGGAGATGTACCGGAGGGTGCGAGATTGGAAAACTACGTAAGGCTTGCTCTAAGATAGAGCAAGTAGATGGTGAGTTTAGCGCGTAAAGGCACTGAACTCCGATGTGAGATAATGCCATTGTCAGGAAATATGTCTAAATCTATTCGTATGTGCTCAATATCAGAGCGCGACCTTGACTCTTAACGCAGTGCAGATACTGTTCATGTTTGCGAGTGCCTTACGTCTTGTGAATAACACCGCATACTTATCATATCATTCTCGTAATCATACATTCCCTAAGGAACTGAAACGAGAACTTGTTCATGACTACATATTCTGGAAGTCTGGCTGTTCTTCTTTGAAAGCTGTTACTTTTGATTTTAATTACCGTAGTTAATAAAAAATTATGATAATACAAATTATAATTATGTAGATATATTATCCATATTGCCTTGCGTCTTGTGAATAACACCGCATACTTATCATATTCTCGTAATCATACATTCCCTAAGGAACTGAAACGAGAACTTGTTCATGACTACATATTCTGGAAGTCTGGCTGCTCTTCTTTGAAAGCCGTTACTTTTGGTTTTAATTACCGTAGTTAATAAAAAATTATGATAATACAAATTATAATTATGTAGATATATTATCCAACAGCAGGACGTGCGGAAGAGTCTTAAAGGAGCAGACCTCTTCAAAAACCTGGATTCATCTGGCTCCAGTAAGGGCCCCTACCTAGAGTTACAGGTGAAACCCGGTCAACGGTCTCAAAGGCGGATGAGGCATCTCAGTTCCCAACGGCAGAGAGAGCAGAAGAACCTAGTGGAGTAAATCACGAAAAACAATCATTTCGGACTAACAATCCGATCTTATCTCGGAATTTAATTCCTACTTTTCCACTTTATACAATTTCAATTGCAGTATGGAAAATGGAAGAGTCCAGGGTAGGAGAGAGAAAAACGCAGGTTCAAAGTGGACTGAAGACAGGAAGAAGAGACATAGTGAAAAGATGAAAGAATATTGGAGAAAAAGAAAATAACAGAGAGTAAAGAATTGAAATTGCCATGTGGTCCTTAGATGGCCGGTACAAACAAAAAATTATGTATATATTTATAACACTGTCGAAACACCGCGTTTTACACGACATGTGATGACTCTATCGATCCTTTTGTATCATTTGTTACTTATCGCGGAGAATATTTTCTTTGTTTACAAAGCATTGAACGCAGACGCCGCTTATTTGCTCCAGCTACGCTAATTTCGTTGTTTGGTCGTTAGGAGTGACTCACAAAGGGTTTTTTTTTATAACATTGGCTGCGCATTTACTCGGTCGTATTCAAAAACGAATGATAAGGAATCTTTGAATATGCGTGTGTTATTGTCTTAAAACAGGATGACGTGTCGTTCTTCGCGGTCCTCTTTTATATCGGAAGACAAACGGCGACCAACAACAAAACAAAAGAAGCGTAACAACTAACAGCACTGATTACTAAGCTGGCGAGTTACTGAGTCATAGCGGATAAACAAACTCCGTATCGAATTGTGAGGTAATGCGTCTCGCGTTGGTTATCGGACGCCATCGCATGTAATGTGTCAGGATTGTGTGCATCACCACGTTGTTTGTGTAAATCGAAACGGAGGAATTTTATACTGGAACATGTCATACGAGTTTCGGTGCACAGGGAAGAAAACGCTGACAAAGATTTTGTAATCAGCGACCACAGTACAGTACTGTGCTACTGTGGTTAAGGCCAGAGGTCTCCAAACTTTTATATATATATATATATATATATATATATATAGTAAGCTTTTTTTTTAAGTTTACGTAATTATCAAGTCAATAAAATGGGTATTTAAATAAAAATTAAGCAGACTTATCCAAAGAAAACAATTTCGTTTATTCAAAATACGGTAATGTAAATAAATGTAAGGAAAAAATAACATATTTCAAAGATAAAAAAAAAGTATCAAAGATATTTCTTATGTATTATTTTTTGGCTTTCTTATGTTCGTATGGGATGTGTGGAGTTGCTTCTGACATATTATAATGTCTGTCCATTTTGGGTCAAATTTTGATGCTCCTATCACCAGCACGGATTTCAAGTGTTGGTCTGACAAGCTCGCCTTGTACTTTAATTTTTCCAAGTTCATTTTTGAAAACGTTTGTTCGCAGATATAGGTCGATCTAAACATTGAAAGCATTGCTCTTGAAAGTTTTTTAGTTCCTTGAAATCACCACTAAATGAGATGCGGGTGAAAAGCGTGATTCATTCAAGGCACCCAGACGAACAAGCACATTAACCACGCACATGTTTTAAACGTGTACAAAATATTATAACATTTTACCGAACTTATTTCTTGTTTAGTTATTTAGTAAAATGTAATAATATTTGAAGTAATTTGACGATCTATTTAAAACTGCACGCAGCATCGGCCGGGTTGCCGCGGGCCGGACAACGACCCTTCGAGGGTCCGCGGGCCGTAGTTTGGAGGCCCCTGGTTAAGGCTAACTGGCGAAGGCAACGACTAAAACGTTTACAATGAACAAGCTTGGACCACCTAACCCAAAACTTTAACTACATTGACGCCGGGCCGTGAAAGCCTTAGGCAGAATGTTGCTGTAAACTGAACTTCTTGCACCATGAGCTGCAATCTGACCGGAAATGCACAACAGGCTTTGAAAGTGTATTTTTATAATAATAATAATAATAATAATAATAATAAATATCGGTATGGAGAACCATACATGACTTCCATGTTCTAAGATTTATATTTAAAATCATTTTCGAAATGAAATATTTCCATAGAAACTGCTTGTTTCTTCAGCCATAACCACAGTACTGTGGTCACTGATAGAAAATTACCCCCGCTCCCTTCAACTAGCCTTTTTATTTATAGATATTTCGTCTACATTTCTACAGTGGATTATTATGACCTTCTTTTCAGAATACTTTATTTATCAAAACTAAGTACTTTACTCTTGTTAAAACATAAGACGTTGCAGGTAAACTACCCCTTTTCCTTAACCGATCTTCACCAAACTCAACAGGCCTTGAGTACTCTACAATTCAGGCACGTATGCAAAAAAGTATTTGACTCTGTGTGAGTTTACGGTTGTTATCGTTTGCCATAGAAACAATTCTACACACAGACACTTTTCGAAAATCACTTTTCTTCATGTTTTGAGGGCAGTACAATCAGAATCAGCCCTTATCTCGAACACGTTTTTTTCACCATCACCCATTTCCTTACGGAACACGGAAAAAAAAACAGGAAAAACTATTCTCACAGGCGAACTTTCTTAGGTCGTAATTCGACAAATCGTAACCAAAAGTTACATATAATTTTTTGACAAACGTAAAGACTACATAAAAGAATTAAGCACACCGGCACCTTAGCGACATATTACACTACAGATTACCAATTTATGTCAGTCGGAAACGGAATACGACTAGTTCTGTTTTAAAGTTCAATAAAATGTTGAAAATACAATTCATTGCTTTTGTATTTTTTGCAGCTGTTTGTTGTGAGAATAATTTAAAAACTGCTTGAATAATGAAATATAACGATATATTTTGGTATTAAAAAAATATGTAAAAATTACTATGTAAATTGTATGCAGTGTACTGCAATTAACGTATTTGCATACAGTTATGCCAATTCGGCTATCTGTGTTTTTAATCGGTTTCTGTTTATCAAAAGTATAATTTATTAATGCCTGTTTCTATCGATGCAGAATCACACGCCGCCCGACATGAAGACACACGGCGCCCGACATGTTTTAGAGTTAAGGGGGTGGGGTAACGATTCGGCGACAGAATATTATCACATTGGCGGTCTGTTTTGTTTCTATGAATTCAAGATTAAAAATACATCACGGTATCGTGGGAATGAACAGAGGAAACTGAGTTAGTCATTCTGCAATGGTCGTTATCGATTTCTTTTCGTTACAGAGTTTGTGGCGACATCCGGTGTATAGACTGTTACGCAACTCTACATCCTGCTCTGCTGATGCTTTATTTTTGGTACGTTTTGCATTTTTGGTGTTTTTCAATAAAACAAACCCCAAGAAGAATACTCAGCCCGCGAATAAGCCTCTTGGACGCGTTATAAATTTCTGTGACACACCATCTTCTTCTCTGGCCCTCGGTTGAAAGGAATCAGCGGACGACTGGTGCCCTCTGATTTTTTCACTCACTGGTAATTTCTTCAACAACTCACGGCCCCCACTTGCACCATGTACCATGAATAAAACTACATTTTTTCTGTTCCTTGCTGCAATGGTGCTCCTGGGGGAAGGATGAGACTGTCTTGAAGTTTGGACCCCCCCCCCCATTTCCCTCAAGACAAGTGCCAAACGTTCAATCATTCCCGTAAATTATTTGAGTCTTTAAAGTTTTTGAATAAACGAACGTCAAGAATAAGGGTTGAAGGAACATGGAAAAGCGCTGATTTCAAAAATACTTTTATCTTTATTAATTGTTATTCATATTAAAGTTAATAAATCTTATGCCATAAGGAATCACTTTAATTATAAAATTGTATTCTTAATAAACCTCGTGAAGACGAGTCTTTCTGAAGGTATTCTGAAAAACCCAGTTTTTATTACCTCTTCGAATTTTAATGTAAGCACTGTTATCCCAAGAATATTGAAAGCCAGTTAAGGTCGTTATTTTTTATAAGAAATCCAGCAATAAAATCTTATCATTTTTTCGAATCTAAGTCAAGAAACTTGTGGAAAGACATTTCAAACCGTAGAGATATTAGACTAGAAGGATCATGACTCATGACGTGAACAACCCTGTAAGGGGATGCGTGTATGGTGGAAAAAGGTAAAGGCAGATTAATTCGCTCTGCCTTCGTTTTCTGGCGCGTGTATAATTATTTTTTCAAGTGAGCAAATACGCACGTTATTTGCATAATGTCGAGTGACTGTCATTATTAAGAAAACTATTTTATCAATTTACAAATATGGTAATTCCTTTCATTTCTACAGTAATTTAATAAGCCTCACTTTAACACACACACAGCTGGTTTAAAAACAGACGTACGTCAGTGATTATGGAATTTTGGTGAAGTTTTTAATAGCTCTGGAGGGATGAATTCCCTTGAACCCCTCCCTCCCCCCTAAGTTCGCCACACCGAAAACAATTGGGCCTCATATACGCTTCCTTCAGCCTCTGTTTGTGGGTTTCCAAATTATCAATTCTTCATTCACTCACATGGAACTTCGTCGTTATCCAATTTATCCATCAAAGCATCCTCCACCAACGCCTCTTATAAGCTGTTAGTCTCGTACGGTAACAGAGTAATTTGTAGGTCAGTAATGAACGGCATGCTAGCCAATTCGCCAGATGTTATGTTGGCTTTTATTTTTTTTAAGGTGTACAGGATTCGCCCACCCTGGGATTATCGTAGGCAACGCGAGTCCTACATGGTCGAACAACTATACGTCACATTGTTTAGTCTGCTGATACACAGCATAGACATAACAATGGTGACCGTTGCTGACCTCGGAAATTTCTCAATGTTTTTGTTTGTTCCAGATAACGGGCTGCTTTTATTATGTTTAAGTTCCACACCTGCTAATGCTCTTTGCGTCATCTCTGTTCCCGCCTGCGCTAATTATTTTGCCCCCATCCCCACCCTAAAAGTGTAACGCCGCCTTACACAGAATTATTGATTGAAAATTTTTTAATTTTAACAGAAACCTCTCAATGTATAAATTTAAATTTCAGTTTTTGTTTGCGTAAAAAAAAGAAATCATGTCCAAGTCTTTCGAGTGGACCTTTTTTTACAAGTTCCTGACGTACTGTATCATTGACCAGGAGGATCATGAAACACACCAAGATCGTCAGAAATCCCTACTGGTATTTCTGGCACATATGGCCAACCGATATACTGCTACCGACATACTTTTGACTATGAAGTTAAAGCCACAGGAGAGTCATTTTTCAAGGATAATATAAGAGAAAGATCAGTGGTTTCCTGCTCCACCAAGTCGTTATAATTATCATTCGTTGACGGTTGTACACCATCTAAATTACAGTCATTGTGAAGTTTTAAAAATCTTGTTGATAGGATGGCGCGTTCCTTTGCCGATTTTCATTTAATTTACTCAGCACCGGATAGTTTTCGTTTTTGGTCAGACATAGCATAATGTTTTCATAAACTATTTGAGGCAAAACATTCACTGCAAACAATACGACAATGATATAATTAATCTCATGTATTTAATGAAATTCTAGCGGCGCTTGTGAGGTTGGTTCAAGGGTTGGAAGATCGTTAAGTACAAACGAGAGCCGACCGCGTGGGTCAACCTTAAGAGGGCGGCCGGCGATCCCAGGGCACTCCAACATACGAACGCATCGCGCTGTTACAGATTAATGTTAATCAGGGGTGCCCACTGCATGGTACAAGTCGCACCACTGAATTTTTTTTGGGGGGGGGGGTGATTTTTCAAGAAAAAGAATGGAATTACAAAATCAAGTTAGATTATCTTGATTAGGCCTAATGTAATATTAATTATGTTAGCCCATGTTTGACCAGGCTTTTACATTTCTCATAATTTACTTATTGATTAGGCATACTAGAAAACCTTTTTTTGGTACTGATAAAAAGAATAACAATATTTTTTTGATTCCAATAATTGCTTAAATGGTTTTAATTTTTCAAAAAGCTTTTTATAAAGCCCCAAGATTCACCGTTAACTGGGGGTTATTCCGTACCCCCGTACTGTGATCCCCCCTACCACGAAATCAAATTTTAGGGGGAATTTCGGAATACTTGGGGCAGGGGAATTGCACCATGGGGTTTAGGGAGGATGGGTACCTCTGATGTTAATGTCTAACGTTTTCACATTGTGCTCCCTCAAAAAGTTAGTCTAATTACTTTAATGCTACGTACTACGAAAACTTATAAAAAATGTACTATCGGGAAATCTGTCTTTTGAAAGTTGCCGCCTCCTCAGACGACCTGCTGCCCTGTCCAAATATACGGGCTCTGGGTGTAACAAGTAAAGCAAAGGCCGAAACAATGAAATCAACATGGTAGAATACAATCCGAAATATGTGACAAATTGCGGATTCCGTCTGTGGAATCGGTCGTACAACCAGTCCTTCTTATACTAAGGTGGTGTTCATTTACATAGGCCTACCTTAAATACGTAGGCCTATACAATGATGTTGGAAATCCGTTTCCCGAACATGAAATCCTGAAAGTATGTCACTCCTCCCGGTCTGTAAACGCTTGTCCCTAGAATGGACTACCGAGACTGATTTTCCCCAGGATTTCAAATATTATAAAGTATGGTTTTTGTTTTGTCAGTGTTTTAGTGTTGCACCTAATTCCTTAATCAGTACAATCATATTTTAGATGGAAATATGACTCTTTACATGTGTTAAGACAGCATGACAGTTACTAGAACACCGAAGGGATTATAGAAGCATAACTTTTATCATGTTTCTGGTCAGAAGCAACATTTAACAAACACTGGCAACATAAATGTGTTCAGGCTATTTTTATGTTATAGGCCTACAGTCTAGTATTAGAAACAACATACTTCTTTTGAAACACCAATTAAGCTCTTTGATGTATCTACATACTGTTGTGAAATTGTGATGTTTGAGAACGCACACAAGAGTATTCACTTCCAATACTTTTTAAATTATTAGTTAAATAGACACAGCACCCTGACATACTGAGAAATCTAATGCCCTGTGATGAAATATTTTATTTTCTATACTGGTTTGTAACTGTTTCTTAATAAAACAGCTCCAATTATGTACATTAATTGTGAATTTTTTGTCACCAATGTAACTAAATCTTTACTAATGCTGTTTTATGCTAACAGAAAGCTGTCCACCATTAACAATTCAACTCAGAGAACTATTATGAAACCACACTATTTGAAATTAAGATTTCTCTGTTAGAGTTATTATAGTTTCTCGCCAATTTGTCAATGAATACAGTGTGTAGGGTACTGGATATAATTTAAATATGCTACACATGTAATAGCTTTGGAATCAATCAATATGTAAAAGTATAGTATGACTACAGAATAAATAAAATTGTGAACAGTTCAAACATGCCTGGTACTGGAAATGATGAAGATAGGGTGCAACTTCTTTCCAAGGTACAAAAATGCTAAAACAACCTCTACACCGGTTCCTTATTTTATCTGCATCACCACCAATGGCAAATTTCTAAACACACACACACACACACACACACACACACACACACACACACACACACACACACACACACACACACACACACACACACACACACACACACACACACACACACACACACAAATGTATCTTATAACCTTCAAATCAGTTTTCTTGCATACAGGTTCTGACATATGTACAATTTAAATACGATTTGTCACCATTATATTGGTTGCCAATTGAGACATCAGATATTTATAAAAAAGCAGTATTATAAGATGTAAAGAAAGGTTCTTATCATTTATGGTCCATTCATATATGATGCAACAATCATCTGTAGTAAATCAACAATAAATCAGAAATCCGAATAATCAGAAATCTTGTGAGGGACTTGGTGGAGAACTACAATGAAAATGAATGTCTGCTAATTTTCACAAGTCTATTTCAATACCTCTCTGCCTTTTCCTAAACTACAGATATGCAGTTCATATGCACACACACAAACACAATTAGTTTTTAAATGGTTTTTAAGAATATTATATACAGATATAATATAGCCTCTCAGGAAATATAATATGTATAATAAGATAGCTAAGTTTTTGTTAAAACAAAAATTATTAAAATATGTTATACATTGACTTGTAAAATAATTCACTAAGGAACAAATGTTTTTACTTGTGAATATAGGTTCTATGAAAGGTCATAGCCTCTATTAAAACAATTTATTGATTGAAACCTTTTTTTTTGCACAATAATGAACAAACAATCTTATGTACTGAAACTGGTGACAAGTCATATTGTTTAAAGTTCTTCTGGACTCCGTCCCTAGTCTCCCTTGCATTTCAGAATTCACAATTTGTTTTGTTGTAAATTTCTAATTAATCACATAACAACACACATCTTCTTCAGCACTACAGCCCAACATGAGGCCTGGCCTCCAATATGAATTTTCTCCAACATCTCCTGCCTCTTGAATCTCTGTGTAACACCTCTTCTGAGATTTTCCAGCCCATCACCAACCATATTAACCTTGGTCAACCCCTCTTACAGCTTTTACATACCTGTACCCTCAGGATCCATTCTATGTAACCTTGCCATTTGTTGAGCTTTTACAAATCTCCAGATGTCCTTATGCTTCAATAGCCATCTATCTCTTGGTTATTTCTTACTCTCCATTCAACACTTTAGTTGGGCTGTAAACGCATTGTACGTATTCCTTTTTTTTACTAATGCCCACCTCCATTAACAACAACAGGTCTAATCAGTGTTTTACATATTTTCATTATTATTCCTTTGTAAGTAACTCGTTCAGTTTCCTGCAGGTCTCCTATGTAACATCTTCAAATAATTACACTACGAGTAGGTTTATTTTCACCTGACGTACGTTTCACAGAAATTATTCTGCATCTTCAGAGGTTTGCTTGAATTGTAATTGAATGTTTCGCTTACAATATAGCTAACAGATAATCGAATTAACTTCGATTCTATTATTGATTTGTTTTAATGTTTATGTAGTAGCTATTTATTATATATTTATTTAATGTTTATTTTATTATTCTAATAAATGTATGATATTAAATAAATCGTCTTGTTTTGTTTTTATTTGTTCTTTAATTAGTAGATTATTATTATTGTGTTTGTAAATATTAAGATTTTCCCAGATGTTCATTTTGTTACCTTTTTGTATGTTTTGAATTAATATGACATTTTGAATGTCTGGAAATTTATGTTTACTGTATAAACAGTGTGTGGCTAAATTAGATTTGTAAATATTAGGTTTTAGAAACGCATTGCGATGTTGAACATATCTCTTGGACAGTATTTTCTTCGTCTGGCCCACGTAACATTTATTGCAATCTGGACATTCTATTTTGTAAACTCCATTTTTATTATGAATGTTGAATTTAGTTTTAGGTTTTATTTTATTAAAAACTATGTTATAAGATATTTTTAAGTTTGTATCTTTAAATAGTTTGCTTATTTTACGAGTTATGTTTCCGTGATAAGTAAAGTTGATGTATTTTATGACTACTCAAATTTATACAAGTTTCTTTTCCTTTCTGATTTAGAAATTAGCATTTATTTAGTTTTGCTGATATGTATGTTCAATTTGATTCAAGCAGATTATTATTTAGCTTCTTTTAAACCTCAACCAGCCAATATCTTGATCTAGCTGTTACCACAACATGGTCAATGCAAGCACACTTTGGTTCATTTTAGTTAATATCTAACGATAGTGTGATGTATTTTTATATACTTACACTTATTGTTTTACTAATGGTACCTATAATTTATATAATATAGTTAATATCGTTCCTCATTGATCTATGACTTACATGGCATAGTGCTCCGTAACAACCCATTACCTTGTTTAATTCCCTTATTAAATGTAAATGATTCACTTAGCATGTTCTCATACTTAATTTTGGCTTTTCTGTATCTCATGGCCATCTTAATCAACCTTATAAGTTTCAAAGGCATCCTGCATGGCTTCGTTAAATCTTACCTTTTGCAACACTTACAAATGCCTGCCTGAAATCTACTTGTCCACATATACAATATTAAGATCTATATCACGCACGCCCTCGCCCCCACCACACACTAACTTATATTATTAATACACAATTTTCCATGTTTCTTATAACATTTCATACATTTATAATTATTATATTGTGTAAAGTAGGTATAATTTATACTTTATCAACACTAACATTCTGTACTAACTTCAATTACAAAATTCGATTACATCTAGAATACTTCCATCTTTTTGCTACATAAATGACCAAATAATATCTTCAGTTTAATATTTTTAGATCGGGTTGTAATTTCTAAAAGAAACCCATTTTTCCTGCCTTACTTTCCTCACTTTTGTGAATTTACAAAACCTACTCTACTTTCATCTAAAATTTTAGTATTTACATTTTTAAATGATGAAAGGTGATGACAAACTAACATGATCAACTAAACTAATAACTGAGACCAATTTAATTAACTCGACTGTGCTTTTACGGTTAGTTCTCTCTTACCACATATAATTAACGAAATGAAACAAATTTTGACTAATACTTTGTTCCTAGAAATATAAAACTATTGAGTCAGAAACTGATGATTTGTATCTCAATAGTTTTGTATCACGAGGTTACTCACAAATTTACAAGCCCGTTTTGCAAATGTTCAACAGCGTTAAATTTCTTTTGTTTAACAATGCTCTTTAAAAATTATTATTATTGTTATGAGTCTATAGGAGCTTAAAACTAATCACATTGGAGTTTGTTACCAGTTAATATGCCTACGATTACTTTCTATTTGTTTATTTCTCAGATTCATAGACATTAGGGTTATATTATAAACCAGAGAATATTTGACTCAGTTAATATCAAGCGTGTTTATTTTGTCAGGACAGTCAACTTTAAAACTAGTGTCCTAAGTGTTTTTGTACGTAAATTGGGACCAAAATATACCTGGTTTCTTTTTATTTTATACTGAATCTATTCGGAAACGGCTATCAGGTGAAATTTGAAACAAAACAATGACGCTGGTTTACCAGCGTAGCTTTATGGGTGATTGTACAATCAGTAAATTGATCGTTGAAAATATACTGTGAATCGAAAATCTTTTCGCAATCAAGTACGTCATCCACAATGCAAAACGTGATATGAATACTAGATGTACAAAAAGTAGCTTACACTTGAAGCATTTCATTATCACATGTACGCTGTTGTGTATATTTTATTCCTACTTGCTCACGACTAACCTGACATACATTTGCATTAACTTTTTAACGACCTACGTTTTAATCCCTCTTGTTCTTTCGCAATTTGTTCTCAAATTCCAAGGTAAACTAATAACTCCATTCTTGTTTTGAAAATATAAATTTTGTATACGACCAATTATAAATAACAGTAAATGGCATGCGTTATAAATGGAAACATTCAGTGGCCAGTGTAACTGTGTAACAAAACTGTTACAATAATGGGTTTACCCAATAATGTACACGGCTGACACAAATATCGCTGGTTTTATTATTTATTTTCGAACTCAAGATAAATACTAAAACAAAGAACCGTTAAATCATCAAGTATTAAAACTTTAATAAATAGAATTAGTAGCATTAAAGGAAATGTTTGTATGTACCTCATGGGTTCATCCATTTTACGACTAAACATGAAAGTAGTATTCTGTTTATGTATTTGTAAGTAATACGCAATGTATGTTGTACATCTTTCATATTCCTAACCACAAAACGGTGCATTTTTAATTTTTCTAACCACAAAAAAGGTGCAAGTCGTTCCCGCCTTAGAGTGTGACAGTGTTGTCAAGATTACAATGATTTACAACACTATAGAAAAGAATTTTATGTTGTACTTCCTCTCATTGTATATTTTGCCTGTTGCTGAATGTTTAGAATAATTAGGTAAATGGAAATAGACGCAGTACAAAAAACAACATTTAAATTTTAGATATAAAATTAATATGTGTATAGCTATAATACAGAATTATTGTACAAAGTACATGATTATACTCATTTAATATAAAAAACGTAATATAATGTATATATATTCTTATATATTCATGTACGTGTGTAACATATATGTATCTACGTAGGATGTATGTATTTCCTTTATACAGAGAATGTGAGTCATTTTCAATATATTTTTATGTTAATTAGTAGGTGTATGCAGATGTATAAACATTTTTATTAATTTACAAGTAACATTTTATATACGTCTACTATTGATATCGATATGGCTCAGAAATATTGAATTGGTAATATTTTTTTTTTTGTATTGGCTATGCTGCAGTTAGTTTTGGCGGTTACAGAGGCTCAGTTCTTTCGTTCATTTTGAAGCTGTTTCTTGTATGGTTTGGATGTCTTAAGAAGTTACAGTTTGTCAAAATGTTTATAAAGATTCTAACCGTTACGGGGCAGCAGTACACCGTGTATGGGTTCTCCAGATCCATGGGAGTTTCTTACTTGCGGCAGAGAGTTTCCGAATTGTTGGAAGTTCCAACAACAGATATACGACTCTTCTATGGAGGGAAACAGGTACATATATTATTACAGACGTTTATGATTATTGTTTCAAGATTGTTGGAGTGATGTGATCTTCCTTGTCGCAGGATTATGTTTTATATTTTAAGAAAACTAAATAATTACCTAACAAAACTAGATTTTCAGTATGATTTTTATTACTTTTGTTCAGTAAAGTCTAGGTATGTCATCCACGTAAGGCAAGTTTTATTCGGCCATACTGAAGTTTGTAGTTTCCACGTACGCATACTAAAGCTCAAAATAACGATTTGGGTAATAAAAGGGGCCTTGTTATTAGTGTTAATACAAGTTTTTTTTTATAGGTGTCATTATGACGAAGTGAGAAAGATTGAAACAAACTAGTAGTATACGAAGTAAAGGGATTTCATTTGGGTTAGCTATTCTGTGCGTGGTGACAATGTAGTATCAGGTTAAAAATATGCATCTTGTTCTGATTGTGTGTATTAATTTCTTCCAGATTAATGAATCGATGGTTGTAGTGTGGATTCAATTTGACATACGTAGGGGAAAGGTTATTTGGGTCTGCTATAAAAATTGCTCGAGTTGAAACAAAAGTTTTATGCGTAAAGGGTGGACCATGTGTGGCCACTTTCATATATCTCTTCGGCCACTAGCTATTTGACTGGTTGAACTTAATTCTATGGAATGTTATATCGAATAAGTTTACACAGAGTATATTCATTATCGTATATAGCTATTTAAAATGGTTTATAGAGTTTTGAAGGTTTGTGGCAGGTTTCTGCGATTAGCTGTTGAATGGGTATAACATCACAATTGAAATTATCAGAGTGGTTATTTTTTATTTGGGTGGGTATACCTTCAAATCGAACAGTAAAAAGCTTGGTTTGTTGACTTCATACTGAATGTACAAAGAAGTACCTTGCAGAGTTTCGAAATTTGAGGTACATTAGTGAAATTTTAGCCATTTTTTTTGTCGTAGTTACTTCTCAATAAAGGAATGTATCCTGTAATGTTATTTAAAAAAGATTTTCAATCACCTTACCAGCACAATTGTTGCATGCCAGTGTTTATTATGTGACAATTCAAATGTTACTACAATTTTATTATGTTTGCGTTGCTACCAAATGTTATACTCATGTAACAAAATGTAACAATTTATTTTTTATGTTCGTTATTTTCCTCAGTGGTACAGAGGGAGTGAGTGATTTTCCTCGGTTTGTTGGTGGCCATTTCAGAAGAAACGAATAAGCTAATTTTGAAACAATTCTGATGTTCGCCTTAATTATCCATTAGCTTAAACACAAGAAATTGTGACAGATTCTACCTTCCCATGACAAAAGCTTGCTTTTATTGTTGCTTATGATGAGTTATGCAATGTAAATGTATTGTGTGTTTAGTAGTAAAGTTAGGCACTTTGTTATTAAAAAACACTTGCTCTGTAGCCATTTTATGAATATTAATCAGTTTTTTAAATTGTAGATGGAAGATCAGTATTGTGTATTCGACTACAGAGTAAATGTTGGCGACGTTGTACAATGTATGGTCAGGGAGAGGGAGCCACAACATGAAACGGGAAATACGTCCAGACGTGGTACGGGTAATACGTCCAGACGTGGTACGGGTAATACGCCCAGACGTGATGCAGGAAATACGGGTAACATTTCCAGAGAATTGTTTCCTCCAGACAGTGTTAACACAGTTGTAGTAAGGGATTCCGAAGAAGAATCAGACTGTGAGGTGGTTGCTGTTACGCAGGTATGACCTCACATGTGTTTATAAATGCATATTTTGTTTTTATAAATGTTATACACTGTATATATTACAACATTAATTTTAAGGGGGGTGGGGGTCTGTAGCAAAATTGCGTTCAGTTTTTGTGGTACAACATTACAATTTTTATAAATTTTTGTGTATCTGAAGTACTCGACGTAACTATCAGATAACTTAGCAGCCAGGTCGTGGGATTTCTATTTTCGTTATGTTAAGTCCCTTTTGTTGCACAATAAATTTGATATGTGAGAAGGGAGGAAGATTTTGTGGCATGGAAAACATGTAAATGACAAACATAAAACGCATATGTAATAAAAAATTATAAAATTGAAATTATATGGGTGTCTGACATTACAATAAAAAAATTCAAGTAACTATTTTCAGTGTTGCAAGTCTGATATCAATTAAATATATTTATTATAAAACTGAAAAGTTTATTTGTATTATTTGAACCAAAAACTATATTTACTTTTTTTCAATAAACATTACTTATTGTGTAGCCATTTTTCACTAACTAGAAAAAATTACTTGAAAAACAAGTTAAAATTATATACTTAAATTATATTTATGATTTAAACTTTTGCTATGTAATGTTAAATGTTTAAAAACATTAACCTTTATTGTATTTATAGAACATGCGATGAATTCATGATCTTGAGTCTTTACAGTAGTTTAAAATGTCTAGATAGGATAAACTTGAGTCTTTACAGTTTAAAATGTCTTCAAAAAGTTTATAACATTTTAATAAGCTGTTTTTTAACAACATTAAAGAAGGAAACAGTTTTTCACCCCTGGTGTTGACTCAGGGTGAAGTGTGGTGAATCCTAGGTATGTTACTCTGTACCTTAAATGTGTCATTCTGTTCTTCCGTGTTCACGTTGCCTCCAAGAAGTTATGGAATGCCCTGAATTGTCCCACCCTTGTTAATATTAGGTTATTTGGGCAGCCAACCAGTGCGGAAGGCCTTGCACAATTGAGTAAGATCATGAATCTTCATATGAGGGTCAGCTGAAAAATGCAGGTCGGCATCTATAGCTTAGCAGTAGAACTAAAATATTACATGTAAACACTTGGTAATTTAAAAATCTGTTATTTATTGTTTACTAGCTGAGCAAAATGTGTGTGCAGCATGCATTTTGAAAGTGGACAAAAGCAAAGTTTTTTTTTTATAAAAGCCTACTGAAGTGGAAATTTGCAACAAATGATAAATGTGTTAGGAGATACTCCACATTCAAAAAACAGTAATTTGTAAGTGGGCACTTTAAATGTGGTTGTACGAGCATTGAAAATTTCCACAGCAGATGCCTAAAAAAGTGCAACAATTCCAAGCTTGCGCAAAGGTTGTTCACACCAAGCTGTTGAATAAGGCATGCATATTCATTTGAGATGCTTATGATCTCAGCAGTGTCATCCACTCTCAATCGCCAGTCTTCCAACAGTGTATAACATTTTTTTTAATGGTGTCTGGAATTGTCCCACATCAGCCTCTACTGCAGGCAACATTTTAAATGCTCATATGTATGAAAGTGCTCACTTAACTCCAGTGTTTTTGAAGGTGCAGCATCTCGTAACACATTTACAATTTTGTTGTGAATTTCTGGTGCCTTTAGAACATTTTCAACAAACAGTTCAATCACAGCGCAATGTTTAATTTTGTCTATGTTTATAAGCAGGTAATATAAGAAATCTAAATCTTGCAGCACGTAATATTTTAGTTCTACCACTAAGCTATAGAGTTCTCAACTTAACCCTTTCACAAAGTTTTCAATTGACCCTTTTATTAAAAGGACTTGAGGTTACACAAGCTGAAGGACTTGAGGTTGTCTAACGCAATCACAGATAATGCCTGAATTGAAATGATTTTGAAATGAAATAATTGAAAGCTGAACATGATATCGTAATTGACAATTATGATAGCTGTACAGTCCACTGACCAGGCCTATATCGCATCGCAAAAAAATGAATCCTGCTTGGTTTTAATGACTGGTTTTAATTTAAGCAATCATCTTCAATGCTGACAGGTGTTAATGAAATCTGCTTGGTTTTAATGACTTGCCAAAATTTTCAAAACTTTCCTAACATGCAGACAATGTGCTAAAATGTCCAGCTTCAGAACTTCAGGCAACCGAGAATATTCAATACCATGTGGCTTGAATTACAAATTATATTTGGTATTATTGAGTGTTATTAACTTTTCTGATATTGTTAAATAAATTTTTTTATTTTTCTGTATTTAAATATGGAAAAATGGTCAAAGCTACTTCCAGAGAAAAAAAGAAATCCCCCCCCCCCATATTAATGCATTGCTGAATCATGTGCTATGTTAGGACAACAAGTGGGTAGTTACTGTCTGCGCAGAAACTGTGCACTGGAGTTTGAACCTTAATTACAAGTCAGATGTTACACTAATCTTAAATTACACATATGTTTAGCTTATTTCATTGTTGTTGAATGGTAATAATAAAAATTTTGTTGTCGGAGTTGGGTTGGTTGGAATTAAAAAAAAGTGCCCATTTTTTAGATGTTGAGAAACCTCAACTTCAAAACAAAAGTCCATAAAAATGCAGCATCCGATTGCAACAAAATGTGGACACATAGAATGGAAGGTTTTTACCACACGTGTAAAGTTAGAAGTTATCTGTATTTTTGTAATTTATGAACTGATACAAAAAAATTATGACCTTTAAAACGAGCCCAAGCGTGATTTATTCCAATTATTCGGTAATGAGAAAAAGATGTTTTACAAAATTGATAAATTTTCTATTTTTACTATTAACTTCTAACTTTACAAATTTGTTAAAAACATTCCATTCTATAACGTGTCCATATTTCATTGCCGTCAAGACTTTTTGTTTTATGTACAGTTTTATGTATTTTTGTTTTGAAGTTAGCTTTCCCTGTAACTGACAAAAAAGACAAAAAAAATCTTCATTACCACCATTCAGCGCACAGTGAAACTAAAAACTAGTGTAATTTGATTTAAGTTTAGTGTAACCGTTAACTTGTAATTAAGGTTCAAACTCCCGACGGTAGTGGTAACACCCCAGTCAGGTAATAGCATGCTAATGCACTGCGAATGACTGTTAATCACGTTTATGAATTCATATGATGCACTGGAATTAGGTATTTACAGTTTGTCTGCAATTGCATTCTAAATTAACCTGGGTATAGTCTCTTACATGGCATGTATAATGTACATATGTACCTAGAAATATGAAATACAAGCTTGGAGGGAAAAAATAATTCTTGCTGAATATTTTGTCACTTCCAAAGAATGATGTATTTCTCTGGATGTACATGCGTTTGTACATGCGTTACGCATGACTCACGCACATGCATAATATACACATTCGCCTACAAATGTGAAATATATGATCAGAGAAAAACGGAACCCATATGTGACAGACCTTGGTGCTCCCTTCACTCCTACGTGGGTATCGAAGTAGTGACCTGTGGTCACTTACATACATTGACACCTCATAAAGCTGACCACTGGGAATTGCACTTCCTCAAGGGGTGGTCTTCTTGTATAGGGTTATAGTAGATACATATACATAGTACTGTAATACTAATGCTATTATTAAACCAACAGCTTGATACACTGTTCTATATGTATTGGTAGAGTGTTGGTTTAGGACGTCTTTAGACATTTACATGCAATGAACGAACAAATGCTTTGTTAAACATGAAATAACAGTGCAATAATACAGTAAAATATTGAAATTACATGCTTTGCCATTTTATCATATATGTTCTTGAAGAATTATAATATGGGCACCTGTCGCACCATTTCATTTGTAAAACGCATATTTGTACTCCTTTTCCACATCAGCAAATTCATTAATGATGTATCATTAAGTTCATTGGCCAGAGTTCTGTGTCTAGTGATACTAGGAAGTGCATCCTTTAAGTTGATCAACACTGTGTTATCCCTTATATGTACATTTTCACTTTTTTTTGTCATCACTCGTGGTTTAGATTTAATTCTGCAACAATGCAACTGCAACTTTCATCTTCACTGAAGCATTCAATGTGTTGGTCCACTGAAGATATATCAACGTTTATATTGGCAACCTCATACAGTTTGGTCAGTTCGGATCCACTGTCATTGCTTTCAGAGATGGCCACTGGCAGTTTGGTCAGATCAGATCCACAGTCATTGCTTTCAGAGATGTCCACTGAACACCTACTGTCATTGACAAAAAAACCCACTGAATGAAACATTGTACAATTGTCACTAGTTTCACTTCATACTACACCAGATAAAAGTGTTTGCTATTGTGCAATTCTTGCACTGAAATTAATTTATCCATTTTGACCACAAACAAGTGCAATAGCTTCTTATGGTAATTTACTTTAAACATTTACTCCTTGGTACATTGGTTGAAGTCAAGATGTCATATTTGCCAGTAAAAATTTTAATTCTACATTCAACAACTTTTCTTGGGAGTGACGAGGAGCGTTATCCATAAAAGGAGAATCTTTCTATCTTGGTGGATTTTTTCATCCAAGATATGTAGAATTTCATAAATATTTTCATTCAGAAAAAACGCACGTCATCCAAGCTTTCCAGTTAGCATGCCAAAAAGCTCTGCAAGCACTGTGGGCCACTGTGTATATTACAAGAGGATGTTTTTCCTCCCCACAAAGATTAATTAGCACAAAGTGTTACTGTAAACCTCTGGCCATTTTCTCACTTTTACACTTATCGTTTCAGAGGTAAAGTCTTGTCAGGTATTGCTCTATAGAAAACTCCTGTCTGATCCATATTACAAATGTCCTGTTCAGAATATCCACAGGTAATCTGCTGCACTCTTGTCTTCCAATCTTCGACGATATATTGATTCATGTAAACACTTTCCCTGCACACTGCCTGGAACATATTGCTGTGTCAATGATAATCATTCATGTTTGTGGCCCATAATAAATCAGGTTCACTTATTATGAAATGTGCTTGATACATTGGGATATTGTGGACGTCTGCGTGAGTCGTGAACATAACAGGCTGTAAGTGTAACTTGTAGACTGTGGTAATGTCAGTTTAGGGTCCTATGTACCAGGTTTTTATAGCTGTACAGTACCTTTTGTGTTCAGGCAGATACCATATCAGCCCCTTCCCTTCAAGTGTTCTGGTAGCACCTGTTCTTCACATCGTTTAAGATCAATAAGTATTCCACACATATTTCTTCCTTTACTTACTGCTTTTCTATATTCCCTTAATTGATTATTTTCTATCCATACTTCCTTCACAGAATGTACAATTCTTAAATATGTAAATGGATTTATTAGCTGTCTCATGATTTACAGAAAACTACTTTAATAGTATTTTCGTTTTATGCCCGCTATATACAGTGTTCTGTACTAAATTATTTTAGATTTTGTAAAGACAAAGCTAGAAGTTGAATTATGTGAACATTGTTAATAAGCGTTTGTTTTATACTTAGTAATTCAATTTTTTTTTAAACATGGTTTTAGTATGCAGCTTATATTAAGTATCAAAAGTTTCTGCGCATTCTGCAGAATTTTAGGAAGTCTGCAACATCAGTTTACATAGCGAACGAAATAGTAATATTTCGACTGACTAGTGTTAAGTTTACTATATTTTGACTGGACATGTTGATAGATTAATTTCTCCTTTATTTATTAAGGGCAAGTCGGGAACATCTTCACCAGAAAAAGACTGTAACCAACGGAGGAAACGTAAACTATTGTTAGATACGGATGATGATGATGATGATGATGATGATGATGATGATGAGGTATGTTGAACAAGTGTACTTGCATAAAAATCTGTGTGTGCCCCTCTAGTATTAAATATTTCTTAGAGTTTATATTTATTTATATATTCCCTTAGTTTCTCCAGTATTTTGTCAAAATATAATATTTAGATAGCAGAATAATTATAGTTGGAGTTTACTGAAAATATTACCATGTTAGGTTTATACTAGTTTACTGAAAGTATTGCCATGTTAGGTTTACACGCCTCAGTCAGGACTATAGATTAGTTTTTCAGTGAAAGTCTTAAAATTGTCTTACAGTAGTGAACAATTCTTAAAAGTTGCTATAATTTGAATGTTACAGTTTTATTACTTCTGCTTTGCCTACCATCTGGTTCGCATATAAAGCAACTATTTGATGAGATTCTTTTAATATATATGATTGTTTAACAAAGTACCCCTAGATTTTGTAGCAGACAAATTAAAAATAGAAGTTGAATTATAAAAACAACCGGTTGATAAACTAGTAACTCACTTTTTTTTAACATGGTTTTATATGTATTAAGTATTTAATTCTAGTATTTTGTAAATTAAAAGATAAAGATTAGATAACAGAATAATTGTAGTTGTAGTTGGTGTACTGACTATATTACAATTTATGTTTAGACACTGAAATTCAGATTAGAAAAAATAGTAAAATGCAGTAGAACAGTGACTATTAAAAATGAACCTGTGTAGTTCCAAACAGGGGACCATAGATTCGTTTTTTGAATGAAAGTCTAAATTTTATTACAATAGCTAATAAAAATTCTTAAAACGTTTCTAGTTGAAATGTTACACCTTTATTACGTATGCTTTGCTTTCTCAACTGATTCCTGTGTAACAAAATATTTAATAATATTTTAATGTATGATTAAAAAAAAAATGCCCCTAGATTTTGTAGCAGACAAATTAAAATTAGAAATGTGTGTCAAAGCAGAAGTATACATACATCAACATAGCTGGAAACCCACAGAGGGGAAATTTCCCCTCCGCTGACAAAGTTCCCACTAATACGTGAGTACGCGTGTACTAGTTGGTACAGTCACCACTGCAAGCAGTGTTCGGAACGCTTTGTTTGTGTCAGTGTTTGTTTAAATTTCAATAATTTAAGAGCTGTTTTAAATATAAAAATTGCACACTCGTGCGCTCATAGCCCCCAGGTGGTAGCAAATATGCCTTATATTTTTATGTCTTAAGAAAAATATCCACTGTCCCTTTAAAAATAGAACCAAACAACGAAATGCAAATACTACTGGTAATTATGTGCTACTGTAATTTCTACTGTAATGCAAATTATTTTCTATTTAATGTTTTTGGATCTAAAGAACAACATTTATAATCGTTAACGTACTACAAATTAAACACAGAACACTAACAAAGCATACCGAAAATTATTGTAGGCCTATAAATATGCCGACATTATCAAATTAATCCATTCATCACCTCACCCCACTTGCTCCTATTTATGCAGTAAAATAGATCATTGGAACTACGTACTATAGAAGTAGGCCTACACAAGACAACAAAAATGAAAAATGGAATTATGTTTATACAAATTACCATTACCAAGGGTCATCTTCAGGGCTCTTTTTCGTTTCATGTCAGTAGACGATCAGTAATATGCAGTCCTATGGTCACAAATAATTGCTAACTGTTCAAATAGAAAATAATAAAATTTTTACTGTGCAAGTCATATAGTAATATGACTTTTTTTATAGTAATGTACTTTTTTGTAACAAAAAAATTTTCAACTAAGTTAACAGCTATGACAGCAGGTAAACCACACTTCACATTAAGTCTTCAATTCCTGATAAGAGTTTCTTCACTGTCCGTGTCCATTTGACTACATCCGCTGGCGTCATCCTCATCTGTGTCGCTGGTTTCCCCTCCAAGTTGAATGATGAAATTTTCAACAGCGTTTTCTACTTGTGGTTGAGATGTAACGTAGTCTTCAACCTTTTTTACATGGTCACATTTTTTTGCCAGGATTCTCTGGTGATTTCCCCGAATTTTTGTACTGTTAGCTGCTTCACGTCTTCAACTATAAATGTTGTGTTGTTGGTTGGTACCCAGTTCTTCACCTCGGCCCAAATAAGTTCTATTGGGTTGAGCTCCGGATGGTATGGAGGTAAGCACAATACAGTGGCTGTGTTGTTGAAGGAGCGAATCGATTACATATTCTTTGATCCTTGGTTTATGTAACGAAATCAACTGCAGTAACTGTACCTTCAGCATCGAATCATCGAAAGGTATTCGGTTACTTCGAAGCCACTCTTGCATATTACTTTTAGTTGAAGCGGAGGTTGGACACTTTTTTGACTGCACATTATGGTATGGTGCATTGTCAGTGACAAGTGCACTTTTTTCTGGCAGGTTAGGTATTAATTTTTCTGTCAACCACTTTTGGTAGTTTCCAAAGTTCATTGAACTGTGATAGTCTCTTGAACACAGACTTGATTTCCACATGGTGAAGCAGTTTTCAATAAAACCCATCTCTCTTCCCGCATGAATCATTATAAGTCTTGCTCCTTTAGTGAGGGGTATAGCGACACCATCATTGTTATTGTCTGCCCACGATTTCTGGCTCACATGTGACGAGTGAATATAAGTCTCGTCCATGTAAACTACTGGTCACCCTTCTTCTCTGTATTTCCTAATGTTTTTTAAATATTCGTGTCTGTGGAAGGCTGTGTTGTTGTTCAATAAGTACGTGTCTGTTGTTTCTAGTCTTTTTCCATTTAAAACCCAACTGTTTGATTACTGTCCTTAAACTTGTCTTCCCTCCATTAAACCCTATATCTTTCACTAATTTTGAATGTAATTTTGGTAGTGTAGGTAGACATTTTTCGACGAGGTAAAAGCCGTTGATCATTCGGCGTATAACAGATTTATCAAAATCGTCCAAATCTGTCACAGGCTTTTCTCTCTTCCTTTTCTTATTTGGCGTTTCAAATAATGGTTGCCCTTCGCTTCTCTGCCTCTTCGCTTCCTGGTTTATTCTCGCTAGTGTCATCCGACTTACACCAACTGCAGCCGACACTCTGTCTCTAACTTTTTTACAGTCTATTAAAAACCCTCCATGATCTGCTTCCTTCTTCATAAACTCCATCACATTGTATATAACTTCGCGAGTTTGGCTTTTAAGCACCTTTCCCGACAACTTACTCATTGTTAAGCAATCACTAATAACAAAAATTAAAGATATAAAATGTATCGCGACGAAAAACAGTACAAACAAATTAGTTTTAAATAACGTCACAGAAAGGTAAACCTAATCACTAAGATAGCTATTAAAATACAAAATCACAGCATAGATTGCAAAACACAAAACACAACAGCATCTCAGTAACTTTTGGAATGCTTGCAGACTGTACGTGTAAACAATACCACACTTACAGTCACACTGTATGGTGGGAGACGCTCATTCATTGCGCATGCGCTAACCAGGCAACTTCCTAAATTGATGTGTGTATATGTGTATAGCATTACTCGTATATGTAAAAGCAGCTGTTCTAGTAATTAATTTTTTCGCATCGGTTGTTAACAAAAAGTACATTATTGACATGTTTCTGCACATGACTGGATTAGCTCCACTGAAGGGCAATAACCTGCAGTTGAATGCTAATTGTGGATTTGAAACAGTAATCTTACATTATGAATGGTGCAATCTAATTGGTGCATGGTACGATCCATTTGCTGCAGAGACAGTCCTGGGAAGTGCTGTGCAATTAAGAACACATTAGTACATCAAAGGCTTGCAAATGTTAATCTAGAGGCTGGTTTAGTAATAAACAGTTATTTGATTACTTAACTTGTATTTTAAAAAAATATGGTTTCAATATGCAGATTTAAGTAATAAAAATTGTCCTGTCCATTTTATAGTATTGTATTTTACGAAATTCGCAACATCAGTTTATATAGCTTATGCAATTTTTTTAAAATTAATTAAAATATAGATATTCTGACTAAATGGTGTTAAATTTACTGTATTTTTACCGGACTTGTTGATTAATTTCTCCTCTATTTATTAAGGGCAACTCTGGACCAACTTCACCAGAAGAAGACAGAAAGAAAATTAAGAAACGCAAACGGTCATCAGACACGGATGATGATGAGGTATGTTGAACAAGTGTACTTGCATAAAAATCTGTGTGCCCCTCTGGTATTAACTAATTTTTAGAGTTTATAGTTATTTATATTCCCTTAGTTTTTCCTGTATTTTGTCAAAATATAATGTTTAGATAGCAGAATAGTTGGAGTTAGTTTACTGAAAATTTTAAAAAAGTTGCCAAGAATTCTTATAAAGTTACTAATTGATACGTTACACATTTTTATAACATATGCTATGCGTAGCAACTGATTCCCGTATAATGAAAATATTTAATAACAATCTTCTAATATGTGCAGTTTCAAAAACAATATCCATTTTCACGTAATAGTGTATATAGTTCACAAATAATTTTTTTATTAAAACATGCTGATGTATGCGTGCTGCTGATGCATGAGTGCACATATGTTTGCATATCAGTTTTCCATAAAGGGATACACACACCCCTGCCTAACCAGTATTCAATCAGGTACCCTTTTATCAGGTTCCACAGAAACTATAGTAATGAAATTTACACACATACTAGTATGCCTAGTAAGCAATTATTTCAACAAAGGTAATTTCAGAAATTTTCTTTGATTCTGAAAAAACAATTACCAGTGCACTTTTCTTAACCCAGGTTTTTCGGCTTAAAAATGTTAAGTTATTTAGTAAATGTAGAAATCCTCGTGTTAAATCTTAAAATTTATAATACATACGATGCTGCAAAAAAAAAAAAAAAATCGGGTTCCCACTTTTTTAGATCCTGAGAAAAAGGAACAGAAGTTAAAAAAGTTTTCAGAAAACCTAACATGAAAGATGAGCCTATCTTTTTTAATAAGCTACAATTAATATGAGGGTTTTACTTCTCTATCAGCTTAGCTCCTCCTCCCACCTTCATTTTGCAAGCCTTTTTAATCCATTTTTTCACAAGTTCATTCAGTTCTTTCTCTGCTCAAAAGGCTTCTTTTTTTTAATACAGTGTTTCCCATGCTTCAACCTTAAGGCTTCAAGCACATGACATTTAATAGTACCTCTCTCATTGAAACTTCCAATAGCAGTAGCACCAAACTTAAGTTTTCAGCCTAATGAACAGGATTTGGAAGAGGAGCTCAGTTTGGGTTTTGAGTCTTGCTGTATAAACATATTTTCAAGAGGTCTGATTCTTTCAGGTCTCTCCAGTTCTTTCAAGAGTTCTGGTTCAAGGTTTTATCTCCATTATCTACATCACTCCAAAAAATTTTTATTTTTGGTGTCTGATGGGCCTTCTTGAATTTCATAATACTACTGTAGAAGTACCGTATGTAAAGTTGTCAAATACAGAAGTAAAGTGGAAAATATTATGCCCAAACCTACGTATATAACTGGTATGCTGCCACTAATGCAACATCACAAGTCCAATTTCAGACATGTCCTGTGTTATGTTCAAGAAGATTGCTTATCATTCGTAGCACATATGCATATGGCAAACAATGAGTGGTCTGAAGATACAGTGTTGTCTTCGGAGGCATACAAATTACTTCTGCTATAAATACAATCTGTCTGTTACAATAAACATGTTATGTTGGTTATAATGTAATGACTTTTTCAATTTAATTATTTTAGGATAGTTGTTAACTGGCATTAGCAGGTGTAATGATCGAGTACTTAAAAAAAAAAAACTTGAAAGCTCTTGCAGCTGGAGTCGATACGATTAAATCTTCCTGGGCAGTTAGGCCTGTGGTCCAAGACGTCCGTGTGGGATACCAGATGTTTTGGCTGTATCCACAACAGCCATCTTCTGTTGAATGGGGACTGAGATTTCAACTGCCTGTGTAGGACTTAGTCCAATATGGGCAATTCCCACTTCACTATGGCCCAGTAGTCCAGCAAGTCATTCTTTATACTTAAGTACTTCATGAAATGATTACCTGTCTTGAAATGTGAAAGGTTTTCCGTGTGGAGACCTTCAATAGAACTTTTTTGCCATAAAGAATTCAAACGTAGTCAGTTCCGGTCTCATCTGGTTGAAATTTTTGTTTTGGCTGCTGATTTGTTGTGATTTCTGCAGTAGCTCACTAGCCTCCTGATTTTAAAACAATTTTGTGTGCCTCTGTCAATTGAGACTGCTTTTGTTTTAGTTTTATAAAAACGGACAGTTGGAATTGTAGCACCACTGCACACAAACAGACCTGTTTGGCTAATTTGAAGGATGTAATTTAGTTTTATAAAACGGATAATTGGAATTGTAGCAGGACTGCACACAAACAGTTACCTGTTTGGCTAATTTGAACGGGTACCCGTTTGGCTCATTTGAAGGATGTAATTTAGTTTTATAAAATGGATAGTTGGAATTGTAGCAGCACTGCACACAAACAGGTACCTGTTTGGCTAATTTGAACGGGTACCCGTTTGGCTCATTTGAAGGATGTAATTGAACTGAAATGATCTTTAATTTCAGATGATTCATATTGTGTGTGTGTCGCAGTGTTTCTCCACACAGTATCTGTAATGCAGTTAGATGATAGTGCATTTTGATGCAGCATGCCAGTGTATATAATAATGTTTGTTTCTGTTTATTAATGATTTTCGTATTGTTGCTGCAGACCATAACATGGGTATCGCACAAGGTGTAAGGTCATTGTACAGAACAAATTTACACCCAAGGATAATTATTGATTGTCCATTTTTTAATGTTCAAAATTTTTGTTTAAAAGTTTCCCAATTAATGTGTAAAGTATTAGTAATGTTTTTATATATACATTTTTCTCTGTCTAGTTTTTTGTTTTTTACAAGCAACATTTTTTTGGTAGCAAGTCTGCAGTTTGTACATTTAAACATTGATCCATTCTTTTTTTGTTTTCTCCAATTTTAAAATTGACATGTCCTTTTCAGGTAGCATACATTCGGTATATAATAAATGTTCACTTAACTTTTGCAGTACTCGCCAGCTAAAACACCGAAGAAATCTAAGTCATCGAAGAAATCTAAGTCATCGAAGAAAGCTAAATCAGATAAGAAAGGCAAATCACCTAAAAACACCACGTCATCTAAAAAAACTAAGTCATCAGTCCAGAGCAAACAGGTTAGTAAGACAAAATGCATTGATATAATCTCCGAATTAATAAAATGGTGGAGCTTTTGCCAAATGTAAAGGGATAGTGTCTGACGTCGTGTAGACTACACTCTACTTACATTCCAAAGCATTTTTGTACTGCTTTTCACACAAATATGGAAACATTGTGAAAATGATTATATAGCATCACTAAAATTAGTTTAGTAGGATTGACAATTAGAACAGTCGAGTCATCGACTGACTGTTGCAAGGATGGTGAGCCTTCTAAACTGGAAACACTGATAACAAAGAGAAAGACAAATAGAAAAACAGATGCATTTGCGATGCTTTTCAACCTTATGTGTGCATCCATCCGTCCGTGCATGTTGTCCATGTGTGCCTTATTTATCACGTTTAAAAAGTAAACTGTTATGGCTTGCTGCAGCATTAATATTGTTTATCCACTGGTAGCAGCCACCTGGTCATGATGTATTGAGCATGTTGTGTCATATACATACTCAAAGCACAATACTGTTTATCATAATTGTCATCTGTGTACACGCATGCACTTGGTTGCATACAAACACACTTTGCAAACTTAAAGCATTCACAATACTTATATTTAAAATTGCAAAACATAAGATAATTCTGTTGTACACATATTTGATGATAATCCATAAAGATAAAAAAAAATCTTCCTTCATCCATTGGCGTATTGTCAATATCATCGTCACTGTCACTATCATCACTTATCCTTACAATAAATCATTCAGTGGCTTCATTTACTATATGCTCTCATTTGATCATTTCTTGTTCAATCTGTTTACACTTTTTCTGTTCCAATCATGCTATGAAATTTTTCTTCTCCCAGAGCTTTAACATCGGATAATTAAGTAAAATTTCAACTGGCAACCCAGTTCTTTACTATTCCACTATCTTTTCTATGGGATTTAATTCTGGGTGGTATGGTGGGAGACTCCAGCTGAATGGCCGTATTTATTTGGTGTGTCATATGTCTTGAACAGTTTTTTGTGGAATTTGTTAATTTCAATAAAATTATAAAGTTCAGGTTTGGACATTTCCTGTTGAAAAACAATTTGTTTATCAGTCAACCAGTTTATCATTTCTGATTTCCTGCTATTTGAACTCTGGTACCATACAGATAGTGTGTAACAATATAACACATTGTCAAGCACAAGCACTCGAATTTTTGGGCAAATTAGTAAATATCTCTTCAAACCATTAGAAAAGTTTGCAAAATTCATGTCAGAATGATAATCTCCCGATTTATTTCCAGAAGGAAACATTAGTAAGGCACTTTTCAACAAACACAACTCACTTCCAGCATGCACGATTATCAATCTCTTTACCTTTCGATACTGGCACTTTAAGACCACCGAATGAATTATCTGACCAACAGTAAGGCACAATGTGTGCAGCATGTATATAAGTTTCATTATATGTATTTATATATATTACTATATATATATACATATATTACTATATATATATATATATATTAATATATATTTATATATAAATATTTATAATAATAATAGTATGTTTTTCTTTTTTTAATCTAATAAAAAAAAAGAAAAACATACTATTATATATATATATATACATATATATATATATATATATTATACATAAATATATAAATGTGATAATACAGTAATATTAACATTAATATTTTTATTTTAACTATAAATATATTGTATAAAAATCATAAATATTAAAAAACCGGGATTACTCAAATGAGTGAATATTGTTGTAAAAGATCTGTTTACAAAGGTTTGATGCCATGATTTATAAATTAATGTAAAAATATAATATTATATTTCAAAAAATTCACCAGTCATGAATTCTTATTTTTATTGTGAGGAAACATCGATTAAAAATAATACATTTTTGAGTGAATATTGCTTTAAAGGGATTGTTTGACATTTTGGAAAACTATGCTATTAATAAATAACTAAAAAGGAGGAGTTTTATTCTAGCTTGTGAATTAAATATTTAATTATATTACATGCATAACTTTAAATTGATTGAAAACTATCTAAATGATAGTTATTTATAGCGCAGTATTAAGTATTATTAATTATTAATTTTAGAGATAATAATTTTATTTATAGAGGACAAAATTCGTGCCAGCAGTTGCGGTTACACGATTCTCTAACTTTAATTATATTAGTTTCAGTTAAAAAATAAATTAATAGTAAGATTTTTAAATTTTGGTGAAATAATGTATAAATATGTGTTTACTTTTATGTCTGATAAACTTTTATCTAAAACTAGGATTAGATACCCTATTATTGAAAGTGTAAATAAAATAACTAGATTATTAATAGTTATGATCTTTAAATTCAAAGAATTTGGCGGTAATTTATCTAATCAGAGGAATCTGTTTTGTAATCGATAACCCACGATAGATTTCACTTTATATAAGTTTGTATACCTCTGTCAAGAATGCTTTATCAGAATAATTTTCATTAATTTTATTAATAAAATGTCAGGTCAAGGTGCAGCTAATTTTAAAGAAAGAATGGATTACATTATTATAAAAATGAATTGTTTTCTATAATGAAAATCATGAAATTGGATTTGAAAGTAAATTTATTAAATATAGTTTTTTGAATTTAGGTTCTAAATTATGTACATATCGCCCGTCACTCCCACTATAAAGTGGGATAAGTCGTAACAAAGTAGCTGTACTGGAAAGTGTGGCTAGAGTGCAAATTAGAGCTTAAGGCATATTAATTACACTAATAAAAATTATTGATTTATCAATATAATTTGAATAATAATTTAAATTTAAAATTAATTTATTGAGATTATTTTAAGTAAAAATAATTATTTAGTTTTAGTATTATTTATGGAAAAAATATTTTTAATTGAACTGTGAAGATCAAACAATAAATATAAATAAGTAAAATTATAATTTGTACCTTTTGTATCAGGGTTAATTAATTGTATATAAAAATTTATTTTTCCCGAATTATAGTGATTTAAAGTTATTTGTTAATTATTGTAATATAAATATTAATAAAATAATTTTAGTGATGAAACTTCTCTCGAACTATAATATTTCTGGTTTCTTAAGAATTAAATTTAATTTAAAATAAATATTATAACTTATATTTCAATATAAAGTTTTATATTTATTTAATTATATTAAGGATAAGCTAAATATAATTTCTATAATATTTTAGATTTTAATTAATTAAATAGGCTTGCAATTAGCCTTTTTATATGAGTAAGTTAAATTTTATTTTTTATTTTAATACATTTAATATATTTTAGGTATATATTAAGAAAATGAAATTAATAAAAATATTTTTATTAAAATGATTAAATTAGTAAATTATAATAAGTTGTATTTAAGAACTAGGCAAATATAATTTTCACCTGTTTACCAAAAACATGTCCTTTAGAAAAATATTAAAGGTCTATTCTGCCCAATGATATTTTAATGGCCGCGGTAAGTTGACCGTGCAAAGGTAGCACAATAATTAGTCTTTTAATTAAAGGCTTGTATGAATGAATGGATGAAAAATTTTCTTTTTTAATTAAAATAGATTGAATTTAGAGTTTAAGTAAAAAATCTTAAATAAATAAGTGGGACGAGAAGACCCTATAGAATTTTAAATAAATTTGTTTTACTAGAATTTAGAATTAACAACTGAAAAAATTACTTTATTTTTTGTTGGGGTGACATTATAATAAATAAAACTTTAAATGAACTTTTCATAAATTAATGCTTAATTGATCCAATTTTTTGATTATAAGATTAAATTACCTTAGGGATAACAGCGTTATTAATTTGGAGAGTTCATATCGATAAATTAGATTGCGACCTCGATGTTGGATTAAGAAAAGAGTTTAGAGCAAAATCTAAATATTCTAGGTCTGTTCGACCTTTAATTTCTTACATGATCTGAGTTCAAATCGGCGTGAGCCAGGTTGGTTTCTATCTACTAATATATTTTTGATATTAGTACGAAAGGACCATATCAAATAATTTAATTTATTCTATTTTAGCAAGAAGTGCATTAAATTTAGAATTTAATTATGTAATAATATTACATGTAGAAAATGTTTATAATTACTGTTTTAATTACTGCTTTGTTTATTTTGATTGGTGTTGCATTTTTAACTTTGATGGAGCGTAAGATTTTAAGATATATTCAAATTCGTAAGGGTCCAAATAAAGTAGGATTTATCGGTATTTTACAACCATTTTCAGATGCTATTAAGTTATTCTTAAAAGAGAGAAATATACCAATGTTATCCAATTATTTAATTTATATAATTAGACCTGTGTTAGGCTTATTTAATTCTTTACTATTGTGAGTTATTTATCCATACCTAATCAATTGTGTTTCGTTCAATATGGGTATAATATTTTTTTGTTGTACAAGAATAGGGGTTTATAGTTTAATGATTACAGGCTGATCATCAAATTCTAATTACGCTATATTAGGTTGTATTCGATCAATTGCTCAAACTATTTCATATGAAGTCAGTCTTGTATTAATTATTTTGTGCCCTATTGTAATGATTGAGAGTTTTAATTTAATTGAATTTTATTTTTTTCAACAATTTATATGATTAGTATTTCTGTTTTTTCCTTTGAGAATTTGTTGAATTTCATCATCAATAGCTGAAACTAATCGATCACCATTTGATTTTTCTGAAGGGGAATCAGAATTAGTTTCTGGATTTAATGTTGAATATAGAGGTGTAGGATTTGCATTTATTTTTTTAGCTGAATATGCTAGAATTATTTTTATGAGTATAATATTTTGTTTAATATTTCTAGGTAGAAAAATTAATTCTTTGGTTTTTCCTATTCAACTAACATTAATTTCATTTTTATTTATTTGAGTTCGAGGTACTTTACCTCGTTATCGTTATGATAAATTAATATATTTAGCATGAAAATCATATTTACCAGTAAGTTTAAATTTATTGATTTTTTTTTCATGATTAAATCTATTATTTAGTTCATTAAAAATTGTATTAATATTAAGTTAATAGAACTTAATTTTCTTTTCTTTACTTTCAAAGTAAATGCTTTATTTATAAGCTAATTAACTATTTAATTAATTTATCTCAAAAAGATTTAATTATAGGGTCTAAAACAAAATATATAAAATAAATTGTTGTTAAAAGTATCCCAATCTTGATATATGGGTATTCAACAGGACAAGCTCCAATCCAAGTTAATAAAATTAAAACAATGAATAAATATCAAAATAAAATCTGATTAATAGGGTAATTTAATAGTCCTATAAATTTTGAATTGTTTATGAAGGGAACAAAAATTAAAATAAAAATTGATATAAATAATGCAATTACTCCTCCTAATTTATTAGGAATAGATCGTAGGATTGCATATGCAAATAAGAAGTATCATTCTGGTTGAATATGTTTTGGAGTAACTAATGGGTTTGCTGGAGTAAAATTATCAGGGTCACTTAATTTATATGGTTCAAGTATCATATAACAAAGAAAAATAATTAAAATTAATAAAAATCCTAGTACATCTTTAATAGAAAAATAAGGATGGAATGGAATTTTATCATTATTTGAATTAATTCCAAGTGGATTGTTTGACCCCAAAACATGCAAGAAAATAAGGTGTACAATTGTTAATGCTAAAACAACAAATGGTATAATAAAATGGAAAGAATAAAATCGAGTTAATGTTGCATTATCAACAGCAAATCCTCCTCAAATTCAATTTACTAAAATTGTTCCAAGATATGGAATTGCTGACAATAAATTCGTAATGACTGTTGCTCCTCAAAATGATATTTGTCCCCATGGAAGGACATAACCTATAAAAGCAGTAGCTATTAAAGTTAATAAAATGATCACTCCTACAGCTCAAGTTTCAAAATTTTTATATGAACCATAATATAGTCCTCGCCCAACATGCAAATAAACACAAATAAAAAACAATGAGGCTCCATTTGCGTGTGAAATTCGTAATATTCATCCATGATTAATATCACGACAAATATGTCTTAATCTATTAAATGCACTTGCTACATCTGCATTATAATGTATTGACAAAAATAATCCAGTTAAAATTTGAACAACTAAACATATTCCTAGCAGCGATCCATAATTTCATCAATATGATAAATTCGTAGCTGCCGGTAAATCAATTAGTGAATTATTTATTATTTTAATTAATGGGTGTATACGTCGAGTGATGTTTAACATTCATTAAAATTTTCTTCGTAAAGGAGACAATTTAATTCTAATAATATTCACAACAACAATCAATGTAAATAGAAGATAAATAACTAACATAATAGTTATTATTCCTGACGGAAATATATATAATTTTTTAATTATAAATCTATCAAATAAATTATTCATTTCCAATAATTTATTAACTCTATCTATCTTAAATCTAATAGTATTTATAATTATGATCAAAATTCAAATAATTATGTTTAATATTAATAATTTTATTGAAAAATAAAATTTTTCATTTGAAGCAATTCTTGATATATATATAAATAAAATTAATATTCCTCCAATAAAAACAAGAAATAAGATATAAGAAAAAAAATAAGAATTTATATAAAATATACAAATAATTCTAGTTAGTATTGTTTGTATTAATAAAATAGATCCTATTGATAATGGGTGCTTCATAAAAATAAAATTTATTGATAATAGAATTGTAATTGATATTATAATTTTCATACAGAAGATAATTTAATAAAAATGTAAGCTTTGGGTGCTTGAAATGATTCTTTACTCTCTTCTGAAGTTTTAAAATTATTAATTTATCTTAGATTTACAAGATCTAAATTTTTTTTAAACTATTAAAACGAATGAATTTGTCATTACCTTTATTGTATTTAATTATATTTATATCGGGCATTATCTCATTATGTTTAAATCGAAAACATATCATAATAAGTTTATTAAGATTAGAATTAATAATTTTAAGATTATTTTGTATATTTTCTGCATTTCTATCAATTGAATTAAATGATATATATATATATATATATATTAATAGTTTTGCTAACATTTAGTGTTTGTGAAGGAGTTGTAGGATTATCAAGATTGATTAATATGATTCGATCACATGGTAATGATCAACTATTATCAATATCTTTAAAAACATGTTAAAATTAGTTTTATTTTCATTATTTTTAACCCCTTTATTATTTAACATATGGTTATTAAGAAATATACTAATTCTTTTAGTGCTATTTATCATCTTATTCTTTAGAAAAGATTTAATTATACTAAGATATAACATACATATAGATAATATTTCATATAGATTAATTATTCTTACAATTTGAATTACCTTCTTAATAATTAATTCTAGTCCCTTATATAAATATAATAATATAAATTTATTTTTGTTTATAGTGTTATTATTAATAACATTATTAATTTTATCATTTTGTTCATACAATATTATAATATTTTATATCTTTTTTGAAACTAGTTTGATCCCTACCATAATTATTATTATAGGATGGGGGTATCAACCTGAACGAGTGAATGCCAGATATTATTTATTGTTTTATACTTTATTCGCATCTCTCCCCATATTAGTTTCAATTATATATATGTATAGAAATAATATAACTAATATTATAATGTTAATGAGATCAGATAATAGGTTTATTTACTTAGGGATAACATTAGCATTCATAATTAAGGTTCCATTATTTATATGTCATTTTTGATTACCAAAAGCTCATGTCGAAGCACCTGTTTCTGGTTCTATAATTTTGGCTGGAATTCTTTTAAAATTAGGAACTTATGGTTTAATTCGTGTTATATATATTATACCAGTAATATTTATCAATTATAGATTCATCTGAATTTCTATTTCATTAATAGGGGGAATTATGATTAGATTATCTTGTATAATGCAAATTGATATAAAATCTATAATTGCATACTCTTCTGTAGCTCACATAAGATTAGTTATTAGAGGAATTATAACAATAAATATATGAGGTATAGTCGGAGCATATTTCATAATAATTGGACATGGTTTATGTTCATCTGCTTTATTTTGCTTAGCAAATATTTCTTATGAACGTTCGGGAAGACGTAGAATCCTAATTAATAAAGGAATATTAAGATTTATGCCTTCAATAACTCTCATATGATTTTTAATATCTTCTAGAAATATTTCATGTCCTCCAACAATTAGTCTAGCAGGAGAAATTATAATTTTAAATAGATTAATGTCTTGAAATCCATTGTGTATAATTTTCCTATCTTTTTCTTCATTTTTATCAGCTTGCTATAGTTTATATCTATACTCTCATACCCAACATGGAATAATTTTCTCGGGTTGTTACTCTTTTAATTCTGGGAACGTACGTGAATTTTTTTTAATTATAATACATTGAATTCCATTAAATTTAATTATTTTGAAATTAACATTATTGATATAATTCAATTAGTTTAAAATAAAACATTAAATTGTGGATTTAAAAATATAAATCTATATTGGATCATTACTAAAAATAAACTTAATACATATATTTTCTTAATTTTATTGATTTTAAGATTAATAATATTAATTTTATCAATAAATATGATTATTTTTGATTATGCAATTATAATAGAATGACTAATTGTTACAATTAATTCATGTAATATTTATATAACATTAATTTTTGATTTTATATCAACTTTATTTCTTTCAACTGTTATATTTATTTCATCAATGGTTATATTATATAGAGGTATATATATGATAAATGATAAATATATTAATCGATTTATTTATATTATTATAATATTTGTAATGTCAATAGTATTATTAATTATTAGACCTAATATAGTAAGCATTCTCATTGGATGAGATGGATTAGGATTAGTATCATATTGTTTAGTTGTTTATTATCAAAATTTAAATTCTAGAAATGCTGGAATACTAACGGCATTAATAAATCGTATTGGAGATGTTATAATCCTTTTATTAATTGCATGAATAATAAATTTTGGATCTTGAAATTTTATATCTTTTATTAATAAGATAATAATGAGTCCAATAATTATGCTAGTTGTTATTGCAGGATTTACAAAAAGAGCTCAAATTCCTTTTTCTTCATGACTTCCAGCAGCTATAGCTGCTCCAACTCCAGTATCGGCCCTTGTTCACTCATCAACATTAGTTACTGCAGGAGTATATTTAATTATTCGATTCAGAAATTTAATTATATCATTCAATCTAATTCAAGTATTTTTAATGTTATCATTACTAACAATAATTATATCAGGTCTAGCTGCAAATTTTGAATTTGACTTAAAAAAAATTATTGCATTATCAACTTTAAGACAATTAGGAATTATAATATCAATTTTAATATTTGGTTATCCAATATTATCTTTTTTTCATCTTATTATTCATGCTTTATTTAAGGCATCACTTTTTTTATGTGCTGGAGTATTGATTCATAGATTAATGAATAATCAAGATATTCGCATAATAGGCTGTATAAGTTATAATATACCAATAACTAGAACATTCATAAATATTGCAAATTTATCATTATGTGGGATACCCTTTATGAGAGGGTTTTATTCAAAAGATTTAATTATAGAAATAATATGCTCCAGAAATATTAACTTTTTAATTTTATTATTGATATATATTGGAATTGGAATAACATCTTTCTATTCTGCCCGATTAACATATTTTTCAATAAACATAAATTTTAGTTATTATAATTTTAGTTCACAAAACGAGTCATTTAATAGTATATTAAAGAGAATCATGATTTTATCTATTTATTCAATTTTATCAGGGTCTATATTTAGATGAATCATATTTAATAATCCTGTAAGAATTATTCTCCCCATAGAGGGGAAACTAATAGCAATGGCTTTATCTTTTTTAGGGTTATTAATTGGATATGAAATATCCATGTTTTCATCCATAGTAAAAAAATTTACAAGAGAGTTCATAAATTCCATATGATTTTTAAAACAACTATCAACTTTTCATACTCAATTTCTTTTTTTAAAAAATTCACTTATATTTCAAAAATCAATTGATTTGGGATGAGGAGAAAAAATTGGGCCTCAAGGCATGATTGAATTGATAAAATTAATTATAATATTTAATATTAATATAAGAAAAAATAATTTCAAGATTCAAATAATAACATTTATTGCTTGATTTCTAATTATGATATATTTAAATAGCTTAAACATTAGAGCATAATATTGAAGATATTAAGGTAATAAATATTTTTAAATATTTATAAGGATTTTTCCTCTCTTTTCAATGAAAATGAAATGTTTTATAAACTTTATAAATAAGGAAAAAACGGAATTTAACCGCTTTAAAAGCTAGTTAGCAGCTGCTTTTATTCTTATTTCCTTTTAACTGGAAATTATATATTCAATAACTTTATTAACAATAAAGTGCCTTATTTTTGGCTTCAATTAATAAACAAAGGAATAAAGATTCTTTTTTTAGGTCGAAACTAAATGTATTTATTACTTCATTGCTTTTAAGAATGGCTAGTATGAGCACCTATTGATTGCAATCCAATAATTATAATTAAATACATTCCCATTAAATTCAATTTAACATACTATTTTTTCATTCATGATATAAGCCTAATATTAAAAATAACAAAAATAACAATATCACTAAATAAATTTCAATAATATTAATAGTTGATATTGCAATAACTATGGGTATAATAATCACTAATTCAACATCAAAAATAAGGAAGATGACTGCAATTATAAAAAAATGTCTTGAAAAAGGAATTCGAGATGACTCAAAAGGATCAAATCCACACTCAAATGGAGATGATTTTTCACGATCAATTATTGATTTAGTTGACACAAAATATAAAAGAGTTATTAAAGTAAATAAAATTAATAATATCATAATACAATAACTTACAACATTGAAAATTATTCTATTTAAAAATTAATCCTTTTAATTGGAAGTTAAATATACTTATATACTAATAGAATATTTATCTACCCCATCAGTAAATTGATATATATAAAAATAGTCAAACAATATCAACAAAATGTCAATATCAAGCAGCTGCTTCAAAACCAAAATGATGAGCTCTAGAAAAATGAAATTTCAATTGACGTAATAAACAAATTATAATGAATGTTCTTCCAATAATAACATGAATTCCGTGAAACCCTGTTGATACAAAAAACGTTGATCCGTATACAGAATCTGAAATACAAAACGATGATTCAAAATATTCATATATTTGAAGAATAGTAAAATATATACCTAATATTAAAGTTAATAAAATACCATAAACAGATTCATTATATTTACTTTCTATTATGGAATGATGAGCTCACGTAATTGTTACTCCAGAACACAATAAAATTATAGTATTTAATAGAGGAATTTGTATTGGGTTAAAAGGCATAATTCCAGAAGGAGGTCAATTTATACCAATTTCTATGACAGGTCTTAATCTTCTATGAAAAAATCCCCAAAAGAAAGAAATAAAAAATAAAATTTCTGATACAATAAATAAAATTATTCCTAATTTTAGACCTCTCACTACAACTATTGTATGAAATCCTATAAACGTCCCTTCACGCGAAATGTCACGTCATCATTGAATTATAGTTAAAATTAAAATTAAAAATCCAAAAGATAATAAAATAAAATTTTGTATATGAAATATTATTACTATACCAGAAACAAAAGTTAGAGCTCCAATTGACCCCGTTAGAGGTCACGGTCTACAATCAACTAAATGATACGGATGATTATTCATTAAGATACTTCTCTATAATACAGAGTTCTTAAAACTGTAAAAACATAAGATTGAATTATACAAACTGCTGATTCAAATAATATCAATAATATCTGAATTAAAATAATTAAATTTATATAAATTTCTAAATTAGTTGATCTATTTCCTAATAATGTTATTAGTAAATGACCGGCAATCATATTTGCTGTTAGACGAACAGCCAAGGACCCTGGTCGAATTAAATTTCTGACAGTTTCAATACATACCATGAAAGGTATTAAAATTATTGGAGTTCCTATTGGAACTAAATGACAAAACATATGATTTGTATTATTAATAAATCCAAATAAAATAAAAGTCAATCAAAGAGGAAGAGCTAAACTAAGAGAAAATACTAAATGTCTTGATCTAGTGAAAATATATGGAAACAATCCAAGAAAGTTATTGAATAGAATAAAAATAAATAAAGAACAAAATAATAATGATCTACCAAAAGATCCTGAACTTATTAATAAATTTAATTCAAAACTTATTGTATTTAAAACTTTATTTATAAAAATTACATAACGACTGGGAATATATCATAACCCTATAGGCATGAATAATAATAAAATTAAAGAACTTAATCAATTTAATGAAAATAACCCTGTTGATGGATCAAAAGTTGAAAATAAATTTGTTATCATAATCAATTATATAAATTATTAAAATTATTAATCAAATTTATCTTTGGAATTTTCATAAAAGAAAAATAAATAAAAGTTATAATTAAAGTAACAATTAATAAAAAAAAGAAAAACATAAAACATCAATTTATTGGAGATATTTGTGGGATAGAAAAATACCATTCTTAGTTTCTTGAATCTGACAGATTGATGTTTTTATAATAAACTAACTTTTCATCATTAAAAGTAGTCGTTAGTTACTATAAATTGGTTTAAGAGACCATCACTTACTTTCAGTCACTTAATGAATAGCTTATTAATCAATTAATAAAACAATTTATATCAACTCTTTCAATAACAATAGGTATAAATCTATGATTTGCTCCACAAATTTCAGAACATTGACCAAATGATATACCAGGTCGATTGATAAATATTCTCGCTTGGTTTAATCGACCAGGCACGGCATCCACTTTAATTCTCATAGATGGTATAGCTCATGAATGAATAACATCAAATGATGAAATCAATAATCGAATTTGAGTACTAAAAGGTAAAATCGTTCGATTATCTACTTCTAATAAACGGAATTCTCTAATTAATATATCATTTTGAGATTTTATATAAGAATCAAATTCAATATTTAAAAAATCTGAATATTCATATGATCAATATCATTGATGACCAATAATTTTTAAAGTTATTAAAGGTTTATTAATTTCATCCAATAAGTATAATAATCGTAAAGATGGGAATGCAATAAAAATTAATGTTAAGGCAGGCAAAAGTGTTAAAAAAAATTCAATTAATTGTCCTTCTAATAAAAGTCGATTAATAATATTATTAAATATGATAACTGTTATTATATAAGTAACAATTGAAGTGATAATAATTAAAATAGTTAAAGTATGATCATGAAAAAATATTAACTGTTCTATTAATGGTGATATAGCGTCCTGCATATTAATATAAGATCAATTAGAAATTTCTAACAAAAGTTATTTATATATGAATCTTAAATTCATCGCACTTCATCTGCCATATTAAAATTGAACTAATAATGGAATCTCACTATATGAGTGCTCAGACGGAGGAAGTTTATGTAACCATTCAATAGAAGAATTTATATTAATTGAATATAAAATCAATCGATGTGAAATAAATCTTTCTCAAATAATAAACAATAAAAATAAAATTCCAATAAATGAAATTCTTCTTCCAATAGAAGATACAATGTTTCATGATATAAATGCATCAGGATAATCTGAATATCGACGTGGTATACCTCTCAATCCTAAAAAATGTTGGGGAAAAAAGGTTAAATTTACCCCTATAAACATAATCAAAAAATGAATTTTTAATCAATTAGAATTTAAAGATAATCCAGTAAATAAAGGATATCAATGAATAAATCTTCCTAAAATTGCAAATACTGCACCTATTGATAACACATAATGAAAATGAGCTACAACATAATATGTATCATGTAATACAATATCAATTGATGAATTAGCCAAAATCACCCCAGTCAACCCACCAATAGTAAAAAGAAAAACAAAACCTACTGCTCATAAAATTGAAGGTCTTATCTTGATTTTAACTCCTCTCAAAGTTGCTAATCATCTAAAAACTTTAATTCCAGTTGGAACAGCAATAATTATTGTAGCAGAAGTAAAATAAGCCCGTGTATCAACATCCATACCAACTGTAAATATATGATGTGCTCAAACAACAAATCCTAAAATACCAATTGATATTATAGCATAAATTATTCCTAGTGATCCAAAAGATTCAATTTTTCCTCTCTCTTGAGTGATAATGTGAGAAATTAGTCCAAATCCAGGCAAAATTAAAATATATACTTCAGGATGTCCAAAAAATCAAAATAAATGTTGATATAAAATTGGATCTCCTCCACCTGAAGGATCAAAAAAAGAAGTATTCAAATTTCGATCAGTTAATAATATTGTAATTGCACCAGCTAAAACTGGTAATGAAAGCAATAATAAAAAAGCAGTAATTAATACTGCCCACACAAATAAAGGTAACCGATCCATGTATATTCCCATTGATCGTATATTAAAAATTGTTCTAATAAAATTAACTGCACCTAGGATTGAGCTAGCTCCAGCCAAATGTAAAGAAAAAATAGTTAAATCAACACAAGATCCTGAGTGTACAACGCCTCTTGACAACGGAGGATAAACTGTCCAACCAGTACCTACACCTCTATCAACCATTCTACCAATTAATAATAATGTCAATGAAGGTGGTAATAATCAAAAACTTATATTATTTATTCGAGGGAAAGCCATATCAGGAGCACCAATTATCAAAGGAACCAATCAATTCCCAAATCCTCCAATCATAACTGGCATCACTATAAAAAAAATTATAACGAAAGCATGAGCAGTAACAATCACATTATAAATTTGATCATCTCCAATAAAAGATCCAGGAATGCCTAATTCAACACGAATAAGAACTCTTAAAGTTGTACCTACTATTCCCGATCAAATCCCAAAAATGAAATATAATGTTCCAATGTCTTTATGATTAGTTGAGAAAAATCACTTATTCATAACTAATCATTGATTTATTCCCAATTGAGATGACTGAATTAGGTAATAAACTGTAAATTTATTTATGGATATGCTTTCCTCTCAATAATCTAATCTAATCTAATATTTCTTCCCTATTCTCCTATTTTTTTCTTCAATCTAGTCTTATATTTAATAATAATATTAAATTGCAAATTTAAAGGTGATTAAAATAAATCTAAGGCTTACAATAAATTATATTTTTAACTTTGAAGGATAATAGTTTTATTAACTTAAAACCTTACTAATTCATAACATTAAATAAGGTTACAACTATAAATCCAATCAATAAAGAATTTACTGTAAATAATGTATTATTTAATCTAAAAGTTGACAACTTTAAAGATATATTGGTTATCATTAATCCTGTCATTACAACTCGCAAATAATAAAATAACACTAATAAAGCAGTTATTACTAAAATTAAACATAAAAAATACATTTTATTAACCAAAAGACAATAAATTATCATAAATTTTGGGAAAAACCCTAAAAATGGTGGTAATCCACCTATTGACATAAAAATAGTTATTAACATTAATGATTTAACCCTATTGTTAAACAAAATAAAAATTTGATTTAAATAATTCATATTATTTATTCAAAACAGATAACAAGTCAAAAATAAAGAGAGGGAATAAATTAAAAAATATACCAGCCATATATAATTTATCAATATAACCCCTCTAAAAATTCAACTTAAATTGTAAATTGATGAATATGCTAAAATTTTTCGAATTGATGAATAACACAGTCCCCCTAATGAGCCTCAAATACATGATAAAACAATAAATAAAATCAATCTTATATCTAAATAACTCAATAAAATAATGGGAATAATCCTCTGAACAGTTATAATTAAAAAAGACACTAGTCAAGATAATCCATCAATTACTGAAACATATCAATAATGGAATGGAGGAGATCCAATTTTAATTATTAAACTAATTATAATAAAATATTTTACTTGAAATAATATTCCTAAAATAACAACAAACAGGAATAATAGTCTTGAACCCATTCTCTGAATAATAAAATATTTAATTATTGACTCAGATGAGTAAACTCTTATTTTATTTATCATAAAAGGCAAAAATGATACTATATTTATTTCGACTCCTATTCAACAACCCAGTCAATTGTTTGAACAAATCACCAATATAATACCAAAAAATAAGAATGCCACAAATACTATATAAGAAGAATTTTTTTTAATTAAAAAGAGGATAATTTTCCATAAATGAGGTATGAACCCATTAGCTTAATTTTAGCTTATCTTTTATATGTTGTAGTTTATGAAGAACATTAATTTTTGATATTAAAAGACAGTTTAATTCTGTTAACATAATAAGAGTATAATATTACATAATTTATTCTATCAAAATAACCCTTTTTCATTCAGGCATCTTATTTTTTTTCTTGTTTTTTTTTTTTTTTTTTTTTTTTATATATGGCTTATAATATCTGGTGTACGGTTTATTATACAATAGACTTACAGCCAATACTAGATTCGCAACTTTATATACTCTTTCCTTCATTTCTTCCTATCTCTATTTATTGATTAAAATAAAATTACGGAACTGAATAACTAGCAACAGTTAAAGAGTTAGTTAAAATACAATAATTACATCAATTTTTGTACACCCACATTTTGCAAATCCGGTTAATAAAATATATGCTTACAGTATATTTATAGTTAAATTAAAAATATTAATGTTAATACTACTGTATTACCATATTTATATATTCATATATAATAAATATATATACATATGTATATATATATATATATATAATAGTATGTTTTTCTTTTTTTTTTATTTAGAATTAAAAAAAAGAAAAACATATTATTATTATTATAAATATTTATATATAAATATATATTAATATATTATTTATATATATATATGTATGTATATATATATATTTATTTATATTCATATTCATATATATATAGATAATCAGTCTGTTGTTTTTCTGCATTTTATAATGGAACGCATATAAGAAATTCGAGATAGCCTAATAAGGCTTCTGTTGTCCATGAATTTCTGGCTCTTGAATCCTATTTGTTTTTTTTAAATTCTATTTTAACATCTCGCTGCCCTTATAAACGCAACCCTGCTTTCTTGCATTTTATTATAACTTTTTATACAGTAGAAAGTTCTTTATTGGTGATACAAAAATCATTCACTGTTCATTTTATGGACAAATCAAAAATTGTCAATTTTGTACGTTTCCTTGGGTCGGGTTTTTTGTGGGGGTTCGAATGATGAATTGCTACTTTCTAAAACTGAATCCATTTTTTTCCCCCTAAGAAATACTAGTTGCTTCTTAAACACGTTCTTTCACTTTATTTAATGGAATTGTGATCTCTTCTTTAGCTTCACGTTTGAATAACTTTGTAACTTTGCCTATAATCTCTGCAAAATATTGTCTAGCCTGACTGCAAAATTAAAACTCTTTTCCCGATTTTGAAGGTTTCTAGACATTTTTTTAATAATAAAGTGAAGTCATTCACTTAGCATAATAAAAAAAAGTCAAACAAAACTGGGAATAAAATACAACTTAAATACTAAAATGTATTAAATATACAAATGAGTGATGAAAATTGGGAGCACCATAGCAGTTCTACTGTAACGTGTACTCCCCCAATATGCTGATGTGATGCCCCTCCCTGTGGACTATTCCACTGCTTTCAAGGTAACAGCAGTCCCTTTACATTTGTCAAAAGCTCTTGCGTTGCATTTTCGAGTGCAAGCGAATGTGTCCCAAAAATTGTTGGATGCATGAGAGCCGCCAGTTTCAGTAACTGCAGGAGTTGCTAGTATGCTGCTATCCCTTTAAATCACTGAAGTTTTTCAATACCGTTTAAGTCGCTGTTGGTACTTTCTTTTTATTTTTTTCATAGTCTGTATCACTGTCACCATCACTGTTGTGTCTTTCACTATAATTTTATCCATTATGTCATTAATTGCATGTTTCAAAAGAAAATAATCCTCTATATTTATTGCATGGTTCACTCGGAAAGCCCCTTCCTCTTTGCTGGTTATACTAAATTTCTCCTTAATTTATTTACACTATGTAAACTAAAAGTTGTAATTTTTTTACTTACGTATGTTATGGCTCACATCATCTCAGTTGGGTTCATCATACGTGGGTGATAGGTGAAAGCCAAACTACTCTGTATGGCCATATTGCTATCTATAATAATGTGTCTGTTGCATATAAATTTAAAAACTGATTTTTTATACTGTATGATTGTGGTGTACACATTTTCATTAAAAAGTGACTGCTTCTTGCAAATCTGCTTGTAACGTGTCAAAAATATGGGGTATTTCATTTTATTTCATTTCGGGATTTTTATAAAAAATATTGTGAAAGTTTTATTTTCCAACAGACCAGAACACGTGGCAAGTAGAACAGTTTGAGAACAAAGGCAAGACGCAGTTTCTGTTGTGTAATCTGTCAAGGTATGCACCACCCTAAATTTCTCAGAACTTTGTATAAATGTGACCACGCACTCACGCGCAGTACAAGTCCGCGCTTGGAGTGACGCCGTCGTCCAAAAACCAAGATGCCTGGAGAACAAATCTATTCACCGTCTCCTTAGCCGACCTGCAGGAAATGCAGCTAAGGACCGCCTACTTTCAGTGACGTCGTAGTGGCCGTGCCTAATATCATCGGCAAACACTAGGAAAAAACACACTATGTGTTATAGTCATAGCTAATAAGCCACAGCAAATTATCTATGAACGGCGACAAAATCTGTTGGCAGTGAATACGAACTTCCTACCGCTCAACAAAGGACGATTCCCAGTCTTACTCTGTGCGTACCGGCCGGTACAGAGCCAAGTTAGGCTCCGTATAAAATTTTATGTTTTACCGTTAATAGAGTGAAACAACAGTAAAAATTTATGTGACCGCGGTCAATCCAAAGTGTAGAACAGAATCAGATATTTTTCGGACATTAAAAAACAAGAAATTTACAAGAACGATGAGTGCGCGCGTGAACCACGTTGCCGGCGGTTTTCATTCTAATAAAGGTATAAGGGCTGTGGGGGTTAAAATGGTATGGGGTTTTTTAAATAAATCAAAATTAATATATGTGAGAAAGGCAGGCTGGGCTGTTGATGTTTGTGTTTGTGTGTATTATGTAGAAGGTAAGGTAATTATGTTTTGTATCAATCATCATCTAGATTTAAGTCTGTCATTCAAAATTTAAAAGAAAAATAGAGTAGAGAATAACAAATTTTTTGATTTTATACATGTAAGATGCTCAACAACAGTAAAAATTAAAAACTACTATCTTTCAAATGATAAATATTGAGAGTTAAATTCTTTCAAAAACCTTATTTCGTTTTATGTACTGTCAAGTTCGTCGAACGAATTGGGTTCGTCCCCACTATACGATCCGGCCAGATCGAAGATTAAAGGTAAGTGGAAGTTTCAATATAGTTGATCTTTAAATACCGAAAAGTAATAAAAGTTACATGCTGAATTATTTGGGATGCTGTTGTGGTAAGATGTGTTATCAACTACTAATACTGATTTTCCAAGTAAATTTGGAATACATTTTTCATGTAACCTCTTCTCATATTTTGCGAATTCATTCATTATGGAAATTGCCTGTTTATGTACCGATTTAAAGGTTAATGCATTTTTTATGTAGCATATTTTATGACTGGCATGAACTGTAATGGCGGCACGTTCTTTGGATACCAACTTCAGTGGTTTGGATTGGGAATTAATTGTCCAAAAGTAAGGCAAATGTGTTGCTTGGCTATGTTTTACCTGTGTAATTGACTGGACGACCTTCAATAAAAATGTTTTATTGAACTCAGATATGTTAATCCAGTATCACGAATTCTCGGGCATTCAGTTAGTATTTTCCTATTACCGTGACTTTCTTTTCCAGTTGAAACCTACCAGTTAAGTATTTTTTTGTAAGCATCCTAATTAGTTTTGAAGTACCCATTTACTGCTATTGAAATTTAGTTTTTTTTAAACTGCAATTAAGAGCAATTTCAAAATTGCAAGTTCACAGCGTCATTAAACCTTATCAAAACCACACTTATCAAAAGCATCGATATAAATCTTTGAATGTCTTGTACATTTTTTTTTTCAGTGTATCAGGTGTGGTAAAACTTGTTTCTCTCTTTAACAATCTACCCAAACAGTTCTTTCAGAAACACCGGTTGCTTCTGCAACTCGTTTCATATTTGTCTGTTGTAGGTTTGTCACTTTCTTCATGTTCTGTGAATGTATAAACGTAAATAATTTCACGCGCCTGACTGACTTGAGACTTCAGCACTTCCATTAATAATTTTTAAACTAGACTGGCTTCCGACACGTTTTATCACTATTAAACTTAATTTGATTATATAACAAAAAAATTAACACTAAAATGGTAAAGACAGTTGGCAACCTACAATGTGAACCATACTGAAGAGTATGATGTTAGAGTTGTAATTTGACACGTAATGATACTTGAAGAAAGTTGTTATAGAATTTCTCAACAGTAAATTAACACTTCACACAGCCAAGGTATGCCTGATATCCTCACACTCAACAGGTGACGCAACCATCTTGAACATGCTACAAATTCCTACCTGTACTACTAAATTGAAGGCATTTTTTTTCTCATTCTTCTCTCATATCAACTTATGCAAGAAGATATGAACTAGTTTCATACATGGTAATCTATAATATAGATTATTTTCAATTGCAGATTGTATTGGTACTTGCAAATTGATAGGCTTCCATATACTTTCCAAATATAGTCGTTTGAACTGTGTGTTTGCAGGGTGTCTACAACCCGGGAAACCCGGGAATTTTCAGGGAATTAAGAATTTGTGGAATATTCAGGGAAAAATCAGGGAATTTCTTCGTTAATCAGGGATTTTCCTCTTGGGCTACTCTCCGTAAATGTAGTAGCGATACTTTCGAATTTCGCGGGACATAATCGATCGCTACTCGATTCCCGTAGTCAGCCAATGAACACTCGTTCCCAGCGCGGGACTGAAGTATGCTATTTGATTGGTTCCCAGCGCGGATTGGTATTTGACCCAACCTTGCGCGGGTTGTCTGTTCAGTATTGTCAACTTAGCGGGTTTCCCGCTCAGTCTTGCAGATTTAAGTTTTTGTTTAGCGGGGACGTTTTGGAAATTTAACATTGAAAGTGTAGGGATTTAATGGATTTTCGACCTTCCACAGCGGGAAGAATATTGTTATTTATATTGTGAATATAGAGTTTTATCGGAATTTCAACTATTTTCGCAACGTTGAAAAGTTTTGAGTGTTGGCTACACTTTCGTGATTTCGCGCCGTAATAGTGTTTACATCTCTTCATTTGTTGTTTACCGGTGCTTACTGTGTGTGTTGCGTTTGCGCTTGAGTGTGTTATTGTGATTTGAAATTCTTGAAATCTGTTGCGTTGTGCGCGAAATTTAAAGCAGAAGCTTTGCAATTAATTGCGTGCTCTTAATTCTTTAGTGGTGCAGATTAAAATGCTTTTAGTGTGATGTGCGTTCGTTGTTAAAAACACGTGGGCATCCAAATTCGTGACTGTGCAAAGTCGTTTGAAAATTCCATTTTATTATGGCGTGCAAAACTCATTTTCAGTCAGAGTGGTTGAATGACCCAAAGTTTAAATCATGGCTAGAAGCAGTGAAAGACAACCCTTTTCGGGCGAGTTGTAGGTTATGTCGGTATGCAGCCGATAGAACGACTAAGCGACTGGAATATTTGCGGCTCTAGAAAGGCAACAACTAGTCGCCAAGAGCTGACAAGCGCGTAGAAGCCCGATTTGTTTACACAATCAGAATACTCGTTACAAATACAGCAGGCAGAAAAATGGGTATCGACCCATACGTCGACGCCTCTTAGTACCGGTGTGCTGAATTTCGTAATACCAAGTGGATTCATTCAGTGGCATCCTCTATGGCCAAAACCTTCGTTTACTAGGTTCGTCGATAATAACCAGTGAATCGGGAATATCTGACCACTGCGCTGACACGTTTGTGCGATTTAAAACTGCCCGATATATGTATGCCCTATATCTGTGAAATATATAAACTTACTGACCAGCACTGTGGTCATCATCTGTCAGCCACTGGGCTCGACCCAGATGTCGCAATCCTGCCACGGGTGTAACGACGCAGCGCAACAATAGCATCCTCTCCAACCAAGACCTTCGTTTACTACGTTCGTCGATAATAACTACTGCTGAATCGGGAGTATCTTACCACTGCAGCACAACATATCTGTATCACTCACAGTGAATTGAACAGTAATTAACAGGAATCTGTTGTACTACATCCGTTAATTGATTATTAACCCTATTAATTTAAAAAATTAATTACATTCAATTACAATAACGTTTAATTAACTTATTTTTCAATCGAGTTGAATTTCAGAAATCAATTTGAAACAAACAGAATTAATCTAATTCGAAACCTTACATTGGGGACACACGCGCACGCGCGCGCACAGAGAGAGAGAGAGAGAGACAGACAGACAGAGAGTTCTCAGCAGATCCACAACTGACTTACGATATGACACAAAGCTCGCTCGCTTCATGACAAGAGAGAATGAAATCATCATTGCGGTTATCAAACGGAAGAATGCTAAGCTATATATTCGTGGAGGGGGGGGTTCCTACCAGCGCATCCGCGCAAATATTGTCCACACGGACCCGACACAGAAAATGAAAATCGTTTCCAATTTCACACATTTACGGGTGCTAGGTACGTATCTTACGTCTGTTAACCACTTTACTTTCGGCTATTTTGATTTACACGTAGCTTTCAAACTACTTTTGGACATATGTATGTATAATTACCGAATGACTTGGCTGAATTTTCGACAATCCATTCAAATTGAGTTGGTCTCTCGCCCCACGCTAACCGCTTGAGGCCCCGCGGGTCAAGTCTTGCGCGTGCTGTTTAACGTGGTTCTGCGTTGTGCCGCCCTCCTTCGAGATCCTACGTAAGCGAGGCTCGCGTGATCTCCATTCCGAACCGATTGGCGGCCCTAATAAGTACCATTACTTACAGAACCGGCGCGTACGTCGTTCTGTCTACTTTTTCTTTGCGGCAGCCTTCTTTGGCGAGGCTTTCGGTTGTTTCTTCACCGCCGCCTTCTTGGGTTTCGGGCTCTTGGGCTTCTTTGTCGGCGGTTTGCTGACTTTTTTTGCTTTCGATGGAGTCTTCGGCTTCGCGGCGGACTTCTTCTTTTCGGAAGCGGCTTTCGCTTTCTTGGCGGCCGGCTTCTTCTTAGCCGCGGCTTTGGCGGTCTCCTTCTTCTCCTTCGGCTTGGCCGGAGCGGCTTTCTTCACTGTGGCGGTCGTTTTGCCTCCCTCGCCCTTGGCGGCTAGCTTGAAAGAGCCGGATGCGCCTTTTCCTTTCGGTTGGACTAGAGCGCCCATTGCCACCGCCGATTTCAGATACTTTTTGATGAACGGAGTGAGTTTCTCCACATCCGCCTTGTAATTGGCGGCGATGTACTTCTTGATCGCCTGCAGTGACGAGCCACCACGTTCCTTCAGACTCTTGATAGCGTTGTTCACCAAATCCGAAGTCGGCGGATGCGACGGTTTCGTCCTAGGCTTCTTGCTGGCCGCGGCCGACGCTTTAGACTTCTTGGACGTAGCGGCGGGAGCCGGTGTAGCGGTAGTACCTGTGTCTGCCATCCCATCATATTGCATATTGCATTGAATAGTGGGGCGTCTTTGCACCCATGGCTTATTGCAGCTTCCGGGACGTGCCCGATGGCTGCCAGAAGAAAACAGTGCGGGACTTTCAGTCACGATTCGGTGATATTATTAAACCCTGTGTTACCTTGATTAAAAGCGCGCTCGTCCCGGGACTTTGTGAACGCTGTAGTTCGTCTGCCGTCGTGTTAAAGGGTCGATTTCGCGCTGGGTTTTGAGAAAACGCGACGCCAGTATATTCTCTGAAACACAAAACAACATTCCAGACATATCGGACTAACGACCCAGGCAGATCCCGTCGCAGGCGCTAAGACGGCGACCGCTGCACACACACTCCAAGTCGGCGACAGTTCCGTCGTCTCTGTGACACCGTTTGCGGAAACGGGCCAAAAACGCTTTACAACAGACGCAAAGTGTACGCTTCCTACGCCGTACGCTGCAGAAAGCTTCATTCTAACATCCTCAACGTCGGTGAATTTTTTGACGTCGCCGTTTCCCGTTTTTTCGCCACTACAAAATACCCACTTTGGCAACTCCATCGGCGGCGTACAATGTACAGTGACAGTGTTGACTGTTCGTTTTTGGAACTGCCGTTACGCACCCTGTTGTGTCATTTTTTGTTAAACACGTTTCTTATCTAATAATCAGTTATTTCTCAATTTAAAAAAAAACATCAATTACGTGCGTGAGGACAGTCTGACGCGACACAAGCGGCGTCGTTTTGTGGGAACTCGTCGAACATCGCTCCCTCCTCTCGCCTGACGAGTGCTGACATACACGCCGATACTGTGAATTCACAGCGCCACTTAAACCATTGTACGTTTGCATTTTTCTTTTTTTTCCACTCTCTTCAGTCTAACTCATGCTGGACAGGTTAATTTTCTTTCGACGTTAGCCGATGGTTCCTGGTGCGTATCCTTCATCCATACTACCTAGGATGCAGCGATACCACTCACAAACGCCTTTTACTGTAACAGCGGGGCGGGAGGTAAAATATTTCTTTTCGCACGCGGGTAAGAGGCAGATTCTCATCTACGTCTATGTGCTACGCGTTTCGTCTACAATATCTTTTCACGCGCGGGTAGAGACACACTCTCATCTACGTCTCTGTTAAACACGCACACACTACACGCCGCAATACTACAACACTAAGAGAGCGCACGATTTCAAATTTACGCGCACGCGTCTGGTGACGAACGTCATCGACGGACATAACAAAAGCGGCCGCGTAGCACACAGGTAGGATGTAAGTATCATTTTATTTTTTTAATAGCTTTTAATGTTGTCAATCGATCTTCATCTATTATTGTTCATCTTCAAGGCAAATAACCGGTATTAATAAATATTCATGCCTTCTCATAAAATCGCTTACATATACTCCCGGCCACAGGCCACTTGTTCATGTTACTTTTTGTCATTATGAAAAATATGATTGTGAGAAATTGCCATGACATTAGTGAAAGGCCCCTCACATATGAATACATATTTTAAAATAAATGCAGTTTTGAGTGTTGATTCCTCTTGTAGCATATATGATGAGTGAAATGGAACACATTGGCACAGTTTGACCTTTGGTGGGAAAAAATTTAAAATGATTTTAAGCGAAGCCCTGAATATCCATAAATACGGTACCTAAATAACCTACTCTGCTCTGTTTTCAAATCTTCCATTCGTCTTGTCTTGGAACACTTTACTGCACAATGTAGCGGTCAATAGCTGTAACAAAAGCTGAAAATGTTGAGTTTTTTTTTCTTTATCCATCTTTTACGGGGTGCACTCAGTTTGGTGACATTCTCCATGGTTAGAAATAGGAGGGATTTGGGGGGGGGGAATTTGCTTGGTGTTGAAAACAGAAAACCATCTTCGGGTTATCCGAGGCAGGATTCGAACCTGCTACAACCTGCACGCTACAAGTCACACCTTAGCGCACTGAGCTAAATGTGTTCGGTGCAGTTGACCTTTAGTTGCTCACGACTACAATGTGGCTGATCGTGTGGTCATCAGTAGTCCACTCAAGTTCTTTGTTTTGTAAATGCGTTGTATTTTGGTCACTTATGTTACTCAGGGAATTTTCTTACTTATCCTGGAAAAATCAGGGAATATTCAGGGAATTCTTTTATGATGAGTTGGTAGACACCCTGGTTTGGGAAATCTGTTCAAAGCTAAAGAGTATTTTATATAGATTAGACAACAGTACAGTTTTAAGGGGAGTATTATTTGTATAGTTGAGATGAAATTATATACGATACATATTTGTGACTTTATTCATATACTAGGATTTGTAAAAGCTCAACACCACTTTGATATAATGAAATCTGAAAGAACTGTCTTGCGTTATGAAGATCTACAGCTACATACAAATCTACTGTTGGTTTATCACTGTTATGTATATTATAGTATTCATCATGAAGTATTTTCCGTGTGTTAAATTTGAACTTGTAGTATCATATATATTGTATTACAAGTTTTACAGTATTTGAATGTCCAGATTTTCATGTATCTGAAGTATTCTCTGTCCGATTTCAGGTTTGGTTAACTGGGCCAATACTGTACTATTTTTGTTCATGCGAGATGTTCCTTCATAATAAGATCAGTTTATTAATAAAAACGAAGTTGTTTTTGTACCACACTTTCCAGCCTTAGTGCATAATAACCTGTATATTCCTTTCAATCTGACTGATTTTTTTGCTTACTTTCATGGTACTGTATTTCTTAACATTTTTTTACATGTGTACATGTATTATATATGGGTCATTCCATGTCAGTTCAACCACAAAAAAACAATTTTCTCACCCACCATCTCAGATTTTAATGACTTAGCTTGTTTGTTCTACCTATAGAGGTAAGGAACCACACCAGATTTGAACACTATATCTTACTTCGTTATCATGTTATGGCTATTCAAAGTTTTGAGGTTTGTTTTTCACATTTTGCTGTTTGGATCTCGCAAGACAAGAAGCGTCAGTAAATATAAAATAATTTGTAACTTGTTTATTTTACATCCAATCGTTGTGAAATTGTGAAGTTTTACTCTTTAAACTACAGGGATTCCAGAGAAAAATACAAAATCCTTCTAAGGTTAACCATTTTAGCAGGAAAAAATCTTATTTTTGCATCTCTAAAATTTTTAAAAACGAAAACATGGTTTAGCGTTAAACTCAATATCTTAAGAAGGGAAAGGGATAATCCCAATTTTTTTCCTTCTAAATAATCGTAATGAAATGGGCTACAATATAAAAAAATAAAATGTTTGGGGTTTTCATTCCTTTGTATAGTTTTTTTTAACTAAATGTAAACGTTTTTAATATTTTAGCGAAGCATTGTGTACAGCTCCCCTTGGTTGTTGACTTGTGTTCCAGAGGAAATAATTTTTGTTATTTTAAAAAACCTTTATTTTTTGACAGGTAGGAATTATATTTAAACATAAGTAAATAGACATGGACAGATTTAAAGTTGAAAATCCTATTAACATATTTATAGAAAAATGTCTTTAGTCACTGCAGTTATGAACTTAAGTCTGAAAACTTACCAGATTTATTTTAGATAGTTTTTCACTCTATGTTGGTCCATTTTCAGTTTCAAGCACTTAAAAGGTTTTTGACATTACTTTTTGAATAGAATTCATTCACTCCTTTGAGAATTGGTATGTTCTTCCAGTAAAGGTGTGTGGGGACTCAACAACTGCAAGGACGTGAGGAATTGGCACCGGGCAGACATCATCTCGTGTTGGCCAGTAAAATGATGGTGATGGTCCTGCAGGATGTAAAAACTTAACTGTAACATCACCTTCTTCTTTACTCACTTCAGTTATTATCCCAAAGTACCAGAGATTGTCATACTTGCAAGCAATGTAACAAGAGGGATACAAGTCTTCTTCTTTCACATTTGATATCACTTCTTCTCTTAAGTTGTAAATGAGACTGAGCTTCTCATCACTGCTCATCCTTCTTGCTTCCAAAGTCCCAGAACAATCTTTTGGCCTAAAGTTATGGAAACTTCTTGTTCCCGGAAATGTTGTTAGGTCTTGAAAGCGTTCTTCAAGCTTAGAACTTATCAGATTTACAGAATCTTTGGAAATGAAGTGAAAGTTAACTTTTTTGATGTTCAATTTACAAAACTGAAAGAAATCGTGTGGAGTTAGCATTTGGTTCTGAAGAGGCCTTTGGAGACTTTCTTTTCGTACTAGTCGCTTTACAGTTCCTCCAATCCCATCACATTCTGTTTTTCTGTGGCTTGTAGCAAAGAATGACCACTGAGCTTTTAACATGAAATCATTTTCATGCAGAGAAAGATTCATAAAATTGAACTTGTTTTTATATTGTGCTGCACAACTGTCACTATAATAGTGAATTTCTGTAATATTGGGAAAGTTTTCCTTGACAAATTCTGACACTTTTTCCTGTATTTGTACACCATACAGACATCATGTTTCAAGTCATCTGATATGATGCAGTGTGATGAAACTATTTTTTTACCAGCAACACAACTTAAGTTTATAATAAGAGGATGTACTGTACAAGAGTCTGAAGTCCAGTGGTACCCCTGAGCCTCATCCTGGATAGTAAAAGAGTAATTCTCGCTAAAATCCATTGAAATAACAGCAACATTTGATGCAGAGGAATCTTTGAGGCTTTTAAAATATTTTGATTGGCACTTTGCAATGTATGAATGTGGAACTAGTTTTTCGAGTTTGGTAGTGAGTTCATCAATAAATTCGTCAACATTTGCTGTACATGTGATCATTTGTGTCCTGTCTGTTGAAATCCATTGTTTGTATTCAATTCTGTCCTCTTCATCAGTCGCAAAACTTTGTTTGTAGAAAGCCTGTTACATTATCTTTAGAGGGGCAGTTGCCACAGTGTCTGAGCATGCATTCACGATTAGGGTTTTCACAAAGCAGCAGATTTATGAGCTCTTTATATCCCTCTTCAAGTTCTGCTGCATGAATGAGCAATATGACATTCTGGTGAATGGTGCAAACGCAGACAGAGTGGGTTCCACTGGCACCTGCCAAAACACACCATTTGGGGCGGAGCGTGCAGAATTTTGAAAAACCTACTTTCACTTCAGGATCCTCCCATTTAAAATTTGAGTATATTTCATTAAGGTTACTCAAAATTAACCGTTTCTTCTCATATTGTTTTTTCCCTAAACTTACTACATCTTTCATACCGGGTAATACCCTTGACTGTTCATCACTTTGATAAAAATTTACAACCAACGTTATGACTTCAGGCTTCAGTTTCTTCCCTCTTTTTGGTTCAGGTTCAGCAAGAAAACCTTTTTCTTTGAATAGACTTTGGGCTTGCCGAACAGAGTAATCAGAAACTTGAAAAGTATCTTTAATTTTTTTTCTCGACCAGTTAAGAGATGCTGGGATTGTTAGTAGCTGGACTTTCTTCTTTGATGCCAGTTGAGGTAGTTGGGTTTTGATGTTTTCTACCAGCAAGTCCATATCAGCAGCTTTTTGTTCCATTTCTTTTTCTAATTTCATTCCTTCTGGTGGTACTTCAACATCAAGAACAAATTCAATTTTATTTTTCACATTTTGTTGTAATTTTTCAATTTTCTGTTGTGCATAGCTTATTTTACAACTCTCATTAAGTGCATGTAACTTTAAAGGTGAACACCCCACATCTGTTAAAGAAGCATTTAAAGAATCCATAGCATCTTCTTTTTGTAATTCATTAACTTCAAAATCATCGTCATCATTTAGCTGCAAGTCTTCTTCATCGCTGCCATGATTAGCTGGAGTAGTAAATAACATTTTACGACAAGAAGAACATAATTTTTCTCCAGGTTTAATTTTAAGCCCTTGCTTTACACATACCCTGCTCTGTTCTAAACTTACCACTCTTAAAGTTTTGTTTATAGGTTCCTTGTGCCTTTTGTAAGGATCACGACAAGTTTTTTGTAGGAATTCATACTTTTTTAAAAATAAACTTATGGTGAAGGCAAACTGTAGTAAGATTCTGTACTTCAGTTCTTAGCTGTAGTAAATTTAGTTCTTCCTCAGACAATTCACATGCATTTTCTATTGCTTTTTTGGTGACATAACTTATTTTGTGACATTCTGTCTGTGTTATTATCCCTACACTGCACTTATCTTCCATTTCAAATTACAGTGAAATAGCAAATCCAGATTTCTTATACATGTTGTAATTTAAAACAAATGTTCTAAAAAATATACTTTCATTGTTATTGTTTATTTCTTTTAAAATATTTATGAAAGTTCACTTACTTACAGTTTACTAGTGTTAATAATCCATAAAAGTAATTAAAACACACAGTAACCACTATACACTCACACATAGAATTAATAAATAAAATACTAAGCAGTAATACACTATGCTGTTTCCTCAAGAAGCACAAGTAACAGACTGACTAGGCAAGCAAAGGATAGATTGTCTGATTAAACCTGCCTGTCCAGACATGTCTGCACACAAACAAACATGACTGCACACTTTGCAAGCTGGGCCTGTTTCTACTTGCAGCTTTCTTGTTTTTGAATTCAGTTAGTTCAAATAAGATTTTTTTATTCTTACTTTTTAATTTAATTAAGAATTAATTGTAATTGAATAATTACTTACTACTCATTTATTTATTGCTTATTACTTATTTCTACTTGTTGCTTATTGCTAATATTGCAAGTGGCAGCTTAATAATTGACATAGGCCATGGCCTAGGTCTTACAATGGCTCAATAAGTTATTATAAAACGTTTACATTTAGTTAAAAAAACTATACAAAGGAATGAAAACACCAAACATTTTAAGGAAAAAAATTGGGATTATCCCTTTCCCTTCTTAAGATATTGAGTTTAACGCTTAACCATGTTTTCGTTTTTAAAAATTTTAGAGATGCAAAAATAAGATTTTTTCCTGCCAAAATGGTTAACCTTAGAAGGATTTTGTATTTTTCTCTGGAATCCCTGTAGTTTAAAGAGTAAAACTTGACAATTTCACAACGATTGGATGTAAAATAAACAAGTTACAAATTATTTTATATTTACTGACGCTTCTTGTCTCGCGAGATCCAAACAGCAAAATGCGAAAAACCTCAAAACTTTGAATAGCCATAACATGATAACGAAGTAAGATATAGTGTTCAAATTTGGTGAGGTTCCTTACCTCTATAGGTAGAACAAACAAGCTAAGTTTCATTAAAATCTAAAATGGTGGGTGAGATAGCCTGGTTGAATTGACATGGAATGACCCATATGAAATAAACACTCAAACATGACTTTATTATAATATCACATGAATATATACACAAAATTTGTAAAAATAATATAACGCTATATTTTTTTTTTCAAAATATCAATTTTTTATAAAATAAATAAATTGGAACGTTCAGGTTCTAGAGGCAATTGGCAACTCTGTGACACAATTGGCATACATGAAGGCTTTACGTTAATTGAGTTTAATACTTTGCTCACTGTATTTTGAAAAACAACAGTGAACACACACTAACGATAAATGCAAAACAAAACAGGTTAGAAATGGGCTGCAAACAAATTGTATCAGCTGTTTTAAAAGTCGATTATGTTTATGAAAATTAAAACCAGAGTGCATTGCACACAATTATATATCAATACGAAAGCATTTCGTGATGACTAAACCCGAGACGTACCCATAATGTGAACAGTAAAGCGAGCAAATACATGGCCTGAGGTATACTACTCGGGCTGTGTCCACTAGGCAAAAGCAAACTGCCTGACATATATTTGGGCTTAGACTGGAAGGTGTTAAAAAAAATTGTCATCTGTATACAAAAGAAGGAAGTAATATTGTACATACGTGATAAAATAATAGACACTAATTTAAGTAGGGTTGTGGGGAAATGTATTTTTCAAAAAGTGAAAGAAATGAAAATATTTAGTTTGTTAGAAGGTAATATTATTTATTAGAGGATAACATTAGAAGCAGTGGCGTAACTAGGAACTGCTCTGAAGGGTGGTGGGGTGAGACTAGCTTTAAGGGTGAACCCCAATTTTTCTCAGGAAATGAGAAATTCAAGATTCTTCCCTCATAATTTTATAAATACATTTTATAAACTATGCATTTCAAAGTTTTTGAGTAAACCCATATGAAGTATATGAGGGTAAAAACATGGAAAAGCGTTAAATTTAAAATATATTCTGTCTTAATTCATTGTTATTCTAATTAAAGGTAAAACTCAATGTCATTATGTAACACTTGTCTAAATTTGTTTTATTAATAAATCTCATGAAAACAAGTCATTCTGAAAATATTTTGAAAAACCCGGTCTCATTTTACCCCTTTGCACTTGAGAATCTTGTCCCAAGAATGTTCTAAACTGAAAGTTTATTTCAGTGCATTTTTCAAGAAATCTCACACACACACACACACACACACACACACACACACACACACACACACACACACACACACACACACACACACACACACACACACACACACACACACACACACACACACACACACACACACACACACACACACACACACACACACAAGCTCGCGACCAAGTAAGCATGATAGGATTCAGTGTCTTGGATTAAAAATTCATTGTATGTTTCATTGTATTGTGTTGTAATTAACTTTTTATCAGTTTTGCAACTACATTGTTGTTGCACAAAAAATTGTATACACAAGTTTTTTTGCAGTAATGCTTGCCTGCACAAAGAAAAATTTATCCATGGATAGTCTTCAGCCTTATGGCGTAGTGCATCATGTGTAACTTCATATCATTCTCTTTATTGTGGCTCAAGATTGGTGTGTGTAGCATTTTGATATACTATTATGTGATAACTATCCCGAGTCTTTGTGACAATTAGCTATGTGTAGAACCGCCTTCTCATAGTTGTGAATTAAATAGTTGGGCAGGAAAGTGCAAAGGTCTGAACACTTATTACAGTTGTCTGAGTAGCGAGTATCCGCACACCTCTTGGGCTCAGGTTATGTTTTTCTTCCATATTTTATGGTGTGATGTGTAGCATGTAAATCCATTTCATATGTCTTTATTCTGCTGTCAGATTTTTGATATATGTGATGTCTCTTAATTTTTTTTCCTGGTTGTAAAACCTCTCATCAAGAAGAGTCCTTTTGGAGAGTTTGTAATGTGTCAAAATGGGGGGTTTTATTTTTTTATTAAATTTATTAAAATGTCTTTAATATCATCATTGCAAGTCCCATGTGAAATAGCATTGTATTCAAACAATGAACGGTAACATAACTTTTTGGGCTGTGTGTTGTCGGAGAACGCAATACTTGGTTGTGAATCGAATGTTTGTCACGTATGGCATGCGCATGGACGCGCCCGGGCGCAACATCTACGCACAACAGTTGGAACCGACGCGACAAAAAATGGCTAAGGAGAAAGAGTTTTTGCCATGTGCGTTGGAGATGGAGGAAATCAACGAAGAGGCTCCACCTACCAAAGCCTCTTATATCGTCACCGCTTAACATCATTAGCTCATTTGGCACATGAACAGTCCATACAGCGTGTACGTTGAAAAAATTGCAGCCTGGAGGCAGTGCCTTCCCGTTCAGCAACAAAGTATAGTGGGGAGTCTGGTTGGCACTCTCAGCTCAGTCACAAACCCGGCCGGGTGGAATTAGACTCGACTCATAAAAAACCGAGTCTAATTTTAATAAAATGTTTTAAAAGTAAACAAATGTGATAGAAGAATAACGTAGGAGTTGCTGAAGTAATAGCAAAGAACCAAATTCGGTAAAGTAGTGAAAGTGCGTAAACACGCATGACGCAACGGCGTGGTACCACGTAAGCCTTGAACACGTAACAGTTTTTTATTTATTTTATATAAATGGCAGAAACTAAAAGGAAATAAATGAGATCTCAAATAATTTTGTATGTGAGTTGTGTGTGGATAAGAAAATAAAAATAAAAGGTATTGGTTCTTTTAGAATAATCGATGTTAGATAGTTAAACCTTTGATATAGATAAAAATGATGAGGTATTTCATAGGTTAAAAGTAAAAAGGTTTACATTTTTTTTTATTTTTTATATCATGCATAGAAGGAAGTGGGAAGAATAAATGTCATATTAATAGTAAATAAAATGTTATCTGCTATATTATAATTTGTTAAACAAATCATTTCAAACACCTCATTTCATTTGCTGCATTGATCAGTTCATCGTACGAATGGGGTTAGTTCAACACTAGAGATCACACATAACGGCCAAATCACATAAAAACTTTTATTATAGCAAGTAGAATTATATAGTTACAAGTTGCAATTTTTTGGTGGACAGGTTGAGGTTTTTGGCCATAACTTCATTCTTTTTTCTCAAAATTTGAAAAATAAAATATGACACTACAAAAATGGATTAAATATATCCAAAAGCAAAGAAAGTAAATATTTGATAGTTTCAAATGGTTTATCAGTAGAATATTATTAAAAAAATATTCACTGCTTCAACACAAGCTTCAGGGAACATAGCCACTTATTAAAAATTCGATGACCTAGATTTAGATGAGAAACTATAATTAAATAGTTTAACAGTGTCTTGCCTTTAATAAATGGTGCATTTAAACTAATATTACAATGAGGAAGTTGACAGACAAAATGATCACACCAAGTTCACTAATTGGCTACATCTGTAATTCGAAATTCTAAAAAGTTGAATATATAGTTAATTCGGGATCATTTAAATATGGTTAAGTAATAATGCTGTGTAAGGAACACAATATTGAAAATAATTGTAAAGTTGTTTTTTTTGTGTGTTAAACGTATAAATAATTAATGATTTTTTGCTTTTGTTTAAAGGTCGTGGCTCAGACACAGAAGAAAACATTTAAGATGTCAAAAGATGAAGAGGAAGTTGCGTGTAAGCCTTCCACCAGTCGCCAGGTTTGTGGAAAACACCTTTACATAAACTTAATACAGGTGTATTGTACAAAAATGTAAGATGTGGTAGTGTCAGTTGTGGTCTTGTCCTTATATTATTGTCTTCTTGTTCTGATTACTTTTTTTTAATGTACAGTGAAACCCCTATATAGAGCTCCCTGAGGTAGTGTGGTATCCTGCATTTAACACTCGTTTTGTGAATTCCCACTAAAATCCCCATAAGAGCAATATTATACAGTCTTTGATAAAACGCTCTACTAACCTGCATGTAGCGTGATTGTGAGACCATGTGTTTCATGTTTTTGAATAGAAATATTTGGGAAATTTGTCATTTTACAAGTTGCATTCGTTCTGTGTACTGTATTCACCTTGTACTGTTAAGCATCAAGAGCACTCTACTCGAGTACTGTTACATAGCTAGAGAAAACTCGCCTTTGGCTAAAAATACACTGAACTTGTTCTTATTGAACCTATGGTAAAATTCTAGGTAATGTTAGTGGTTATCACCTGTCCATACAATGTCCCTAAACTACGTTTGTTTGTCATCTTATTCAGACAGTAGTTGAAAACAGTTGTGTTAAAAGCGATGAAGTATTTTGGCTTTAGAATGGGACCATTCTCCAGTTGAAGATCGTTGATTTATGAAGTTAATGTTTTCACAAATTATGTTTATATTATTTTTAGCAGTTTAGCAATAACAGTTATCGTTAATACTGTATGACGTTTTGAGGTGAATGTTAAAACTGCAACTGATTTGTATTTAGCAACTGTGTAATTTATTACATAAGCACTTACTACAGCAAGTCTGGTTATGTTTTGAGGTGAATGTTAAAACTGCAACTGATTTGTATTTAGTAACTGCAAGTTGTTAGCAACTGTGTAATTTATTATGTAAGCACTTACTACAGCAAGTCTAACTGGTTACTAGTTCTCTACAAAAAAAAGTGTGGTTTAAAATAATTTTTACTGACATTTTACAATTTCAATTTTGAAATAGATGTGTTTTTACAAGTATTGTTATAGGCGTGTCAGTCATAGAAATTATGTATTTTGTATAATCTTATCAAGGCATTCCATTTATCTCAAATGCTGGCAGGCCAAGTAGTCAGTAAACTAATATTCATAAATATAAACACAAAATTGACTGCACATTTTACTAGTGCTTTCTACTAATGATATATAGGTTACCATTCTGAATGACGATATTGTGTTGGCAGAACTGCATTGGAATAATTTTTTAGAACAATGGTAAGTGCATACCTGCCAACTTTTATAGTTTTTCCGTAAAATTTATGGAATAGCGTGTGTTTTACGGCTTTACGGATGAACTACGATATTTTACGATTTTACGTATGAAGACCTTATTTTCAAAATTCGCGCCAGAACGAGCTTCTGCATGCTACCAGTACATGTTGTGTGACCATCGATATAATATATTATCGACCATGAATACATTCCTATATGAATACAATGCTTTCCGGCTGAAATGCAGTCGTTCTATATCGATATATTTGAGTTGCGAGATCGACTAGTTGGTTCGCAAGCCGCTCCGATTGAAGCGTGGTTAAAGTATTCTTTGTTTCGCTGACTTGGCGTGGTTGGATGCAAGTTACGTAGCTGAGATTGTATATTATAGTTACGGAATAACGTGTGAATTGCGCTCGTTGCATTTTCTTCGTGTTTTACGCAATGTGTTGGGAAGTCAAGGTTGTGCTGGAATTGTTTTTAAAGAAATCGTGAATTGTGCTCGTCGCTTGTTTATCTTCATTTTATTTGCACCATGTGTTTGGAAGCTGAGAATATGTTGTGTTGTAATTGGGGAAAGACCTTGTGAATCGTGCTCATCGTTTATTTTGCATCGTATTTTTCTCAACACGTTGGGAAGTCGAGGTTATGCTGCAAGTTTGAAAAAAAACGTGAATTGTGCTTGTCGCTATTTTTGCTTCATTTTTGTCTTCACTTATTTCGATACAAAGGTTATGTTGTGAGTTGTGGGATAACGTGAATTGTGTTTGTCGCTTTATGACTGTGTTGTTTAACAGAAATCATGAGTGAATCCACGAAAAAACAGTATTTTCAGGTGTTCAGGGAATCCTATTCTTTGGAATTCCCATGCATCTTGAACTCCAGAAAAGGAGAAAAATTTGCGTTTTGTACTGTGTGTGCGTGTGATATTAATATAGCACATGGCGGCAAAAACGACATTACAAATCATATTAAGTGTGCTAAACATCTCAGTAATTTGAAGTCAAAGGCAGAGAATCAGAAAATACATAGTTTCTTTACCAAAGCTGGAGATAGTAATTACGATGTTATTCAAGCCGAGTGTTTGTTTACTTCTTTTCTAATAGAGCACAACATACCACTGGCTGCAGCTGATCATGCAGGAGCCTTGTTCAGAAGGATGTTCCCTACATCGGAAATTGCTAAAAAGAATGGCTGTGGTCGCACGAAAACAACGTGTGTTTTGAACGAAATGGCACGTTGTACAACCCAAGAAATTGTCACACGTCTACAGAATGGACCATTTTGTTTGTCCACAGATGGAAGCAATGACACTAGTTCGAAGCTGTATCCGATAGTGGTTACATTTTATGATGCTGTGCAAGAAAATCTTACAAGTAGTGTACTATCGGTACCAGCATTGGAAGGAGATTCAACTGGACGCAACATTGGTAAGCTGCTACAATCGCAATTGGAATTCCATAAAATACCAATTAAAAACTGTCTTGCATTCTGTTCGGACAATGCTCCTGTTATGATTGGACAGAAAAATGGAGTTCTTGCAGTTCTGAAAGAAGCTCATGCAGATATTTTTGGCATTGGTTGCAGCTGCCATCTCATTAATTTGGCTGCTGAGAAAGCTGCAGCAAGTTTACCACTCAGAATCGATGAGATTCTTGTTGACCTTTTCTATTACCTGGAGAAGAGTGCCAAGAGAAAAGAACGGCTTCAGAAATTTCAAAGTTTGCATGGAAAAGAAATACAGAAATTGTTGAAGCACGTGTGCACAAGATGGCTATCCTTAGGCAGGTGTTTAGACAGATTATTAGATCAGTGGAATCCACTTCTTTCGTTTTTCAAGGATGAAGTAGTGAGTGCTCCAAACGTTTCTGCCAGTTTGTCATTCTTCACCATTCCTAAAGCAGGCCGCAGTAGATTTGATGACAACCAGAAAAAGAGACTTCTCGATTGCTCCTCCTCATCTGAAGCCAAAAGAATGGCACGTTCTTCCAAATGTGGCATGCCAGTTCTGCGAAACGTGAATCCCACTACATCTTGCGAAGAAAAGCTGTTCATGTTTCTTTCTTCGGACCTTAACAAGGCTATTTGCACTTTTCTGCATGTGACTATCCCATCATTTGAAAGAGTTAATACAGTCCTTCAGAGTGCTTCCCCGCATATTCACATATTATTCGACTTAATGATGGATCTGTTGAAACAGACGCTCACTAAGTTTGTGAAACCAAGTGTAATTAAAGGCTCTGCATTGCTTGATGTCCAGTATCACCCTATCCAGAACCAGAAAGTTGACGAGGAATTGATTATTGGCATTCAAACCCAGAACTTGGTTAAGACACTGAAAGATGAAGACAAATCTCTATTTTTTTCGTCTGTCAGAAACTATTTCTGTACTGCCTGTGATTATATGGTCAATAAGTTCCCTTTCAGGAGTGATTTCCTGAAGCATGCACAGGTTGCAAAACTTGACAGCATCGAAGAAGCTCAGTTTTCTTCTGTTAATTTCTTTTTGGAGAAGTTTCCCATTATTCTGTTGCGGAAAGGAAATGAAACAAGAGATGATGCTGTCAATGAACTCCAAAGGCAGTTTGCAGCCCTTCAGATAGATGACTTGTCTTCTGTTGAAGGTAAACAGGGTTCGGTTGTTTCTAAATGGGCTCAGGTGTCAAACATCCTTGAAGCTGATGGACATCATAAATTCGACAGAATCTCTAGATTCATGTTGTCTATTCTTACAATACCGCATAGTAATGCAGAATGCGAGCGGATTTTTAGCCTAGTTAAGAAGAATAGGACTCAGTTCAGGTCATCTATGTCCAATGGAACTCTGGAAGCCATTTCCATTTTGAAGACGAACAGTTTTGAACCATGTCATAAAAGCACTTTTTCTAAAGACTTTTTAAAGAAAGCTAAACAAGCTACAAGTTTATCCCTTAAATCGGACTAAAGGAAGTGCATGTGATTGTAAATAATATAAATAACTTCAGTGTACTGTATATAATTATCTTTTTGGTTTGAAGTGCAGCAAGATACTCTTTTCTGGAAAATTTTCTTCGGTTGTGTGCATAGCCTACGAATAACGTTGGGTAAGTGGATTTCATTGATAAATTTTACAAGTACTTGTGGTCATTTAATTCACGTTAAATATTTTGTCCTTTAGAATATTGTATTAATGCTATAGAACTCTAATTATCTGAAGTGGAAAATATGCATGCATTTTGTGTTGTTAAACTGCATTTTGACGCGCGGGTTCGGACCTATTTTGACGCGCGGAATTTTTACTGATTGGCGTTTTGGAAAGTTGGCATGTATGTAAGTGGTTGATTTTCAGTTGAAAGTATAAGTCTAATTTGTATCTTTTAATTTAAGAGATCCTATAGTAGGTAGTTGGGACAAATATTTGTCATAGATTTCCACTGTGAGCCAATGCTATTGTGACCTTCAGCAATATAAGGGTGATCTAGGTGGCATTGGTTTGTAAGTAGCTATCAAACCGAAAAGAAGATGACTGCTATTTTTTTGTGATGCGCTTTTTTCAAATTTTTGACAACTAATTTGTTTTTCATCAAAAGAACTGGTTTTTTTTTTTGGGGGGGGGGGTCATTTTGTGAACGAATAATATCGATCCAATTGACAAATTGGAGTAAAATGGAAATAAAGCTGTGAAGCTCAGGGTAGTTCTAGAGGGGACTGAGAAAAATAATTTGGTATAGGCATTTATATGCTGAAAGTATGATTCTGTTCAGTCACTGTCTAATAAAACGTTAGACAAAACAAGGTGTAACTAGGTAAACAGACATAAAACTTATAATTTTCTATAGGTCAACCACAGACAAAGAATAGCTGGAGATGGGGATTGGCACCACAAACATGTCATAACAGGGGAAACATTACCCCCTCCATTGCTGTCAGTCACACTCATTACTGCAGTATTTTACACGTTATTTGTCATTTGTATACCGGAAACCACTCATTCCTCGTCTGCAAAAACATAGTATGCAATTAAATTAGACTATTCAAAGTAACATTATAAAGTAATCAAGCATGTTTTTATAAAATGTAGTAACAAATTCCGAAATACATAATTTAAGTACATAATTTGAAAATAATATCAGCAAAGCCTAACCCCAAAATTTTTGAAGGGCATATTTAAAAAAACAATTCTTAATGCAACTGTCTGTGTAAATTGAGGTGCCTACCATTGTAGTAAAAATTAATTGTTTGTTTGACATTTTTAATAATAAAATAATTTTTATTTTTATTAAATATTAATAATAAGAAAAAATGCTAGATATTCAGGGTATTGATTTTTCGTACCTATCTGTTGTCTAAATCTTCACTTGTACTTGAATCTGAATCTTGTCCCACAGTAGTAATTATTTTGTACACTTCTTTGTTTGTAATATGGTCTGGGTTCCAGTACTGTTCAATATTTTTTTGGTATGTGCATGTGCACAAGTTTTTCCACTTTTCAATTGTAAAATGTTAAAATATTTTTTTACAATTTTTTTCGATTTAAAGATATAAATTTTTTTTATCTAAAGATATAATTCACTAAAATTACATGCAAGTTGTCCTTAATATCTCCTCAGATGAGTTCTGTAGGATTCAGATCGGGATGGTAATCGGGATCAGTTGGCAGATGGCCTTTTGCACAAATTATTTTGTCAACAATAGATGTTTTTTCACAGTTAAATGATTTGAATTTTTCCAGCAACTGACATTATGTGATGTCTGTTAACACCATGATTCACAAACCAGTCAGTTATTTCTTGTTTTAGTGAACCCGATGTCAGCCTTTTTATCATTTTCTATACAGTGATACTTGGCATTTTCCATTGCTATTACTGAGCTGTTTGGGAGATAGGGTAGTAATTTTTCTGATAGCTGCTTACTGAAATTATAAACATTCATAGAGCACCAGATGGTAGAACATGGGACATTCATTGATAGTCTCCAGATGTCGATGAAGACTTAAATATTAACAGTGCATTGTTAACAAAGCCAGCCTCTCCCCCACTGTGAAGAGTTATTATTTGATAATACGTCTATCACCTTTCCTAATTTTTGTTATTATACCGACCTCTTCAGAAGATTGCTGACATGAAGATACTGAATGTGATGCCTGAACATATAGTCAGTGTTGTGTAAAAAGGGCGTATCCAACAGTTTGCTACTTTTCAGTAGATTAATTTTTATACTTCACCTGTCCTTAAAAAAATTAGTATCTCTATTTTTGCAAAGTACATATCTTTTAGCATACATTTGAACTAAATAAAATCAACAATTGTTTGGATTAAAAAAAAAAAACTAGTTGGTCTGCAGTATATTCGCCCTTTTAACATGCAAAACATTTTGTTTTATATATTCGCCAATACAAGAAAATAGTTTTTAAATAAAGAGCTTAGGTAATTATAATAAATGATGTTTATTTTGAAATGCAATTAATATGAGATTTACACCAAATGAACAACACAAAATGAATTAATGGGGTTAAGTTTTTGAAGTTTAAGTAAGCCTAGCTATTGGAATAAGCAATTATTAAAGAAAAGAACATTGTTTAACAACTGTTTATAGTATTTGGTTTGGTTGCTGATTACTGTTCACTTTTTCTTTGGTTTGTTTCTTTTTGTGTTGATTGTTTCCATGGCGTTGCTTTGTTTGCATTGATTCTTTCATAGGTTCAGTCTTAGGTTTTTTTGGTCATATTTTTCTTCTGTCATCTTATTACATCTGTCAAAGAGGTACATCTTATTAGTCTTTTTGTGGTTTTGGTTGATGAGGGAGGTCTTCACAAAATTTGTGACGTACAGGTATAACCCTTGTTGAACAAAGATCCATCAGATCTTTGTTTTGCTCAAGTAATTTGGCAACCTTCTTGAGTAAGCCCTTAGTAGATCTTTGAGTTTTGTTATTTGCGGTCTTCCAACATTGTTGACCACAACTTTTAATTTCTTTGAAGTTTAAATCATCATACTGGTATTTAAAAAGATGGAGTTTGGGTAGCCTTTGTTGTATTTAAACCATTTAATTTTTGATTTTATGCCATTCAATAGTCCCCAGTTACTGTTTTATACCTAGGTGTGTATTTTCCTTCAGCTAATGATGACCAAATCGATAAATGAATCATGCATCGTGGTAAGGACATTGTATGGCCTAGGTATTTTCCTAGCCATCTGGTAAATGAGTTGCCATTCTGATGAAATATTTACTCAGATATTTTTTGCAGCTTTTGGAGTGCATCAAGGCACCCTCCATTTGTAAGTGATCAGGCTCATAGTATAAATGTTGAATAAGTTTACAATTGGTTAGCCTCACTGCATGGAGAAAGGCAGTACATAAATACTGATTCATATTTTGCCCCCACAGCTATCATCAAAAAGAACTCTGTGTCAGAGTGGTTCTTTATGTAATTAAATATACCAGTACATGGTGCAGTCTCAGATGATCCTCAATTCCCTTCTGTTTTGTTCCGTAGGCAACAAGTACCTTCTTTTGAAATAAATTGCCAAGTTTTAGACTGCTGGTTTTCTTTTGTAAATTGTTGATAAAGCCTGTTGCTTAGGCACTCTAGAATGGCTTGAAGGTCAAAGTTTAACACAGTTTTCTTTACATCAACTTTTTTGCACTTCTTATTTCCTCATTTTTCAATTCTCTTGCTGGGTGTTTGTAGTATAAATGTTTACCAGGCTCATCTTTTTCTGCTTCCTTCTCATCTTTAGTTCCTTGTAACGTTTACAGGTGTTACGTTGGTCCTTTTTCGGCTGATGGAATTGTAAATTTCCATACGAATAAAATAAGAACTTGTAAACAGATTTAGAGATAGGCGTTATAAGTGGTTTCTTGTCATCAAAAGTTGACTTGTTGTTTTCTTCTGCTATTTTCAAATTATCTTTTGCACTTTTCCAAGGAAAGGCAATATAACGTTTCTAAGTTAAGCTGTAGGGTTAGAGGTAGAGTTAATTGCGATTCCACTTTCAGAATGGATAAGATATGATCATGGCGTGTTTCTCAATCCACTCTGGAGTTTTTTCCGGACATCAGGAGTTCCCTCTTTTATCAGGTGGTACAATTCCTGAATCATTCTTTTTCATCAAACACACTGACAAACTTCTGAAATGTCAAGGACAGATAGAAAAAATAGACGACATACATAGAGACGCTCATTTCTTTTATCTAAATAATACTTCAGTGTATGTTTTTTCGTGACTGGTTTGGATTTACAAAACGTCTCTCCAGCTTAACCTCTTCTATATGATTAACTCTGTATATACTGCCATATATATACTGTCTGTACCTCTTCTATATACTGTTTCTGTCTCTTGGCTTTTACCCTCTTCTCCCATTTTCCAAAAACTAAAAAAAGGTCATCTTTTCCTTCAATAGAAAAATTCTTGCCATATTTAAACGGAAGATAGAACAAGTATATTCTATTCTTTTTCTTTCATCAACTCCCGTTTCCTTTGACACTTGTATATGCCTTGCCAAATATTCTCAAGCCCTTCCTTTTACTTCTTTTTTTTTTAAAGTTTGTTACAGTCTCATTTTTTCTTTTTCGGTTGGTGACTAGCACCCCTTAATCCATCTTCTGAACTTACTTCAGTTTCCATGTGAACTTATCTTATGTGATGTCTCGCATCTTTTTTCTTTGAAGAAAAAAAAACAAATTACATTGAAAACTCATAAACCTGTTTTGAGAAATGATGTTAGTGTCAAGATTGTCTTCAGCAGCTTTATCAGATGTATACCTATCTAAAAATTCGTTAATCTGAAATGATTGTTTGTAGCCTAATATTATCAGAAGTTAGCCGAGTTTCATCAGCTAAACACACATCTATTAGTTGTGATGTTGATGCAGAAAATTGTTTGATAATTCACTTTGCTCTTCAAACATAAGCTCGTGGTTTGGCCATCATATTCGCTTGTTGAAGGGAAAGGTTGTAGATTCTTTAAGTTGTAAATTCTTTTTGTTGTTCTTTATTTTTGACTAAATTTTCATTTTTGGTAATGAATTGGACTACACTTCCAATTATAGGCAAAGTACAGCTCTTTTTGGTAATTGTCATATTATTTTATACATAGAACTGAGTGTTGTAGCTTCACATAACTGTTAACACGTAAGCATTTACATCAAAAGTAAAACACTAATAAAATTAAACGATAATTGTAGCCTTTTGCTGAAAAATGTTCACTCCGTGTAGCAGTAATTACGCGTCAGCGGGTGGTGTACACATCAAATGGCCTTCAGTGCGCTGAATGGATATTGCCACATACAAAACCTGGCCACAGTGTACCCCATGAGGCATTTCTGCAAATTAAATCTGGGATGGCCATTAGTAGAAGTCTGTAAATTTTTTTGAAAGTTGTTCATATATTTTGTCAACAATAGGAAATAATGAGGACCCCATGGGTAATCCTTGTTCTTTATGTAAAATCTGTTATTAAAACTAAAATATAGTTGTTCTAAACATTCATTTATTACTTTCAATACCTGCTTTTTAAACTTATAATTTCCTTTATACCATAATCTCCTATCAATGTAATAACTTTATGCACCATAATACAGTGGAATGTTGATATAACGGTCTTCAGTGGACCGAGCTGAACTTTTAATAATGTTTATTGACTTCTACTTGGATAAAAAAATTATAAAGCTGTAGACTAGGTTTTTCAACAATGTAATGGTCATTTGGAAGAAGTTTAATCATTTGTAAATGAGACCAATATCAAGTATGAAAATTTACAGTTTTAAGGAAGAGATAGGACGTAATAAATAGAATTACCTGCATTTAACCAACTAGGTATATAGAAACAGCAAGTTGATATACTTACAAAAGTGTCATATTTGGATATAATTACGGTATTCCTGAAGAATTGTACTACCCATATGGGTATAAAATTGTGGGAATAAATTTATGTTGGTATAGATAGAGGTAGTGTTTAAAAGATAACAGAAATAAAAATTTGGGAGTTCAAAAAGATAAAAAGAATTGTAAATAACAAATATAATGTGAGTAGTGTAGATAAGATGATAGAGTATATTAACATGAATAAAGCTAAAGAACTATGGGGTCACTGATATACATACAAACACAGACAAGAAAAATTGTATGTTGGAGCAGATAAAGCAATAAAAATTGTGTATCATTATTTGATAAGAAATGACAATAAAGAAGAGTGGTGTTTATAAATCAAAATGCAAAGAATATAGCAAATTGTATCTAGGCAAGGACGTAAATTTGAATGCAGATTTTATGACAAAAAAAAAGGAGAAGGTAATAGATCAAGTGATTCATTAGCTGCTAGACATTTTGTGGAAGAGAATCACAAATGTGTTAATCTGCTTGAAAATTGTAAAATTTTAAAGGTAGTTAATGTGGATGAAAGAAGACTTAGTAGAAGAGTTAGAAATATTGAAAGAGAAAGGTTAAAATAATTTTATGAATATAAAAATTAAAGTGATAGGACTGTGAAATCCTTATGTATAGAAAAGACAAACTTACATAGAAGGTACAAGAAAGGAGTTAAAGTTCAGAACGGATGATTGACTTCACCCATGTGCAATAGATAGGATGTAGTTGAAAATGGCGTTTATCTTGTTTACGAAAATGTGGATGCCCTCACGTGGCAAGCAAGTGGTATACAGGAGTTGTCTTGTTATTTATATATTTTTCTGGTCTGATGAGCTGAAAGGCTCGACAACGCTAATTGGAAAATGTCTACAGAATGGGGTGCAACAGTTTAATTTCTGTTTATATATAGAAATTGTGACTTAATTAATTACTAAACAGCGCTATTGTGTATGCACGCGGGAGCTCAGTGTGGAATTTAAAACAGTTCTTTTTTACTTTTTAAGCACTTAATTTCAATACCTTATCCATTAAAAAAGAATAAAATATGGATTGTTTTGCAACATAAAGTTCTAGCAGTTTAAGTATATTTTGAAATTCTGGACATACTGAAAATCCGGATGGGGTCTGGTCATATTTTCTGAAAATGTATCATATTTTCAAGTTTCCGCTTAATAACCACTAATACAAATTAATCATTCAAGTGTTGGTGTTTTCACCATCATGTAGAGGATTTCAACAATGTAAATAATTGAAAAAAAAGTTACACTGTACATATTTTTTACATTACTGATAAGAAAAAAAATTAAATTGTCACCTGACTTGCAGGGCTGTGGTTGTTAACATTTATTATCATTTCAGTTATATGCTCCATGGTATTCTCTAATTGTGAATTTTTTGACTGTTAAATCTGTTACGTGAAGGTAACACAATTCTTCCACTGTTCTTTGTGAATTCTTTACATAGTATCTTGCATACATATTCCTTTAACGTCAGCTGTCTTGAAAGTCATGTTATTTTATGTTGGCTTAACCCTCAAATTAACTCACTTGGATTAAGTTCAGTGTGGTATGGAGGAAGTCACGGTCACCAAGTACAGAGTATATTAGAGAGTGGCCGTGTGTACAGAGTGCTGAAGGTGGTATAGTGATCGAAATTTTAAAAATTTACAATTTCTCGATCAAGTGGCACGCTCACACACTCGAGTTGACAGACACAAGTCCGGGTCGTAAATAAAGACGAATTAGGGACACGTCAGACCCGACGCCAGTGCGAAGACAATGATAAAAACGGCTGTGTACACGCCACAGTAAGAATCTAAGGAACGTCGTTGACAGCTCAAAGTTTGTTACAATTTACAGCACCTAGCGAACGAAACAAAGGTTTAGTCCGGCTGCCTGGTTACGCAGAAGTGAAATGGAACACATGCTGTGGGGGTGTGTTGTAACGTGCGCACATCAGAACGTTACACCCAGCAACAAAGGGTGCAGAGAAATCTCGACAAATATGTAAACAATAGAACTGACACTCAATGAATACTGGAGGTACGCACAGTCCAGCATTAAAACAAACCCTGACAGCTAGCTAAATTTACAACTAGAAAGCGTGGGATTCGTCCAGGGATGTCACCAACGAAGAGTTGATAATCGGCGGAACGAGCGAAGGGTAAAATGAACAATTGACCAAGACACTGCAGACTCTTAACAAAAGCTAAGTCAGAGTCCCTCGACAACGTCGAAACAAAGGTTGACAGACAGGCGAGAGAATTGCCGTAGTTTCTGAGAATAAGCACAACGTTCATCGCTGGAATATTCTGGGGATGTCGGCGACCAACCAGTGTTGGGCATCTTCCTAAAGAACTCGTGGAGAGAGTAAGAAAGACTCGAACGACGAATCGGGAAACCGATGACAGGATCCACAAGGTGGTAGGAATTTAAAGCAACCTATCAGTAACGAGATAAGGCGTAGAAATATAGAATTTGCCTTCTGGGTAGTATGTTTGATAAAAACTGTTTGCGAGGACGCAGAGCGGCAGTAATTCAGTAATACAGTTAGTAACACAGTAGTAAGACAGTTAGTAATAAAGTAGTTACGGCAGTAATACGGTAGAAGACGAGTAATAGTTGTTACAGTAGTTATGTAGCAAGACGGAATAATATAATAGTAGTTGGAGCGGTAATAACGGTAGTAATTGAAAAGGTTTACGCGACTTACCGAACTTTTAACTCAGTGAAATCGTAACCATGTCGTGGTCTTAAGTGAACTTAGACATTCGATTCAATCTCAATTATACAAAAAGTATATTCGACAGTTATATGAGTCCGATAAGCAACAGTGCGAATAGACATAACTATCGTTAAATATCAGTGCGTTCGTGACTCTAAACTACGACCGACACGCAACATAATAATACAAGTGAGTAACATTCCAAGAGTAAAACAGTGGGTGACAGTTCAAACACTATTCCATCATAATGATTCGCTATATTGAACATTTGAACTGAGTGAATCAACCCGAACACTATTACGCACATAGCATACACTACGTCCAAGATATATGAAATAGTTAATCATATGAACACGCACACAGCAAACTCTAAGAGTAAACCATTTTAATGACGATGTTAGCATCTTAACACTTGAACTCAAAACACTTGACACCAGCGGGGAGTACAACACCACACTATACATAACGAGAGTGGAAATTAGTGAAGTGTTCTTCAATTAACAGTGATTAGGATGTACGAGGAATCCACCAGCGGATGTCAGCTTACACCGATGGAATTTTGGATAAACCCTTTTGCAAGATAAGCCTTTATGTTTATTAAATCCTAGTGATACATATACTACTGCACTGTCTCATCTTTTCAAAGAGCTACTCCCGAGAGATTTTGTAAAGTTATATAAATCATAAATCTTATAATGTTAATATTAAAGTAATTCATCTGAGCATAATGAACGCATTTAGCTAGGGATAAAATATATTTGATTGTTTATTGTTTGTATATGTATATTATTATGTTGTATTTGAATGTACTGTATGTCTTGTTTGCAGGAAACTACGAAGGAATACTATTGTAATTTTGTTATTATTTTTTTTAATTATGTATTTGCATGACATAGTAATTTACTTAACCAACAATATAATAAATAAGTAATTATTATTTATATACTTAAATCTTGCGTTCATTATTGCAAATTAACCTTGACAGTTAATTTATCATGTTCCAAGTAATTTCATAAAGAGTCTCAGAGTTATGCTAATTATCAATGGACACAACCAAATCGACCATTGAAACGTCAGATTAACAGGCTCATACAAATCACATTGATTTGATAACTATATTGAGTCAAATCCGACGAGTATAATATACTTTTCTATATGTGTGTTAAATATTAATGTCAATTATAACCCTGTTTGATTACGTATAATTAGTATACGAATTTAATTAGACTCAATTTACCACTTTACAATTGAATAATTCGATAATAATTATAATTAGCATAATTACACTAAATATAAATGGCACGGCAAACATAATTAATCAATTAATTGCCAATTCCATTTATATAGATTAAATATAAATGGCGCCCATCGCATGGCAAAAGAGAGCAGGCAGTAGTAGTTAGATTAAGTAAAATAATATAATACGTAAGATATTTATAGTGTAAGGTTAGCTTGACTGGTAACTGGATGATAACGAGAAGTAAAGCTAAAATGGCTAGCGGTAGTTCGGACAGCATGGACTTTGACGTTAACAACCAGTTAGGCGTACCCGACAACGGAGAAGAAAACTCATCGGTCGAACCAAATATGACTGAGGAGACGTCAGAGGTCAGAGCGCGGGGACAGGAGTCCCAACAACCACAGGAAGAGGCGTCACTACGTTCACTGCTGATGGATTTCATGCGTACACAAAATGAAAGCTTCCAAGTAATTAATGAGAAATTCGATGAACATAACGAGAAGTTCGACAGACAGAGTGAAAAGCTCAACACACTAGAAGAAAAACTAGATAATCACAAAGAAGACGTCAAGCGACAGATGGCCGAACAGCTCGCGCAAATACAAGCGGAAATGCGTGACTACAAGACCAGTTGTGACGACAAAATAAGTGAAGTCCTGAAGAAACAGGAGGACACTATAAAAGGAATAAAGGATGACACCACTAAAAGGTTTGAAGAAATGTGGGAAACCCGGGAGTCGGACCGTCAAGAAGTCAAGAACCTCGCACAGAACACACAAACCAGTATAAAAAAAGTCCACAATAAGTTAGAATCACATATCAACAATAACCAGAAGAAACAAGAAGAATTAAAAACCGAAATATACCACACGCTTAGGCAGCAGCAATAAGAACTAGGAGAAACAAACAACACACTACAACAAAAAATCGAAGAAGTAGACGGCAGACAAAAGACGACTGAACAGAAACTTGACGAAAACGTCAAGGAGAAGACAACCCACATTCAAGAACTAAGGTGTCAATTAGAAAGACTGCGGCGACAGATAACCGAAGGGGAGTCTGGGCCAAACAGAACAGTCAACGGGCAAGTACAGGTGGAACTTAAGTACGACGGAACCGACAGATTCCCGATGGAGTTCCTGAAAGAATTGTCGGAGTTCCAAGAATTGTATTACGCAGATAATGACATCAAATGGATCGGTAAGCACTTAGAGAAGGACGCGTGTATATGGTGGCGCGTAATCTGGGACCAAATAACCACATTTGAAGAGTTCAAGGAGGCGTTCACGTTGAAGTATTGGGGATTAGAGCGACAAGACATCATTCGTGATAACCTCGAATACGGAAAATTTGAATGGCGCGGACCGGTTACGGCTATCCAGTATATTGAAAGAATCCTTTTAGAAAGCCGACAATTAACTCCCGCACTGACCGACCGGCAATTGATAAGGAAAATTTCTAGGCATTTTGGGAGAGATCTGCAGATCGCTGTGATCACACGCGGGATCACCACAATACCTAATTTTGAAGCCTTAATCACTGAGTATACAAGTATTCAGTCAGACAGTGGAAGCAACAGGCGGACGCAATATCGGTCAACTAATGAAAGGGAAAGCGGAACTAACGACCGACCAGGAGGGAGCTTTGTAAATAAAAACGAAGGTGACAGAAAACAAGTTTGGCAGGGGAGGCCACACGGTAACCGTTACGGAGACAAACAGTACAGTGGGATGAACACTGTTGAGTTCATTAACTCTAAGCCGAGCACGAGCCAGGCGACTGACGACAATAACTCAAGGACGAATACCGACCATAATGGCAAAAAAAAAACACCCCTGCACAGCGAACGACTTAGTTTTTGTCAACAAACACAACCTCACCAATAATGTCAGCATTTTATTACCAGACCTGAGGGATGACCTGCTACAAGAATACGACGAGGACATTAATAAACAAATATTAAAATGTCCCGAAATACTTATTAAATTCAACAATGACATTAAGGTTTCGGCACTTATCGACACCGGCTCTGTTATTAACGGGTTATCAGAAGAGTGGTTCAACGTAAATAAAAAGGACATTGAACCATATGAAATTTTACCTATGACAAATTCTCTCATCATTAGTGCTGTTGGGAATAAATCCAAATTAATCAGAAAGCAGATACTGTGCGACATTGAAATTGACGGGAACAAGAATGAATGTGTTTTCTTAGTTATACCTGATCTTATTAAGCAATGTATATTAGGAATAAGTTTTTTACAGGAGGTGGGATGTCGCATCAACATCGGTAATAAGAAGATAGAATTGACGAATGCAGCTGATGAAGAGGTGTGCGCCGTACCCATCATGAACATAGAACTACTAAATAATGGAGAAGAAGAAAAAATCCTGAGGAACATCGACGAGAAGATAGCAAGCATGGATTGTCAAGATGAAGAGATATTGGAACGATTGAGGGAAATACTCATAAATAACAGGAGAGTGTTCAGGGAATGCCCGGGGAGGATAGAAGGATATGAGCATGAATTTCAAGTCACGGACAGGACGCCCTACTTTCAACGGGGTTGGCCTGTACCACTTGCATATAAAGAAAAAGTAAAGGACGAGATTGACAGGATGCTGCGGTACGGAGTGATAGAACGATGCACGAGTCCGTTCATAAATCCACTCATCACAGTCATCAAAAGAGATGGAAGGGTCCGTTTATGCCTAGACGCAAGAAAGATAAACGGCGTTACGATTCCCGATTATGAAGGCGTTTCCCCGAAAACGAAATTTTGGCAAGATGTAGTGAGATGCGCTACCTATCTACCGTTGATTTGTCTAGCAGCTTTTGGCAAGTGCCATTGAAGGAAGAGTGCAGAAAGTATACCGCGTTCATGTATGAGGGAAGGTACTACCAATTCACCGTCACACCATTCGGCTTTAGTACCAGTTCGGTGGCACTGACACGCGGATTGGACACAGTTTTGGATGAAGATGTCAAGAGAAACACGCTAATATACCTTGACGATTGCTTATGTTATTCTAACAATGTTCAGACGCACCTAGCACATTTAGAGGCACTGTTAAACAATATCAACAAAACAAACTTGACCGTCAACCTCAATAAATCTCAGTTCTTCAGAAAAGAAATCTCGTATCTTGGATACCAACTGACGACACACGGCATCCAAGCTACGGAAGAGAAAGTGAAAGCTATTATGGATTTCCCGAAGCCCAAGAATCAGAACCAGTTAAAAGGTTTCTTAGGCCTCACTAATTTCTATAACCGCTTCACAAGTAAATATGCGGAGACCACGCAACCTCTCCATGAATTATTGAAGAAAGATCGCAAGTTTTTATGGACGGCTGAATTAGACGATTGCTTTGTCAGAGTCAAGAACTTATTTGTAGATGCTGTAGTTTTAAGATTTCCGCGCCCAGACGAGAGATATTACATACAATGTGATGCTAGTGATTACGCATACGGAGGACAACTTTATCAGCTTGATGAAGAAGGGGAGATTGGCGTGATTGCCTTCACGAGTAAAACATTCAAGGGTGCTGAGCGGAACTACTACACTACAGAAAAGGAGCTCTTAAGTATCGTTAGATGCTTAGAAAAATTCCGCATATATGTTCTCGGTCAACCGTTGACGATAATAACTGACAACAAGGCGTTGACGTTCCTAAACAAATGCCATTTGAATAATTCGAGGATTACGCGATGGATTCTCGCTGTGCAAGAATATAAGTTCGATATTATCCATTGCAAGGGCAAGGACAACATCGTTGCCGACATCTTAAGCAGGTACCCACACGATACGAAATTGGATGAAGTTCAAGACAATACGGATGAATATTTGGTCAATCACTTCACCGTTAAGATGAAACTCGAAGTACGGAAATTAATCCAAAATATTGGAAAACACCAAATAGAAGATGACAAGTTTAAGACAATCATTAATAAAATTAAGGAGGGAAGTTTAGACCCAAATTTAAATAAATTTTATAAATACGTCAATGACAAATTATGTAGGCGACAGCGGAATGAATGGAAGCTATATGTTCCTAGCAACATATCTGGGGACATAATCGCTGAAATCCACCAAATGTTCGGACATTTAGGGACGAAGAAGTGTATGAAAATGCTCCAGGAACATTTCACGTTCGACCGGATGTTGAAGAAAGTCAAAACTTATATACAAACATGCGACGTTTGCCAGAAGTGCAAAGACACCAACAACAAAGAGCTATTTGGTGGCACACGCGCTGTGATACCTACAGCAAAAGGAGATCTGGTAAGCACAGACTATTATGGACCCCTACCGACAGGAACGGGTGGTGTTAAATATTTACTAGTAATAGTGGATAATTTCACAAAATACGTTAAATTATTCACCCTCCGAAGAGCAACAACCACTACGACGTTGCGGAGGATAAAATCTTATTGTGAACAGTTCGGACGTCCAAGGGCCATTTTGACGGACAACGGGACACAGTTCACCTCCAGAAAGTGGGTCGACGGTTTAAAGGAGTTGAACATCCAACCGAAGTTTACCGCAATACGAAACCCTTGTACTAATCTTGCCGAGAGGATTAACCGGCAACTTGGGAACTTGTTTCGAATTTTCGTGAGTGACCGACACACTAAATGGTCCCAATACATAAAGACAATCGAAGCGTGTCTGAACGAGGTGTACCACGAGACAATCGAAATTACCCCTCATGAAGCACACCTCGGTACGAGACCTACACGAGCATGGGAACAATGCTTGGACAAGGGGATCATTAGCAGTGAAGGGAAGCGCGAGAATAACATATTTGTGAAAATCTAGGAGAAGAGAGAGAAGCACTCGAAGCGCTGCAACGAGAATAAGAAGATAACGAAGTTTTCAATTGGCGACAAGGTATTGGTAAGAACATACCATCAATCAGACGCCATGTTGAGAAAAATCGACAAGTTTTTCGAACTATTTTCAGGACCGTATAAGATCAACCGTATCATCGGCGAGGCCACGTATGAGCTCGTGGAATGCGATAGCGGAAAGGTACGAGGAAGATTTAACATACGACAAATTAAGGCGTATCATGAACCGGCGAAAGAAGTACGGATTACACAAGAAGGTAGTAATGACTCCGGCTGGTAGATGACTGCAAAGCGGAATATGTAAATCATGTAATTTGTTTGCGCGGCCAGTCCAGCTAACCAAATAATGATGTACATTTTACTGTACTGTGTTTAATTCATACTTCAATATTAATCGTGTTTGTGATCACCATGTATTCATTATTTACTATGCCAATTAGGTATTTAAACATCAATATGTATAAAGTAATTTGATAACGTGTACCATGTATCAAAGGGACATTATGATACAATGATACAGGACATTAAGGACATTAATAATTGTGAAATAATAACTTGATAAAATGTAGTGATTCGAGTAATTTGCTTATGCAATTAATAATTTAAATATGAAACAATCGTTTTGTAACTTTAGGAATAAGCGTCTAGGTATACATCATGAGGTGTGATGAATCCTTAATTGTTTAATTAATATGCATATTTCATTTATTAATGTAATCGTTTATAATATGTCACAAGTTAATCCTATGTATATATTTATTTGTTGGTAACTATAGTCATGAGATACTAGTAATGAATTAAAAATATTTTGTTGTTATACGATTCATCGATGTATGATCGATTGATTTAATTGCTAGCTAATGTTCAGCTAATTTAATACGTTATATAGGTATAACGAAAGAATGTAGACGATGACAAAACAAACTGTCTAATGGGCAGATGTAAATATCTTAGTTCAATTATTTACATGAAATAATATTGTATAATCCGCATATAAACGGATAGAATGTAGAAAATGCGTTCATTTCACTCAGATGGGCGGCAATAAATTCATATGATCATGTAAGACCACAAGGTAGGGAATAACTATTAATTGCTCCATATGTGAGATATATGTCATTCAACCACGTCCATTCCAAAGCAGACGTCCACGACTGGGACAGAGCGCAGAAATTGGATCAGATGTCTCCTGTTAATCCATCATCCAATCCAATTTGGGGACAATATAGTGATCGAAATTTTAAAAATTTATAATTTCTCGATCAAGTGGCACGCTCACACACTCGAGTTGACAGACACAAGCCCGGGTCGTAAATAAAGACGAATTAGGGACACGTCAGACCCGACGCCAGTGTGAAGACAATGATAAAAACGGCTGTGTACACACCACAATAAGAATCTAAGGAACGTCGTTGACAGCTCAAAGTTTGTTACAATTTACAGCACCTAGCGAACGAAACAAAGGTTTAGTCCGGCTGCCTGGTTACGCAGAAGTGAAATGGAACACATGCTGTTGGGGGTGTGTTGTAACGTGCGCACATCAGAACGTTACACCCAGCAACAAAGGGTGCAGAGAAATCTCGACAAATATGTAAACAATAGAACTGACACTCAATGAATACTGGAGGTACGCACAGTCCAGCATGAAAACAAACCCTGACAGCTAGCTAAATTTACAACTAGAAAGCGTGGGATTCGTCCAGGGATGTCACCAACGAAGAGTTGATAATCGGCGGAACGAGCGAAGGGTAAAATGAACAATTGACCAAGACACTGCAGACTCTTAACAAAAGCTAAGTCAGAGTCCCTCGACAACGTCGAAACAAAGGTTGACAGACAGGCGAGAGAATTGCCGTATTCTGAGAATAAGCACAACGTTCATCGCTGGAATATTCCGGGGATGTCGGCGACCAACCAGCGTTGTGCATCTTCCTAAAGAACTCGTGGAGAGAGTAAGAAAGACTCGAACGACGAATCGGGAAACCGATGACAGGATCCACAAGGTGGTAGGAATTTAAAGCAACCTATCAGTAACGAGATAAGGCGTAGAAATATAGAATTTGCCTTCTGGGTAGTATGTTTGATAAAAACTGTTTGCGAGGACGCGGAGCGGCAGTAATACAGTTAGTAACACAGTAGTAAGACAGTTAGTAATAAAGTAGTTACGGCAGTAATACGGTAGAAGACGAGTAATAGTTGTTACAGTAGTTATGTAGTAAGACGGAATAATATAATAGTAGTTGGAGCGGTAATAACGGTAGTAATTGAAATAGTTTACGCGACTTACCGAACTTTTAACTCAGTGAAATCGTAACCAAGTCGCGGTCTTAAGTGAACTTAGACATTCGATTCAATCTCAATTATACAAAAAGTATATTCGACAGTTATATGAGTTCCGATAAGCAACAGTGCGAATAGACATAACTATCGTTAAATATCAGTGCGTACGTGACTCTAAACTACGACCGACACACAACATAATAATACAAGTGAGTAACATTCCGAGAGTAAAACAGTGGGTGACAGTTCAAACACTATTCCATCATAATGATTCGCTATATTGAACATTTGAACTGAGTGAATCAACCCGAACACTATTACGCACATAGCATACACTACGTCCAAGATAGATGAAATAGTTAATCATATGAACACGCACACAGCAAACTCTAAGAGTAAACCATTTTAATGACGATGTTAGCATCTTAACACTTGAACTCAAAACACTTGACACCAGCGGGGAGTACAACACCACACTATACATAACGAGAATGGAAATTAGTGAAGTGAAGTGAAGTGTTCTTCAATTAACAGTGATTAGGATGTACGAGGAATCCACCAGCGGATGTCAGCTTACACCGATGGAATTTTGGATAAACCCTTTTGCAAGATAAGCCTTTATGTTTATTAAATCCTAGTGATACATATACTACTGCATTGTCTCATCTTTTCAAAGAGCTACTCCCGAGAGATTTTGTAAAGTTATATAAATCATAAATCTTATAATGTTAATATTAAAGTAATTCATCTGAGCATAATGAACGCATTTAGCTAGGGATAAAATATATTTCATTGTTTATTGTTTGTATATGTATATTATTATGTTGTATTTGAATGTACTGTATGTCTTGTTTGCAGGAAACTACGAAGGAATACTATTGTAATTTTGTTATTATGTGTTTTAATTATGTATTTGCAGGACATAGTAATTTACTTAACCAACAATATAATAAATAAGTAATTATTATTTATATACTTAAATCTTGCGTTCATTATTGCAAATTAACCTTGACAATTAATTTATCATGTTCCAAGTAATTTCATAAAGAGTCTCAGATTTATGCTAATTATCAGTGGACACAACCAAATCGACCATTGAAACGTCAGATTAACAGGCTCATACAAATCATATTGATTTGATAACTATATTGAGTCAAATCCGACGAGTATAATATACTTTTCTATATGTGTGTTAAATATTAATGTCAATTATAACCCTGTTTGATTACGTATAATTAGTATACGAATTTAATTAGACTCAATTTACCACTTTACAATTGAATAATTCGATAATAATTATAATTAGCATAATTACACTAAATATAAATGGCACGGCAAACATAATTAATCAATTAATTGCCAATTCCATTTATATACATTAAAGTGGGTTTAATTCATCAGTAGACAGTGGTTCCCAACCTTTCCAGACCCACGTACCACTTTGGTCTTCTGCGTTCATTTCGAGTACCACCACAACTTAAACTTTGAACAAATAATCTAATGAAATATTACCACAAAATGTTTAGGTTGTGTTTTTATAAGGGTAATCATTTTAAATCATGTCTGATGAAAATTTATTGTTGTTTTCAACACAAGTTTTTATTTATTTTCTTTTAAGTAAATTGTTTTTCCTAACTAGGCCATCTTGCATACCACCTTGGATCCCTCCGCATACAACTACAACAAAGGTGGCAGACAACCCAAGCACAAGTCATAGTGCCAGGCGCTTATAGCACATACGTTGTTTCTTACATGAGTAAATAAAGTAATTGCAATAATTTTGATTTTCATTACTTTTAAAAGACTATATTGAACGGAGTTTGCAATGAATAACATAATTAGCAATTTGTAAACACCATAAAGTAAGAATGCTGTGTAAGCAACACAATATTGAAAATAATTGTAAAGCTGTATTTTGTGATACGTTCGAATAATACATGGTTGTTTTTTGCTGCTTTTGTTGTGCCTCAGGCGATGGAGAAAAAAACTTATAAAGATCCAGATGGAGATGTTAGCCTGCCTTCCACCAGTCACCAGGTTTGTGTAACAATTGTATTTATATAAACCTAATATTAACCTGTGTTTTGTGATACTAAATTGCATGATCTACTATCAGTTTAGGCCTTGTCTTACTTTGTCATGGTTTTCTTCCAATGTATGCCATGTTAGGTTTTTTGTCATACTGTGGATTCCGATAGTGTAAAAGATAATTATAAAAAAGTGAATTCACTGTACCTATTTTGAGTGGAGTGGGTGCTTGTCTGCACCTGTCATGCGCTGAGTCAGTCACTTCAAAGTGTTTTGCATGATCTCGTTATTGTGCAGTGTTGTGGGCATATGTGTTATATAAAATGTATATGTTTATATTTGTTTATGGTATTAATTTCAGTACACCATAAATATATGTTTGAGTACAGATACTTTAGTGTTGTTCCGAATGGTTAGTACATCTGTTAGTAAAGCTAGTGGAAAAACAAAAACATGTTTTTGACAATTGAAACTAAGTTAGAGATTTTGAAAAGATTATCTAAAGGTGAAATTGGGACAGCTGTTTCTAAAATCTACAATGTGGGAACTTCAACCATATGTGACATTAAAGCGCAAAAAGATAAACTGGAAAAATATGTCAAAAAATTGGATTCTGAAGAAGGATCACAAAACAGAAAAACATTGTGGATGGGCAACAACACAGGTGTGGAAGATGTCATTTATATGTGGTTTACTCAGAAGCTTCTGTGGACCTATTTCAGGCTCTGTGTTGTGTGAAAAGGCACTAGAATTCAATAAATTCTTGAATGGGTCCGCAGATTTCAAAACTAGTGTGGTTACATAATTTTAAATAATGGCACAGGATCCCAGAATTAGAAATTCAAGGAGAAAAATTATATTCGGACCTTGGTGCTGCTCTTAAACATTCAAACTAAAATTTCCTGATATGGTTGTTAAAAATTGTTTCAGCAGGGACGATATGTACAGTCCTGACAAATGTAAACTGGCTTTCTCTTGTATAAAAAATCTCCTGCTTCCTACCGTGAAACCTCTGCCCTGGTTTTAAAGTAAGGAAAGACAGTGACTGCATTGGTTTGTGCTTACTTACATCTCGTGCACTGCAACTGTTAGTGATAGGAAAAAGTAAAAGGTCACGTTGCTTCAAAAATGTTTCAAGACCCTTCCCTTAATATATAAGTCTCAAAAAAAGCATGGATGTCATCTGATATTTTTAAGGACTGGTTTGAAAATAACTTCATACTAAGTGTGAAAATATTTTGTAAAGAACAAAATAAAACAGGAAAAGTGCTCCTCATTATTGACAATGCCCTAACACACCCATCCCTTGAAGTGTTAAATCAGCATTGATAAAAATTTTATTGTTCAATTTCTTCCCTCAAATGTGACCAGGCTTCCCCCAATGCTTCTCCAACCTATGGACCAGGCCGTCATTGAAAAATTGAAAAGAATGTACCGGAAACAGCTTCTCTGGTGTCTCTTATTAGCTGTGTCTCATTTCATTTTTGACAGAATTCTCTTCATCGCTTTGTTTGTCCGCCCGCAGTTTGTTCCACCCATTCTTTAAGTTTTCTTTGATAGGGTTTTCTAAGTGTCAGCCAACGTATACATATGGTCCTTAACGTTGATTTTCTTAATGAATTTGATAATCATGTGGAAGATTTGTACTTGCATGCAGAAGAACGGATGTTAGAAGAGATGGCAAAAGGAAGGGATGCGGGTTGAGTTGACCTATCGTTGTGTTTTCATATGTAAACAAAGGATGAGTCAATGGAGGGGGTGCTGTGGGAAGGGAGAGACCCCATTCCACTCGCAGAGAATTGGAACGTGAACAAATATCTGAAAATCTGAACAAAAATGTGGAACCTGCCGATCGCCTGTGTCGAATGCACCTCTCCATACACTCCCAGCACTGTTTTAGTAATTTGGTTACTTCAGTAAATCACTAAACAGCACTATTGTGTATGCAGAGGGGAGCTCAGCATGTTATTTAAAACTGTTCTTTTTTACCTCTTAAGCACTTAATTTCAATACCTTATCCATTAAAAAAGAATAAAATGTGGATTTTCTGTCATAAATTTCTATCAGTTTTAAGTATATTTCGAAAATCCGGATGGGGTCTGGTCAATTGATTCGTATTTTCAAGGATCCACTTAATAACCATTAATACAAATTAATTATGCAAGTGTTGGCATCTTCGTCATGTAGTGGATTTCAACAATGTAAATAATTGAAAAAGAAAGTTGCACTGTACACATTTTTTACATTACTGATAAGAAAAAATATTAAATTGTCAACTGTGCAGGGCTGTGGTTGTTAACATGTATTATAATTTCAATTATATGCTCCATGATATTCTCTAACTGTGAATTTTTTGACTTTTAAATCTTTTATATGAAGTAACACAATTCTTCCACTGTTCTTTGTGAATTCTGTACATAGTATCTTGCAGACATAGTACTTTAACGTCAGCTGACTTGAAAGTCATGTTATTTTGTGTTGGCTTTAATCCTCAAATTAGCTCATTTTGATTAATTCCCAGAGGTATTGAGGAAGTCGAGGTCAGCAAGTACAGAGTATATTAGAGAGTGGCCATGCGTACAGAATGCTGAAGATGAGTTTAATTCAATATACCAGTGGTTCCCCAACCTTTTCCAGACCCACGTATCACTTTGGTCTTCAGCGTTCATTTCGAGTAAACTTTTACTCTATCCCTGTAAAATTTACAGACGCATTATTTTATCAAAAACCCGATGTCCATAAATTTTACATCTGTGACTTCATGCGTATTTAACGGCATTTGTACAAAACATTTACGGGCGTGTTTTTGTGCTTGTACTTTGTAGTTGTCAATTGAATACACAGACAGCAGCACAATAACAGTTTTCTGCTCTGTGATTTGTGACTTTGATCTAGATACTTAAAATTAATCCCACCTACAGAGGAAATAAATAGTGTATCATTTTATGAAAATAGAAGGTCCAATCTTTAATTTCACTTGTAATTTGTTGTTTTTAACAAATCTTGCTATTAAAAAAAGTAGGGAAAAATGTGGAAAACAGCCAGGCTGCTGGGACATGCCTGTGCTGAAATGGCCAGAGTTGAAAGTGTTAATGAATAATCAAATGAAATATTACCACAAAGCGTTTATGTTGTGTTTTTGTAAGGGTAATTATTTTAAATCACATCCAATGAAAATTTATTGTTGTTTTTAACACAAATTTTTATTTTTTTAAGTAAATACTACAACGCTCCTTTTATCTAACACACTTATCTAATATTTTGAATGTTAGATAAAACGGTACTTACCCGTGAGATTACTTTACCTGGGCGCCAGAACAAATCCCAGATACTAATGACACGGTTCCAGCTTAGCTCAGAGCATAGAGAACAAATTCTCAGGATTCGTTCAGTGATTGTGGATTCAAGGGGAATCGTTATAAATAACACTTTAAAGTTTTGCTTAAGTATGTTTAATTAACGTTTTAATTATTTTTAAATTTCTTGAAAATGTTAATTGTAGGACTTATTGCTACCCTAACTCTTATAATTAACGAGTGAGTGTGAAAAGTAAAGATTAAGACGTTCAAACGACCTATTGCTCTTATCTGGTTTAATTAAGAGATTGATATCTCCCAAACCAGTGATAAAGAACAGGTCTACAATAATTTGCACGTCCAATACTACACCTCACTTTCCATTCTACACTCCTATACTATGTTATAGCTAACCTTACACATTAAATACAAAGTGTGCGATTCTTAGTGTCTTTTAAAAATTGTTTATTGCTTTTTATTATTTGTTTAGTACTTATTTCATTGATCGATGAATCTATTTCTTACTGTTTGATGCGTCGACCGAAGATAGGAATCCGTAGAGGTCCTCCTTTCGATGGTTTAACCCAGAAGAAATGATGTTGATCAATCCGGTAGAAAGATGCTCTGGCAATTACAGATGCTGTAGCTTTCTGTTGCTCAGGTCACTTCACGGCTGATTACAAATTAATTAATTAATAATTTAACTAATTAATGTGTTGTTGAACTGTAGTAGTTCCTCTACTGCGGACTACTTCTCGAATTTTAAACTTAAATACACTTTTGCGTGATTGTAAAATTTCTGCACGTAATTTATATACGACTAGCGCATTGAAGATTCGAACGAAGAGTAACGCTACCCCTCGGTTTGAGTTGGCGTCTGTTTTAAATACGGGCTTTTGATTGGTTTTTCAAATAAATCATACGTTTTTCCAGTCTCGACAATCTCTAACAGGTCGAGCAAACACCCCATGACAGGTTTGAAACGGCAGAGAATTTCTAGTCAAAATCGTACTTCCTGTATTTGCAAATTGATTGATTACAGGTATTTGCAAATGTGTTTTCAAAGATCTGACCACAGAATATTGTTGCTTAGGTCTGTGTGTGTGTGTGTGTGTCTGTGTGTCTGTGTGTGTGTGTGTGTGTGTGTGTGTGTGTGTGTGTGTGTGTGTCTGTCTGTCTGTGTGTGTGTGTGTGTGTGTGTGTGTGTGTGTGTGTGTGTGTGTGTGTGTGAGAACACCTAATTCCTACATAGCATAATTCTCTTGTTATTCCTTTTGGCGTTCGTCTTCCGTATAACTTCTTCAATTGTTAATTATATTAACTGAGATTGCGGCTACTTATAAAGCTTCACTTGCTGAACACAATGCTGTTTTCAGAATTGCTGTATATTTATTAGTTTTGAAGTTATTGCAGGTTGAACTGATAATTTGAATTGAGTAAAGTTTCATGTTCGTACCGGTAGCGGATGTCGCTGTGACGAGATTAGAGTGAGATGGCTGCGATTGTACGCTCTCTCTCTCTTGCTTACGCTGATATACTCGTACAGTATAACACTTTCATATAACGCTCAGATAGGATGCTAATATGAATCGTTATAATACTTTTTTCCTACCTAGGCACTCTTGCATACCACCTTGGATCCCTCCGTGTACCACTACAACAAAGGTGGCAGGCAACCCAAGCACAAGTCATAGTGCCAGGCCCTTTAAGCACATACATTGTTTCTTACATGAGTTGAAAAAGTAATTGCAATAATTATGATTTTCATTACCTTCAAAAGACTATTGAAGAATGTAGTTGGAAATGAATAACATAATTAATTAGCAATTTGTAAACACCATGAAGTAAGAATGCTGTGTAAGCAACACAATATTGAAAATAATTGTAAAGCTGTATTTTGTGAAACATTCGAATAATACATGGTTGTTTTTTGCTTTTGTTGTGCCTCAGGCAATGGAGAAAAAAACTTATAAAGATCCAGATGGAGATGTTAGCCTGCCTTCCACCAGTCACCAGGTTCGTGTAACAATTGCATTTACATAAACCTAATATTAACCTGTGTTTTGTGATACTTAAATGTGTGATGTACTATCAGTTTAGGCCTTGTCTTACTTTGTCTTGTTTTTTTTTTCCAACGTATGTTGTGTTAGGGTTTTTGTCATATTGTGGATTCCGATAGTGTATAAGGTAATTATAAAAAAGAGAATTAACTGTACATATTTTTTACATTACTTGTGCAGTTTTAAGGTTACCAAAAATTATTATGGCTTTTGCCTTTAACTCCATGTAATGTTAAATTTGACGTTTTTAAATATAGTATCTTAAAAGTAAGAATCTTAAAAAAGATGCTATAGAAGGAATAAATAGCTTTTAAACTATCGAATTTTCTCTAAATTCGTTTTAGAATACGATATGTACTGTTTTCTGGAAAGTGTTAAAAATACCTTAGGATGAAAAAATATACTGTAGTGCACAAATTGAATGTATTGTATTTATGTACAGAAAATTGTACTAATTCACAAACACAATAGAAAATACAATTGTGTACTTTATCTATTGATAAACTGTACAGTTCAACCAAAAATTTACTTAAAGTAGTGTGTAATGTTCTTTTGCTTTAATGAACGTTTGTGTTATTTTACTGCGGGATCTCATAAACGTGTACACTTTAGTCACTTCAATACAACGTGGGACAGCTGCTTCCTGAATATCATAATCTGTGTCAGAAGTGTCATCTACTGTAGTCTGTCTGGCTTGACGAGCATGCCTCCACAATTTCTTCTTCACTTATGATCTTATGACCCATATCATAGTCCCTAGTTATCAAAGGTGAAACTTCACTTTTTTAAACCTCAGCATAACTCTCTAACCGATGACAATTTGTACAAAATCAGTGTCGTCATTTATAATGCTGTTGGTGGGTTTTTGTCTTTCTAAATTCAGCTGTTTTTCTTCTTCTGGGGTGCGAGGCCACAGGTTTTTCCAACTTTTCTAGAGTGTTGACCATTAAATTTCTTCACACAATTCTGCAACCAGATAAATAGAGAACACTTTAAATGTCACTTACTTAAGAAGATGCACAAGATTGACTGATGGTTCTGCTTTTTGTTTTTCCAGAAGTTACCTTTATTTTGTAGCGCAGCTTTAGTGCGTTAATCATGCCTTGATCCATCGGCTGCAATAAGTCCATGATGTTTTAGTGGTAAATGTCTTGCAAAAATGTTTCCAGTTTATTAATTCTTCTCCAGGATGGCTTAGTGCAGTGCTTATAAACAGCACTGCTTTCTCTGGTAACTGTTGGGACTTTGGAAAAATTTTGTAACGCTGGAAACAAATTTATAAAGAAACCATTCTTTAAATATAACACCGTGGTAATTTCTGTGACATGGTAAATAATTGTAAAGCTGTATTTTGTGAAACATTCGAATAATAGATGGTTGTTTTTGTTTTTGTTGTGCAGAAAATAACTTATAAAGATCCAGACAGAGTTGTTAGCCTGCCTTCCACCAGTCGCCAGGTTCGTGTAACATTTGCATTTACATAAACCTAATATTAGTGTATTTTGTGATACTAAAACGTATGATGTACTATCAGTTAATGCCTTGTCTGACTTTTTTTTTCAATGTATATGCTGTTAGGTTTTTCGTCATAGTTGGATACAGATAGTGTAAAAGGTAATTAATAAAAGTGAATTCACTGTACATATTTTTTTTACATTACTTGTGCGGTTTTAAGGTTACAAAAATATTATATCTTTTGCCTTTAACTCCATCTAATGTAAATTTGACATTTTTAAATATACTAGAGTTTCTTTATCCGGACTTGATGGGACTGAGCCTTGTTAGGATCATCAAAAATCCAGATTACCTGGAAATCCTACAAAATTCAATTTAAAACTTGACTGCACTAAGAATAATCTTAAAGATGTTATAAAAGGAATAAATAGCTTTTAAATTAAAGATATAAATGATCTATTGATAAACTGTACAGTTCAGCCAAAAATTTGATTTTTTGAACTTGCTTAAAGTAGTCCATAATGTTCTTTTGGTTTAATGAACGCTTGCGTTATTTTTCTGCAGGATCTTGTAAACGTGTCGCAGCCAACAGTTCAATGGTTGTTATATGTCATCCTTTTTTCCAAAGTAGGTTATCAACACCTCAGCATCAAGATCACGCAGCTTTAGTGGTTCATCATACCTTGATCCATCAGCTGCAATAAGTCCATGACGTTTTTTAGTGGTAAATGTCTTGACAACAAAACTGTTTCCAGTTAGTAATTCTTCTCCAGGATAGCGTAGTGAAGTGCCTGTAAACCCACTACTTTCTCTGGTAACCGTTGACACTTAAAAACATTTTTTTACACTGGGAACAAATTTTTATAAAGAAACCAATCTTTAAATATAACACTGTCCATCTATTGTAATTTCTGTGACACTTACTGTGCTGCAAAGGTGTTTGACGATTTAAATACTCTGGGCTTAGCTGATTTGCCAGTCAATGAAAGTGGCATTTTGAATGTACTGGACACATTACTGCATGTAAGCAGGGTTACTCTTTCCTTCTTTACTTAGTGCCCTTTCACTGCAGAATTAAATTTTGAGGCTGATGTTTTTTCATGTAACATTTTGTAGTTTAAGACAGGTTCATTGGGATTAAAAATCTGGGTGGTCGGTAGATTCTTATTTCTCATAAATTTTTCAAATTTTATTTTATTACCAGTGACAAGTGACAGTGTCCCATGGTAGAATTTTGCCACTTACATTACACTAAGTTCACAGATTCTGTGCCTTTCTTTTCATGTTTCATCTTTACAACCAGCCTACACTTGCAATTAAAAACAGTTCACCGATTAATTTTTCATGAAGTGTTAGTGCCATTGTACTGTAGGCCTGCTATTGGACACCCATTTCTTATCATTGGCAAAATCAAATATTCAGAGCCACATCTAAATTTTCTTTCTTTAGTGTACTTCTATTACACTTGAAACTATCTTTATTCACCATTTTCTCACAAAAATCCTGTAGTTCTTTATGATTTTTCTCTATTCGGGTAGTTCGTTTCCCCACTCTCAACTGTAGCACAATTTTGTTATTTTTCACCCTTATCAATACGATATATTGTGTGAAGTTTTTGTTCCATTGTTAGTCACATTCTTAAGGTTAGTCACTTTTGAGCACACAGCACAAATAAGCAGTTGCTATATCATATATGGTGGATGTATTAGGTACAGAACACATGTATGCCACAGCTATCCAAGACGAAGTTCAAGTGTACGGAACAGCCACCTCGACATGCTCCAGTGGTCGCAGAGTCCGGGCGAACCCGATGACTGCCTGATGCCTGCATATTACCTTGATTAGCAATCTCACACTATGCAGGACTGGAACCTCCTAGATATATATTTTTGGAGGGGTGGAACGATGTTTGTAATTTTTGTTGGACTCCGGACTTCGAAGAGATCCGCAACAACAGAATGGGGGAGACTTCAGAGACCTTTCGATTTGGAGGCAGGAATTGCCCGGCTACAACGCATTGCCTCGGATTTCTCCGTATTGATTGGCATTCTCCACTTCCTTAGCCGATCCGGAAGCAGGGTGAGCTGACGTTGCACCAGGCCAGCAGTGTAACCGAGGTTAGCCGAACTGACATGACATATGGTGTCATCTGCATAGAGCGAAAGAGTAAATCCAGGCTGTACAGGCAGATCATTTGTGTACACCAGGTACAGAATGGGGCCTAGGACAGAACCGTGAGGAATGCGTGTGCCAGTCGCAAAGATACGATTGCAGAAGATAAAAAAAGAGGCAGGTAATAGGGACTGGGCCAGATTGTAGAGAAGGCCCTACGTTGAGCAAGACTGCGACAGTGGACTGAAGCTTGTTCTCAGCGTCCGTCAGTTGTGTAATGTCCCAGACGAGTTGACGGATTGTTTAATGCTATCTGTGAAAGCTGAACTGCTGCTGCCGAATGAAACCATCCTGCAGGGAGCATACTGACTATGCAGGAGCCACTCGAACACCTTCGAGATGACTGGCAGAAGAGGTATATGACAGTGATTCACGGGAAGCATACACAGTTTACAAGGTTTTGAGATCATGCTGATATTCGCACGCGCACGTTTTCACAGGCTGGGGAAGTAATGGAGGCGGAGACATCCATTGAACTACTCGTGAACCAGTGCGATGAGATGTAGGGGGGGGGAGTGCTGAAGCACTGCTACACTAATACAATCCTCGTCGAGGGCCCGGTTAGGGCAAAGTCGACTAATAGCTGATACCACATCGGCCTGGTTGAACGGTACTGTGGAGTCAGCAGGAGGACGGGAAAAGCAGCCAGAAAGGAAGTCTGTGACCACGGCCGAATGGTCAGGGTCACCGACATCTCTGTGGCTGGTAAAGAGCCACAGCTATCAATACACAACTAAATGTGAAAGCAAATATTCAGTAAGAGAATGTTGGTGGGACGAATTACTCATTACCAAAAAATGAATACATGGCCGGTTTCTGTTTTACTTGTACAGTCTGTTGTATTACAGCAGGCTTAAGTACATTCTGCTCTGCAAGTTTCATTATGTTCTCAACAGTACGCTCATAGCAGCTAAGTAACAACAATCACCAATGCAGCACATTGCACTAAAAATTCGTCTATTTTTGTTTATGAACATGAATTTCATATAGTAGTTGGCGGAATGCTCATGCATACCAGCACATTCATGCACAGTATCAAAACTACAATTTTTTAACACCCTCTACTATATGTTCGTTTTGGTAATTTTTGTTCTTTGGATCTTTTCTTGTCCAGATTAGAGGTGTCCAGATTATCGAGACTCTTCTATATATATTTAATTCTCTGGTGAGACTTGAGCAGATAGAAAAAAACTGTTAAATTATAGAATACTTAGATTGAACTAAACTTCACTGTAAATACCCTGAGCGAGAATATTTAAAGGGACAAACAAATCCCTTTAGGGAAGAAGGATAGACACAAAATCAGGGATTGCTTACATATTAGATAGAACTGGTAGATTGTCTGGGAGGGAAGTGTGTTCTGATCTCTTATCCTTCACATCCATGACATACATTGTGTACGTCACAGATTTTGCGTAGCCCATTACCAAACATATGGTGTGTATGTCATAACTGGATTAGTGCTGTTGCTTCTATTTTTATCTGGTACATATCTCCTGTCTACAAATATGATGCTGGTAAAGTTTGACCTTCGTTTATTTTTTGTTGGTGTGAGCTGTCAAGTGGTTGGGGGGTGATGCATATTCAGTGTGCAGATTTTACCTTACAAGCGTTGTGTATTACTGCCCATACTTAGTGCATTGCTTGTCATACTATGAGAGGTTTCTTATGTTGCCTGTTTCTAAGTGATATTTTTAATTTTGTTCGTAACATATATTTTATTTTTTACCTTATAGTGGAGTATGAAAGCAGCCAGTGTGAAGAAGACAAAAGCTAAGTGACAGAAGAGGTTGAACTGGAATCCAAAGAGTGATTTTTTCAGATACTTCAGATCGCATAGTGTAAAAACAGCCGTAGATGGTTGGACTTTTGTTACCCATTTTCTTGAAACATCCCTGAAGAAATATCAAACAGTTTGATATTCATCATGTCTTATTGATGTTAACTGCTGTTTACTATTTTGAAATCTTTAAAAAATATTTCCCTTACTTGTGCCATTGGACTAATGGGAGCCACCAAGTATACTTTTAGTTTAAGGTCATTTTTTCTATTGCCTTCCTTTTAAATTATGTATAGCCATTTTGTTTTTTCTCATTTACATTGTAGTTACTTTCAGTAATTAAAGTTTTGTGAGGCAGACCAATTAAACTAGAAGTTGCTTTACTTAAAAATATTACCTTACTCGCCTAATTAGTATGTTTCATGTTTTTGTGCACTTTTCAATGGTGCGTTCATTTCAGCATGTTAAAAAATTTTCCTTGCCATTAGGAACAAGTCTGTACAAAGCAGACAGATATTAATACTGATATAAGTACAATTTTATTTTTAGTAAGCGTTATGTTTATAGTAGTAACCGAGGAAATGTATTTAGCTCTTTGGAAGTCGTTAATTTTCTTTTGTATTTACCATAAATAAAATAGTTTGAAACATTTTTTGTAATTAAAATAAATGTAACCATTATTGAAAAACTGTTGTGGACTTGAAAATGTTCTGCAATTTTTAATTAGGAAGTCAGGAATTTTGAGTGTCGCTACACAATTACCATGGTTAGATATATTGAACTTGTGTAATACTGTCTGCTTGTTGTGAAATAGATGCTTAGGTTGGTATCTGTAACAACTACAACGAAGAACGGTGGCTTTCATGGTTGCTGGGCTGTTAGGTCATGGCCCATCATTATTAAAAAATGGTTATTGCACAGTTGGTCCATGATAAAACTATGTAACAAACGTAACAAGATTCATAGTAAAACTGAAACCAGATGTTTGCTACAGTCTTCGCCACATCTTCAATGTGATAACTTTCATTATTTTCACCAATTACTAAAAGACAACTGTATTCTCAACATTATTATTAATTCACATAACACTTACCTTTTCTGGGTCCAGGATTCTTTTACACGAACTCACAGTCTGTAAGAGAGGTTAATGGGTTCGTTACGTAATAAACACACTCTTTGACTATATTAATTAGCTCTGTTTATTATTCAATTTCAACATTTGGTTTACTTTTCCTTTAAATTTACTTAGTATTCATTTTCGTCTCAAAACTATTACTGTTTATCTCGATTATCTTTTCTTCAAAAAATACACAACATTAGGCTACTTTTACATGACAATTATCATCTTTAATTACACTCCTTTCGTTATTATGATTTATATAACAACCATTGAATATTAATTTATCCCCTCTATCACAAGAATAATGCACCAGATTATTCTCCCCTATTAACTCATAAAACCCGTTTACTTTGGTATCTTTGGTCCAGTCTCCGTCAGTATTTTTGGTCAACATAAGATAATTGATATTATCATATTCCTCCACTATCTCCATAACAATACAAGGTAAGTGTTTATTATCTACAACGGTATCATCAAAATAATCATCAATGTCTATTTCACAAGGTAAGTATTTCATATCGGCTATTTTCTTCAATTCTAACCTCTCTATCAACTCATTATAACTTCTACTCAACTTAAATACTTTTATCATTCTCTCTCTCTCTCTCTCTCTCTCTCTCTCTCTCTCTCTCTCTCTCTCTCTCTCTCTCTCTCTCTCTCTCTCTCTCTCTCTCTCTCTCTCTCTCTCTCTCTCTCTCTCTCTCTCTCTCTCTCTCTATCATCATCATCATCATCATCATCATCATCATCATCATCATAACACCTGTCACAACCCCACTGATCTACTTCATACCATACAAAGGGCACAACAAACTTACTATGCTTCTTGGCTCTTCCAAGAACACCACAAAAAATTAAAGGACCATTTGAAGACACCTTGTCTTCCACACAACTACTGGAGGAAACTCTGTCCTCATAAAACACCTGTGAAAATTCTGTTTCACCATATACTTGGCGAAAATCTGCCCTTTGCCCACCTAACCTCTCTTCACACACTCTCCCAACTTCATCAGCACTCGCTAACAACACTTCGTTACTAAATTCTACTTCAAGAAAATCTTCTTATCACTCTCAATATTAACCACCTTACTCTCTAACACCACATTTTCAAGTATATCATTGTTATTCTCACTTTTTACTTCAATATTAGACTCACTACCGTAATTACCACTTACCTTGTTATTAATTATTTCTTCACTATTTTTCGTCATATTACCACTGTCACTTACCTTCTTATTCATTATCTGATTTATTTTACTGTCATATCTTTTATTCATTTCGTTAATCTCCTTCCAATTGTTGCTTATCGATTCTAATATCTGCTCTGTCATACTAGTACAACGTGTATCAATTTCATTAATTTGTTTATTAAAATTATAATTCTGTTGTTTAATTTCGTTACTGATTTCATCAAATTTACTATTTATTTCATTGAATCTACTATTCTGTACATCAAATTTAATATTTTGTTCATTCAATTTATCATTAATTTCGTTCTTCTGTTTATTCATTTTAATATCGCTGATATCAAAACAACAATTTATTGCATTAAATTGTTGTTGTAAAAAACTCTATATCATTATCGAATTTACTACTACCTTTTGTTGAGGTTGGAGTTAACTGAACTCCCGAATCCTCTGTTTTATCTGTAACACTTACATTTATGGTTTTATCGTCTTGACCTACATTCGGAGTTGAATGAACTCCCAGGCCACTTATGACAGCTTATTCGCTCATTTCAACTTCAATCTCATTAGTATCCATTTTTTATATTATTTAGTTTTTACTTGTTCATAATACATCTATCAATCATATTATAGCATACTCTTATTTCTCTGTACTTAATTTTAATTCATATGTAACTCCCACCAACGTCTCTTACATCTGTGAGTAGGCATAGCCTATACGAAATATAATTTGTATAAACTGTACCTAGTTCGGGGGCCATTGATAACTTTCATTATTATCACCAATTAATAAAAGACATATAACTGTATTCTCAACATTATTATTAATTCACATAACACTTACCTTTTCTGGGTCCAGGATTCTTTTACACGAACTCACAGTCTGTAAGAGAGGTTAATGGGTTCGTTACGTAATAAACACGCTCTTTGACTATATTAATTAGCTCTGTTTATTATTCAATTTCAACATTTGGTTTACTTTTCCTTTAAATTTACTTAGTATTCATTTTCGTCTCAAAACTATTACTGTTTATCTCAGTTATCTTTTCTTCAAAAAATACAAAACATTTAGGCCACTTTTACATGACAAATATTCTAATAGCTAGCTTCAAACTTTAACGTAAATAACTAATCAAATCAACTAATTAAATTATAAAAGACAACCCAGTAATTGCGTACACGCTTCATTCATACACATTTAAGTTTTCCCCATAATTTAGAGCTCTTTTAATTTGACAATTTTTATGTTTGTTAATGAGTTTACAACTGGTTTAGTTTCGAAAAGTTCCTGTTTATTACATTTATTCGCTGCATAAAAATGTTACCATTTTCACTGTTTTACTCGAGTTTTATGAAATTTTCGGCTCGCGAGCCTTTGTGTTGAACTGCCCGCGAGCCCCAGCTGTAGACGACAGACGCTAACACTGTTTTTTTCAAGATGGCCAAAACGCCTTCATCCTGACCAGCTTGCCCTGTAATTCGCTAAAAAGAATCACGTGACACGATAATTAGTTAGAATTCGTCTTCCTTCCGTTATGCACTTCGGGTTGGAGATTACATACCTTCCCATGTCCTTTTGTGTCCTCTGAGCACACGTCGCAAAAGGCGGCACACACGCGCGCTCGCACACACATTCCAGCGTTTAATTGTTCTCGTACCTCGCTCGGCCTGACACCGAGCTAACCACAGGGTGTTAAACAAATCAAGCTTTTGTGACAATAAATGTTGCCCAGCCAAGTTGACCCCAGATTATTACAATTATTATAAAAAATAGAAAAATAAACCCTCAGCTTTATTTGCCCCGTTACAAATGTAGTGTCTTTGTTCATGATGGTTCTTCTGTGGGTGAGGTTGGTCTGTTTACAGTGGACATCACAGCTTTTACCAAGTCCTGACAACTACCTACTTCCAGTTGAATGGATCGTTCTATGAGGAGACAGATGGGGTCTCAATCAGGATTCTGATGGTGGTTCCAATATGGGGTTTCAATCAGGATTCTGATGGTGGTTCCAATATGTAGATGACACCGTTGTTGTTTAGAGGTATGGTGAGGAGCAACTTCTGTTTTTTCTGAACCATCTCAACAGTACCCATCCAAAAATACAGTTCACCGTGGAGAGAGAAGCAGTTGGCAAGCTGATGTTCCTAGATGTTTTGGTCCCAAAATTGACTGATGCTGGCCTTTGTCACAGGGCTTACAGGAAGCTGACATACACTGATTATTTGCATTGTGCCTCCAGTCATCATCATCATCATCATCAGAAGTGCGCCTTGATGCAGACCTTGGATCAGTGAGATGCATCTGTGAGCTGCAGTTCCTTGAGATGAGCTACTACACCTGGATTCGGTGCTGCAGGCAAAGGCTACTCTGTGGGGGGGGGGGGGAGATCTGTGTAGACCTGGCCAAGTGGTGGAAACATGGGATGACTGGCAGGTGGTTGGCACTGCTTACTTGCCCTACATCAGGAGTGTGGGGACCGTATCATGAGGATGCTCTAGCAGCATGGGGTGTATATGGTTTATTTGCTCTCTCAGAAGATCCAACAATGCCTGCGATCAGTTACGGTTGCCAGGGATACAGTATCCTCTTATAGGGTGTCCAGAGTGCTGTGCTTATGTGGTATGCTGTATGTCAGCACTACGAAATGCAGTGTGAACACATTTAACGGTGAGCACAAGTGACATTGTCATCTGGGCCAGTCTGAGAAGTCTGGTGTTGCTGAACATTCTCTACCATTAAAGGCCACAAGATCTTGTTTGATATGAGACCCAAGTGTTGTCCTTGACTCAGGAGTATTTTGCTCGCTTGCCAGAGGGAGGCGATTGAAATCCATTGCTTTGGAGATAGCATAAATGGAAGAGAGGCATTCATGACCTATCATGTCATCATGTCATCACACATAAATACTGGTTTTTGTGTTTGAAGCAAGCCTATCAGAGACAAGACAGACCTTGACATGGTGTTTAATGCTAACGTAATAGAATATGTTATTTTGTCGGTTAGTATGGTGTTCTTGGTCTCTTGAAACAGAAATAATGAATATGTTTTATAGGAGACTTGTTCACAATCTGTGTCTCAGGTCTGTTACCTCTTTCCTGCACCACTGAGGAAAGGCCAATGTGTGCAATGTCTGATTTTTGTTTTATCGTGAATTTTTACAGTTTTTAAATGTCTATAAATATTTTTAAAATTTATTAGTGTATATGTTCCTATTTATGTGTACAAATAAATATTGTGTAAAATATTTTACAGTATTGTATTTATGTTGTTAATCTTGGTATTATTAGTATCAATTTTGATATTCTGCTAACCAAAATATTCCAGAACTTTGCAATTAACGACCAGTGTAAGTCCTATTTAATACAGATAATACACATTTGTTTTTTCATTCATATATGATGGCAGTTGAGTATATTGGCCCGAATATAAGACTGATTTTTTTTCTGTAAAGTGCTCTTCTGAAAACTGTACTACCCGTCTTATATGCACAATCTAAACATAAAAACGTTGTGTTTGTACCTGTAAAAGTGTACCATATTTTGTGTTTCGCCAGCACAGGCTTGTCGCATGTATAGTGTGAATCAACAGGTGTGCACCTGTTATAATGAGTTCAAGGTCAAGACATGGTGACAGTGTACACTGCTGAATCCCTTCCGTCATATTTCTTGAAAGATTGTCTGCAAAACACTATCAACTATCTCTTAACCACCTGGGAGTTGAACGAATTTGTTTTGCTGAATTTGTTGTTGAGTTTTTGTGCGATATTAGACACCGAGGTGGTGGTGAATGGAACGGGGTGTTCAATTGACTGGAGAGTTTGACAAATCTGTTTACCGGATTCGTTCAAACAACTTCTGCATGACTTAAAACCATCTCCCCACTTCTCTTTTAGGGGAAACTGATGAACTGTTTTGGCTGGATTTGGACAATTTTTTTTTAGAGTGCATGACAGCTTCCCATGTACGGCATTGTGTGTTTTCTTAATAAATAGGGACCGACAGCCATATGAATGTGAGACTAGTTTAGAAATGGGGAAGAATTTATGGCTGTTGGGGACATCGACTAGGTGTTTACTAGCGCGCAGAGTCATTATAATTCTTGATGGTTTTTGTGGTCACACAACTGGGAAAATAAAGAAGCTGGTAGCAGAAATGATCACTGATCTTGTTATAATGCCTGGTGAAATGACTTCTCAGCTTCCAAGTTCTGGATGTGGTTTAGCAAATCATTTAAAGACCACTTAACGGAAGAAGTACAGTGATTGGCAATTGAAACTGTGCATAAAGTCCAGCAGGCATGTTGAAGAAACCAAGCTTACAGCTACTGGCCTAGTGGATGATCATCCTGGGGGAAAATCAGAAGTGAATCCATTGTAAATGGGTTTAAAAAAATGTAGTGTAACATAACATAACATAGATGGGAATGAGGATGACATTTCGTGGAAAGACTCCAGATATGAATGTGATTCCAGTAGCAGTACCGAAGATGAACTTTGAGAAGATGAGGATAATATCCGGGACTAAAAATAATAAGAGACTTTATTAGTTTTTAAGGAATTATGTTGCCTGTGTGGTGTTTAAAGGCCCAGACAATGCTTTTCCATTCTCAGTTCAATAGAGTGGTTGAGATGTTTACTAGGACACTTGAGCAACATCTATCAAAGTTTGTAGACGAGAACCAGTTTGGGACCAGCTTATACCAGCATATAGAGCCATTAGAACATGACACAACCATCATGACTCCAGAAAAACTGGTGTTTGGGCAGGAGATTCAGCGTACTCCGGGTACTTGATGTTCGGATCACCCTGAGACTCTGTTCCAAGAACTGCAGAATGATTCACATGTTATACAGTACAAAACAGTATCATTAATAAATTGATATCCAATAATGTAAACATAATTATGAGAATTTAAACTTCAACTGAAGAATGCTTCTGCTAACCTAAAATATTGTATCACTTTTATCAAAACCACTTTCAACCACACTTTGACTAAGGTAACAAATATAGTTCACGGTTAGTTTATGGAAAGTTGATTCTAGCAATAACTAGAATTTTACCATAGAAGGATGTATTTTTAGCCAAGAGTGTGGTCTCTACCTGAGTAAAGGTACTCAAAGTATTTCTGTTTTGCCTATAATAATGAAGATAATGAATATAACTTGTATACTAACAAATCTCATGCAGTTGTATTCTGAAACATAAAAGTCATGATCTCGAAAATTGCACTAAACGCGGGTTAGTAGAGAGTCTTATTGAAGAGTTTATAATGTTGCTATTATGTGGATTTTTGCAAAAATTCTCAAAACGAGTGTTAAATGCAGGATAATATTAAATGGGGTGTGCCACGTAGGGATTCCACTGTGTATTTTTTATACAGTACTTTAATACGAAACATGAGTTCATAAATTTGTAACTAATTATAACTTGAGATAAATGTGTAATCTATACACAGAAACATTTTAAACCTATAAATGTTTTCTCCGAATGCTATTACATGCATGTGAAGTGAAAAATGTAGAAGCTAAGGGCATTAGATTTTTGAGAAAAACAATGCGCTAGTAAAATTTTTTAGGTTCGGAACTGTTAAAAAGCATAGGTTACCAACAAGTGTTTATATACAGTAGAACACTTAGCACGTATTTCAGTTTTTTTCTGTAGGACTCGCTGGGCAATTCTAAGCCAGTTCTTTCTTAATAATATTATGAGACAGTGTAGCATCAGCTTTGTGTTAATGCAATATATGTTCCAGGTTAAACAGTGCTTAATGCACAAAAGTACAACTGCCATTAATACTTAAGGCCATTTATCTACTAAGGTAAAGAGTGCCAGTATAATTAAATATGTAGGCATATATCTGTTTATATAACATGAAATCAATTTTTACATAATATTTAAACATTTTAAGTAATGTAAATGTTGAAAGCCTAACAAAATTTTAAGTTATTTAGAAGGAATAGAAATGCTGACCATATCGTGTATCATCTGAGGTATTATCAACATCTATAAAGATGATCTGTGTCATTGTCATATATAACTCTACTCCTATGAATATGTTTTTTTCAGATAGTTGTCTTTTTGTTTTAGAAAGATAACTTGTAGATATTCTAGCCATGTTGTCAGAGGTTGGCAATTCTTGTTCCATGATTTTGTGAAATATTACTGTCATGGTAAACAATGCATCAGAATTTTATGTAGCCATCTAGTTAGGAAAACGTAACTCTCTATTGTGTACTGACAGATGGTGTTAATATTCAATTTTCACCTGGCACGTGAGTCTGCAGCCTTCTGTGACCCAATTAATTGACAAAAATTTAAGTGGCTGAAGTATGCATGTGCACGTAACTGTTAATGTTGTAAAATCATTGCAAACTATTTACTTTAAGGTGCTAATGGTATAATCTACTACAGTTGGAAAGAGTATTTGCATAGACTGCAGGAATTCATGTGTACATGAACGATATGTGAAGTACAAATAGTTCTCTAATAATACTGACTGGTCTACATACTTGCATAAAGTTTAGTTTAAAAAGTATCCACTTTTGCACTGTAAATAGAACTTCTGTAATGTAGTCTGCTATGTTATTTCAAAAGTACAGTTAGCAGGAATGTAAAGAGTCAAGTACTAGAAACATTTGAAAATTAGAAGCATGGAATTTGAAACTAGAGATTAGAGCCATATAATGATGGAAACTATTATTCGCACAAATAGAGTTGTAGCTTGAAAATTGATAAGTGCCAAGACAAGAGTATATTGTTAAACTCGCCAACAGAGGTGCCAACCTTTGAAGTGAGTTATCAGTAATCCCACTGTTAACCCCCCCCAAATTTTTCGAGTAAAATCCAAAGCGTGATCCTCCCCTCTCGATAATGACATCCTCTTTCCCCTTCCCGACAGCAATCTATTCTAAAGTATATCATATTACACAATAAAATATGCAAATTACCTGTTAGTTCTGTGATAAAAAATTCTTTGTAGCTTGTTTCGCACCCAGCAGCTGCTTTTCAGTGTAGGTTTTCTTAAAGCATCCCCTGTGATGACATTTTCGTCTTCTGAACCAAAAGCGATTCCAGTGTAGATGTGCTTAATGTAGGCCGGAATTCTGTCTGATTTTTCCTAACAACACTTGAAAACTCTTTCTGTGCGAGAGTTTCTGTGAGGTGCACTTAATACTGCAAATACAACATTACTTAAGGATTTATACTTCATTTGTCCACTTTCATTTTTAAGCTCTGCAATGTTGCACCAGTTTACATCAATTTTAGGTCCATGTACAATATATTCAGGGAAAGTATCATACTGGTAAACTGCAAATTCCTCTTCAAGTTTGTCATGTTCACTTTCCTTGACCAAACTTGGGAATCTTCGAACAAAATATTCAAGAGATGAATAGGAAACCTTCATTCTAAGAGAGATGTCTACAACTTCGGCATGCTGAAGAAATTCATCATCAAGGGGAAATTTCCTGATAATGTAACTGCAAGCTGCCATATAAAACTCTCTTATAGAATTATAAAACATCTGTTCATCACAGTCGTTCTTTTTCAAGTATGCCCTGGTTTTTGCTCCGATTACCAAGTCCTCGTTGCCTTTCTGGTACTTCCTCTTCTTGAATTCAACACTCGAAAGGGAGGTAGATTCTGACTGAATAGAACATGGCTGAACAAATCTGACCAATAGGTCAGTTAGAAGACCATTTAAGATTCCTCCTAAGAAGATGTATGGCTGGAGCATCTTGTTGCAGAAATAAATTCACTGAGTTAAAGACAGGAAGTGTACTCTGAAGAAAATAGCAAAACAGTTTTGTGTGTGGGTCCTGTAAGAAAGATTTTACAGTTTCAAACTGCTTGGTGCTCTCATTTTTATGGTGGGGGTCACTACAAAACATGAGTGTCAAAGCTTCCCACTGCTCAAGAACTCGAGTAATAGACTGAAGAAGCAAGAGCCAACGGGTACTGACACATTTCAAAATTTTGTGACCCTCTGTGCCACAGATAGCCTGATATACTTTCAACATGTTTTGCCTTTTAGAACTCTTTATCAAGGTAGTAATATAACTGAACCAAAAAGTTCTCTACATTGACTGGTAATTGGGCTGCTGCTTTTTGTGCACAGATGTGTATGAGATGACAATGAACAACCTGAAACATAAACAGAAGAATGCCTGTCCTTCACAAATTTGGCAACACCTTTATTTGCCCCTATCATTGTGTATGCGTTGTCAGATGAAAAAGAAATGCAATTTTCCCATGGAATGGCTAGAGAAGACAATTCACTATTGATAACAGAAAAAATTCCCTCACCTGTGTTGTCAGTACTCTCTAACAATGACAATAGAAGAGTTGATATTTTGCCTATCTGAGCATTAAAGAAAGAAACAACTATAGGATAAAGTTTTACTGCATTTGAATCCGTACTGCCATCAGTAGCCAAAGAAAAAGGCGTTTTTTGCAAAAGTTCGCTTATTTCCTTTTTTGTCTCAGATGCCGTGTATTGAACTAAAGCAGAGGTTTTAGTTCTTGCACAGCCATATTTCTGCGATATTTTAGAGTCGGGGAACATGGCTCTAAATAAATTTCCTGCATGGTCCGAAACAGATAACGGGATATTATGCTCCAAAAGAAATGATGTTGAAACTCTATAATTTACTGCTGGCGGTTACGCAATGCGTCTGGCAATTGTTTTGGCTAACATTGTGCATTGCTGTACTGGAGGCTCCTTACAGGTGCAGTTAACTATTGAATTACTGAATTAAATACTGATTTATATAAAATAAAATTCCCATTTCTGTACCGTTACAATGTGAACAGCAACTCGGCATTTGTCACCGCAGTTTCATTACTTTTTACGAAGAATGATGAAACGGACTTGTTTCGTAATTTTGCTTCACTGTATGTGTTATGTTTCTTGGATTCTATGTGTCTTCTGTAATCATCTCGTCCACCGTGAGCCACAGAAAAATCACACGAGCACACACTGCAGAACACGTGGTTTTCACTAACACGTGAAGCAAGTAGGCATGGCCATTCCTTTGTGTAACCGTCTCGATATTTTTGTAACACTGCTGTCTTCTTAGAAGTAGATGCAATTTGACAATTGCACTGCTTCATTTTACAAAACCAATCACTTCTTTTAGAAACAACGACTAGAATAATTAGAACTGTAATGCGCTAAAGTACTTCGACGCAAACAACAAAGAGACACCACGCTCACCAATGACGCGCACTGGAGTTGAGTTCCTTTATTCACAATGAATTTCACAACGCTCACGGTAGCGCTGCGATAGCAAAAGAAAGTGACGATCTAATAGCATTAGAGTAGCCAACTCACAAGCATTGAAACGATGAGGGTTCAGCAGTAATCCTCGAAAGGATCGACATTTTTTCTTCTTTCCTTTTTTTTCATAGAAATTTATTTTTTTCGTGATAATGTCGCTTTCCGTAATAATTTCCCCTTTGACCGTAATGCCGTAATCATGAGGTGAAATCCGTAATAATTACAGACAATCCGTAATAGTTGACACCTCTACACCAGCTAGAAAACAATTTCTAGATGTGAATTTGTAAATATGGTAGGTTAAAATTAAAAAATGCTGGTTTTTGATATGGTTAATTTGTGACAAATGTTCGTACAGGTGTTAGTTTACTTATATTTGCAACAAGTCTAAATGAGAAACTTGTACATGTTTTATCTGATTATAGCTCAAAATTAACCCACTAATAGTTCTACATCGATGCGACAGCCCTGGTTTTGAAGGAGACTTCCATGGTTACACTGACAACAGGAGTTCAGTAAGTGTTTTAAATCGCCATGTTAGTAATTATTAATATGTTTACAATTGATGCTTTAGAAGGACAAACACTATTCACTAATTGAAATACTGAACAAATTAAATATGGTTTACAGCTGTTTTGTAGTCTAATGAACCCACAACATTTATCAGTAGTAGGTGATACTGGCAAGTTCTTGCGCCTTGTATTACTGTGAAAAAAAAAGTACAGTAGGGCACTGATTCTATGCAGTTTGTCTGGTTGTCTAGTTATTGGTGTTTTGATAAAGATATAAAATGTTGCTGTAATATTGCTTTACTTGAACATGCATGCATTTTTTTTGGTAACAGATAAATGAAACTAATTAAAATTAACAGTGCTAGTCTTACAGGTTTGTCATTAAATATATGTTTTGCCACATTTTTCAGGTTGTAGTGTAACTAAATTTATATTCGTAAATGTAAGCAACCCTTTTATGGACATACGTGGACGTAGTTCAATACAAACGGTGTTGCCAAAGTTTTAAGCCCGTAACTGTCAGTGCTAAATTATTTTTTGTTAAATATCTATGAATCACTACCCCCCACCCACAGTCCACAGTCCTGTTTTTTTCATTTAATTGTGTTGTTAACAATTGCATAAATTTCTTTACGTGCATGCTATTTAAAATTACGTAGAGGTACCGCCTAAATGAAAATGAAGGCTTTGGTTTATTTTGAAAAAAATAAAAAATAAATAAAAGTAGTAACACACTATTTCAGTAATTAAGAAGTAAGTAACATGTTTGTTTTTTACTTTTATTGTTTAAAATAACGTAATTTGAATTTACATGAAAGTCATGAGAGACAGGATGTCGTGGATGAACATTACAGGAATGTGCCTACTACCAGTGGAGTTGTGCAATATACAGTATGTTATATTTTAAAAACTGGTATAAAAAATTTAAAATTGTATGCACATATTTTGTGTATGTGAACATCCATTGTTTTATTTGTTTGTAATGTGTGGATCTAGAAAATATGTATACTAAGAACTAGTTTACTTGTCAATTTAAATATATGATGTAGCTTACAAAAGTGTATAAAGAACAATGAAATCGGAACATTGTAACGGGTACCAAAACTACTCACCACCACCCACCGGGTTTTCTTGAAAAATGGCATATAATTTGTTACACAGTGTTAATTTAAGTATTAACAAAGCTTATATATAAGCTCAACACAAGTATGTATAACTAAAGAAAATGTTTATAAATGGGATGTTAAATCCAGTGCTTTTAAGAAAATTTAAAAAATAGCCTTTTTTTCTAATAAAAATATTTGCAAACTATATTATGGGCTAAATGCTCCAAACCATTGGGAAGCAATTTGCATTTTAAGTAATAAAAGCACCAAGAATATGAATGTGGTGTAGTGTATAGAGCATCTAAAAATAAGAATAATAGCGAAGTCTCACTGACTGTTAAGCTGGATTTCCAGTTTAATCCCACTATATGGCTGTAGCTGTGAACATTTCCCTTTAACAAGTAACATATGTTTTCTGACCAATCGACATTGACGTGTACCATCATTGTCACTATAGAAAAATGCTTACCGACAGCACTGGTCATCTTTGAAAGTGTTTCACTGGACATGAAACAAAAAAGGTAATGCGGTTTCATCTCTGTTAAAAAAATTTGTCTTTTGTGAAAACCCATTTCTAAATTGCCATTGATGTAGATTGCATTTAAGACGATGTGCTTTCTTGTGACACCTGTCTTGACTCGTGAAAGTGTTGATTGATTTTGTAAGGTGATTTTTTGTTGACTTTCTTTGAAACATATTGTGTTCATGTTTATCTGATTGTAGGGAGGTATTCAGTTATCTGCAAAACCCATAGAGTATGATCCTGACATATATGACTGTTCCACAGTAATCCCAAGTACTACTGCATTTTTTGGTTTTGACGAATCTCAAGTAAGTATTTTTAAATTGCTATGTTTGTAATTATAATTATGTTTACAATTGATAGTTAATGTTAAACACCATTCACAAACGGAAATACTGAACAGATTTAAATGTGGTTTAAAATTGTTTTGTAGTATAATGATCCCATTCATTAATTAGCAGTAATAAAAGTGCCAAACAGTTTCTTGTGCCTGATGGAGTTCTGTATTAACAGTGTAATAAAAGCAGTAGGATTGACTGTGCGCTGATTGGATGTCTAGATATTGGGATTTGTATTGCTGTAATATTCCTTTGCTTGACCATAAATCTATTTTTAGAAGCTAGTAAAAGTTAATAGCAATAGTACTATTATCTTGTGTTTGTCATTAAGTTGTACTGCTATGCTGAGGAGATAAAGAACGTGTGGCTATGTGACACTTAGCACATGTAGTGCGTTAGCAGTAGAATTATGTAATACTTTATCTACCTAGATCCAGGCCAGCTGTGGTACTACTATGCCACGCAGCCAGGTATAAATTTTGGATGTAGAAGTGAAGTTTTTACTTTTGGACCATTATTTACAGTGCAGTTCAGAGTGTTTGTTAATGTGATGTGGTTTAGTGATTATTGTGTTATTTGTAAACTAATAAGGTGAAATTTGTTGTGTGTAGGGTAAATTTTAACTAGACAAATCTGTAAGAGTAATACAAATTATGTAGCTCAGGTTTTAAGTCTATAACTGTCAAGACTACTAAATCAGCATGTTTTTATCATTTCATAGTGCCAGAAAGATAAGAAGAGTGTTTTTACTTTATTGTTTCCTTTCTTGTGCAGACAGTAGACAGGAGCATGTAGACAGGAAACGAATGAACAGTAATATGAATCTGCAATAAATGACAAAATATACTGTTTGAGTTGTAATGATTATTACAGCCTTCAATGGCAATTGTTTAAAACAGGAACCTGAAAACAGTGAAACTGAACTTTGTTAAAATTTTTTGTTCAAAAATCTAGCTACAAAGAAAATTATGTACTAAATATAAAGGATTAAAACCTGTATGATCTAAAAAATTATAGCCTTATAACATTTTTTGTTATTGTACTTGCAATTTATTTTTTGATATTACTTTACACTTTGTGATGAGTGTACAGTGTAGTATACAGAGACTGTAAATTTATTATTATTGACGTCATTGAAATGAGTTTTGAGAACACTATGTACAGTGCACGTCATGTAGTATATTGTATTACAAATTCTTTTGTAGGAAAGTTTGACTTCTCGTGGATCCTAACTCCTCTCAGTTCCAAGTCAGATAAATGACTTTGTGGACGACACGTTTGTTGTTAGAAACCAGAGTGAGGAGGAACTTCTGTTGTTTCTGGAGCATCTGAACAGTATCCATCCAAAAAATACAGTTTACCATGCCAAAAATTCGGTTACAATAGAGAGAAGCAGATTGCTGAATTGGTTTGACAAGGTTCTGACAAATTTGAGTAAATTGAGGTTATGTGCTAATGTATCAGTTTTAAGTAGCATCTGTACAGGAAGCTGACTTCGGTTGCGATCTGGAATGAAATAAAACAGCTACAAAATTGACAAGGATCTATCTACAGTGGATTTAAATTACGTTTACCTGTGGCAAGGGTTATTAATATAACTGCACTTCGTTTTCAAAATCAGCTCGTATTGTCGCCATCTAATTCTGTTACTGATCAAATTAGGTTAACTTGTTATCTCTGTTGAAGTGTATACTGTGGATAATATAAACACATTATTTACAACTACACCTATCCCAGATCAAAAATGGAAAAATAAGTAACAGGTGAAGACCTCATTATACCCAGCTGCTGCCGTATACTATAATCAGATTTTGATGAAAATTCTCTTTGATTTGCTACCCCACATATATTTTTGCAATATTATCAAAATGTTGACCCACTTTTGGGCTCTGGTATCGGACAAGTGTAAAATTTTCAAATTGAACGCTAGATTTTCATTGTGATTTTATACCTAACATGGATTGTTGTGAGTTTATATATATTTTTAGGGGCCAATCTAAAAAACATGATAAGTATGGTCATGTATGCCAGGTTTCACAAAAATTGGTTGATGCATTCAAAAGTTATAAGTGAGATGTACAGCAGATGGATAGGAGATGGACAAATACAGTGGAACTTGGTTATAACGTCATTGAAGGGACCAAAAAAATAATGACGTTATGTCCGAGTGACGTTATAAAAGAGTCGTTATAAAATACCCTTTTTAATCACTAGTAAGGAAGGAGGAAAAAAAGATCTGTGCATTATTAACATTATTCGTGATATTTATTCTAAAGTTTACAAACTGCATTTCATTTATACAAACAGCATGAAGAATATTTTAAAAGATCAAAAAGAAAGTACATGTAACTTACATTTAGGCTTACTGTCGAAAGTAATCCGTAATTTTCTTTTGAATGCTCTTTTCTGAAAAATAAATTCTTTCTGTTGTGCTGTGGAGATGCTGCGCTGCATTGAAGAGTCAGACGTCTCTCTAAAGCAGTAAAATCGTGAAAGAGTTTTGGCGGCTCTCATTGATTCCTGTACTGTCGGACAAACGATGTCGGCATCCTCCTCTTGCTCAGCATCTTCTTCAACACTATCTTCTGCTTCTATGTTTTTTACTTCCGCGATAATTTCTGCGTCACTCAACACTTGGAATGTTTCTACTTGGTCATCCACTGATGCATAGGAATCAAGTTCATTTCCAAATTCATTTACGTCAAATTTCTTAATCCACTCCGAGAGCGGCAAGTCGTCGTCTTCGTCATCATCGGGTAAATTTTCATGTACAAGTTGTGCTTTACTAAAGCATTTTGCTATCGTCTTCTGTGTTACACTCTTCCAAGAGTCGTCTAGGAATTGTATTGCATCTAAGAGTGAAATTGTGGCAGGTTGCGCCGTGTCCATACAGAAAATAATTTTTTTTTTAAAGTTGCTTGCGGTAGTGACACTTTAGGCTTCTAATGACGCCTTGGTCCATAGGTTGCAGGACACTCGTACAGTTGGCCGGTAAGAAGACCAGATTAATGTTTGTCTAATTTAACTTTGGATGGGCTGCACAGTTGTCAACTAGAAGTAGAATTTTTCTGTTTTTCGATGACAGTTCTTTATCCCACTTTCTTAGTTCATATTCAAAAATACTAGAAGTCTTCCACACTTTTTTGTTGGCAGTGTAACTTACAGGAAGTTTTTTGATGTTTTTAAAAGATCTAGGATGCAAACTTTTCCCGATAACTAAAAGTTTCCTTTTTTCGGTTCCCGTCATGTTCGCACAAACAAAAACTGTAACTCTTTGTTTAGAGAGCTTCCCACCAACGCACTTTTCATTTTTAAATTTGAAAGTCTTATCTGGAGTTAATTTATAAAAAATTCCGGCTTCATCTCCATTAAAGATGTCTTCATCTTTATATGATCGTCTAATTTCTGGCCAAGTGTTATCACCCAATCGCCTGTAACGTTCAGATCTACGCCATTTTACCTCACCTTGCAAAGGAAATCGAGTGTCGGGCCTTAAATCGATCTAGCCATCCGTTGGAGCACGTAAAATCAATACCAAACAATTTTCCGAATTCTGTAGCTTTCTCTTTCAGAATTGGTCCACTCACAGGAATATCTGAACATCGACACTGTTTGAACCATTTCAATAATCCTGCATCCACATCACCATGTTCGCATTTCCTAATTTTTTCTCCATCTTCCTCAAATTTTTTTAAAATTTTGTCCTTGTTTTTTAAAATTGAACCTACAGTAGAATTCACTAAACCAAACTCACGGCATACATCAGCTATTTTACGTCCGCTTTCATATGATCTAATTACATGTACTTTCTCTTGAATAGACAGAACCTTTCTTTTTGTACTAGAACTTGCCATGATTACTGTATAAAAATGTAGACCTATGTATAAAATTCTATAAACAGTGGCTACCAAAACTTAAGTTATAAAACACACAAAAGAAACTCACAGTACGAGCAGTTACAGAAACAATAACAACCAAAAAGAAGAGACGAAACTATGTGTAAACAATACTGTACAGTAAATACTGTAACAGCATGGCGTGAACAATAGCCTGTTACAGTGCTTACCGCTTGCATACAATGTATGTCTGTAGCCATGGGCGTAGCGCGCGCACATATATACGTTTATATGAAATTTAGAGTAAAATATCTGAGAAATTTTTGACGCTATAACAGAGTAGTACAATATTTAGTGACGTTAAAACCGGGAATTTTTATAATGTTAAAGATATCAGTTTGACCGGACTTATGACAAAATAACGCTACACCCGAGTTGACGTAACAGCCGAGGCCGTAATAACCAAGTTCCACTGTAGTACCAAATAGCCAAGTCAGAACTGAGAACTTGCTTCCCTTGTTCAACAAATGATATTGTATTATGTTTATGTGGTAGTTAAACAATTTTTGTCCATCCTTTATTCTTAATTTTTATTGAAGGAGTTAGTTTAACAGAATTCATTATACAGCTAGAACTTTGTCGTTCTCACTTTGAAAAATACAAGACTCGACTATCACAAGATTCGAACTCCATTTTAGGGTGTTATGTCCTTGTTAAAAAATAGATAATTTTTAAATAAATGCAATGAAAAGTAAATGTTTCCGTGTACAGTAGAACCTCCCATAACCGCAGCAATGTGGATGGGACTCGTTCTGTATATTGGAAAATTCTGGATATGAGAGAACTATTATGGTAAATAACTACAGAATTTTTTGACTTTACACAGTGTTTTTTCCAAAATATTTGTTAATAGTAGCACACTTTCTGTTAGCAATCCGAAGTGTCATTTAGCTGCTATATCAGGTCACCACTTAAACATTACGTTAGTGCTACTAGTGCATTTTTATGTTGTTGAATGTAGTTAATTGCCACCTATGAAAAAGTTACAATATTTTAATTTTTATAAATTACGGATAAAATTTTCACTACATTCTGCTAACATAGAGTCTAGTATAGACTTGTATAATTTACCTCTAAACCCCTAAATCCTTTCCCTAGTGTGATGCGCTTTTCTTGTGTTGAATTGGGATCATCATCTTCGGTATCACTGGGTTCCTTCTACTCTTCAGTAGGAATGTTTATAATCTCATTGTTAGTGAGGTCGTGTTTAATATCACTGGTAGTACACATGAAAATTCCATGAGATTATCAGAAGCGTCTTCATCAGGAGTGAAGCGTCTTCATCAGGAGTGTATAACATTTTTCGTCAGAAATTTTGTTCACGATTTTACGAGTGTAGATATTTTTATCGGATCCCATGCTTCAGCAGACCCAAGAGCATTACATGTTTTATATTAATTGGTTTTAAACTGTTAAACAAAGACTGGGCTTCATCAGTTACTACAGACTGTAACAATAATTTTTTGTAATTTCTTTTAAGTGTTTCGGTAACCTCTTTAAACAATTTAGTTGACATCCATCCACTTTTTTGGCTTCTATAATCCACTGACAGTGCATTATGGATTAATGTTTTTAATTGCCTGTGTGTGGTGATTTATATGTATTTTCCTATTAGCATATGTGGAAGACTGATCTGATTCATTACTACACAAGAGAGTAGAGTGCCCTTTCTTGACTCTCTTTGTAACCAGGCGCTTTTTTTCTTGTTGCCTAATGAGACTTTTCGCAGATAGAATCTTTATAAAGCTCGTCTCATCGGCATTACATATATAAAATAAAGAAGATATTCGTACATTAACACAGAATTTATCGACAACCTAATCTTTGAATTAATTTTTCTCAGAATTAACTAAATAACAATTACAATCTGGTCAATCCAGTGTAGCGAGGGAATCTGGTGTTCTTAGATGTGTTAGTCCTCAAAAGGACTGAGGGTGGCCTTGGTCAGAAAGGTATATAGGAAGCTGATGTACACTGTCTGCTATTTGCGTTGTGTCTCCAATCACCACCAGCAGAAGTGTGCCTTGATGAAGACTGTGGACCGAGGAAGAAGTATTTGTGAGCCTCAGAAGAGGTGCTTGAACATATGGGCATGGTGCTGCAGGTGAATGGTTGGTTACTCAAGTAGGGAGGTGAGAAGAGCGTTGCGGCTGCATAGACCCTAGCCAGGTGGAAGGGTTAGACGAGCAGCTGGTAGTGGACAGTATTGTGTTCTTGAACTATATCAGGAGTGTGACGGGCTGTACTGGGAGCTCGCTTGAGTGGCGTGGGGTGTGAGCTGTGTACTTGCTGACAAAGAAGATCCAGCAATACCAGTGATCAGTGGACACCAGGGGTCCACCATCTTTGTTCAGGGTTTACAGAGTGGTGCTGTTCTTATGGGTTAATGGTGTTTATCAGCACTACAAAATGCACCATGAACACCCGCATTAGTGAGCACAAGCAACACTGTCGTCTGTGCCAATCAGAAGAAATTGCTGTTACCGAACACCCTTTATCCAGCAAAAGCCACACAGTCATGTTCAATGAGATTCAGTTTTGTCTTTGACTCAGCTGTACTTTGCTTGCTTGTTTGCAGCAATTGAGATCCATTCTTACAGAGATCATAGTATAAATAGAAGAGAGGAAGCCCTAGAAGTTATTAGCCTTGAAGTGAGCCTAATCACGAACAAGATGTGCATGACAGTGTTTTTAACACGAGCCTATCGGAAGCATTGCGTTTGATTGGCTAACATTTTTTCCTGCTTTGTTTAAGTTTATAAACGTGAGTGTGTTTCTTGGTAGACTTGTTCACAATCCCTAGTCACTCATGGGCCTTACTCTTCCTATTCTGCACCACTGAGGGAAGCAGTTGATGCCCGTAACATCTGAATCTTTAGTACTGTTGCTTAAGTTACTTTAGTACTTAAGTTTTCATAGTTTATTGAGTGTTTTTATATTATGAACCACCACAACAATAACAATCACATTTTTTATTTTGTACCACTTTGTAACAGCCCGGACAATTGTCAACGTGAATATTTTCATTGCTGTCATTTATGGAAATTTATATTCGGTTTATTGTGCTGAGAATAGTGAAAATAACATGATAAATATTTCAGTAATTAAGAAGTAACATTTTTGCTACTTTAACTTATTTTCTTTTACAGGAAAGCCGTAAAGAACTAAACGAGCTCAATGCATATATTATAACAATGAACGAAAATGAACAGGATGCTGTGGGTTCAGAATTGCAGGATTTTACATTGGAGGTAAGCAGTCATAGTTAAAAAAAAAGTTAAACAATTTTAAATACAGAATATTGTTGTTAAGAAACTTTGATTGCCAAACATTTAATTTTTCTCAATCTTCATATCGGTATCCTTTTTTATTTGTTGGTAGTGTGTAGAACTAAAAAATATATAAACTCAGAATTTGTTTAGTTGACAATTTTTAAGACATGGCAAATATCAGTACACAAAAGTGTCAGAAAAAATTTATAAATCAGCACATTCTAATGCATCCTAAACTCACCAGTACCCACACCTTTTTCTTGAAAAATGGGTGCATATAATTGTTCTACACAGTGTTGATTTAAGGTACCACTAAAGGCCAGGAATGAGCCTAGCTAAACTCAACACAAGTATGTATGACTATAGACAATGGATATAAAAATTCAATTTTCAGTGGTTTACTTAAAGTGTCAATAGTTATGGTAAGGTATATATAGTCCTTATCCAGTGCTTTCAACAAAATCTGAAAAATTGCCTTCCCTTCTAATAAACTATTCTAGGTTTCACAGTCAGTTGAGAGAAAAATTGGTCTGATAGGGCAAAAATTGCACTTATGAGTTTTATGTTCGCTACTTACTATTAATGTGATTTGAAATCTTCGACCGATATAAATGAAGTACTGTATTGACCTGAATATAATAGACTTTTTCCTTAAAGTACCTGTTCAAAAACTGTACCTGTCTTATATGCGCAACATAACATACAAATTTTGGTTTGGGGAGTTGTTGAAATTTGTTCGTAGGGTTTCCGTGAGACGACATTTCCCTGCTCTGTTGGCTGGAGAGTTTGACGAATCCGTTTGGGCAGATTCATTCAAAGATTTTCCACATGACTTTTTCCCCAATAACCATTTAGGGGAAATTGACAACAAACTATTTGGGTGGATTCGGGTGCAGATTGTCCGACTGCATGACAGCTCCCTACATGCAGCCTTGCATGTATCCTTAATAAATTAATAATTAAAAATTTACCTTAATAAACGTCTTGCGACTTCTTCTTAATACCTGTAGAGAAACAAACAGGTGTATACAAGTTATCATGTAATGACTGCAACAAGATATATATAGGCCAAACTGGCAGACGATTTCGAGAGCGGTTTAGGGAACATTTGCCTAAGAGCAAAATTACAAAGTCAGAACATATTAAATCCAATTATGCTCGTCACCTCATAGATTCCAACCATGGGTATACAGATTTTGACACTAATTTCAAACCATTACATTATTGTGCCAAGGGACGTCGTATGAACACACTTGAAGAATACGAGATTTATAAGGCATTTAAAACCAATCCTGGAAATGTTTTAAATGATCAGTTATCTTTCAAATCACATTATTTATTTGATACAGCTCTTAAGTTCGAAACAGAAGACAATACTAGATAACATTAATAAATGTGCACCTTGGACCTGAGTTCTGATAAGTTTGACTGTATGAACTGGACCTCCATACAGTGCGCACTGTGCAATGTGAAAAGGCCTAAGTTTGTGTTTGAATTATGTGTATATGTGTCATTGTGTCTTTAATTTTTAATGTTTGACGACGGAAGAGTGATTCCTCTGAAGATAAAACCCTAGGTTTTGAAACGCGTCAGGACAGAAATGTCTGTTGATTTAAGCATTTTTTGTAAGTTATTATTTGTACGGAAAATCACTTGGAAGTCAAATTTGTTTAAATTGTTTTTTAAAATAAGTGGCACTATATTTGTATATTCTACTGATATATATTTCACAATATTAGTGTTTCTATTAATTTTAGGTTTATTTTTATTATTGTGTTTGTTTTTTAAATGTTTCTTCAATAATGTATCTATTAATGTGCTACTGAATCCGTTTCTTGTGGCTATGTATTTTATGGTATTTAATTCATCTTCAAAATCATCCGCTTCCAGTGGTATATTGATTAACCTATTTATAAAGCTGTGGAAAGCTGCTAATTTTTGTGAATATGGGTGGTATGACTCCGCATTTATAGTCAAATCCGTGGTTGTAGGTTTTCTGTAAATTTTGTACTGAAATTTATCTGCCTTTTTTTATTATGGTTAGGTCCAAAAAATTAATTTTGTTGTCCTTTTCATGTTCTATTGTAAATTGAATATTATTGTGTACGCTGTTCATATAATTTTTTAATTTCTCTATCTGGCGCGTAGTGCCATTAAATATAATAAAGGTATCGTCGACATAGCGTTTGTATAAGATTATTCTATTTAAATATTTATTGTTTTGGGTAAAAAGAACTTCGTTTTCGTAATTGTTTATGAATATGTCCGCTAATAGACCTGAGAGTGGTGAACCCATAGCAAGTCCTTCGCGTTGTGTGAAGTATTTATCATCAAATATGAAGTAGTTTTGGTCTAATACTACTTTCAGCAATAAGATTAATTCGTTGATTTCTATTATGCTTAATTTCTTAGCTCTTATTAAGTTATTATTAATAACGGTTAAGGTATCTCGTACAGGTATATTGGTGTACATGTTAATGATATCTAGCGATAGTAGTTTGTATTGTGGGGAAATTTTAATATCTTTCATGTTTTCTAAGAGTTCAAAACTGTTTTTAATGCTGTGATTAGGCTCTATTATTATGTTGTTTTTAATAATTTGAACTAATTTTTTAGCTGTTTTGTAAGCGGGTGCCGACGTGTAATTTATTAAAGGTCTTATGGGGACGTTCTCCTTGTGTATCTTCGGCAGACCAGTAAACCTGGGCGCCCGTGCATTTATGGGTTTCAAATATCGTCGAGTACTTTCATTGAATAAATTTGTGCATTTATTAATCGTATTGTTTAAGTCTTTGATGTACTTTGCAGTGGGGTCTTTATCCAATATTTTGATGTTGTTATCATGTATAAACTCATATGTTTTCCGTTTATATACATCTTGTTTCATAATTACAAGAGTATTACCCTTGTCGGCTTTAGTGACAATGGCATTGTTGTTAACTATTTTCTTTTTTATTTGTTTTATGACTTTAAGTTGATTTGCATAATTGGTATTGATGCTACGTAATGATTTATATTTCTTATCCTGCGAAACTAATGTCTTTTTAAGCTTAATATTAATCAGCTGTCTTGCTTCATTTTGTATATTGTGATGAGGTATAGATTTAATTGCCGCTTCTGCATTAACTATCTCCCTAATAATCTGATTATTATGTACAGTAGGAATGTTGTACTTTAGCCCTTTATTCAGTATTTCAATTTCGCTGTTGTTGAATTCTATATCTGTCAAATTAGAAACCCTATTATAAAATGTATGTTTACATTCGATGTTTACTTCATAACGTTGATTACTTAATAGACTTTGTAATTTCTTATCATGTGTATGGGTCATAGATAATCTGATCTTCGTAACACGCTTATCGACATATTCTTTGATACTATTCAAGAAGACAGGATTTAATGTTCGTAATAATTCTAAGTGTATTCTGTATAACTTGCTATTTAAAACATTCTTTTTTGCATATAATTGTCTAATCTCCTCTGTTAACCATAATGTCTCAGCTCTATGCTTGCTTTTGGTGGCTGCCCTGGACGTATTATTTGTATGCAATTTAATGTAGTTAGGGATTAATTGTAAACTCTTACATTTCTTATTGAATTTTATGTGCATATCCGTCTTCATCACCTTAAGGTTTACTGGTCTGCCGAAGATACACAAGGAGAACGTCCCCATAAGACCTTTAATAAATTACACGTCGGCACCCGCTTACAAAACAGCTAAAAAATTAGTTCAAATTATTAAAAACAACATAATAATAGAGCCTAATCACAGCATTAAAAACAGTTTTGAACTCTTAGAAAACATGAAAGATATTAAAATTTCCCCACAATACAAACTACTATCGCTAGATATCATTAACATGTACACCAATATACCTGTACGAGATACCTTAACCGTTATTAATAATAACTTAATAAGAGCTAAGAAATTAAGCATAATAGAAATCAACGAATTAATCTTATTGCTGAAAGTAGTATTAGACCAAAACTACTTCATATTTGATGATAAATACTTCACACAACGCGAAGGACTTGCTATGGGTTCACCACTCTCAGGTCTATTAGCGGACATATTCATAAACAATTACGAAAACGAAGTTCTTTTTACCCAAAACAATAAATATTTAAATAGAATAATCTTATACAAACGCTATGTCGACGATACCTTTATTATATTTAATGGCACTACGCGCCAGATAGAGAAATTAAAAAATTATATGAACAGCGTACACAATAATATTCAATTTACAATAGAACATGAAAAGGACAACAAAATTAATTTTTTGGACCTAACCATAATAAAAAAGGCAGATAAATTTCAGTACAAAATTTACAGAAAACCTACAACCACGGATTTGACTATAAATGCGGAGTCATACCACCCATATTCACAAAAATTAGCAGCTTTCCACAGCTTTATAAATAGGTTAATCAATATACCACTGGAAGCGGATGATTTTGAAGATGAATTAAATACCATAAAATACATAGCCACAAGAAACGGATTCAGTAGCACATTAATAGATACATTATTGAAGAAACATTTAAAAAACAAACACAATAATAAAAATAAACCTAAAATTAATAGAAACACTAATATTGTGAAATATATATCAGTAGAATATACAAATATAGTGCCACTTATTTTAAAAAACAATTTAAACAAATTTGACTTCCAAGTGATTTTCCGTACAAATAATAACTTACAAAAAATGCTTAAATCAACAGACAAAATACCTGTAGAGAAACAAACAGGTGTATACAAGTTATCATGTAATGACTGCAACAAGATATATATAGGCCAAACTGGCAGACGATTTCGAGAGCGGTTTAGGGAACATTTGCCTAAGAGCAAAATTACAAAGTCAGAACATATTAAATCCAATTATGCTCGTCACCTCATAGATTCCAACCATGGGTATACAGATTTTGACACTAATTTCAAACCATTACATTATTGTGCCAAGGGACGTCGTATGAACACACTTGAAGAATACGAGATTTATAAGGCATTTAAAACCAATCCTGGAAATGTTTTAAATGATCAGTTATCTTTCAAATCACATTATTTATTTGATACAGCTCTTAAGTTCGAAACAGAAGACAATACTAGATAACATTAATAAATGTGCACCTTGGACCTGAGTTCTGGTAAGTTTGACAGTATGAACTGGACCTCCATACAGTGCGCACTGTGCAATGTGAAAAGGCCTAAGTTTGTGCTTGAATTATGTGTATATGTGTCATTGTGTCTTTAATTTTTAATGTTTGACGACGGAAGAGTGATTCCTCTGAAGATAAAACCCTAGGTTTTGAAACGCGTCAGGACAGAAATAAGAAGAAGTCGCAAGACGTTTATTAAGGTAAATTTTTAATTATTAACATTTACGCGACTTGGATACCAAAAACATGCTTAATAAATTGGCTACTGATTGCCATTTGAATGTGAGACTGGTACCGTTGGCTTAGGTTTGATGGCCCCCTACAACATCCAACCACCAGAACACGTGATTATCTGATTCCCTGAAAGCCAAAAACACACGTGCAGCTCATGTATGCGTCCCTGATAAATCGGTTACCAATCGCCATACAATTGTGAGACATGTGCCGTTGTCTTAATTTTGAAGCCTCCTACAACTTCCAATATGCCGTAAAGTGTTATTGTGGACAAGAAGGGTGCAAACTTTGTTAGATTACAAGCAGTGAAAAATCACAGATTACTGTGATACCAGAAATAACTGCCGATTGTAAAAGATTCCCACCACACATTATTTTGAAGAGAAAAGTGCTTCCAAAGAAGCAGTTAGCAGCTGGGATTCTTTTTTAGAGCACAGGAAAGGGAGTGTATGACTCTAAAATGGGAAGAATTTATGGCAGATCGGCTTAACATTTGGTGATGTCAACTAAATGTTTCACTAGAGCAGAAAGTCATGTTAATTCTTAATGCTTTTCGTGGTCACACAACTGAGAAATTAAAGAAGCTGGTTGCAGAAATGAACACTAATATAATCCCTGGGGAAATGATTTCTCAGCTTCAAGCTCTAGATGTGGTTGTTTAATAAATAATTTAATAACCACTTCACAGAAAAACTGCAGTCATTGGCAGTGGAAACAATGCATCGAGTCTGATAGCAGGAAGTGGTACTTGGCCAAGCGTATAATCATCCTGGGAAAAAATCAGATGTAAATGGATTGTAAGGGGGTTTAAAAGAGTAGTGTTTCTAAAACATGGATGGGAGCATAGTTATATTATTGTTGACACATGCCCATTCAGAGAAATTGAAAATTTATTTCAATTTGTTTTTCTGACTGGAGTTTTTATTGTTGTAGGCGTCAGGTTTCTTGCTGTCCGTAACAAGTTCCAAGCATACAGAACATTCATATATTTTTTATGCCTCATTAGTGACTAACCATTTCTGCAGAAGTAATTTTCAGGACTTCTTTAACATATCCTGTCCGTTTTAGTCTCAGTGTAGCCCCTTGCATCCATTCTTCTGAGATCTTTCAGCATATCATGCAATCTTCTTATCCTATGTGAACCCCCTTTCTGCTTTTATACATTTCATGCCCTCAGGAATTTCATGTATCTCATGGCCATCTTCATTACTTAACAAGTTTCAGCGGAGTTCCCATATCCTGCATAGCTTCATAAAAGTTTCTACCCTTTGCACACTATCAAAGGCCTGTCTGTAATTCACAAACAGCATGTGGTGATCTATATCCTGCAAATAGCACTTCTCAGTTATCTGCCTGATAACAAGCAATTGATTAGAAGTACCTCTTTTTGGTCGGAAACCACATCGGTATTCCACTAGATTTTTTCGGGCAATTGTTTAAATCTTCATTAATTATTGAGGTCAGTACTTCATATGGAGTCTTGAGTAGCATTATCTCCTGTGGTTGTTACATCCAGTTTATTTCCCTTTTTATAATTTGGGCATATTATTCCAGTGTTTCACTCTTTGGGCATTATTTCTTTTACTTGGACCATAACATAACAAACCGTGTAAATAGGCATTAACAGTCATCACCCCCATAATTAACAGACAGATTTTCCTGTCCTGTGGCTTTGTTGTTCTTCAGCTTTCCAATGACCACCTCTATTTCGTATAGCATGGGGTAATTTACTATATAATCACCATCATCCATTGTTTGGGCTCCCACCTTTTCATCCTTTTCATCTTCATTCACATCCTCATTCAATAGCTCCCTAAAATGTTCCATCCACCCCCTCAAAACCCCCACAACCTAGCCATCTTTACCAATACATCCCTTGCTCATTAGTTGGAGTTCCTTTGTCATTCTGCTAACCCCTCACATGGAATTTTCTAGTCTCACTTTTTTCAAATAATTAACTGTCTCCTTAACGGTTTGTAATTTTTTTTTAGCATATTAATGGCATCTCATCTGAGTTAGCCTGTATATTTTGGCCTTATATTTCGTTTGTTTCTCTGTATCATACGTTGTGCTTCATTTTTCTTTATAATTTCTAAGCATTCCATGTTGAACCAGTTTTCATTTCTAGTTCTTTGCCGTTCTCCAATTACATCACCGTCAACCTCCATAGTCGTTTTTACAAACTTCTTCCAGTTATGTTCCACATCCGCCATTTCAGCATATGTGTGGACGATACCAAACCTGTTTGTTAAACTTTCTTGATACTGTTGACCAACACCTGAATTTTTACTAAATGTGTCTATATCCCACATTTTTATTCTTATCTGATTTGATCTTTGATTCTACCTTTTCTAAAATTTTTCCTCATACAAGTCAGTAGTCACTGTCACAATTAGAGCCTCTTGACATCTTGTACTGAAGTGAAAGGAAATCTTGATACTAGTGTAAGGTCTATTTAATTGGTCTTGTCAGTTCCAGGTACGTGCCATTTGCCCAGATAGATTTTTAACAAGGAAACTAAGTTCCTCACAGCAAATTTACTGAGAATGTTTATATTATTGCTGTTCTTACTATGTAGTGAATACTGTCTAGCTCTGTTTTCTTCTTCTGTTACCACCTGGTGGCGGAACTTACAAATCTCGTGAAGTTTGTCATTGAATTTCATTTTCTCTATCTGTCGACTCTCCCCGTCTCCATCATTTTACATGTTCTATCATTTATGGTTTCATAGTCTACAACGTGCTTCCCGATTTCTTTTATTATGAATCTTGTCTGAAATAGTCCTGTTCTTTGCTCTGTTCCACTATATATCATGCTATAATCTGTCTTTTTATCAACTATTCCGTGACCTGGCCAGAGTATTTTCTGAATAGCCGATATATCAGACTTCCATCTCATCATTTCCCTATACGTTTCCGGTTGTCTCATTTTACAAAAAATCATGTTTCATGGGAAATCGTGGGGATCCTTTATTTTTAAAGATATATGTTTTAAAAACTTAATTCGCCCACATGGGATTATCAGAAATATAACTCCCCAAAATAGTCTGTAATTTTTGTCAACACTACTCGAAAACATTAGAACGTAATTGATTGCGGCCTTGAACACAGTGTGCCGACTGGTATGATCTGGAACAGCCTCGTTGACACGTTAAAAGAGTCACGTACGCACACAACGTTACAGCTGGATCTGCTGGAACAGCCTCGTTGACACGTTAAAAGAGTCACGTACGCACACAACGTTACAGCTGGATCTGCTGGAATAGCCTCGTTGACACGTTAAAAGAGTCACGTACGCACACAACATTACAGCTGGATCTGCTGGAACAGCCTCGTTGACACGTTAAAAGAGTCACGTACGCACACAACATTACAGCTGGATCTGCTGGAACAGCCTCGTTGACACGTTAAAAGAGTCACGTACGCACACAACATTACAGCTGGATCTGCTGGAACAGCCTCGTTGACACGTTAAAAGAGTCACGTACGCACACAACATTACAGCTGGATCTGCTGGAACAGCCTCGTTGACACGTTAAAAGAGTCACGTACGCACACAACATTACAGCTGGATCTGCTGGAACAGCCTCGTTGACACGTTAAAAGAGTCACGTACGCACACAACATTACAGCTGGATCTGCTGGAACAGCCTCGTTGACACGTTAAAAGAGTCACGTACGCACACAACATTACAGCTGGATCTGCTGGAACAGCCTCGTTGACACGTTAAAAGAGTCACGTACGCACACAACATTACAGCTGGATCTGCTGGAACAGCCTCGTTGACACGTTAAAAGAGTCACGTACGCACACAACATTACAGCTGGATCTGCTGGAATAGCCGAGAAACATGTAGAACATTCTGTAATGGTGTAACAATATTATTCCTTAAATATATGTTGTCACCGGACAAAAGGCTTGCCGCATGACAACTGGCGCCAATCGTACACTCTAGTTATTTTGGTGGCCCTAAAAAGGACCTTGTGGCGAGAACGGTGATGTTGGTAGTGCCGTGCTGAGATGTTCGGCGGCTGTGCCCGCTGTTCGTGGCGTACTGCAGTCCTCCTCTTCTTTCGGCACCGGTTGTAGAGTCGGCTGCCGGCCCAGCGAAATCCATCGCTGGCGCAGAACTGGAGGGCGAAGACGCAAGAACGCCGGTTCTATTCTTCGGCCGTTCCTTCCGGCTGACTCCGCACCGATGTCGTCCGAGAGAGGAGATGAAGTGCGTCCGATGGCGTGGCGATGAAGAGTGCCTAAAATTTTCTGCCGGCCCGGGTTTTATTAACTAACCGGGATCGCTAGCTCCGAGCACGCAGTTGGTCACGTCTCGGCGGCTGCTGATGCCGGATTGGCTCGCCTCGTCCACTGCTGGTACCGGAGAGCAGATGTTCGCATACCGCTGCCGTCACAATGTATATAGTTCTTTGTCCTAAAAGTCATATAATATAGAACTTAAACCTATTTCAGATACTAAGTTAGGTTGAAATACTGTAATGAAATCAGTATCTTGATTTGAAAATCATGGTCAGGTGAATCTGAAATAAACAGTTCCTTAGTTATGCTTTATCATACACTATATCTGTTCACTAGAAACAATAATGGAAGTAATACAATGTAAAACCATGAGGTGCTAATTACTTTTGTGGATAAGGAAAATCCTACAAACTTGGAAGGTGGGGGCACATCCACAGTAGACAAAACAGAAATGTTTTCAGTGACACATTTCACACTTAATGTTTACTTGATACTGTCTGCAGTAAGGAGTACAACTTGAATTATAGTTTGATAGTTAGGATTCGGGATTCCGATTGACTAATCATTGCTTCCTTCCAAATTTTTGTGTGTATCGTGTTTTCCTGAGTGCAATTGTAGTGTGTTGTGAAAAGTTTCATTTGAGTTTTAATAGCTGTAAACTAATCACTTTTTAAAATAACGTATTCAAGTTAAACAAAAAATTTAAAAAAAGTTCAAGCAGTCAAGATTAATCATGGTAGGTAGGTCTCCTGAGAAGACACGTTCTCCACAGTTACGCACCATGGGAGATGCTTCAAAATATTTTGAAACTGAGAATGAAATTATTAAACAGTGGGCAAGCTTCTTATATACCTTAAGGTAAAGTAGTGGAAAACGAGCAAGCAAAGCAACAGTAGAGCAAATTGGTATATGTATTTGTATACAGTAATAAATGTAGTATGGAGGCTTGAAAGAAGAGACCTATTCCTCAGCATATGCGAGCATACACTTTTCCTCCCATGTCATATTTATTAATTTTTGTGTTTCAGATATCACACAGTTAATTATATATTGCTGACGTTATTTGAAATTACTTATTTTAGACTTCACTTAATCCAAAATATTAATTACTGTAGAAGCCCGATATAGCGCGGTCCGATATACCGCGGATTCGGATATAACGCGGTGAAGAGTATGTCGCCCGTTATTAGCGAAAATTCTTACTTGTAGAGAGTGAGTAAATTATGAATTGTTTATCGTGACTTCCGTAGCCACATTGGAATGCGTTGCGTTTATTGTAAACAAAGGCTTGTTGTTGGAAACGGCGTTGTAAACAACAGCCAGAATTGCCAGTTCAAGTGTACCTGTAGACATAAAAACAATTGCCCCGTATTTACAGTCTCTACGTTTCTAAGAATTCATGCCAAGGCAAGCAGCCAACTAAATCCCTTCTCTCCCTCATACTCTTATATTACAGTATAAGATCATACTCTGATATTATCTTATCAAAGTGTATAGTCTTTGTCATAAATTCACATAGTGTAGAGTTTTGTGATGTCGCAGAAAAGAAAAGCATATTCTGTGAGTGATAAACTCAAAATAATTGATCGTGTGAAGAACGGAGAGTCAAAGGCAAGTTTATCACGTGAGTGTGGCATCCCAGAAGGAACAATTAGAGGGTGGATGAAGGAAGAAGATAAACTTAAAAGTTTTGTGAATACAGTTGAAAGTGAAGTGGGGTTGCAAAGAAAAAAGACTAAAGTAGGTAAGGATAGTGAACTAGATGAGTGTCTGTACAGGTGGTTTTTAATAAAACGAAGTGAAGGTGTGCCACTGTCAGGACCAGTTATTAGAGCTCAAGCTGTGAAATTCCATAGTGATTTACATGACAACAGTGACTTTAATGCATCTGATGGGTGGTTTTCGCGATGGAAATCTTGTCATGGTATAAGCCAGATAAGCACTGAAGGAAGCTGCAGCACTTTTTCCTCAGGCATTAAACAAAGTAATGATCGATAACGATTTAAATGACCATCAAGTGTATAACTGTGATGAAACTGCTCTGTATTTTCGAATGCTTCCTACCAGAACTCTGGATGTGAATAATTCAATAAATAAATCTGGATTAAAAATAAATAAGGATAGAGTTACCCTCCTGTTTGCCACAAATAAATCAGGCAGCCACAAAGTTAAACCTCTCTGTATAGGGAAAAGCCAAAATCCTAGATGCTTTCAACATGTTAACATGATGTCATTACCCATCACATATCGTAATACAAAAAATGCTTGGATGACAAGTGATATTTTCGGTAAATGGTTCCATGAAGAATTTGTTCCATCTGTGAGAAGCCACCTGCGGTCATTCGACCTCGAAGAAAAAGCTGTACTGACCCTTGACCACTGTCCAGCACATCCACCTGCTGATATGCTACAGTCAAGAGATGGGAAAATCGGAGTCATGTTCTTGCCGAAAAACACTACAGCACTGATCCAGCCATTAGATCAAGGCATCATAAAAGTATTTAAAGCGCATTACCGCCGTGAACTTCTGAGTGCTATAGTGAATTCTGATGAGGAAATGGAAATTTACCTTAAGTCAATAAACCTGAAAACAGTTGCGTATTCAATAGGTCTTGCATGGGAAAGTATTAGTACGGCTACGATTCAGAATTGCTGGAAGAAATGTTCCTTTGAACAAAACATCGCCGATGGAAATTGCTCTGTTGCCGGATTCACTAATAGTGATGTACAGTCTGCGAGTAGTGCTCTGCATTGCAACTTCACTCTAGATGACTTGAATGACTGGGCAGAAGTTGACAACGGTGAGCCTGTTACAGAATGTATAGGAGATAAAGATATCATCGATGCAGTCCGAAATGCAAATTGCGAAGAAAAAGAAGACGATGACGATGATGGAAATGAAAATGGGGTGGAAGTGAAAGAAGTTATTCCAAATGTTAGTGAAGTGATAATACACATAAACGAAGTAATTTCGTGGATGGAGAGGCAAAGTGAATCTAATAATGTTCATCTGCTGCACCTCGCATTTATAAAACAATACGCGGAAAAGAAACGCTGTGCATTTCAACGGGATGTCAAACAACAATTACGGACTTTTTTAAGACCAACAATTAGGCCTACAGTAGGTCGAGTGAGCAATGTATAAATAGTGTATTTTATATTCCATTGGATTAAAATAGATTAAAATACGTATTGGATTAAAATACAGTTTTCTTATTTTTTATTTCTACATTTGGTGACGTAATTTACGTACAGTATATAGTAGTGCATTATGCTGTAGCCTTTTTCCCGGTCCTCCCTCACCATCATTTGTCACTGTACAGGTCACCTTCCGATATACCGCGGTTACACCTATAACGCGGGGGAAAGTATGTCACCCGACAACCGCGCTATATCGGGCTTCTACTGTACTTTGACTTTGGATATTTTGCTTAAAAATTAAAATTTAGACGAATTATTTTCAGACAACACAATAACATGATACAAAAAAATGTTAAATAGTTCATGATTTATTATATATTTTAAAGAAATAGCTGGGAAAGGCTCTATTACATCTGATATTGCCCTTTTGTGCAATATAGAATGAAAATACATTAGTTTTAGGATGTTTCAAAAATATTAGTATATCCTTTTTTCATAGTAAGTGCCAGTTTTAGTTAGTATGTTTTTTGAAAGTTTTAGTTTGATGTTAAAAATAATTTATTAGATATTATTTATTACTATTACTAAGCTTTTGTCCTTCCTTTCTTTTAGGTGGGCCAAGTCGTTGAAATGAAGCATGAAGGTTTCGGCGCATGGTTCAGGGTGACAATAGAAATGACACACTATGACGACACATTACAAAAACATGTATATACTGGAAGATGGACAAGGTAAGGTACTTTGAGAAAATGTGTTTTTGTACTTCTGTAGTTGCAAACATAAAATGGTAAATTGAAACGTTTAATGTATTAGTGTATTGAGCAAATGGATGTACTGCAAATTCAGTTTGTACTTTTATGTTGCAGAGATGATGGCAATACCGTTGAGAATTTGAACATTACCGAAATTTCTGCAACACAAGAGTTCATCCGTCCTCTGATTCAAACACCAATTAAACTAAAAGATGTCAGAGCCGGAGATATAATCAAAGTGCGCTACACTGTGTACCAAAATACATCACTATGGTATGACAGTGTAGTGAAGAGCCTTAGCTTTCATAGGCCGCGTCACATTATAGCAGACATCACAATTGGAAGAGATGGAGAGAAATTGAGTAATTGCAAAATTACATCCACAAATGATCTGTTCATTGTTAGTGGTCTTAAAGGCGTAAAAGGTACACATTAGTCTCTCTCTCTCTCTCTCCCCCTCCCTCCCTGTCCCCTCCCCTCCCTCCCTCCCCCTCACCCCCTCGTGCTGTAAATCAGATTCTTTATGATTTTAATTTCCACATCCATATAATATGACATATGTAATGATCTGCTGGCTGGATCAGTAAATCATCGGCACATAATGAAAGTTTCACTGATTGGAACTAGGCAACTTGTGCTAATTAAAAATGTCCACAACACATCTGTCTTGTTGATTTTATAGAGGGTAGTATTTTAAGTAAATAACATATAGTACTCCTAGTTCTACAATTTGAGCGAATGAACGCAATGGTTGTTTTGAACAGAAAGAAGCAAAACATACTGGTATGATGGTAGTACTTAAAGGATCTTGAAGGATCAAAAGTTTTTAAATGTCTCGTGTTTTTGTGTTGATACAGGAGAGATTCAGTGTGAGACTTGCTTCGATAGAGTTGATCAGCCGTGTATAGCGTGTTCGTGCAAGTGTTGTGGTGGAAAAGATTCCCCCTCGCAGATATTATTATGTGATGAGTGCAATCAGGGTTACCATATATGGTGCCTGGAACCGAAATTAGATGCTGTTCCTCAGGACAATGAATGGTGGGTATTTTTTAATATCGGACCATATTTTTTAATGTGTAAGTTTGCTCACAGAATGTTAATTGTAATATTAGTAATAAGTTAACATTATATCAGTGTTGCTACATTAACAATTGTTCATCAATTCATTTCAAGGGTATGTAGATTCTTTCACATACTGATATAAACTTTTAAAGTACAAGTTTTTACTTTGTAAAATATTGAAAAATATAAATAGATTTTTTGGCATATATTGAAGTGCTCTGCAATATCAAAATTCCTTAGCAATGAAGTAGCAATCTTCAATGAATGAATTATTTTAAATTTAAGTTGAATTTTTTTCTTTCTAAAAGTTTTAATTTTGTTTTTGGCTCTCTGTCTTCCAGCTGGTGTGTACTAACTACCTGATAACATTAAATTTATACTATTCTCAATGAGAAGAGTATGTGAGGATTAATGTCCATGTACATGTGCACATTGTAACTTCCGCTTAATACTATTATGATCAGAACAGTACATTTATGATTGTCATATTTAACTCTATTAAATAGGTTTTGTCCTCCGATATATTGTTTTTATCGGGGTCATTATAGTAGTTACAAACTGTTTTCATACCTAAACCACATTGCTGACAATAAAAATCCTGCTTTCTTGGAGCCCGCTTGAACTGCAAGTATTATTGTAGCACGTTTACCTGACGTATCTGTAAACCACTTACAAGTGTAGAATGAGGCCAAATATACTGTGGACATCGATTCTGCAAAACCCAGGTTTCGTCAGTATGTAATATAAGACTAGTTATTATTTCGTGTATTCAGATTATGGAGTTTACAAAAAATACGTGACCTGAGTTGATACTAAGACTTAATAGGCCTAACGGCTCAATCACTTCCAAAAAATCTTATCTGTGGGAAATCCCCCATCCCAAGAGGACTAGGTTAAATCAACTGTGACTATTTTGTACTTAAAAAATTGTAAATATTAACAATTACTCTCTCGCTTTGTTCCTGCGTGTTAGGACTTTCTTTTTTATTTGACTATAAGTCCATCCCAGGTTTGTTATTACTATTGCACTCTGAGGAACCTGAACTGGAGAAACTCCGTTTCAAATAGCAATTGGAATTGCAGCCATAGAAATTGGAAACTTACAACAAAATAAAGGAATAGAAGCTGTATAAGTACCAAAAGTACACACTGCCGGCGAACACACCAAACTTCGCCCAAAACCGGCGCGAGCCGGGCAGACGCGACAGTTGTTTTTTGCGTCTAGTCTGCTGAGATGTTGATTTCCGACTAACTCTTTGTTCCGTGTGTCACACAGCTGCTGGCTCTGACACACCCAGCATTCTTAGTTGTGTAATGCGCTGATGTAACGCTCGCCTGATGTCAGTTATATAACTTTGTTGACAGATTTTGTGTTCGTCATCTGTTGACCTTGGTACAGTTGTTGGCTGTTTATTAATTCTGCGTCTGTTGAATCTGTTTTAAAATATCAACGAATAATTCTGCACAGTCAATGCTGCCACTGTTGTTTTCGTTTCAAACAGGAAATTTACCGAAGTTTTGTATGTTTCGTCCCAAATGAAGATTTATATTTATTTATTACAAAAAATATACAAATTTCTTTAGATTGCCTCAGGTAGGCCCCAAAATGCCCCGCTACAATAAGTTATTCCGTTAACAATAGTGTAATGGTATTCTGTCATAAATGGGCCAAATTACTTTTCTGCTCCTGAGGGAAGCCAGCTGAAACAAGTTATTTGTAGCCTTTGGAAAATAATTCTCTGTGTAATATAGTCGTAACGAAATCTGAAACCTCAGTTGTAAGGCAGTGGTTAACACCATAAGGAAACATGAGCCGGTGAATCGTTCATGGAGTATTTCTTCAGAATGTGTATTTAGAATTGTGTAGAAAGTGTAAGTAGCCATGGAAAAAGGAGTGGGCATTATTGTGAGTGTACCTCACAATAATGCCTCAGGAAAAAACTGACGTGTATGATTTTTCGTGTGTCTCGAAGTGTTATGTGCTGGATCTGCTTTATTAACCATTTTATTTACTACCTGTTAGTTGAAGATTGGAAGCCATATGGTGTGGACATACTCAGTGTTTGTTAAGCACACATTCTTTTGTTTACATGATTTACTCTTACATGCAACTTTACTTACAAAACCTGAATGGTTTTATTGCAATACACACTAGCTCATGAAATTAACTAGGTGTTAACGGTATTTTCCAGTGTGTTATAGATGAATTATGTGACATTTGGAGAGGGCAACACTGAAGGAATTCAGAGAGTTCTCAAAACCCCAACTGCTTACATAGTCAGTTTATCATGAGACATGTTATTCGTAAGCTGGGGTTTCTTTGGATCCATGTTCAAAATAATGGAAACTTTCGATTAATAAATCTGTTTAAAGTGATTAAAGAATTCTGTGTGTACAAAAAATAGGGCAAGAGTGAGAGAGGATTGACCTGTAATAAACATGGATTAAATTTATTTCCATAGTTTGAACATGGTCTGTTTTATGACATCCCCTCACATTGTTTAGCTTTCAATTGAATAGAAACTGGGTGAAAGTGAAAGATGAATAAAGAAAAAAAATGCATATTTTTCAGTAGTGGACCGTGCTGTGTTAAACACTTTCTCAGCTTGCAGTGAAAACCAAATTGTTTAAGTATGTGAAGAGGGTCTGAAAATAATTTATTGGAGTAAATCTCACAAAAATAATGACAATTTTTGGTTTGGAATTGTTTCAGATTCCTACCCGCTCAATGTGTGTGCATGCAAACACATAAATTCTAGAGGACCTGTTCATGTGGTTCGAGAGAAGAAAATATGTTTTCACTACTTTTGAAAATCTGTTATTAATATTTAATAAAAACCTGTGAAACATTTTGGCTACATTGGTACCGTACTGTGGATACAGTACACAGTATACATAAAGAATTAAATTGGTGTATTTTTCTTTTATAGAATTGCTAAACTGCTATAATTGTTTTTATTATTTAGACAAAGCTTTTCGTCATTACTGACATCTTCAGGTCTTAAACAACCATCCTGTTTAAACAATCGTTGTTTAAGACCTGAAGATGTCAGTAATGACGAAAAGCTTTGTCTAAATAATAAAAACAATTATAGCAGTTTAGCAATTCTATAAAAGAAAAGTAAGGATGGCTGCTAAGTTAAACAATACGAAGAATAAATTGGTGTAGTAAGAATTTGTGGTTTTGTGATGGAATCTCCCTCAGTTGTAGCTAATGTCAGTTATTATGCCTTTAATGTCCACCCCCCACCACCCATCAATCGCATTGCTTTTCAGGCAAAGATACTAATGTTTACGTTATAATAACAGATGTGATTTTTTCTGTTCCAGGTTCTGCTCTGATTGCACAATTGATCGAAATGAAATTGTACAAGCTGGGGAAGGTTTACGGCTATCGAAAAAGAAAAAAAATATGAAGTCATACAAAAATAAAAATGCAGAGTGGGGGAAGGGAATGGCTTGCGCAGGACGAAGCAAGGAATGTACACTCGTACCAAAAAATCATGTTGGAGCTGTCCCAGGAGTTGAAGTGGGGACAGCGTGGTCTTTCCGAATAACTGTACGTTTATTTTTGTTCATAGTAAAGTTATGTAGGTTTATATGTATTATATATATAATTCTTTCTATATTTACAAAAAGCAAAACCAGATTAAATTAATAATAACTTTTCTGTTTGAAGGTTGCTGAATATGGCATCCATAGGGCTATCGTTTCTGGCATACATGGGCGACAGGATGAAGGTGCTTTTAGTATTGTACTGAGTGGAGGGTATGAGGACGATGTTGACAATGGCGATACATTTATATATACAGGAAGTGGTGGGCGTGACCTTTCAGGCAACAAACGAACAAACGTACAGTGTACCGACCAGAAACTCGAGCTTTCAAATCTGTAAGTTTTTTACTTCAAAATTCATATTAAGCATAGAATATGCTTTCATATAATTATGATTAGGTTGTTCATAGCAAGGAGTGTTCCTGTAAAATGCTCGACCCACTAAATGTTCACGTCGATTATTATAGAGCCATACTTCCTTGAGAAGTATTTACTAACTACTGGTATAGGACATGAGTCTATGCTTTCTAGCTTTTCAAAACAGTACCGAGCTTAATGGAAGGTAAGTGTAGATGAAGCAACTTGCCCATACAAAAATTCAAGGTCCCAGATATAATATGATAGCATAGTTTAGCATAATATTGCACATTTAAACGTGAAGATGCTATCCAAAGTGAGTAATCGCAGACCCTTTAATAGTAGTATTGTTAAGTCAAAATACAATAGACCGCCCATATCTGGAATCTCTTGTACCAGAAAAGAAAATCTGAAAAAATACATACTTAAACAATTTAGTATTTGATCATTTTAAGCTTCGTCAACGGTAATATAATTGAAAGAAATCTTATGTTTTCAAAATAGCCTAAAAATAAGACCTTATGAACATAGACTTTTGGTAAACTAGGGATTGTCATTTTTGTTTTGATCACAACAATTTCTACAACGCGATGCTTACAACTTCTAGGAATTTGTATAAGCATGGTATAAACACAGTACAGGTACAACAGCCTGACTAGTCCCATTGTAGTCTATTATACTGTGAAGTATAATTAAAACTAGTTAAGAATATTGTTGTAACTCCTTCGTATGCTGATGCTGTGCTAAATTTACCTAAAAAGCAAGAATGTGCTCGTTTGACAATAAAGTCAAAGGACAATTTCAAAGGCGATGCCCTAAATATTATCAAAGTGCAAATTTCAACCAAAACTAATGCCAAAATTTTAAAAATTAACAAAGTCAATAATGGTACAGTTTTTCTAAAGTGTATAAATGAGCAAGATTCTGAAAAAATACTAAAGGTTATAAACAGTGAAAACGGTGAAATATTGACAGCTGAAGCATGTGTTAAAAAAAATCCGCAAATAAAAATAACAAACATATCAGAAGATGTCGATAAAGTAGAACTCGAGAACGATATCATACGTAGAAATGAATTACCATCAAATAGTGTAAACATTGTACACAAATACAAACAGAGAAACAATAATCATGCTGCGCTAGCAGAAGTAACCTCTGATGCATATGCCAAGATAATGAAGAATAAATCTGTTTTTATTGGATATGAAAACTGCAGAGTGTATGACAATTTTAATATCAGATGTTGTAAAAACTGTTGTGGGTATAACCATTCATTGAGAAAGTGCAAAGACACTTTTAAAAGACAACAATCATGCTACAAATGTTCAGGTAACCATGATGCTACAGTATGTACCTCTGATATAAATAAATGTATTAATTGTATTAATGCTAACAAATACTTAACTAAAAAAAGATCCATAGATCATTCTGCAAATGATATTCAAAACTGTGAAAGTTTTAAAGTAAGATGGGAGCAGTATATTTGTGATACAAACTACCCCTGGAAACCAGAACCTCCATTTAATTACGTTAGGCCTACAACTAGTTGATTAGATAAAATTTTGTATTTAAAAGGAAAAATAAAAACTAACCTGTAAATAAGTTTTTTATGGAAATACAAGAATATAACCTTAATGATGAATTAATTTTTAATAGTACAGAAGAGATAAATCTCAACCCCATTTTTTGTGACTCTGAGCTTCAGAGTTTTTACAAAATCGAATCAACACACGGTATAAAAGTATTATATTGCCGCGACACCTATTAAGTATTGGGCAAAGAAGCTATATGTATTATGCCATAAAATATTTTAATGAATTACCTAATGAACTGAAAAATCTAAGTGTAAATATAAAAGTGCTTAAAAAAAAATCAAAGAAAAAATTAGGAACATTGTTATTGAATAATCAAGAAAACAGTCTATTATGATATGGACCTTTTTTCTCTTTTTTTTCATTTATTTATTGAATTGTATTATAGTACAAACTAAAATTTTGTTAAAATTGAAAAATAATTTATTTTTAATATATTACTATGATCGGTGAGGTAAAACTCACAATTAGTATTAAGTATATAAATATTAATTCTAAGGACCAACCTATGTACGGGCATTTATGCCCCCTATAGGTCCTTTATTGTATAATTTTTATTATATGTAAAGGAAAATTGGTAATAAATATTATTATTATTATTATTATTATTTTAGTTTGTTTGCTGCTCACAGTCCATATAAATCACTTGCGACTTGTGAATCAGCTGTGGCAGCTGACTTGAACGTTGGAGCTTCGACTGTAGGTGATTGAATGAAGGGAAATGAAAAGATAACCTGTAGATCCCATTGTAAAGGTATGAAGAACTGTAACTACAAAATTTTAAATGAAGCTCTATTTGTTTGGTTTCTTAACCAAAGAGAAAAAGATGTACATCTGTCAGGCCCTACTGTACAAGAGAAAACAAAAATTTTGGCTTCCAAACTAGGTGATGGTTATAACGTGTTCTGTACTAGTTCTGGTTGGTTCAGTGGATGGAAATCTTAATATAGCATTAGACAATGAATTGTAAATGGAGAACAATTATCCAGGGATAAAAGTGGCATAATTAAATTTAATGAAAAGTTTTAAAAACAAGATGATCAAATATTTAATACTGATGAGATGGGCCTTATATCTGTAAAGTCTCCATTAGTAAACAAGAAAAGAAGCACAGGGTGTAACTATTCTCTTGGGTAGTAATGGATCAAGAGAGGTCATTTAGGTCTTCCACTTATCCTAATAGGATAAACGAGCAATTAAAAACATTAATCCAAATGCACTTCTGATGTATTATAGAAGTCCGAAAAGTGGATGGATGTCACCTGAGTTTTTTAAAGGATGATTTCATGAACAGTTTGTACCAAATATAACTAGTTTCTTAACGTCTAAAAATCTGCTGTCTAAAGCAGTTCCCTTCACTGACAACAGTCCTTCACACTTGGATATTACTGAACTAAGGTCCAATGAAATTATGCTTTATTTTCTTACCAAAAACTTTAAAAAGAAATTATTAAAAGTTGTTACAGTCTGTAGTAACTAATGAATCCCATAAAAAGAAATTATTAAAAGTTGTTATAGTCTGTAGTAACTAATGAATCCCAGTCTTTGTTGAACAGTGTAAAATCAATTAATAGAAAACATGATGTTTTGGGTTCTGGGTTGCTGAAGCATGGAATCTGGTGAAAAAAAAGAAACCACCAAATTTACCCTTCACTTTATACCCCAAGAATTTCAGTATGGCGTCATTTTACCGTGGGAGCAGAAATCAGGGTGAACTGGTTCGCAAGCCACAACTCGCTAACGAACCGTTTTCGGACCTATGTTTATATGAACTTTTTTTTCCTTATTTTTAGCTATAGAATCAGCTTCAGAGAGATTGCCATGCAATTTTGAATCACCCTGTATAAAATAAAGTTATTTAGATGTCAGTGGCTTTATAAAATCTAACAAACTCGTCCAACAATACTGTCTTCTTTTTTTCACACAAAATTTCTTTGTAGCAAGCTAATAATTGTTTTATTCCTTGCCTTGTAGCTGCAACATGCTCTTCATTAGTCTATATTCTCTAAGATTTGTAATCCTTTTTCAATTTAGTTGAGACCATCTGTCAAGGATGTAACTGTTATGTGCTTTTCTGATAGAACTGTTGTGAAGTGTCTGCTTCTTCAGCAGCATTTTGCTCATGGATTTCAATGAGCTCATCAATTGTCAGGTCCTTGCTATGTGAGTCCAACAGCTCACTAACATCACCACTATCGACTTCCAAGTCCAATTGCCTGGCAAGATTGACAGCTTCTACTGTATGAGTGACTTGATCAGTTTCAGGCGTTATTTCTGTTTAGTTTTTGAAAATGAATGGACAGGTTTTCTTCCAGCACACCGTTCAAGGGTTTTTGGGAAATTTCATCCCAAGATTCTGAAATGATTCTTACAGCGTCAAAAGTATTGAATTGTTGCCAAAAATCTTTAACAGACAGCTGACTGTTTTGCCTCATAGCTTCATTCAAATATGGAAATGGACGTCTCATGTAGTTAGCCTTGAATGTTTTGATAATAACACCTTGGTCCATCGGCTAAAGCAAGCACGTTGTGTTTGGAGGTAAAAAAAAATTTTCACCATGGGTCGAAATCAATTAATGGCAGGAGGGTGACCAGGTGCACTGTTGATAAGAAACAGAATTTGTTTAGACTGGCAATAACATTCGACACGGATATAAAGTGGTGACCAAATCCGTCCTCAGAAATGGAAGTTGTCACTCAAGCTTTAATAAGATTTGACTTCCACTGGCAAGCTAGCTTCAGATTTATTTTTTAAAGCTCTTGGATTTTCAGAGCGATAACTAAGAGGGGTTTTATAGTCTATTCAATGGGGATTTTTCTTGGGAATTGTAAAAAGTCTCCATTGATTTTCGTAATTTTTTTTAATTGTCTTCCTTAAAGCTTATAGAAAAAAGTTAAAAAATAATTGTTTCCACCCCTTTTTCGACGGTAAAAAGAAAAAAATTAAACTGATCCCAGGAATCGATAGAACATTAAATTCTAAGTAAATAATGTAGAATAAGTTGTTTGAAAAAGTGCGTTGTTTTTGAATTATTCAGACTTGAAAATTGCGTGTTTTTTTTTGCAAAAAATTCAATGTTTTTGGAGGGTTTTTCATACTTTACTCGAAAACTATCAACTTTTCAAAAAACTTATAATAATCAAAATAAAAGCTAATTAAATAAGGAACAATTTGCACTTTGTTTCGTCCCTATGTATTGAATCGTTATCGAGATATGCTATAAACAAAATGTCAACTCTTAATTTTTTAACTGAAGAAGCGAACTTAAACTTGGTATTTATCAATGAAAAATAACGCAACTTGCGATGATATTATTACTAAATGAAAGCTCTTGAAATTTCCTATAAAATGGTAAGTCGATACTTTGCATATCTTGAAAAACAACGAAGTTACAGAGCAAAATAATAAAAATTCTTAAAATTTTTTTTTAAATCAAAAATAAAATGGTCGCCATTTTGTCAGTTCTGGATATTGGTGCGAGATATTGTAGATTTAGATTATCTATTATATTAGGAATGTCCTCAATTTTTTTTGTATGTATTATAGATTAGAAATGCGTACCGTTTTCGTAAATTTTAATTTTTTTGGTTTCAGAGAAAATTTGTCGTTTTCAAAAAATATCTTGAAAACAAAGCGTTTTATAAAAAAATTGATATTGACCAGAAATATAGATCATAAAAAGGCGAATATTTTCATTCTTATTTCATGCTTTTTAAAGTATTTTTCGATAAGTTACAACTGTTACAATGTGTGTTTATAAGATTTTATGATAAAAATTTTATGGTTTCTAAGTACAATATCTTAGAAACAGTAGGTTTTTTGACTATGGTCCATCCCAAAAAAGTTGTAGCCCGTTTAATAGTCTATAAAATGCACTTTTTTATATTTTTTATTTTTAAAATTACCAGAGTTATGGTAAAAAATGTGAGCGCTCAACGATGATAAAATTCGGTAACTTCTTATTTTATCAACGGCTACTAAGTGGAAGTCGAAAATAAATAATAAATATGAAGTATTTTGTATATTATAGTTTGTAAGATAAAAATATTTTTTTATTATTTGTTATTATTTCGCGGAATTGGAATTTTAACCGCTTCAGTCTGTACCCTCTAGCGGAAGAACCCGGTAGGCATACTGAGAAAAATATTGCAAAATTTGTAAATTCAAAATTTCTAGCTATTCTCGAAAGGAATGCAGATAATGGAATTGTAATCAACACATTCTGAAAGATAACTGTTATTGTACCTAATACTTATTAGGTACTTTTGTATCTATGTTAAAAAGCGCTGCGCTCGAATTTTCAAAACTCCTTTGTATGGTTCCGGATGGAACCGTAACAAATAATAAATAATAATATGTAAGTGTATATATTGCTTTGAAAGTGTTGTTGTAAGTACGTTTATAACATAGTGCAGTAATTTGCAGGATATGTAACTAGATATTTGACATTTGAATATGTACTTTGATATAAATTTTGTATAAAGTTGTACTTTCATTTAAATGAATCTTTTATTCTTCGGAATCTGACCTCGGAATCGTGATAAGCGACCCAAAAAACTTGTGTATATATATATCCATGTCGAAAGCTTTCGAGCGAAATATATTATCACCCCCTAATTTTGGCTATTTTCGACCTTAAAACCACCCCTTTGCACCACACATGCAGTCTGACCTCGGAATCGTGATCAGGGACCAAGAAAAAAAATATATATACCCATGTCGAGGGCTTTAAACGGTGTCCTAACATTCTTTTACATTTTTAACCCTTTAGAGGTGTTTTTCAACCCTTTAAGGGTGAGAGCGGTCAACAAATTTTTTTTAACTTTGCTGTATAAGCTTGTAGGAAGACAATAAAAAAAAAAATTACGAAAATCCATGGAGACTTTCTACAATTCCCTGGTTTTGCCGATTATTACGCCTCGTTGAATAGACTATTAACTTGCAGTCACAAATTATCACTGTTAGTCGGTTTTTGGAAATCTGTAAAGTGTGGAAAGGTTTGTTTTCTTCACGTGGAAAAGTTCGTTTAGGCATCTTCTTCCAGAATAGGCCGGTCTTGTCCATGTTAAATATTGTTACGACATCACAGAACAATCTACATGTTTATCAAATGTTCCAGAGGGATCCGGAATGTAACATGTGTGGCGTACGTGCTTGTCGATGCATTTGCTAGACCATGCGAGAATTCGTGCAGCTGCTCTCACCGTGTCAAGGCCACGATCAATTATGTCATAGTTTAGAGGTAATACGTAGTATGTTGAATCGTCTAGATTTTTGGCGGGCTATAAATGCAATTACTCAGGGACGCTCAGTCAGTTATTGTCAAGTGATTATCGAGCGATATTACTGTGTGCGTTCAGGTGGATATTAGTGAAGTGCTGTGTTTTATAATCGGGCAGTATATTGTAATAGAATTGTGTTTTAATATTAGTTGACATTTATTTGCATGTGAACAATTTTAATTTGATTTGTTGTAAGAGACAGTGTTGTTAATTACGAACTGTTTAACTGTGAAAATTAAAGCTGATGATTAGTGACTTAATTGGTGTCTTGTATTTTGTTTCCACTATACCTATGACGCTGAAGTAGACCGTCGTAACAATATGGTTTGACTGCTACAGCCACCTGCCTCTATCGTAGCCTTGAGTGTGTCAGGAAAAGAAGACGGAGCCTGTTTATTAGCGTTGCCGCCTCTCCGCTCTCTGCGATGGTATGCCAATTGCAGAGAGTTTCAACAAAATGGCTGTACCAACCATTACTGGCTACACATTTTTCATCTTTGGCTATCTCCCCGGCTTCCTTTCAACCTCTCAAAAATCAGTTTAGCTTGATAACACACATTATTCTGATCAACTGGATAACTCTTCACTCTTACTTGATAATCACACCATAATTTCAGCATTGTTTCCATCTCAGCAATAATACTGTGTGTGTGTGTGTGTGTGTGTGTGTGTGTGTGTGTGTGTGTGTGTGTGTGTGTGTGTGTGTGTGTGTGTGTGTGTGTGTGTGTGTGTGTGTGTGTTACATTCATCAACTACACCTGTGGACATACCCAATATTTTAGTAAACAATATATTAACTTTATTGTTAAAGTTTAAAGTACTGTATACGCTGGTTGTCATTATGCTATTTTAACATTGATAAAATATGCATACAATACATATTGATGTTCTTTTCAGTGCACTTGCTCGTAACTGTAATGCTCCTATAAACAAAATATCTGGAGCGCGTGCCGTCAACTGGCGGAAGGGCATACCTGTCCGTGTGCTTCGTAGTGGGAAACAAAATAAAGTAAGAGGTACCCCACACTCCATATATGCCCCCGAAGAAGGTTACAGGTAGGTAACATTAAACTTACTCCGCTTATTTAAGTTAATGTTTCTGAATCTTTACAAGGGTTGTGGACTTTGGAGTAGTCTTGAAGTTGATAAAAACAGCGAAACTCCAGGTAGTCAGAGCAAGTGGTTGATGCCCAGGTTATTACTAGGCTTGTGTGTATTTTTCTTGGAATTAAAATTTTAGTTTTGCTGTCTCTCCCTGCCTATCTAAAAATTATATTAAGTTTAGATAATCTGTTAATTATCACTGTAATTTATAATTTATGTGGACATTACATCGTAGATATATTGTTAACTTGAAAGACCTGGCCAAAATACCTTATTTTCTCGTGTATAATGCGCACTTTTTTACCCAGATTTTCTTCCCCAAATGTGCGTGTACATTGTTCACGAATAATATTTACATTCTAAATTGTAGATCTGCACATATACGTTCAGATTGTGGTGGCACAGTTGGCAACGTCGCTTAAAACTAGCAGGCTTGAGTTTAGTAATAGCAAGTGAAATTTATCGGTAATTTAGTTTACAGTCTTCATCCCTGCTCCATCACTTATTTGCTCAAATCGTAGACTTATAACGGTACTCTGTTTTCGTTAGTCTGTTGTTTTTTACAGTAGTACATTTCCGTTATTGCATGTGTTGTGAAGAAACAGATTGTATATTCATAATGAGTGGAAGAATGTTTTGCTCATCCTATACGGATCCGTCAAAAACCAGTAATAAAATTCACAAAAGAAAATGGTAATAGCACCGGGATCTTGTACATTTGATGTATTGGGATCAAAACGTTCTGGAGTGGAAAAAACAAAAAGAAAATCGAGTGTTATTACTTGTGAATGGTGTTCTTTCTATGGTAAAAAAAGTTAAATTTCCAGCCGTAGGAAAAGCACCTAGTGAAGTTTATAAAAATGGGTCTTTCGCCATTACAACTGAAATGGTACAGATTCTTGATTGGCGTCTTGAAATACACAATACATAATTTTGTGCCAATCTTCTAGTGTGTATGGTATCTGCCAAAGCAAGCCATTTTCATTGCAATTTGGAGTTGTTTTGGATGCTAGCCTTCCTTGTCGATCGACTTTAATTCTTCCAGAAACGTTGCAACAGCTTCATCAGCAGAATTTTTTGAATTTTTCAAATTATGCCTGTTCCTGAATATGTGCAAACCATTCTTTATTTGCTGTAAATTTCTAGGTGTCCTCTTCAGTGTATTTTTTCAAAAGTCTTTGTATAAGCTTTAGCCCTTTTGCTGTAACACGTTGCCGTCAATAGGCACACATTTCCTGTTCATGTCTTCAGTCCACAAATTTAATGCTTTTTCTCCCTTAACGTTTTGTTGCGTTTCTGTTAACCTTATTGCGCACTCCAAAATTACCTTTTGCAGTTTGAGGTGCCACAGCAGAACTAGTCCGAATTTTTATTTCATTCTTGACCACCCCACAAATGGATGATCCGTTCTTGCCGTACATCTTAGCAACATTAGCATATGATTTTGTTGTTGTATCAAGTGGAGAATGAGATTTGCACATTTTCACTGATGGCACTTCACGGTTTCTCTTTTGTTTGCAGAACTACCAGAATCACAACTTTTGGAGCCATTCATTATTAATGAAAATTAAGGGTTGATTTCAAAAAAACATTATGATGCTCTTCTTTGTTCTTTCTACCCACACTAGTCTGCCTTACTTGCATCCAGTCATGCATACAGTACAAACACTACAGACTAACTTGGATGCAAGTAAAGACGTCTAGTGTGGGTAGAGAGAACAAAGAGAGATGAGTCAGGTTACTGAGTGCAATGGGCTGGGAGGGTTTCTGTATGTTAGTCAAAACTCCGCACAATATTATGAATTGTTCGTTTTTGAAATTTTCTTTTTAATATTTTCAAGGCATGATAAACCATGGAAACCGAATCCGTGGATACGGGGGTTATACACTGAATATTCAATCATTAATAATTGTTAAAAAGTTAATATTTCATTAATATAATGGGAGATGTTAAAAATATAACGAATCATAGTTAAACAAGTTAAAATATTTATTAATATATTATTTATCTCTAGGGGATTTTTACCTTTTTAATGGCGTTTAAAGAGTTGGCAACACTGTTCAGTAGGGTGGAACGAAAAAATCAAGTTTGGATTTTTAATTTGTAATAGCGCGGAAAAGTTGCCTTTTGGTGTAGATAAGATAAAAAAAAGATATGAAAAATATTGGAGCACGTCTTGAGGTGCCGCAAGGACGATAAATTTTCATAAAATTGTAATTTTCGCTACATTTTTTAAGTTTTTTTAAGAAGTTGTCAAAATTTTTTTGTTTATTTCAAATACTGTCATAAAAGCAGTTTTTATATCAAAAAAGACATACAATTTTTTTTTAACTTTTTGGATTATGTCTTGAGGTGCCGTAAGAGCGGTAAAGTTTTATAAAAACACACTTTTTGTAACTTTTTCAAAGAATTTTACGTGTCTCGATTATGCAATAAAAAGTTTCAAATAGGCGTTTTAATATGAATAGAAAGATAAAAACAGGAAATGAGCTACCTTTGCGACATCTTTTTTGTCATTTAGATGGTAAAACGAAGGGACCCAATGAGTTTAAAGGCGAAATAGGTCAGCAGCTGGAAAACTGTGCTAATCTTCCTGTGGTTACTTTCTTGCCAATTGAAAATAACCTTCCTCTTTTGGAGAACATAAATGATTTAAGTACAGATCAGAATTATTTATTGGATATGTGTATCGCTGTATCAAGTGGAAATTGCTCACTAGATTTATCTTTAAGAAACCCTGGAAAACTTGCTCACTCCAGGTGGCTTACATTAGCAAACCGTATACTTAGATTGTATGTGGCAACTGAAAACCTTAAGACTCTGGCTGAGTACATTGTGAAAGTGTATGCACCTGTGTGGTTTAACATTAAGTTAAAACCTTCATGTACTTATGGTTCCAAACATCTGTTTAAGCTTATCTCATATTCACGCTATCTCTCTGATGATTTCAAGAACATTCTAGACCCGGTTATTCAAAGAAATGGGTACTTTGCTGCTGCAGAAAATCTCCTTTTGTCCATGCTATGTGATGAGCGCAAAAATGTAAGAGAACTTGGTTTACGACGTGTTTTAAAAGCAAGAACAGAAAGTAGAGGCGGAGTCAGGAAGTTTAAAGTTCCAAAGATAAACTTTGACGCAAAGGATTACATCGACATGATCTCATGGGCTGAAAATGGCGCAACTGAACCCCCCTTGGTAAAACATGTTTCCATTGACTCTCTCAAAGACTTTATACGGAAGACATCTGAAGTTCAACCAAATAGTAAAGTGGACCCGCTTACCAACTTTCCCCGGCTTCCTTGTCACACGCAAGCAGTGGAAAGAGCTGTGAAACTGTTGACCGAATAGGCTCAAAATGTCTGTGGTTCAATCGCAAGAGAAGGATATATAAGAGAAAAAATTGACTCACGTGAGAACATGCCAAAATTTGATACAAAAAAAACAGTTTAATGCGTCAATGAAGTAGAAACAAACATTTTGCAGCTGTAACATTTGTAATTATTAAGGGTTTTTTTAAATCATAAAAAATGAACTTTCAATGTCTTTAAAAGTGTATTATGATATTTTTTTACGTGTGCTCTAATAAAAAAAATATATAATTGATTTGACGAGCTTTTATTTCAACCTTATTTACTACTATTTGTAACAACCAAAATATTCGCAAAAGTTTCAAAATTAGCAAAAATACAAACTTTTTGACATTAAAAAATATTTTATTATTATTATTATATTTTGTAATTAATAATTTTTTCCAATTCTAATGCTTATATATGTATTTACAACTATCTTTTGTAACATTATATGTACGAGAAAACCATAAAAAATAATTTATCAAAGTTTATAATTTTTCAATTTTTTTACAAACTTTAAGCTCTTTGCGGCACCTCAAGATGTTGTAGTATAGCAACCAAATTTTTTTCTTCTTTTTGAACCTAAAAGGCAACTTTTCCCCACTATTACAAAACTAAAAAAAAAATTAAAAAAAAGGCCATTTTCGTTCCACGCTACTGTTCAGGTCTCTGTAATAGGTGTGAAGTATAACAAAGTTATGCCCATAAATAGAAAGAATCTTTTCAACTGTGCATTTGTTGTGGCTTGTTTTACTAAGTTTTATGAATGTGTACAACTTAGCCTTGAGCATCTCAGGTCAAAAAGGAAATCCTTTTTCCTTGCCGCCATTCCATATCGTGCTTTTGATTAGATGAGATAATGTTAGTTCACAGTGAGCATTATGATAAGATGTATTTTCTGTCATTATAATTATCGAAGTTCATGTGGTGATGATAGTATGGTGTTGACTGATTTGATTTAAATGTAGATTGTTTTTATTCATCGTATGTGTACTACTTTAAGGCTCTGCCCATTCTGTACTATCAAACCTCAAAAATTATTTTATAAAACTACTGTGCACATGTGTCCTATACTTTATGTGCAAATGCTAAATGTTATGTTTATTAGTTAGTACTTTCTTGCGGTATTGAGTTTTTCCCATCTATACCCCAGGTCCCCCCTGTACTAGTATCCTTCATAAGTTAACTACTTTTAATTTCCTGTTGTTGGCGTCTTCTCCAGCTTTCTCAAAAAATTTAAATAAGTAGGCCTTCCATGATTCAATTTGTGGAAATTAAAAGTGGAGCAATTTCCGTATTGATAGTTGGATTTCATCACATCATATGGAGTCTTATTACTGAAAGTACATCCAGATTTTGATAGAATCTTTGATTGCAGCCTCTAGGTTATCTTAATGTTGGATGAATGGGTTCAACCCCATACTTGGATTTTATTAGCCAGATAGGTTGTGTGATGTTTTTTGTGTAAGAATATGAGTATGTAACTTTGTTATGTGTAATGCACAATTTCCAAAACACTAATTTTTAAATAGTTTAAAAAAAAAATTTTACCTTCACCAGAGCTATAGGTTTACCACAGATAAAACAAAGTCCCAGTGTCCATGTGCTGGATTGGTAGAGAAATGCTCATATTCTCGCCATGTTTGTGCCAAAACCTTAAAAGGCTGATGTGTACAGTTAATAATAATCTGATTGAGCACCATGTTGTACAAATATATTGTAGTAATTTGTGATTTTGTTTATATGGTAGTTATATATTATTTTGTTATAATAATTCTTCATAGAGTGTTGTATGCTTTATGCAGTATGCAGTGTTTTTATAGAAGTTATCACCATACTATTTTATTTTTAATGTTTATTTAAATGGTGTCAGCAAGTAGTAGGCTAGCTTCTAGGAAACTTGGAACATGTCAAGCCAGAGAAGTTATTTTTAATTCGTAGGACATCAAGACAAAAATAACAAAACAGAGCTAACTTAAATTATAATGTTGCTGTAAATATAAGTGAAGATGCGGGAGCCTCTAATTCCACTGTGTACAGAATTCTAAAACAAAGTAAATTGTCTAGTTCCGGATATGAAAGGAATCTTATTTCCTGCTACAGAATAAACATTGCTTTTAACAGACAGTGCAGTAAGGAGAAAGTGGATGAATTTTATGCTATGAAAAAGTCTACCTATCTGTAAAGAGTGTACTAAGAACTCTGAAAGAAAATGTTGAGGCAGTGTTTTAAAAAGTTTCGATTTTCGTGGACTTGCTGCCAGTCAAGTAAAAGTTTGCTGGTAGAAAGAAATGGTATGTTGTGTGGAGATTTCGATATGTAACGGGCAAAATTAGCTGGACAGGAGGTTTAAAGTATTGTTTACACTTCAGAATTGTTAATGTTTTATAGTAATGTGGATTATTATTTTATTCTGTAGTCTCTAGCACACATAGTTTGGTACATTAGACGCAAGTCACTGCTGGTGTAATGTGGCTGACTGCCAGTAGTGGCGGGATAATTTTCCCCTTAGTCTGACATGGTTTTGGTGACAATTCCCACTGCCAGGTTCTTTTTTGCCTGTCATGGACCTATAGTTTTCACATTTGATAAGGGTACAAATAGCAATACATAGTACATTAGATATTACTTCGTACGTACATCACAAACAGCAAAACCCAAGGATTTATCTCAGCATGAGAAGCCATCATCCATCTTATAGGTATGCCTCTGATAAAGCTTACAAAAAGTGATAGCTTCGGCAACAGTAAAATTTTATAAAAATGATGGACACATCATGAACAAAAAGATGGAGGGAGAGTATTTTGTTCTCAAGAGACAAGTTTGATTTTCTTTTTTTTTTTTTTCAAGATAACACTAAAGTTGCTTCATTTTGTTTTTATATTGTGAGTAGTCATTAAGGTGGCATACTGACTTCATTTGGTTGAGTTTTTCTTGCCATGTGTCACATAAGTTTTCAAATAGATCGAGCAGTGCTGATGACATTGTGTGGCTATTTGGGGGTCGAGGTTTGTCCTACAACCTATAAGAAGTTGTATTGTCAGTAAAAGGTTCTAATAATTGTGTTTCTGTGAGATAGATATTGGCATGAAAGATGGTTTTATGAAGGTGTCAGGGTACTGGCTTATGGTATTCCTGAATGGATTTTTGGTGGTACTGAAAGAGGGGAAGTAGGAAAATCTAGTAGGAACAAGTGGTCGTTCAGTTAGGACGTAGTAATAATGGGTGGGTAAATTTTTAAATTATACTATGAGGGGTGAGATTGATGGATGCTTCAATTCATATAGGAGCTCAGTGTGCCACACACTATTAAACGACTGTTCACTGTTGACAAAGGGTAGCTGTGCAGGTTTGTTTTCTTACAGACTAAGTCATCCTGACAATTCTGTGCATCTGTTGTATTGTTGATTCTTATATACAAACGCCATCCTCTTGAGCCTCTTCAGCAAAGTTTCACAAAAAGTTTATAGGCAACGGGGCAATTGTTTGGTACAAGTTAAACAAGATTGAGTGGTTTGCCTAGTTTGTATTTTCCCAGAATTTTTCCATGATTAGGTTGAAGTCCTGGTTGCCTTTTATGGTTTTTACAGCTAGCAATTTCGTTTTTGATTTCTGATCGTGTAAACTCCTTGACTGCTAGTCATTGGACAACAAGTGTTCAAAAGTAATTCATGTCCAGTGTTGTTGGTACTTAGGTGTTCAATTGCAGAATATTCGAGACGGATGCATAGCAAGGGGTGAACCCCTTGTTGAACCATTCTCATGACCGGTCTTGGGCCCCACTTACTCATCTTGTTCCCTTAGTCCTTTGGAGACTGGGATTTTTACACTGGTACTTGTAAAAAAACCCAAGGCCGTTTTTGCTGTTTTTGTAATGGCTATGATTTTTCTTCATCCTCTTACACATATGAAACATTCTTGGGTACAGATGGTATTCTTTTTTAAAGGCATAATTTGGGGATACAGAATATAATATAATATTAATTATTTTCTAAATTGAAATATTAGTAAAACATAAAATGATAATGTGCTATTTGGGCAATAAAATTGTATTCATCTCACTCCCTGTCTTACAAAAAAATCTCTGGCACTCAAAACTGTCTAGTTGATTTCCTTATATATTAGTCTAACTGTATGCAACAAATGAATACCCTGTCTGTAACAGAAGGAAAAATAAAGAGCATAAATTTATGTACTATACGCAACAAAATACGGTGTCTGTAGTGCAAAACATAAAACACTTACCAACACCAAAATTTAACTCACCTTATAGTTACTGCATAGTTATTTTAACAGAAACACTTATGTAACCACACTTACATAAACATAGAATTATGTTTATTTGAAAATATCGCTTATAAAATTAGAAATGCAGTGGAAAAACGATGTAAACATAACCAATCCGAACGGCAGTAGCGAAGAACAACAGAAGAACACTGCCACTTTAATGTCATGTAACTAATTATGCTATCTGGTGGTTGTACTGAAAACTATGAATGTTTGTTTACCATCTGACATGTTGGCAACACTCGGAAACAATTCCTGTAAAGACAACGGAAATTTAAGTGACGTCTGATATATCAGACGTTGGTCCCCAAAGGGTTAAAAGACGTGATATGAGGTGTAGGTCTTTTTTCCAGCTAAGGTAGTCTTGATAAAGACACACTGAGGTTAAATTTTTTGTTAAGCTCTGATATGAAGCGTTATATGTGGGGTTCCAGCTTATTTGCCATATTTTCTGAGATCTTTTATTCTAAGATGGGAGTTCAGTTATATACAGGGGACTGTTGTTTTTAGAGTTTCGTTTTTACTGTGACTTTGTCAAGTCGAATGCCAAGATGCTTTCTTCAGTAGTACTGGTGGAGCAGTCTGTGGTATTACAGATGTGGTAGTTGTAATTTTGTAGACATGGTTAGATCATTTTCTATATATGTTTGAAAGAAATTGTGGTGCCTTTTGTTGGTAATTAAATTGCGGGTTTTATATATAATATTGTGGGGTTAATGGTAAAATTATCAAGTCCAGTGATGTTTCAATAAACGCATGTTATTTTTTTATTAATTTATATTTTTCTTTTCATTTTTTGAAAGTCTATTTAATCAATAAAAAATTAGTTTAATAATTTTATGCTTTATCATTGAACTTGAAAACCTTTTAATTTCAGTTTTCCGTAAAGTCACCTAAGTGGCTTACGTAACATTACCACTAACCCCATGATATATATTGCTGAAGGTATCAATTACACTTGGTATGTTGATGAGAGATCAATTAGAGGAGGTGATTGGGTGGTATGCCACTAAGGACAAAGAAGTGTATTAGGTCAGATATCTTTTTGGTATGGGTTGGCCAGTATGTTAAGTTGCTGCTGGAAAGATCCCAAAATCACTATTGTGATGGTCCTGCGTTTAGGTTTATAACTCGTCCTGCATCCATACATTTTGTGTTCCAGTCTGTCTCTCTTGTTACCAAGGCATTTGAAAAAGGTTTCATATTCATCTGTTTGATTGTGTGTTTATGTGGCCATAGTATTAGGGGAGCATGCATGTCTAAGGGCTTCTACTGAGGTGGATACAAAATGAGAAAATTTTATTGACAACTCATAATATTGTTTGAAACATATTGTCAGACCAAGCTGTGTGAAATAGATTACCGGTAAATTTGATCTTTGTTCTGTGGCCAAAATTACATTTGCATGGTTCATGTTGGAATAATATTATGGAAGTCCATATTTAATAATTGCGTAGGAAAGAAGGGACAATATTGCCGTAAATGCGCGTGCTGATTTGTCTTAGTCCAATAAGGTGTATGTATCATAACCAGTTTTTAGACAACAGGATGCAGTTTCTAGGCTGAATGTCTGCAACACTGGACATCCATGAAAATCTGTTTTCATTTCCAATTATTCAGTGTCTTTAAGGTATTGGCAACTTTATTATGTTGATTTTAAGTTATCTTTGTAATCTTCTTGTTATACTAGTGTTAATAATTTAAATAATTGGTATGAGTCTGGTATATTAATAATTAGTCTAGTATTACACGACTGTAGACTTACTGGATTCATGTTACTAGTATGTTAATTTGTTTATTTTGTGCGTAGGTATGATGGGGTTTATAAAGTAGTGAGATATTACCCAGAGAAGGGTAAGTCTGGATATATTATTTGGAGGTTTGAGCTGAAAAGGGATGATCCCACTCCAGCACCGTGGACTCCTGCAGGCAAGGCGCATATTAAAAAGCATCACTTGGAAAAGCCAATTGTACGTTTTTTGTGAGAATTGTTGTATTTTTAATATGATAAAAGTTGTGTCATAGAATTATTTTTATTGTGTGCATAAGACTATAGACTATTTTATTGATGTCTCAGGCTCCCGCGTGGTTTGAACAAGATAGGGAATTAAAGAAGGAGCAGCGTAAAAAGAAGCGTGAGGAACGCAAAAAACTGCTTGACAAAAAGAAAAAGAGCGCAAAAACTAAATTGACAAAGAAAAGTCAAAATGAAAGCAGCCCATCACCATCACCCAAAAAAGTTAAATATAATCTTGAAAAAAGACTAGACTCGCTTATCCAAAAAGACACGCGTAATGCGAAATTATGGACTGATTGCAAAGATTTTTGCAAACAAGGGAAACAGGTAATTGTTAATGTAGAAAGCAGTTATAATTGTTATTCATCTAAAGAAAATTATTTGTGCTGTATGTACTTCATAAAAAAAGATAAACGAAAAGTGAATAAGTAAATTTTATTCATGTATGTTTATGCAGGATAAGCATGTATGCATAATCTGGTCAAGACAATTTTTTGCTGTTAATGTGTTTTATGTTTTCATTGATTTATAAATCTATTTTTAGTTAAGAAAGTTGTGTTAGTGGTTATAATCACAAACAGAATTATCACTGTTGCACACCACTATAGAAAATCGGAGTATCGGAATACTTTTTCTATAGTGGCATGCAACAGTGATAATTCTGTTTGAAATCTATTTTTATAATTTAATAATGTAGATTAAACATTCTTAGTTTGTTCCTGATTATAGATGTGGAATTCATGCCTGATTATAGATGTGGAATTAATGTAAATTTCTGTGTTATTGTAGTATATTTTATTTAGGAAACTTTGTCAAAATAGCTTCTTAATAATAATGTTCACAAATGGAGACCTTACTTAGTCTCATCAGCATTCTTGCTTCTAGAGGTCTATCGTCTGCCAGAATCCTTCTATTTCATGCAGAATGTGATTCACTAATTTGCCCCTGTAATTTAACTAAACATTTTTGATTATATCCATGTCAAGTGGTTGAATCAGGCTTGTGGTATTAGGTGGTAAAAACTTGATAGTTATGGTTTTTAAACAATCCATATGTGGATGTGCAGCACAGTTGTCTATAATTCGAAGAATTTTTCTTGACTTTTTTTTGTAACTGCGTTCCAGTTTACAAGCCACTCCTGAAAAATTGTGCTTGTCATTCAAGCACTTCTTGTTAATATAATAATGAACTCGTAAATTATCCATTCTGAACCATTTAAAACAACGAGGGTTAGCGACTTGCCTATCACGAGTAACTTGGGTTTTATCACTACCGGACATATTGGTACAACAGAGTCAGAGTACAGTGTTTTTTTGAGTTACAGGGATCTCAATGTTTATAACACAGGGAACCGTTTGGTGTGACCCGATAAAACAAATTGATGTCATCAGCATTATAAATATCATCCGTTGAAAATTTCTGTAGCATTTTGTGTAATGTATTATTCTTCCAGTATTCAGCACTTCCGACATGAGCGCTAGCTTTTTTCACCATGTGCTTTCTTAAATTGAATTTGTTTCCTACTTTTCCAGTGAGCTAACCAACTATCTGTGGCTTGAAAACCATCATAGTTTAATTTCTTGGCAAATTCTTGTACTTTAATTTTAAGCATTGGACCGTAAACAGACAAACCTCAAGCAGTGTGACAGTGGAGAACCATTCATTGAAAGCATCTTCAACAAGTTGATTCTTTCCATCATGTTTGCATTTTTGAGAAGCCACTTTAAAGTCTGTCCCTCAAAAGCCACTCTTGTCATAATATTTCTTCCTGTAGCAAGACAGGAGACATTGTACTTTTGGTACTCCAGTTATTTCCACTAGTTTTCATTGGCTACTGTTAGATGGGTAGGTTTTGATCATGTCCAAGTAACTTAATTCTTTCAGCCAAAGTTAAGTTATCCACACCATACTCATAATTTAAAATGAAAAATTGTAAGTCAGAAAATTTAAAGACAAACTGGCATGTTTATTAAAATTAAAAATGTCACTATATAATGATAATTACAGTGTAAAAATAGTCACCACACAATGACAAAAAAAAGTAATTACCCTCCAATACAGGTAACAATAACAAACTGAGACGTGTGTACGCAACATAGAGCTATAGAGAAATGTGTTGTGTCAATGGCGTGTGTTGAAAACATCAGGTTGCCCAGGGGAATGGTAAAAAGAGATTAAACAGCCCATTACTAGACATATCAGCATATCAATCTTGTAAGTGCTGGTTGTGTGTGTAGTTGGTTTACGGAATGTCGCCAAGGACAAACACATGTTGCCAAGTCGAACCCAGTCATTTGGTCGTTGTTAACAATGTGCACTGAATTGTTATGGTTTGTCACTCGCACTAGTCTACTTGTATAAATTATGTACTGAAAAAAAAGCTTATTCTGTTTAGGCAGAGGAAAAACAGCCATTACATTACTGGAGGTACTAACCGTTGGGCCAGACCTATTAAGTGAAGCAACTTTCTGCGCGTAACTTCGCTTTGCTTTTGTATTTTGAATACTGGCCCTAGTAACTGGTGGCCCCCGTTAAACAGAATACACTGTATATAAAAGTAAAATAATGGTTAAACTGTAATAAAGTTGTACAGAGTGTTTGTCTGTGGTGCTTACTACTTCGAGTAATCGCTCTGCCATACCGCCACTAAACAGAAAAGATCCAAAAACCTTTTCTCAATTTACATACTACAAATATTATATCGAAGAATGCATGAATAACTGACAATTGATAGTAAACATTTCTTGTGACGAACTAGAAGTGAAAAAAGTTCGGTTAAGTTTGGTGTAATATAAATTGTAAACAGATGTTTTCAAAATGATGAAAAGAAGCAACAGAATTCCATGATAGAGAAGCAATATGGTCTCATTTATGTAGTGTTGATCCTGCTTTGTTCTGGTGATATTGCATGTGTTCAAAAACAAGGTGAATATGTTTTATAAAACTGAAATAAAGTGCAACTAATTATATATGAATATTGTATAACAAATGTACAATTGTACAGAAATACAATTATATAAATTCTTACACTTTTGTTGCCTATCATGTGTTCTAGGACAGTAGAGTCCCGCAAACTCGACCTAATGCAGACTGAGAGGGTGCCGAGTTTCTGAAAATGTTGAGTTTTACGGAATAAGGGGTGGGTTATTCACAACTCATAATATTTTACTGCATATTACTCTAATGAAAGCTCTAGCATAATACAGGACACAGAAAAGTACAATATACCCTAAAGTAATTGTTAAAAGTTAAAAAAAAACTTACCAAACTGAAGAAATGATTAGTTCTTTGTAGAAAAAATCTTGTGATGCTAGACTGTCTCTCACTCTCATTTCGTCTTCGTTCAGCTTCATCACATAGGCGATGGAGAAACAAAATGTCCATAGCAGATGCACTCTGCTCCTCCAAGTAACAGAGCATTCCTTCAGCGTTCTGTAGTCCTTCACTGTGAGTCATCTTTAACTTTTCTGTTGTCTTCCATCTCTTCATCTTCATTTTTATCCTTGTTCTCTTTTACTAGAGCAAATATTTCACCATCTCCTAAAAGTTCACAGTTTTCATCCTGCCCCATCCATTCTCCAACATCACCATCAGTAACTTCTTCGCAGCCTGGAATTTTCTTCAATAAGTCCATTATTTCACAGTTTTATGTCTCTTCTGTGCTTTCTTGAAACTTGTTTCCCTGAATGGTCCAACAACTTTCTCCAGGAACGAACGAGGTTTATATGCTCGATTTCATTCTAAGATTCAGATATCCACACCATTACGTCCAACATGTCTATTTTCTTTAGTTTATCGATCATGTCACACCCTTCCTCCATGGCTAAATTGTAAAAATTGAATACCGTAACAAATCTTTGAACAGAACAGGAAAACATACGGACATTCATACGCATAAATATGTACTGTAGTTACAATAATACAGTAATTAAAATCTACCTATACTGTTTGCACCGTATAGGCGGTGTTAGAAATTATTACAGTCTAGCTTTCAATAGACCACCACATTGTTTCAAAGATAATGTTCTGCTTGACCAGCAATTTGGCGATTAAAAAAAAAGTGATCATTGAGTTATACGGAATGCCGAGATATTGGGAGCCGAGTTAGCGGGATTCTACTGTATTGTTAAAAACTAAAATATACTATCCCGGCATGAAACGCAAGTATTTTAGATATAACTTACATCTGATTTTATCTGATGATGCTCACAGTGAATGAAAGCTAGTTCAGGGAATAAGGTGAACATTTTTTTTTTAATTTCATGTAAAGCACATTATGTTCTGCATATTTAGCTCTTAACAATTATGTTATCGTTGACTGGTGCGGAAGCAACTTAAAAAACACAAATTTTATTATTTTTTCATGTTAAAGAAAAATTATCTGTTTTCAGAGCTTTCTGGAGGAAGTTCAGTCAACATTTATCTGTATATGCTGTCAGGAACTTGTATACAAACCCATAACGACACCTTGTAAACACACATTTTGCCAGGTATAAATTTTAGTGTAATACTTTTTTTTTGTTAAGCAGCCTGAGACCAGTTCTTGGGTCCTTTAAAAATAGTCCGCTCTTGTTCAGTTGTTAATTGATGAGATAATTAGAAAGCATTGTCCACGTATTTTAAAGGGAGAAAATATACTACTAGCTGTCTGTATGGCAAAACATTTTGATAGGTTATATATGGCAATAAATTCTTTCTCATGATTTTAAATTTGTGAAAGAAGTTTCCATGACTAAAATTTTATTCATCTAACTTTCATTCTGTAAGAGTAGATGACAGCTGTGTATCATTTTAGGAAACACCAGTTCCCAAGATAATGAACTCATTTATGACGCATACTGATAGGAATTTATTTTGAAATCTAGTTTTAATGTAAAATGTATTTTAAAAATGTTTTATTATTTTTTAACACAGAAATTCAGCTAAAAAATTTAATGTCTGTTTTGCAAACAATCCAAGGGCAAGGCAAAGATTAGATACTATTTAGAATTAAGCAAGTTGCGTGTGTAGTTTGTATTCAGTTAGCATAATATTAGAACACACACAACCTGACTGTACATGAACAGTAATTAAATAGTGATATTTAATATCCATATAGTTTCTACAACCTTTGCTGTCTGTATTTCAAACCAACCTAAGATTTTATTAGTTCTCACCTTATTCATCTTGTTATTTGAATTAGCAGTCCCTGTAATTCCATCTTTGTTGTGTTTACTTGCTGAACTGCTACTTGTCTTGTTCCAGCTGAGGCCTTTCAGTGTTTCCACCATTCTAAGTCATAAGTCACAACTAACTGTAGAGTTGGGAACATTTTTTCCAAACTGCTTTTGCTTCACTATTATTTTGTGAATGTGGCTAGTCTATCTTAGCCCAGTTGTTCAGTTTTTCCCGATCATTTAACTCTGCAAGTAAACATTTATTTCACCAATTCATTCTATTTTACAATTCGTACTTAAAATTATTTAAAAGACTGCTACAAACAAATGTTACAAAACTGAATATTATCTGACTTAATTTGTTCATATATGAGCAACTATTCCATTAACTAACTTGCATATCCCCCAGCCACATTTAAGTTGGTTAAGGCAGGGATCTAACAATAAAAAGGGATTATGTGTAACAAAATCTTACTTTAAGTTGCTTAGTTTTACTTAAAAGTTACAGGAATGGAATTGAACACTGTTTATTAAGAATTGTGTTTTTGCTTATTTACTGTTCTTTTGTAACCCTCTTTTGCCTTAATCATTAGTCTGTTTGTTTGCTTAAGTAAATTTAAGAGAATAGGTCAGAGAGAGCAATTTCTCTTTTAACTAGGGAACTTGGGAGGATAAATGTGAACAGACTGATAACATGGTTCTTTCATGTGAACCATATCAAATACTTTAATGAAGAAAAGACAAATTGTGTGTGTGTGTGTGTGTGTGTGTGTGCACGTGGGCGCGGCTGTTTTGATATGAAGTAGTAAAGTTAGTTAATGACAGTTATCTGATAAGTTCGAATACTCAGGTATGGTAATTAACAATTTTCTTGTAGTATAGTTTTTCTTATTTAAAAAGTGTTTGCGTGTGCGTGTGTTTTTTAATATGGAGTACTAAAGTTAGCTAACGATATAATCATCTGATAAGTTTGAATACTCAGGTACAGTAATTAACAGTTTTGTTGTGTACTTTTTCTTTTTTAATAAGTTTTTTTAACCTAGTTTTTAACGAGTAAATTTGAATATTAAAATTTTTCATTTTACAGAACTGCATGAGACGAGCATTTGATGCAGATGTTAAAACATGCCCTTCATGTCGAAATGATTTGTCGGAGTTGAAGTTTAAAGTGAATGCGACTTTACAGAAGATCCTATTATCTTTATTCCCGGGTTATTCTGGAGGTCGAGATTAGTTTGTAAATGTTCTTAAACTTGTCTTTATTATTATTTTTTTATTAAATCAAATATTGGTAAATGTTTCTTAGTTACCTTTGTATTAAATATAGTTTTCTATCGATTGTATATCAAGTTATTTTTGTTATTCATGTTCTATTGTTAACTTGATACACGCATATTTACCTGTTTGACTGGCACATTGTGCTTTTTATGCTGGAATTCATATGCCAGCCAATATGTTTTTTACCGTTTTTTGAATTAATTATTTTTTTGTGATATACAGTATTTTGATCATAAGTCGGATTGTTTTGTACCTTTTATAAGAATTAAATGATTGACTATATGACAGTGTTTTATTTGGATTGTAAAATATTTCAGTTTCCTGTAGTCTCATTATAGCTGAAGTTAGTAAGTTATCAGGGTTTTAAAGAAACCACCAATTTTGTGTGCCTGCAGGAACAACACTATGTACTGAGAACTGTTACAACACTAGAGTAGTAAAGAAAAACATGATATAGAAATTAAAACAATAACATGATTTAGACAATTTTCTTGAAATGTTGAACACTATCTTTAATTAAAAGTAACAAATAAGACCAAGTCACTACCTTCAAGTTATTTAAAGGGACTTTATTTAATCCATTTTGTGAGTCACTTGTAGCGGACTAATTTGGCATTTATTTTCTTTGCTTACCATTATTGATGTGTAGACTGTAATGTAAGTTTATTTACTTTGTTACTTGAGTGTTCGACAGGCACTTTCAGTCTCCATGAAGAGTTGAAAACAGAAGGATGTCATGCTTATCACACCATATCAAAAATGATACCATGGTTATTGTGCTTTGCAATTAACTCCCCTTACTTTAGCTTTTTGTTGATAACAGCTTTGGGATTTCCATTTCTGTGAGATCCCAAGGTCCCCAGAAAATTATTTGATTATTAAGCAGTTTATCATCAAGATCCGTACTTGCAGTAATCACATCATAGACCACACAATGATAACATACATTTTCATCTAAGATATTGTAAATTAGTTACTTTCCTCATAATTGAACCTCTGTTCTTCACTTCAGAATAGCATTCCCTACAATTTTCTGTATCTGCATGAGAAATATGCTCATATTGCTGCATACCTTTTCAAAAATTCATGTATGAATAATTAATAATAATACATTGCCCACATGATTAAGGTAATCCAAACACTGATGAGAACTGTGAAAAGGTGCGTCTGCTCTGGCATAGGGTACTATTTTTATGATGGGCACCAGTGTCCCATATAGGTTTTTTAAAATTTAAACCAATTCATGCATGTTTCTTGTGTCGTGAGAGAGTCAAACAAATCTTTGGCACACAGGAAAAAATTTTTAATTTGGCTTCGAGATCAGAGTGTTAAAAATATTCCCCTGAGTAACAATTTGAATTTGTCATGTGAAGTAGGGCTATTCATGTTTCTATCTTAATTCTTAAATAATTCGGTTTGCATGTTTCTCTAATATGTTCTATCTTCGAAACTTCAACTATTATGTTACAGTCCAGGGTACCATAAGTACGTCTTCACTTAATTTTGACTGGCCTGTTTAAAATGTCTGCCAGTGGCTGTCCTGACAATGATTCTGTCCTATACCAAACTGTTTTTTATTGCATATAATATGATCCTTTGATCATAGTGAGTAACTCTCCATGATTGGTTTCAGTCATTATTACCAATGCGGGAGAGAACATATTCGGCACTTTCTCTCTAATTTGTAAAAAAATTCAGTTGGTTTATCTGTATTTGAATTTGTGTGCCATTCAAGAGAAACCCATACAACCAGTAGTGATGTAATAGTAATAGTAGGCAGTAAAACCACCAAAGCATTAAACTATATTTTGTATGATTCGGTATTATAAACCATTTTATCAGAATATGTGATTACATTGTTCAGTTACTAATCATGTTTTGCTCAGTTGTGATCAATTAAAGAATTGCCATTCAAAAGTGTCAAGATTTCTTATTGCAAAGTTTCCAGTTTTATTAAATTTCAGATGTGTAGATAAAACGTGAGGCAATTTATATATATACACCAATATGCATTCTGCAAACCACAGTTGGAACTGATATCTACAGTACCATACTTAAATAATGTAAAGATGGATACACAATAGAGTTCAGAGGGGTAAATCAGGCAGGGGTCTCCAAACTTTTTCACTTGAGGGCCGAATTGAAAAATCTTAGAAGTCAGGCGGGCCAACACACACACACAACACATGTATATTGTAAACTTATTTTTTCAAGGTTACGAAATAAACTCAATAAAATAGGTATTTAAATAAAAATTAAACACATCAAAGAAAACAAATTCATTTATTCAAAATAATGTAAATAAAAGTAAGGAAAAATAACATTCAAAGATATTTCTTATTATCTTTAAAAATAACATTCAAAGATATTTCATATTATCTTTGAAAAGCGTGAGTTATTCCAGGCAGCCAGACGAACAAGCACATTAACCACGTAAATGTTTTAAACTTGTACAAAATATAACATATTACTGAACTTATTTCTTGTTTAGTTATTTAGTAAAATGTATTATTTGACGTATTTTGATGATCTATTTAGAAACCACGCAGCATTGGTCACGTTGCCGCGGGCCATAGTTTGTAGACCCCTGGGCTAAACGAAGAATCCTGATGCTTATGGGAAATTCAGAAATATAGGTTTTGTGATAACTGGGTATTCTGTTTCTCACAGTAATGCCAGTGTGAATGTACATTTTTAGTATGGTGACTAAACACAAACACAGTTGAAAATTGTGAAGTGATGAATCGTTAGAGAAATGTTGAATAGCAGTAACCATGAAGCAGGGTTATAAATAAATTGTAAACAAAATTTTGATGGTGATTTTAAAAAAAGGTACCCTATTGTAACTTAAATAGTTCTTCACTGTTGGAAAAGAAGAGCCATAGAAATGTGCATTATTATTAATATAAATTTCAGTGTCACTGTAGTGAAAGGATAAGGACTATGATGATACCCGTGAGCATAAAATGATTACATTTAATCTATACTGAATACTACTAAAAGCAGTACATTGTTTTAATACTATGAAAAAAATTTTGAAAGCAAATTACTAATAAAATTATGTAGTGGCTTGTCATTTTAAAAATATAATAGATAATGCTGCTTTTACTAGTGCACAAGCTGACAACCTCACCTGGTGGCAGCTTTTCCCCACATTTATTAGTTAGCCCAAATGTCTTCATCAGAATTCAGCAACAGAGAGCAGGAACAGCTTGAGCCACATCGGCTGAGCTGTCATCCAGGCATGGGATCCGCAACGTGTGCAAGTGCCTGCTTGTAGGAGGCATCGTGGTAATGCATCGATCCTGCCAGTGACTTGTAGTGGCCAGCCACAAATGACCCTCTTAGTGTGGCTCTAAGCACCTCTGTATTAAGGACGAATCTTTAAGGGAGCAACAGAGCTGAACCCCAAACGTGGAGTCAGCCGGAGCTAACCAAACACGAAAGCCTTTGCTTTCTTGTCCTGTTGTGCAAAGAGGACCCTCATCTTAATACTCTTGTAACACATAACCATGCTGCAATGGAAAAAATTGAAGTTCATCGAGCTGGACATGCCAGGATGCTAAAGCACCACAAACAACTTATGTCTGCCTGTCAGGATGATGAGGCAGCAATAAAGTCACCCAGTAGCCTATGTTTACCACAAACAGAAACTACAAGTATTTTGTTCTGAGAAAAATTAAGCCAATAAATTATAATTTATGACTTGCCAAAACAAAACCTTTTCAAGCTGCTTGGTATAGTTTTGTTAAATGGCTGGAGTTCTGTGTGGCAAAGTTTATTTGGAATTTTGGTGTAGCGAATAAATTTTAATAGCAACCCTTTTTATATACAGGAATAAACATTTTAACAATTGACTTGTTATCAAAACTTTTGTAAACGGTCTTTGGGACAAGGAAAAGGCTGTGATCTGTCCGAAGATGTGAGGTTAGATTAAAATTAAATTTAAGATAAAACCAACATTGAACTACTGAATTATTTGTGACTCTTCAAAGTTTATTTCAGTGTATCACAGTTATAATGGAAATAATACTACTTTCGTCTGCAAATTAGGCTGATTTGTAATCTTTAGTATTTCTCAGATGAAAGCATCAGTGAAGATGATAGGAGAATTACAAATGAATAAATGTATTGAAAAAAGTATACACACACATAATATCTCTCTCTCCAATGGCGCTACAGCCCAATTTAAGCCCTGGCCTCCAGTTTACGCCTCCAGGCATCCCTCTCCTTTGCCATTCTTTTCCAATTGTCGATATGTAGCAGCGATCTTGAGTCTTCGCTCACTTCATCTTCCCTTCTCTTTCTGGGTCTTCCAACTGGACGGCGGCCTTCCATTCTTCCATTGAACACTCGGTTAGGTGCTCTGCTCCTCTCCATTCTAACTAGGTGCCCTGCCCTTTGGATTTTTATATATGTTGTTATTGTGGGCTCTTTATACAGCTGATAAAGCTCATGATTGAAACGTATCCGCCACACTCGATTCTCGTTAATTGGGCCTAAAATCCTTAAAATTTTTCTTTCAAAGGTGTTGAGAAAGTTTATTTTTTCTGTCATTATCCAGGTTTCTGCGCCATATGTGGCTATTGGTGGGATAATAGTTTTATATATTCGGATTTTTACGGCCCTATGTATCTCTTTTGACCGGAATACTTGTGACAAAGAGAAGTAAGCTTTGTTTGCTAGTGTGACTTCTTCTTATCTCTCCTTCCTCGCTGCCATTTCTTGTCATCTCCACTCCCAAATATGTAAATCTTTCCACCATCTCAATGTTTTCCTCTCCAATTGTTAGATTCTGTGCTATTCGACATTTTCTTGTTTGGGTCATAGCTTTGGTTTTGTCTGTATTGATAGTCAGACCTATTGTTTTTGCATTCTCCTCCAGTTCCAAGTAGAGTTCCATAATATCTCTTACTGACCGTCCCATTAGATTCACGTCGTCAGCATATGCTGCAATTTGTGTAGACTTATTAAATAGTAAATTGCAAGTGTTGGAGGACATTTTCCTTATAACATATTCCAGGCATTTGTTAAAGAGAACCGTGGCCAGCCCGTCTCCTTGTTTTAATCCCCTTGTTATTTCAAAAGGGTTTGTTAGTTGGCCTGAATACAAACGAACGCTTGTGTGTGGTCCATTGTAGCTTGGATTAGTTTTACAAATTTATTTGCTATGCCAAACTCATGTAATATTGGTACAGTTTTTCTCTATTTATACAGTCATACACCTGTCTAAAGTCCACAAAAATCTGATGAACGTCAACGCCATGCTCCCATGCTTTAGCTAGGGTTTGCTCAACACAGAACAGCTGATCAATGGTGGATCTTCCTGGTCTGAATCCTGCCTGATACTCTCCTATAATACCTTCTGTGTAAATACTTATTCTTCTACTTAATATCCAGGTGAATATTTTGTAGCCCACACAGCAGCGAGATGCCTCTATAATTTTTACAATTTAATTTGTCACCTTTCTTGTATATCGGACATATTATTGATTTTTTCCAATCTACAGGAATTTCCTCCACATTCCATATCTCTAATATCAGACTGTAGTTTTCTGTGTGAGGGTGTGTCCTTTAAATATTTCTGCCGGGGTACCGTCTATACCTGGGGCTTTATTTTTTCTCATTTCTTCAATGGCCATAACAACCTCATCTATCGTTAGATGGGGGTTGTCTTCTAATTCGCTTTCTTGATTTTGGTTTAGATGTTCCATGCCTGTCTTGTTTGCATTATCATCCGGTTGTTCTCCCAATAGGTGGAGGAAATAATTTCTTCAAGTAAATTTTATAGTGGCGCTGTCACTTTGTAACGTTTTATTACTTCCCCCCCTAATGACTTCTACTTACCTTGTGTGATCTTTTTATGCACTCGCCCTGACTTTCCAAAGACAGAAGATTCCAAAATACTTATAGGTCGCCACCAATATTTTTAAACAAAAAGACAAATTTGGAAACCTTAATACATTTTCCCCTTTATAATTATATTTACTTACCAGGTTCATTTAGGCGAGATTTTCCGTACAGAACAGGTTATGTTAAACGGGCATAATAACTTACTCTAACACTTATTCATGATAATTGAAATACTATTTTATTTACCATAAAAATTGACTTTTCTTTTCCTTTTTTACTTTATCTATAATTTTGTCAATAAGGTTACAATATCAAAATATGTAAATTCTATATATATTATACGAACCAGTACTCTCCTTAATGTTTTCTTCTCCCCCTTTATTACATCACTCACTCTCTCATTCTTTTTACACTTTGTTTTTAAACCCCGTTTAATGAGCTCATTACCACTTCTCTTTACCGACACACTTCTGGCCAAAAAAATACGAATTGGTAACTTTATCTCCTCCTGGTATTTAGAGGCACATGGTTTAAACTAAGGTGCACAATATTGTTTTCGTCTTCTTCACGGAACTATCCGCATTCACTTTCTGCACATTTTTTCCGGCGGTATTATAAACGGTTTGCTGTTATACGGTTTAAATTCACATTTTGGTAGACCTACTTAGAACTTTTCGGTCTACCAAAAAATCGTCCGAGGCTACGGTTAGTTTTATGTCCGCTCTCTTTGCCGACTTCTATTCAATCCACTGTGTGTCAACTGCTGCCTGTGACCTCCTGATGAAAACTGGGGTGTGTCCATTACGTGTGTTTCTGTAATTCACAGAGAGACTGGCTTGCCAGCGGTTACGTAATACGTCTAGACTATTTGACTAGACATAAACAGTCTGCAACAACGTTGTGCAGTTTTGTAAAAGCAGGGGTTCCCAATAGGTGGTATCCTGTATGAATTGACAAAGTTTTATTCACATTCTCTGCCTCCCAATTCTGTAACGTTACAACTTACGATTTGGCCTTCGTCGTTTCTGCATAAATTGGTACGGGGTTTATATCCCCCTCTTAGGTATTTTAAGTATTTATAGGCCACTCTACTGTTGTTTCTCTCCAGGTTTTCTTCCATTTTCAATATACGGTCATTTTCATACTTTCTCTTCTTTTGTCTGCAGATGTTGTCTGCTTCTCTTCGTGTTCTTCATATTTTTCATGTCTTTCTCTCGTTCTCCTTTGTATATATCTTCTGTACAATTCGTTTCTCATGTCCACTGCTTGTTTGCATTGTTCATCGTACCAATGCTCTTTTCTTTGTTTTTTTTTCAGTTCCAAGCACTCTTTTAGCCACTTCCCACGTTGTTTTCTTTATCCTTTCCCATTTGCCATCTACCGATGATTCTGTTTCTGCTCCCAGCTCTTTTTTTTGTCTTTCTTTATTTCTGGGCTTTCAAGATTTCTAAGGTTTAGTTTTTTGGTACCTTGATGTTTGTCTGTTTAGCCGACATCTAAACTTGACCTGTACCAAATAATGGTCTGATTCGCATACGGCTCCTCTTCTTGCTCTGACATCCATGACACTCGTCACCGCTCTTTTGTCTACAATTACACGTTCTATTTGGTTTGCTGTCCTTCCATCTGGTGAAAGCCACGTAGCTTTGTGGATGTCCCTATGAGGGAAACAGGTTGAGCTTATAATCATATTTTTACTGGCTGCAAAGTCTATCAACAGCATTCCATTCTCATTTGTTGTATTGTGCAGGCTATTGTCCCCATAAATTCTTTCTCCTTTCCAACTTTTGCATTCATGTCCCCGATGATTATTTTAATGTCATTTCTTGGTGCCTGGTTGTAAATATCTTCCAATTTTTGGTAAAATGTTTCTTTCTCTTCTAGTTCCTTATCTTCCGTGGGGCAATGAACATTTATGATCGTTATGTTAAAGAACTTGGCGGCGATCCGTAATTTACACATTCTTTCATTTACTGGTTGGAAGTCTAATATATTAGCTTTTATTCCCTTATCGACTATGAAAGCTACTCCTAGCTCTTTACTCCCATGTGGCTTACCGCTCTGCAAGATAGTATGTGTTTTAGTATCCCTTATTTCACTTCCTAGCCATTTTGTTTCCTGGATAGCTGCTATTATGATTTTATACCTTGTTAGCTCACTCAAGAGATTTCTTTGTCCACGTGGTTACACGTAATATTATATATATTATCAAATATAATTATTTGTATATAGAGTGTTGTTGACGTAACCCGACCAATATGGTATAAGGTTATTTTGATAATAAATAAAATCGAATATAATTACTTCTGCAAGTAGTTACATATAGAAATGATGGATGAAAGCACTGTACAAAGTGATATAACACATTCTTATAACCTATTTATTAGATGTAAAAAATAATTATTTTGGAAACATTTCAACAAAAAATGTCTAATCCGTAATATTTGTCCAAAATACATGAAAATAATAGTGAAAAACAACAATACTAATAAATTAAACAAATATATAACTCAAGCTCACTATAATTGGATTAAAGACGAAATATCAAATAATTACAGAAAAATTGACTACATTAATAAGCAGTTAATTAATTTACATCTTCTGTTAGCCAACACACTTGATTATCATACATAGAATAATAAATATGCTGTCAATCCTAAATAAACACAAAACAAATAAATTTAACAAACTCAATGAGAAACATAATAATTACTAAGAAATAGTAAACTCTTTCCGTAAATTCATAAATTTATCTACTGTTAAATTCACTGAAAAGGAAATAGCAACTCTAGAAAACTCAAGCAAAACAGATCTTGAAAATATAAATAAACATGTAATAGAAAATATCATTGTTGGCAACAGAAAAGTCAATTAATAATATATAGAACAAGATGTAATGGGGTGAAAATGAGGGGTTTTTATTTTTATTAAAAATGGGGTTTTATTTTGTAAAATTTCACAATTCATTTCCATATGTGTGGCCAGTCTCCGGTTGAATCTAAAACGTAGTTCAAACAAAGAAACAGTACGCAGTAGCTGTGGTGAAACAATACAAAGGAATGTCGTGTTGTCAACTTAGAACTTTGCGGCTGTGTGACATCTACGCCCAAACGCACTACACCAGCATGTGCGCATACCCACGCTGACTAAAAGACGCTCAAGATGGCTTGGTGATGAATTTTCAATAATAATGTTTCAATTATTTCAATAAAGTTGTATTCAATTTAAAAGTTGACTACAAGTACTAGATGGTTTTTAAACATACAGAAATGAATAACGAATAATTTGATATAGAAAATTTTAAATAAAAACAAAATTTGATTAATTTCTTTTCATAAAAGTGAGTTGCGTAAGTTATTCACACAACCTTAAATCATGCTTGCATCCTAGAAGTTCGTATGACGTAACTCTGGACTAAAAAACGATTTTCAAGGTAAGTGGAAGATAAATAATTTTATTTATTTATATTTGTAATAAATATATTATTACAACGATAAAATAAGAACAGAAGCCTCAATGGAAATAATAAATTTTATCAAAAAATATAGCAACAATCGTCATATTAAAAATAAACAGAATAAATCTATCAATAACAAAATACAAACTAACAGCCAATAACCTTACTTTAACCAAAGTTGATAAAAGTAATACTAGAGTAATGATTTATATGATAAAACAGAAGAATTTATAATTAATAATAATAGCATAATATTAAATAAAGATCTTACTAATAAATATCAAACACAAATAACAAATATACGTAAAATAGTACCCAAATCATAAATCTTAAAGAAACTTTTAAATATAAAATGGATAATCCATGTGCACCAAAATTAAATTATCTGATAAAATTACACTAAGTCAATAAACCTATTAGGCCTTCAATAAACACTAGAATGGCAGAAAATTATAAAATAACAAGATTACTAGCACAAATTATAAAACATAAAATAGAACTTCCAGCCAAATAATATATAAAATTAGTATCAAACTCACGGAACAACTAAAAAACAAAAGTGAACAAAAATACAGAATTATATTCTTTGACATATCAAGTATGTATACAAACATTGCTATTGACTAAAATGTTAATATTGTTATGACGGTCTACTTGACGTCGTATGGTACAGTGGAAAACAATACAAGACACCAATTTCGTCACTAATCACCAGCTTTAATTATCACAATTAAACAGTTCGTAATTAACAACACTGTCTCTTACATCAAATCAAATAAAAATTGTTCACACGCAATAAAATGTCAACTAATATTGGCAGAAGAAACAGAAAGATGACAAAAAGAAGAATGAAGACAAGAAAGAGAAGCTGAAAAACATAAGCAGGTGGAAGAGAAATGGAAGCATGAAACAGAAGACATCAACCCATTAATACAGGAGCAGAAAAGATGCAAGAACATAGTACTGAAGAATTGGGTCTCCTACGAGGTGAGCTTAATAATCAAGTTACTAAAATATTGGAGGTACAAGAATCAATGACGTTAAAAATAGCTGAAGTAGACAAATCAGTCTCGAGTGTTGAAGAATCGATGTCTACAAAAATATCTTGTCATAGAAAAATCGATGGACGTGATAAGAGGCCATAACTGTTCTGCCAAACTCTGAAAAGATCATCATGGTTAGAACTGAGGTAGATACTAGGGGCAACCAGTGTTCTATATTCGAGCCCCAGGTAGTCAGCACACCAGGCATACTAATTGCCAGAAGTTTAGTAAAACCTGATGAAACCGGAAATGTACCTGAGTGGCGAATAGTATGGATCAAGCTGTCACTATACAAAGCAATACGCTCCTAGGCAAATTGACTCCTGTGAACTGGGTAGATGACGACGCAAAGAAGATCCAGTACTTCCAAATTACCAGGAACTGTGGAACAGATCTTCTAATAACCTCTCACGTGGTAAGGTAAAAGAACTCAGATGGTTTTACATGAATTTAAAGTTCTTTTGCAGTTCGGAGGCAGTCATTGGGAAGAACCTCTCTGGTACAACATCGCATCAATACCGGGGACACAACACAGGTACACCAACCTCCTCGAAGGCCTCCATTATCTGACTAGAATTCACGGTGCCCAACTGAAGCTGAGCCTGAAGAAGTGTTCTCTATTCCAGAAGGAAGTACAGTATCTGGGCCATCTGGTTTCAGCAGCGGGTGTTAGCATGGATAAAGTAGACACCGTAAGAGACTTGCCAGTTCCGAAGAGTAAACACCAAGTTTGGAGTGTCCTGGGGTTATACTCATATTACAGATGTTTTGTGAAAGGCTTCACAATTATTCCTAAACCACTACATGAGCTAATGGAAAATAAACGAAACTTCCAGTGGTCGAGAGAGTGTGACCAGGCATTTAGGACTTTCAAAATTGCATTATGTTCGCAGCCAATTCTCGCTTTTCCAGCTTCTGAAGGGAAGTACATCGTAGACACAGACGCAAGCAATACTGGTCTAGGAGCAGTTTTGTCTCAAGTGCAGAACGGTGAAGAATGAGTAATAGCCTATTACAGCAAGACTCTTTCTAAACCAGAGAGAAATTATTGGGTTACAAGGAGAGAGTTGCTGGCAATCATCTGAGCTTTGGAGCACTTCCATAAATACTTCAATGGAAGGGAGTTTTCACTACGCACCGAACATGCCGTGCTTCCATGACTCTTGAGATTTAAAAATTTGGAAGGGCAGTTGGCAAGGTGGCTCGAATGTCTGCAAGAGTACAACTTCAAGGTACAACATCAGCGGAGGCGCCTACATGGTAATGCGGATGGCTTATCACGAAGACCGTGCCCGGAAGAGTGCCCACATTGCCACAGAAAGGAAGAACAAAACGCAAGCAAACATGTTCAAGCCATCACTGTAGATTTCCTGGCAGACGGCTGGATGACACAAGATTGTCAACAAGAAGAGATGACTGATGAAGACACTGGACTGATCTTGACAGCAAAAGAGGAAGGTTGCCGCCCAGAATGGCAAGATATCTGCCATGGTTCCGAAGTACTGAAGGGCTACTGGGCACAATGGGAATCTCTTACCTTACAGAACGGATTGCTGAAAATGGCTTGGGAAAGTGCAGGTGGATGAGACATGGTGATGCAGTTTATAGTTCCCTGAAGTAAAGTGCAGTCTGTTTTGAAGGAGATGCATGATGGAACATCTGGAGGCCATCTTGGCGTTACCAAAACCCTTGACAAAATACAGAAGCGATTCTATCGACTTCATCTTTGCCACGATGTAGAGGAATGGGTTCAGACATGTGAAATATGTGCAATCAAATATATTGCAACTTACCGTCTGCGGCTTCCAGAAACAACGTCTTCACAAAGTTTGTGAAGACGTTTCTGGAAGCCGCAGACGGTAAGTTGCAATATATTTGATTGAACAACACGTGGCTTGGTACTAAATATTTGGAATTATTCCTTTTAAACAGAAATATGTGCAGCAAGCAAGAGCCCACAAACCAGAAGCAGGGGAAAATGAGACAGTATAACGTTGGACTGCCTTTCGAGAGAATTGCCATAGACATTGCTGGACTATTCCCAGCTACTGATGATGGAAACCGGTACATCATGGTTGTAGGTGACTACTAAGTGGGCCGTTCACTGCAGGTCTGTATCATGTCAGATTTTGCTGGATCTCGCCCGGACGCCTGACCCTGCCTGAAGTCAAGTTTTTATGAACACTGTAAGCCCGTTTCAGTACCTTCATGACACAGATTCTGTCTTGCAAAAAATTCAGTTCCACTGTTCAGCTAATTTTGTAAACTTTAAATTTTGCCATAGCTAGTTAAATATTGTCACAGTTCATATTTTGCCATAGTTTAAGTTTTGTAACGGTTAACATTTTATTGCTCACTCTACCAATTAATTAACGTTAAAGAATACCAGACTAATCAGTATCAGTTATGAATATTCATGGGTGGTCACGTTCCACTATTTTTACAAATTCTGTCAAGAAAATAAAAAGAAATATGAAATGCAGTTAGGCAACCGGGCATCCATGTTAACCTCGTGATAACACTCTTCATCATTATCATTGACGAGATCCGAAATTGATAATTAAACATCTGCGTGGTATTTGTGCGCAGGCCACTATGCTTACTTAGAACATTTAGATTTACTTATTATCTAATTAAAATTTTGGGGCATGTCTGCTCCACTCCTTGGGATATATTAATTGAGGTTTTTGGGGTTTAGTCATTTATTAATTGAACATTGAGGTGGGCCGGATACTTGGTCAGAATAAAGGGGGGTTGAGGGTGTATGATGACAAATATACGCTGCTAACCAGGTGAACATGTGATGTGTTACTTACATATAAATGTCTTTCTATGTCAACTATATGTGTGTGTTGTGTCTTATGTGATTGTTACATTATTATATTTGATTATGCATATGTGTATATTTCTATATACTGTATTTATATCATGTTAGGAAATGTGTAATTGCTTGCAGGTCGAGTTTGTGTGCCATTTCACTATAGTATTATTATTATATATGTGCCATTCAACGATTTATTATTCAATAATTATTCAGCTATTTATTATTTATTCAATATTTATTTATGATAATAATTTATTATTTATTATTCAACTAATTGGCGATGCATAGCTTAAGGGAATTATAACAACAATTAAAGGTTTTGAAGTGAGCTATATTGATTGTGAAATACTTAATTATCTTGCTTTAAGGGCGCATATGTTGTATAAAGCAGAGCACAATAAATACTGTTATTGTTATCTTAAGATCAGTGTTTCATTTGCAAGTCCCATCATACTGGACCCAGCACAGTTTTGGCTTCTCTAGGCTCTAGCCTAGTTCTAAATAACTTGTGGCCTCTCTTTCAAAAAAAAAATAAATAAGGAAATACAAAATTAAATATAAATAAAAAAAAAGGGAATAAGGGGGGAGTTGGTTTTCTATAGATAAAAAGCATAAAAAAGGAAAGAGGGGTTACAAATGGTAGCAGAGAGCGTGGTTCATTCGAGGGTTGAACCCTTGGGTCCTTTGGTGTGATGGGGCTTGCAAACTCGGAAATAGTTTGGCGAATACAATGACACTTAATAATTGAATAATGTGGCACTATAATAGTCGACCTAACATGTAGGTGTATATAGGTACTGTGTAGGAATTATTGTTAGGTGTTTTGCATTGTAAACCTGATGCCGCCACGGGCATGTGTGGTAGTTGGGGTTTGTGGTTTTGAAATTGGACCTTACCGGAGATCGCGTGGGGATGGGTTCCCTTATTTATTTTATGAAAGTAATAGCGCGTGCGGTTAGCGGGATGCGGTATGGCCCGACTGGAAGTCGGTACCGTCCGACTGCAATGGTGACAATGTCGTAGTCGAAATGTCGTATATTGTGGTTAGTGTTTGGTGGTGTGGATTGTATGTTGGTGTTAGTGTCTGATGTTGTTTCTTCTTTGAGTCTGGCGACTGACGGAGAGTTAGTTCTGGAGCGGGTCAGGTTTTCGCAGCGCTAGGAAACCCGGGGGTCCTCTTGATGGAAGTACAGTACTCAAGGTTTTCTTATTTTAGTGATTGGTGTTTTCATGTTTTGTCTGTTGTGTGTTTGGCGAATAATTAGAGCATTGGCGGTATGAGTGTCATGAATCCCGACCTATTTTTAAAGAACGAGTTGGAGTTCAAGATTAAGTCCCGGGGTGGGAGACCCCAAGGGGATGTCGCTCCCTTGAGGAAGCAATTAAGAGAAGCCCTCTCCTCCGGAGGGGCGACGTCGCTCGTAAAAGTCACTGATGTGACAGCGGAGCTCGAGTTGTGTCAGGAGAAGTGGGGGGAGTTGCGGGAAATGATGGAGGATTTTTAATCGGCGCCTTCCAGTCTCAGGGCGAGACAGAGAGTGCGTCAACGCGCGGAGCACTTGCAACATCGACTAGAGAACTTGTCCGCGCAGACTACAATCGCTGAAGTCAGCGCCACGCTGAAGCTGATTTCGGAACAGGTGGCGAAACCATTGCGGAATTTCGAGCCGGTGAAATCTCATCCTCCCGTGAGCTCTCCCCAGCCTCCTGAATTGGACATAGGACAGACGCCGAGTCCGCCGGCCCAATTGCCGAGGCTCTCGGGCGAATCGAGCGTGTCATACAACAAATTACCTAACCCCCTTTCTTCCATTATTCAGCAGCTTCCGGTCGTTGATGGACTGGACGTGGATAAATTGATGGGTTTTTTCGAATTTTGTTTCAGCTGTCCGACTTCCCGGGGATGTCGGATGGCACCTTGCTTGAGCTCGTGTATCCATACTGTCGGGGGTCCATGGCTGAGCGGGTCGCGCAAACGATACGATGTGGCGGCAGTGTGACGTCTTTCCATCGGGGGGTGTTCGACGCATGCGTGCCTGGCCGATTGCGGGAGCAGCTGCAGCATAAACATTGTTATCGGGTGCAAGCCCACGGGGAGAATTTTGCGGAGTTTGCGCGGAGTATCCGCGAAGCTGTCCGGATTTTAGGGTTGGGACTGCCCGAGAGTGAAGTAGTACAGATGATATTCGAAGGGGTTACTCCCCAGGAGAGATCGCGCTTAATTTTTGCTGAGCGACCGCGCAGCTACGAAGACCTTGAAAAGATGTGTGTGTTATCCCGGGCCATACAAGCAATTGATGAGTCCCGTGGGCCAGTAAGGGCTAGCCCGGGCGAGTCTCGAGGGGTGGAACGACGGGTCGTTCATTCCCAACCCCGCACGGAAAGAAATACCGGCGATCGAGGTGGACAGTTGAGAGGCGTCGTTTGCTTTCGCTGTCGTAGACAGGGGCATGTTGCCCGCGATTGTACGGAGGGTGGTATGCGTCCAGCGCTTCCCCCGAGGGTCCGGTCTCCAAAAAACTAAGTTATCAGGGGGGGACAAGTCGGAGGTTGTCTTCCCCTCGTCCTCAGACTTTTCAGTATTCAAGTGCCTCCAGGCAAAGGATAGGTCTTGACTCTTCTGGTATCAAGGTCCTTGCTACTGTCCCGCAAAAGGCTTCGGTATGCCCCTTCCTGTCGCTCGAGGTAAAGAAGGGTCAACTCAGAGCGTTAGTTGACTCCGGGTCAGCCCGATCTATCATCTCATCTCGAGTATGTGCGGACCTTGAAAAACAGGGCTTAATAAAAGGGTCGGATCGGTCGTCCGTAGTGTGCTGGACTGCTTCACGGGAAATTCTGCCCATCTCCCGGGTGGTTTCCTTTAAGTTCAAGATCGATGGCTGTTCTTGGGTGTGGCCTTTTCTGGTTTCTCCGGCTCTGGGAGTTGATTGTATTGTGGGTGCCGATTTCATCGCTAAAAGTGGTCTCGTGTTGGACATCCATGGGCACCAGTGTTATTTTAAATTTAATCGGGGCGTTGTTATTCCTTTTCTTGGATACCAGGGAGCTAAGGGAGGTATCCAAGAGGTCGCTTGTCCCGATTCTGCACGAGATCATCTCACTCCCGCCCAGCAGAGGGCCTTAGACCGACGGTGTGAGGAATTTCCCTCAGTATTAACTCCTAAGTTGGGACTCACACATTTATTAGAGTATAAAATTCGTTTGACGGACTCTAAGATAGTGAGGTCGCACCCATACAAATTCGCTCCTCCGAAAATGGCCGTTCTGAGGGAGAAGGTTCAAGAGCTGTTAGAGCAAGGGGTAATTGAACCTTCCAATTCGAGTTATGCCAGTCCAGCGTTCCTGGTACCCAAGCCTGGGGGTAAGCACCGTATGGTGATAGATTACCGGAAATTGAATTCTAATATTGAGGTGGATTCGGTTCCCCTTCCGGATCTCCACTCAGCTTTCGATTGGTTTAGTGAGGCCAAGTACTTCACCGTGATTGATCTCAACGCTGCATATCACCAAATCCCTTTATCCAAGGAAAGTAGACCTTACATGGCGTTCTGCGTCCCGTGGAATTTATATCAGTATACGCGGGTCCCTATGGGTCTGGCGGTGGGCGCCCAAACGCTCACGCGTCTGCTTGACCTGGTGTTTCAAGACGTAAAATTCAAATTCATTTTCAATTATTTGGACGACTTGCTGGTCTACAGCAAAACGTATGATGAACATCTATGTCATCTAAGGGAGGTGATGGGCAGGCTGAGAAGCGCGGGCCTCACAGTTAATCCGGAGAAAGTGCGAATTGCATAGGAGAGCATATCATTTCTGGGGCATCTGGTCTCGCACCGAGGAGTTACAGTGGACCCTGAAAGGACCCAGGGTATCCGGGATTTTCCCCCGCCAAGGGATGCCAAGGGCATCGCCCGGTTCGTGGGGATGGTTAACTTTTACAGACGGTTTATCCCTAACGCAGCAGAGATAGCTGCACCTCTGAATGAATTGAGAAAGAAGGGGGCTAAATTTGTGTGGGGGCGAAAGCCAGCAGAAGGCTTTCGAAAATTTGAAGGAAGCTATCATCTCCCCACCGGTGCTGCGGATGGCGGATTTTTCTCAGCCGTTTATCTTGCAGACGGACGCGAGTTCGGTGGCGCTCGGGGCGGTTCTGTCCCAAGTCGTTGATGGTGCTAGGCAGCCTGTGGCCTTTATTTCCCGAACATTGACCCAGCAGGAAAGAAAGTCATCAGTCTATGAGCTAGAGTGTTTAGCTGTTGTATACGCTCTAGATAAGTTCAGGCGTTTTCTGGAACACGCTGAGTTCCTGCTCGAGACCGACAATCAGGCTCTCTCTTGGCTTCTTGCTCACCCCCGGCAACTGGGTAAAATTGGTAGATGGGTGGTCAAGATCTCATCCTTCAAGTTCAAGGTGCAACACATTAGGGGAACTCAAAATGTGGTTGCAGATGCTTTGTCACGCATGTTTTCCCAACCCAGTGAAGTCCAATCTGAGCAACCCTGTTCTGTTCTGCTAGACTTTCCGTTAGCCTTCACTGGTGTGTTACCCCATCAGTTGAACGATGAAGAGCTGGGTCCTATCATCCAGAATATAAAGGAGGGTAACGTGCAGGCCCCTTGCTTCTTGTCCAAGGGCGTCCTGTGTTGTCGAGAAAGAAAGGGACGTGCCCCTAAGATCGTGCTGCCTAGCAAGTTAGTGCCCATGGTCTTCAGCTATTATCACAATTCCCCAGTAGGAGGCCACAAGGGAATTTCGAAGACCATTTCCGGTATTAGGAAACACTTCATCATGGATAGGGACATCGCAACGAGGGTTAAGAGTTGTCATCTGTGTGGCTTGAGTAAGCCTGCCCAGAACACCAAGTTAGGGTTGTTGTCATCTGACGTGGCGAGCAGACCGATGGAGAAGTTATTCATCGACTACGTGGGACCCTTCCCGCGTAGCAAGTCAGGTAATGCTTACCTACTTGTCTGTGTGGATGCTTTTTCGAAGTTTGCCTGGCTACTGCCCTTACGGCAGGCAACAGCTCGTTTAACCATAAGCGCGCTTCAGAACCATATTTTTCAGCATTTCGGTCTTCCGACCATCATTGTCTCCGACAATGGCCCCCAGTTCATTTCGGGTGAGTTCCGGCGGATGTGTTTCGCCAGCGGAATCAGACATGTAACCACTTCCCCGTATTACCCACAACCGTCCCATGCGGAGAGATTCAATAGGAATCTCAGGTCCGCACTTATTGCTTATCATGCGGAGCAACAGACAACCTGGGACCAGAATCTGAAGTGGTTGCAGCTAGCTTTCAACACGGCCCTACATGACAGTCATAAGGCCGTGCCCTTTGAGATCATGTTTGGATTCTCGCCCGCACTCCCGTTGACTAACTTGTGGAATATTGGGGATCTTCTGCCACGGGAGCCCGATTCTGGAACTGCGGAGAGATGGAGGGAGACTCGGAAGAATTTGCTGCGAGCGCACGAGCGGGTCCGTCGACGATACAATCAGGGGCGAACTCCTAACCCCTTTCAGACCGGAGACTGGGTCTACTGTCAAAGCCATCCGATCAGCTCAGCTGTGGACAAAAGAGCCGCTAAATTGTGCTATCGTTGGCCGGGGCCATATCGTATCCTGGGGTTCGCGTCACCAGTGACGGCGCGGTTGGAAGTGCCGATTGGTAATCCGAGGGAGATTACTACGCATATTTCGAAATTAAAATTATATAGAAAGGGGTAAACGGGCTGACAAGGGGGGGAATGATTGGTGGTCTCTGGGTGCGTAGAGATTTTGTTATTTCAGGGTGTGTGCTCCGGGGACGTTAGCGAGAATGATAGGGTAGCGGGTAGATGTTTCCCACAGTCCCAGTGGGGTTCGTCTACTTCAGGGATGCGCCCCTGCCTGCGCGAGCCTTGGCTTTCTCCAATTCTCCTTATGTCCGGAGGGAGCCATGTCCTCACCTTCAGTCCCAGCTCATGACCTTTCAATGATCCTTGACCTTCCACCTTCCGATTTTCCTAACCTTCCCCTTTTGAAAAAAAAAACTTAGAAAAAAAAAAGGAGTTGGAGAGAGGATAGACAGCAAGGAGGTGCTCATCAGGGGCGGTTGTGCGCTTTGGGGGCCTGCTTGCTGTTGACATGCCCTTGGAGCACACATGTAAAACTTATTTGTATATTCGAAGTGTCAGATTAACAGGTAGCATGGCTTTACGCCCGGTCCAGAGTGGAGACCACGGCATCATGGAGGCCATCATTTCCCCTTTTCCCTTGCCCGTGCAGTAACGGTATTGTTTAAAATGGAGGTCGTACCAGAGAATCCCCCCCTGTAGGAATATGGGGCAGAGGCCCTGTTAAGGTGGCAGTCGTGTTCTGGCTTGAGTGGACAAGCCTCAGGAGGTCGGAACTCAGGGAGCTCCCGAAATTTCTTTCGTCTTTTCTTCTCTGTCCCTCTTTGCTGTGGGCTGGCCCTGATCAGGTCAGCGTGCAGCACCCGCACACTTACATACTACACATCTTCTTTCGTCTCTTTCGTTTTCCTTCTGAGCCTCTGTTCTCCTGAGAGCAAGTGCTGCTGAGCCGACTTAATCACGAAGACCACTGGCTTGTTTTGGAAGGGGGTACACTGCAGGGTACCCTCCCGGCGTTTAACTGTGAGGCAACCAAGTTGCCCTTTTGGGGTGGGGGTGTGCCGTGTTTTGGGAAAAACGCGGCGGTGTTCCTATATATATATATATATATATATATATAGCGGAAGGATTAAAATTACGTATTTGACTACACGAGGGGGTTACGTAAAAATTTACGTACGCTTATTCGGACTTTGTCATTATGATTTTCCCCTCTGCCGGCCGACGCGTGCGCGCTCTAGGTCGGAGGTTACGGACTGTTCTTTCAAGCGCCGGTTCGCTCAGTTCAATTTTGGCTTTCGGCGTATTAACGACTGGTCTCCGGCTGACAGAGCAAATGTAAAAGTTTTCGTCTTCTAGCTGCTATACTTATGGATAAGTAGAAGTCTACGCGACCTCCGGGTTTCTGATGTAGACGGCAATCTGTCCCGCTCCAGGAGGAAGGCCGAACAACTGCCTCCGATGATGTAGATTCAAACACTTTCGTCAGCTGTCAGCCGGAATGGACGGACAAAGTACACTCCACGGAACCCTCTAACTACACGCTACTAACCAGGTGAAATTTAACCTTATTAAACCAAAATGTTGTGGCCGATAAACTCTTTTGAGACACTTGTGCAGACGCTCCAGTTTGGAAAATTATATCCGGACAATGGGGGGTTATATTTTACATTGTAATTTTTGTAAGGCTTACGCCTCAGGAATATATCAATGTTTATCTCATTCTGAGAATTGTAACTCGGCCAGGGTCATGCATCACCCGGGTCGAGGGGAGTTTTCTGTAAAAAGGGTCGGCACTAAATTGTTTCTGTGTTATGCATGCATGTGCAGAGATATCTGTCCACGTGGGGAAATTTTACGGTCAATTAATTTTTTCAGTTAATGAGGGCATGTATTTTATTATGAATGTAAAGATCTGGGAGGTGTTTTAACATGTGGGCGACTTCCGTAGGGGCCGTTCACTGCAGGTCTGTATCATGTCAGATTTTGCTGGATCTCGCCCGGACGCCTGACCCTGCCTGAAGTCAAGTTTTTATGAACACTGTAAGCCTGTTTCAGTACCTTCATGACACAGATTCTGTCTTGCAAAAAATTCAGTTCCACTGTTCAGCTAATTTTGTAAACTTTAAATTTTGCCATAGCCAGTTAAATATTGTCACAGTTCATATTTTGCCATAGTTTAAGTTTTGTAATGGTTAACCTTTTATTGCTCACTATACCAATTAATTAACGTTAAAGAATACCAGACTAATCAGTATCAGTTATGAATATTCATGGGTGGTCACGTTCCACTATTTTTACAAATTCTGTCAAGAAAATAAAAAGAAATATGAAATGCAGTTAGGCAACCGGGCATCCATGTTAACCTCGTGATAGCACTCTTCATCATTATCATTGACGAGATCCGAAATTGATAATTAAACATCTGCGTAGTATTTGTGCGCAGGCCACTATGCTTACTTAGAACATTTAGATTTACTTATTATCTAATTAAAATTTTGGGGCATGTCTGCTCCACTCCTTGGGATATATTAATTGAGGTTTTTGGGGTTTAGTCATTTATTAATTGAACATTGAGGTGGGCCGGATACTTGGTCAGAATAAAGGGGGGTTGAGGGTGTATGATGACAAATATACACTGCTAACCAGGTGAACATGTGATGTGTTACTTACATATAAATGTCTTTCTATGTCAATTATATGTGTGTGTTGTGTCTTATGTGATTGTTACATTATTATATTTGATTATGCATATGTGTATATTTCTATATACTGTATTTATATCATGTTAGGAAATGTGTAATTGCTTGCAGGTCGAGTTTGTGTGCCATTTCACTATAGTATTATTATTATATATGTGCCATTCAACGATTTATTATTCAATAATTATTCAGCTATTTATTATTTATTCAATATTTATTTATGATAATAATTTATTATTTATTATTCAACTAATTGGCGATGCATAGCTTAAGGGAATTATAACAACAATTAAAGGTTTTGAAGTGAGCTATATTGATTGTGAAATACTTAATTATCTTGCTTTAAGGGCGCATATGTTGTATAAAGCAGAGCACAATAAATACTGTTATTGTTATCTTAAGATCAGTGTTTCATTTGCAAGTCCCATCATACTGGACCCAGCACAGTTTTGGCTTCTCTAGGCTCTAGCCTAGTTCTAAATAACTTGTGGCCTCTCTTTCAAAAAAAAAATAAATAAGGAAATACAAAATTAAATATAAATAAAAATAAATAAAAATATCGGTATGGAGAACCATACATGACTTCCATATTCTAAGATTTATATTTAAAATCATTTTCGAAATGAAATATTACCATAGAAACTACTTCTTTCTACTTACTGCTTCAGCCTTAACCACAGTACTGTGGTCACTAACGTATACCACCTCACGTTATCGCACTCGATTTTCACTGATGATGGAAGTCGATGGCATTGCCGAAATGTCTGATTTTGTAGAAAACATTGGACTACGGCCAAATATCCCGGGAAGGAATTTTAACAAAAACTACTTCTTTGTTGCCGATAACGTTGTACACATATATATCAGTGGCGAAGTTACATGGAGGCAATTGAGGCAATGCCTACCCTAACAAATTCTGTAGAATAAAAATTATAAATACGTATGAACTACATAACGTAAAGATTATACATTGTTACTGGGACTGTCAAATTTATTAAACCGAAACGTGCTTTATTGAGCGACCGCTAGATGGTGACAGGTGAGATTCGGCATAGTTCGTTTAAAGCGAATGAGGCAACCTGAACTTGCCTCAGCGTTTTTTGTATACATCGTATGTAAGCAATGTAGTGGTGTGATAGGGAAGTGTAGAGAGGGGGGATTGTCCCGCGCTGTACACATAGAGCGTTGAGGCATGCCTCACTTCTGTGGTCCAAACAGTTAAGTTAAAGCGCCTGTGTTGTTTCTAAGTGTTTATTTTATGCGGTTATTAAAAGTGTCACTGTTATTCCGCTGAACTAACAGATGATCAAGATTGTTATTTGAATTATTTGTAACATTAAACATATATATAGAAACTAACCAAGTTTAAAAATTTCAAGTTCAATCAGTTGTATTATTGTGTATGACTAATACCAGGATTGTTCAATAGACACACATATAGAGCTGTAAAGCATTTTTTATTCAACGATTTTAAAAGAAGTCTCCAATAACATTAAGACATGAGTTCCACTGTTGCGCTAACCTGTAGATTCCCTGCTAGTAAAATTCTTACGGCTGTTTGTGGAACCATTCGGTTACAGCAACTCTACCTCAGCGTCCGATTTGACCCACCGTCCTTTTAGTGATTCCTTAAAAAAAATTTAAGATAAGATTTTTGCCTACCCATTCATTAACTACTAGCTTCGTCAGTAAGCAAATTGATGTCCATTTTTTCGGCTTGCACGCGTTATGTTGGTGTGGGTTTCGGCACTTTCCATTTAAAAAGCGTGCAAACGTAAGAAAATAAACATGAGTGAGGCCAGAAATAACGTGAATTGTGTGTTTGTGTCTTACCTGCCTTTTTATTGCCGTATTAAATGAAAAATATTATATTACATTAAAATTAAAAAATTTTAATTTTATTGCCTGGCAACAAAATTATTTTATTTTTAACAATTACCATTGTTTCAAAAAGTTTAAATAAATTTGCAAGTACTTTACTCTTGTTAAAACGTAAAAGGTTGCAGGTAAACTACCCCTTCCCCTTAACCGATCTTCACCAAAATCGAAAGTCCTTGAGACCTCTACAATTCAGGGATGTATGCAAAAAATTATTTGATTCTGTTTGAATTTGCGGCTGTTATCGTTTGCCATAGAAAATACGCTTGATAAAAAAACGGTGCAGGTAAACTACCCCTTCCCCTTAACAGATCTTCACCAAAAACAATAGGTCTTGAGTACTCTACAAATCAGAGCTGTATGCAAAACATTATTTGATTCTGTTTGAATTTGCGGCTGTTATCGTTTGCCATAGAAAATACCCTTGTTAAAAAAATGTTGCAAGTAAACTACCCCTTTCCCTCAACCGATCTTCACCAAAAACAATAGGTCTTGAGAACTCTACAATTTAGGGCTGTATGCAAATAATCGTTTGATTCTGTTTAATTTGCGGCTGTTATCGTTTGCCATAAGAAATACCCTTGTTAAAACATAAAACGTTACAGGTAAACTACCCCTTTCCCTTAACCGATCTTCACCAAAAACAATAGGTCGCGAGTACTCTACAAATCAGGGCAGTATGCAAAAAATTAGTTGATTCTGTTTGAATTTGCGGCAGTTATCGTTTGCCATAGAAAATACGCTTGATAAAAAACGTTGCAGGTAAACTACCCCTTCCCCTCAACCGATCTTCACCAAAAACAATAGGTCGCGAGTACTCTACAAATCAGGGCAGTATGCAAAAAATTAGTTGATTCTGTTTGAATTTGCGGCAGTTATCGTTTGCCATAGAAAATACGCTTGATAAAAAACGTTGCAGGTAAACTACCCCTTCCCCTCAACCGATCTTCACCAAAAACAATAAGTCTTGAGTACTCTACAAATCAGGGCTGTATGCAGAAAATTATTTGATTCTGTTTGAATTTGCGGCTGTTATCGTTTGCCATAGAAAATACCCTTGTTAAAAAAACGTTGTAGGTAAACTACCCCTTTCCCTTAACCGATCTTCACCAAAAACAATAGGTCTTGAGAACTCTACAATTTAGGCTGTATGCAAATAATCTTTTGATTCTGTTTGAATTTGGGGCTGTTACCGTTTGCCATAAGAAATACCCTTGTTAAAACATAAAACGTTACAAGTAAACTACCCCTTTCCCTTAACCGATCTTCACCAAAAACAAAAGGTCTTGAGAACTCTACAATTCAGGGCTGTATACGAAACATTATTTGATTCTGTTTGAATTTGCGGCTGTTATCGTTTGCCAAAAAAAAAAAAATTCCCTTGATAAAAAAAAACCGTTGCAGGTAAACTACCCCTTTCCATCAACCGATCTTCACCAAAAACAATAGGTCGCGAGTCCTCTACAAATCAGGGTTGTATGCAAAAAATTATTTGATTCTGTTTGAATTTGCGGCAGTTATCGTTTGCCATAGAAAAAAAATCTACAGACACACAGACACACACACACACAGACACTTTTCGGAAAACGACTTTTTTTCATGTTTTGAGTGTAGTAGAATCAGAATCTGCAATAATCTCGAACACGATTTTTTTTGCCATCACCATACTTCCATTCCTTAAGGAAATATGGAAGTAAAAAAAAGGGAATAAGGAGGGAGTTGGTTTTCTATAGATAAATATCGGTATGGAGAACCATATACATGACTTCCATATTCTAAGATTTATATTTAAAATCATTTTCAAAATGAAATATTACCATAGAAACTACTTCTTTCTACTTACTGCTTCAGCCTTAACCACAGTACTGTGGTCACTAACGTATACCACCTCACGTTATCGCACTCGATTTTCACTGATGATGGAAGTCGACGGCATTGCCGAAACGTCTGGTTTTGTAGAAAACATTGGACTACGGCCAAATATCCCGGGAAGGAATTTTAACAAAAACTACTTCTTTGTTGCCGATAACGTTGTACACATATATATATATATATATATAAAATATGCATAAAATTAATGGCTTGTATAAGTTAATGATTGATCTTCATTAAGTAGTGCTCAAGTTTCCAAAGTTTTAATATTATGATGTCCGTAATTAAAACATCAGAGCAGGTTTAGTGTGAATGAGGGTACACTGTGGACAAAAATTTTCAACATTTCCTATTGAGCGTTGCTTAGAGTAAAGCTGCGAATCTACAGTGTATGTTTCACAGAACAAACACGCGAAAAAGAAGGAGCGCTCCGAAGTCACTCATGGACCCTCAGCATCTTGCAGAGGGTTCATTCCCTAAAGACGAAAAGTCTGTCTATGAATCGTTCCTCTGTAAACACGTGCAGTTACATTGCCCAGCGATCCACAGGAAGCAAATTGATGTCCATTTTTTCGGCTTGCACGCGTTATGTTGGTGTGGGTTTCGGCACTTTTCATTTAATAAGCGTGCAAATGTAAGAAAACAAACATGAGTGAGGCCAGAAATAACGTGAATTGTGTGTGTGTGTGTGTGTGTGTGTCTTACCTGCCTTTTTATTGCTGTAGGCATAATAATAAAATGGAAACGTAAACATTACATAACTGAGATATGCTTACCTGCCACGAACGATATATTATTTTATACATGGAGGAGTTCAGTGACATACACACGTACAGAAGAATTATATATATAAAGATATTAACTCATACATAATTTACATTAAAATGAAAAAATTATAATTTTATTGCCTGGCAACAAAATTATTTTATTTTTAACAATTACCATTGTTTCAAAAAGTTTAAATGAATTTTCAAGTACTTTACTGTTGTTAAAACGTAAAATGTTGCAGGTAAACTACCCCTTCCCCTTAACCGATCTTCACCAAAATCGAAAGTCCTTGAGACCTCTACAATTCAGGGACGTATGCAAAAAATTATTTGATTCTGTTTGAATTTGCAGCTGTTATCGTTTGCCATAGAAAATACGCTTGATAAAAAAACGTTGCAGGTAAACTACCCCTTCCCCTTAACCGATCTTCACCAAAAACAATAGGTCTTGAGTACTTTACAAATCAGGGCTGTATGCAAAAAATTATTTGATTCTGTTTGAATTTGCGGCTGTTATCGTTTGCCATAGAAAATACGCTTGTTAAAAAATTGTTGCAGGTAAACTACCCCTTTCTCTTAACCGATCTTCACCAGAAACAGTAGGTCTTGAGAACTCTACAATTTAGGGCTGTATGCAAATAATCTTTTGATTCTGTTTGAATTTGCGGCTGTTATCGTTTGCCATAAGAAATACCCTTGTTAAAACATAAAACATTACAGGTAAACTACCCGTTTCCCTTAACCGATCTTCACCAAAAACAATAGGTCATGAGTACTCTACAAATCAGGGCTGTATGCAAAAAATTATTTGATTCTGTTTGAATTTGCGGCTGTTATCGTTTGCCATAGAAAAAAAATCTACACAGACAGGCACACACACAGACACTTTTCGGAAAACGACTTTTTTTCATGTTTTGAGTGTAGTACAATCGGAATCTGCAATAATCTCGAACACGATTTTTTTTGCCATCACCATACTTCCATTTCCTTAAGGAATATGGAAGTAATAAAATGGAAACGTAAACATTACATATCTGAGATATGCTTACCTGCCACGAACGATATATTATTTTATACTTGTATATTAACTCATACATAATATACATTAAAATGAAAAAAATATAATTTTATTGCCTGGCAACAAAATTATTTTATTTTTAACAATTACCATTGTTTGAAAAAGTTTAAACAAATTTTCAAGTACTTTACTGTTGTTAAAACGTAAAAGGTTGCAGGTATACTACCCCTTCCCCATAACCGTTCTTCACAAAAATCGAAAATCCTTGAGATCTCTACAATTCAAGGACGTATGCAAAAAATTATTTGATTCTGTTTGAATTTATGGCTGTTATCGTTTGCCATAGAAAATACGCTTGATAAAAAAACGTTGCTGGTAAACTACCCCTTCCCCTTAACCGATCTTCACCAAAAACAATAGGTCTTGAGTACTCTACAAATCAGAGCTGTATGCAAAACATTATTTGATTCTGTTTGAATTTGCGGCTGTTATCGTTTGCCATAGAAAATACCCTTGTTAAAAAAATGTTGCAAGTAAACTACCCCTTTCCCTCAACCGATCTTCACCAAAAACAATAGGTCGTGAGTACTCTACAAATCAGGGCTGTATGCAAAAAATTATTTGATTCTGTTTGAATTTGCGGCTGTTATCATTTGCCATAGAAAAAAAAATCTACAGACACACACACAGACACTTTTCGAAAAACGACTTTTTTTCATGTTTTGAGTGTAGTACAATCAGAATCTGCAATAATCTCGAACACGATTTTTTTTGCCATCACCATACTTCCATTTTCTTAAGGAATATGGAAGTAAAAAGCATAAAAAAGGAAAGAGGGGTTACAAATGGTAGCAGAGAGCGTGGTTCATTCGAGGGTTGAACCCTTGGGTCCTTTGGTGTGATGGGGCTTGCAAACTCGGAAATAGTTTGGCGAATACAATGACACTTAATAATTGAATAATGTGGCACTATAATAGTCGACCTAACATGTAGGTGTATATAGGTACTGTGTAGGAATTATTGTTAGGTGTTTTGCATTGTAAACCTGATGCCGCCACGGTGGTAGTTGGGGTTTGTGGTTTTGAAATTGGACCTTACCGGAGATCGCGTGGGGATGGGTTCCCTTATTTATTTTATGAAAGTAATAGCGCGTGCGGTTAGCGGGATGCGGTATGGCCCGACTGGAAGTCGGTACCGTCCGACTGCAATGGTGACAATGTCGTAGTCGAAATGTCGTATATTGTGGTTAGTGTTTGGTGGTGTGGATTGTATGTTGGTGTTAGTGTCTAATGTTGTTTCTTCTTTGAGTCTGGCGACTGACGGAGAGTTAGTTCTGGAGCGGGTCAGGTTTTCGCAGCGCTAGGAAACCCGGGGGTCCTCTTGATGGAAGTACAGTACTCAAGGTTTTCTTATTTTAGTGATTGGTGTTTTCATGTTTTGTCTGTTGTGTGTTTGGCGAATAATTAGAGCATTGGCGGTATGAGTGTCATGAATCCCGACCTATTTTTAAAGAACGAGTTGGAGTTCAAGATTAAGTCCCGGGGTGGGAGACCCCAAGGGGATGTCGCTTCCTTGAGGAAGCAATTAAGAGAAGCCCTCTCCTCCGGAGGGGCGACGTCGCTCGTAAAAGTCACTGATGTGACAGCGGAGCTCGAGTTGTGTCAGGAGAAGTGGGGGGAGTTGCGGGAAATGATGGAGGATTTTTAATCGGCGCCTTCCAGTCTCAGGGCGAGACAGAGAGTGCGTCAACGCGCGGAGCACTTGCAACATCGACTAGAGAACTTGTCCGCGCAGACTACAATCGCTGAAGTCAGCGCCACGCTGAAGCTGATTTCGGAACAGGTGGCGAAAGCATTGCGGAATTTCGAGCCGGTGAAATCTCATCCTCCCGTGAGCTCTCCCCAGCCTCCTGAATTGGACATAGGACAGACGCCGAGTCCGCCGGCCCAATTGCCGACGCTCTCGGGCGAATCGAGCGTGTCATACAACAAATTACCTAACCCCCTTTCTTCCATTATTCAGCAGCTTCCGGTCGTTGATGGACTGGACGTGGATAAATTGATGGGTTTTTTCGAATTTTGTTTCAGCTGTCCGACTTCCCGGGGATGTCGGATGGCACCTTGCTTGAGCTCGTGTATCCATACTGTCGGGGGTCCATGGCTGAGCGGGTCGCGCAAACGATACGATGTGGCGGCAGTGTGACGTCTTTCCATCGGGGGGTGTTCGACGCATGCGTGCCTGGCCGATTGCGGGAGCAGCTGCAGCATAAACATTGTTATCGGGTGCAAGCCCACGGGGAGAATTTTGCGGAGTTTGCGCGGAGTATCCGCGAAGCTGTCCGGATTTTAGGGTTGGGACTGCCCGAGAGTGAAGTAGTACAGATGATATTCGAAGGGGTTACTCCCCAGGAGAGATCGCGCTTAATTTTTGCTGAGCGACCGCGCAGCTACGAAGACCTTGAAAAGATGTGTGTGTTATCCCGGGCCATACAAGCAATTGATGAGTCCCGTGGGCCAGTAAGGGCTAGCCCGGGCGAGTCTCGAGGGGTGGAACGACGGGTCGTTCATTCCCAACCCCGCACGGAAAGAAATACCGGCGATCGAGGTGGACAGTTGAGAGGCGTCGTTTGCTTTCGCTGTCGTAGACAGGGGCATGTTGCCCGCGATTGTACGGAGGGTGGTATGCGTCCAGCGCTTCCCCCGAGGGTCCGGTCTCCAAAAAACTAAGTTATCAGGGGGGGACAAGTCGGAGGTTGTCTTCCCCTCGTCCTCAGACTTTTCAGTATTCAAGTGCCTCCAGGCAAAGGATAGGTCTTGACTCTTCTGGTATCAAGGTCCTTGCTACTGTCCCGCAAAAGGCTTCGGTATGCCCCTTCCTGTCGCTCGAGGTAAAGAAGGGTCAACTCAGAGCGTTAGTTGACTCCGGGTCAGCCCGATCTATCATCTCATCTCGAGTATGTGCGGACCTTGAAAAACAGGGCTTAATAAAAGGGTCGGATCGGTCGTCCGTAGTGTGCTGGACTGCTTCACGGGAAATTCTGCCCATCTCCCGGGTGGTTTCCTTTAAGTTCAAGATCGATGGCTGTTCTTGGGTGTGGCCTTTTCTGGTTTCTCCGGCTCTGGGAGTTGATTGTATTGTGGGTGCCGATTTCATCGCTAAAAGTGGTCTCGTGTTGGACATCCATGGGCACCAGTGTTATTTTAAATTTAATCGGGGCGTTGTTATTCCTTTTCTTGGATACCAGGGAGCTAAGGGAGGTATCCAAGAGGTCGCTTGTCCCGATTCTGCACGAGATCATCTCACTCCCGCCCAGCAGAGGGCCTTAGACCGACGGTGTGAGGAATTTCCCTCAGTATTAACTCCTAAGTTGGGACTCACACATTTATTAGAGTATAAAATTCGTTTGACGGACTCTAAGATAGTGAGGTCGCACCCATACAAATTCGCTCCTCCGAAAATGGCCGTTCTGAGGGAGAAGGTTCAAGAGCTGTTAGAGCAAGGGGTAATTGAACCTTCCAATTCGAGTTATGCCAGTCCAGCGTTCCTGGTACCCAAGCCTGGGGGTAAGCACCGTATGGTGATAGATTACCGGAAATTGAATTCTAATATTGAGGTGGATTCGGTTCCCCTTCCGGATCTCCACTCAGCTTTCGATTGGTTTAGTGAGGCCAAGTACTTCACCGTGATTGATCTCAACGCTGCATATCACCAAATCCCTTTATCCAAGGAAAGTAGACCTTACACGGCGTTCTGCGTCCCGTGGAATTTATATCAGTATACGCGGGTCCCTATGGGTCTGGCGGTGGGCGCCCAAACGCTCACGCGTCTGCTTGACCTGGTGTTTCAAGACGTAAAATTCAAATTCATTTTCAATTATTTGGACGACTTGCTGGTCTACAGCAAAACGTATGATGAACATCTATGTCATCTAAGGGAGGTGATGGGCAGGCTGAGAAGCGCGGGCCTCACAGTTAATCCGGAGAAAGTGCGAATTGCATAGGAGAGCATATCATTTCTGGGGCATCTGGTCTCGCACCGAGGAGTTACAGTGGACCCTGAAAGGACCCAGGGTATCCGGGATTTTCCCCCGCCAAGGGATGCCAAGGGCATCGCCCGGTTCGTGGGGATGGTTAACTTTTACAGACGGTTTATCCCTAACGCAGCAGAGATAGCTGCACCTCTGAATGAATTGAGAAAGAAGGGGGCTAAATTTGTGTGGGGGCGAAAGCCAGCAGAAGGCTTTCGAAAATTTGAAGGAAGCTATCATCTCCCCACCGGTGCTGCGGATGGCGGATTTTTCTCAGCCGTTTATCTTGCAGACGGACGCGAGTTCGGTGGCGCTCGGGGCGGTTCTGTCCCAAGTCGTTGATGGTGCTAGGCAGCCTGTGGCCTTTATTTCCCGAACATTGACCCAGCAGGAAAGAAAGTCATCAGTCTATGAGCTAGAGTGTTTAGCTGTTGTATACGCTCTAGATAAGTTCAGGCGTTTTCTGGAACACGCTGAGTTCCTGCTCGAGACCGACAATCAGGCTCTCTCTTGGCTTCTTGCTCACCCCCGGCAACTGGGTAAAATTGGTAGATGGGTGGTCAAGATCTCATCCTTCAAGTTCAAGGTGCAACACATTAGGGGAACTCAAAATGTGGTTGCAGATGCTTTGTCACGCATGTTTTCCCAACCCAGTGAAGTCCAATCTGAGCAACCCTGTTCTGTTCTGCTAGACTTTCCGTTAGCCTTCACTGGTGTGTTACCCCATCAGTTGAACGATGAAGAGCTGGGTCCTATCATCCAGAATATAAAGGAGGGTAACGTGCAGGCCCCTTGCTTCTTGTCCAAGGGCGTCCTGTGTTGTCGAGAAAGAAAGGGACGTGCCCCTAAGATCGTGCTGCCTAGCAAGTTAGTGCCCATGGTCTTCAGCTATTATCACAATTCCCCAGTAGGAGGCCACAAGGGAATTTCGAAGACCATTTCCGGTATTAGGAAACACTTCATCATGGATAGGGACATCGCAACGAGGGTTAAGAGTTGTCATCTGTGTGGCTTGAGTAAACCTGCCCAGAACACCAAGTTAGGGTTGTTGTCATCTGACGTGGCGAGCAGACCGATGGAGAAGTTATTCATCGACTACGTGGGACCCTTCCCGCGTAGCAAGTCAGGTAATGCTTACCTACTTGTCTGTGTGGATGCTTTTTCGAAGTTTGCCTGGCTACTGCCCTTACGGCAGGCAACAGCTCGTTTAACCATAAGCGCGCTTCAGAACCATATTTTTCAGCATTTCGGTCTTCCGACCATCATTGTCTCCGACAATGGCCCCCAGTTCATTTCGGGTGAGTTCCGGCGGATGTGTTTCGCCAGCGGAATCAGACATGTAACCACTTCCCCGTATTACCCACAACCGTCCCATGCGGAGAGATTCAATAGGAATCTCAGGTCCGCACTTATTGCTTATCATGCGGAGCAACAGACAACCTGGGACCAGAATCTGAAGTGGTTGCAGCTAGCTTTCAACACGGCCCTACATGACAGTCATAAGGCCGTGCCCTTTGAGATCATGTTTGGATTCTCGCCCGCACTCCCGTTGACTAACTTGTGGAATATTGGGGATCTTCTGCCACGGGAGCCCGATTCTGGAACTGCGGAGAGATGGAGGGAGACTCGGAAGAATTTGCTGCGAGCGCACGAGCGGGTCCGTCGACGATACAATCAGGGGCGAACTCCTAACCCCTTTCAGACCGGAGACTGGGTCTACTGTCAAAGCCATCCGATCAGCTCAGCTGTGGACAAAAGAGCCGCTAAATTGTGCTATCGTTGGCCGGGGCCATATCGTATCCTGGGGTTCGCGTCACCAGTGACGGCGCGGTTGGAAGTGCCGATTGGTAATCCGAGGGAGATTACTACGCATATTTCGAAATTAAAATTATATAGAAAGGGGTAAACGGGCTGACAAGGGGGGGAATGATTGGTGGTCTCTGGGTGCGTAGAGATTTTGTTATTTCAGGGTGTGTGCTCCGGGGACGTTAGCGAGAATGATAGGGTAGCGGGTAGATGTTTCCCACAGTCCCAGTGGGGTTCGTCTACTTCAGGGATGCGCCCCTGCCTGCGCGAGCCTTGGCTTTCTCCAATTCTCCTTATGTCCGGAGGGAGCCATGTCCTCACCTTCAGTCCCAGCTCATGACCTTTCAATGATCCTTGACCTTCCACCTTCCGATTTTCCTAACCTTCCCCTTTTGAAAAAAAAAACTTAGAAAAAAAAAAGGAGTTGGAGAGAGGATAGACAGCAAGGAGGTGCTCATCAGGGGCGGTTGTGCGCTTTGGGGGCCTGCTTGCTGTTGACATGCCCTTGGAGCACACATGTAAAACTTATTTGTATATTCGAAGTGTCAGATTAACAGGTAGCATGGCTTTACGCCCGGTCCAGAGTGGAGACCACGGCATCATGGAGGCCATCATTTCCCCTTTTCCCTTGCCCGTGCAGTAACGGTATTGTTTAAAATGGAGGTCGTACCAGAGAATCCCCCCCTGTAGGAATATGGGGCAGAGGCCCTGTTAAGGTGGCAGTCGTGTTCTGGCTTGAGTGGACAAGCCTCAGGAGGTCGGAACTCAGGGAGCTCCCGAAATTTCTTTCGTCTTTTCTTCTCTGTCCCTCTTTGCTGTGGGCTGGCCCTGATCAGGTCAGCGTGCAGCACCCGCACACTTACATACTACACATCTTCTTTCGTCTCTTTCGTTTTCCTTCTGAGCCTCTGTTCTCCTGAGAGCAAGTGCTGCTGAGCCGACTTAATCACGAAGACCACTGGCTTGTTTTGGAAGGGGGTACACTGCAGGGTACCCTCCCGGCGTTTAACTGTGAGGCAACCAAGTTGCCCTTTTGGGGTGGGGGTGTGCCGTGTTTTGGGAAAAACGCGGCGGTGTTCCTATATATATATATATATATATATATATATATATATATATATATATAGCGGAAGGATTAAAATTACGTATTTGACTACGCGAGGGGGTTACGTAAAAATTTACGTACGCTTATTCGGACTTTGTCATTATGATTTTCCCCTCTGCCGGCCGACGCGTGCGCGCTCTAGGTCGGAGGTTACGGACTGTTCTTTCAAGCGCCGGTTCGCTCAGTTCAATTTTGGCTTTCGGCGTATTAACGACTGGTCTCCGGCTGACAGAGCAAATGTAAAAGTTTTCGTCTTCTAGCTGCTATACTTATGGATAAGTAGAAGTCTACGCGACCTCCGGGTTTCTGATGTAGACGGCAATCTGTCCCGCTCCAGGAGGAAGGCCGAACAACTGCCTCCGATGATGTAGATTCAAACACTTTCGTCAGCTGTCAGCCGGAATGGACGGACAAAGTACACTCCACGGAACCCTCTAACTACACGCTACTAACCAGGTGAAATTTAACCTTATTAAACCAAAATGTTGTGGCCGATAAACTCTTTTGAGACACTTGTGCAGACGCTCCAGTTTGGAAAATTATATCCGGACAATGGGGGGTTATATTTTACATTGTAATTTTTGTAAGGCTTACGCCTCAGGAATATATCAATGTTTATCTCATTCTGAGAATTGTAACTCGGCCAGGGTCATGCATCACCCGGGTCGAGGGGAGTTTTCTGTAAAAAGGGTCGGCACTAAATTGTTTCTGTGTTATGCATGCATGTGCAGAGATATCTGTCCACGTGAGGAAATTTTACGGTCAATTAATTTTTTCAGTTAATGAGGGCATGTATTTTATTATGAATGTAAAGATCTGGGAGGTGTTTTAACATGTGGGCGACTTCCGTAGGGGCCGTTCACTGCAGGTCTGTATCATGTCAGATTTTGCTGGATCTCGCCCGGACGCCTGACCCTGCCTGAAGTCAAGTTTTTATGAACACTGTAAGCCTGTTTCAGTACCTTCATGACACAGATTCTGTCTTGCAAAAAATTCAGTTCCACTGTTCAGCTAATTTTGTAAACTTTAAATTTTGCCATAGCCAGTTAAATATTGTCACAGTTCATATTTTGCCATAGTTTAAGTTTTGTAATGGTTAACCTTTTATTGCTCACTATACCAATTAATTAACGTTAAAGAATACCAGACTAATCAGTATCAGTTATGAATATTCATGGGTGGTCACGTTCCACTATTTTTACAAATTCTGTCAAGAAAATAAAAAGAAATATGAAATGCAGTTAGGCAACCGGGCATCCATGTTAACCTCGTGATAGCACTCTTCATCATTATCATTGACGAGATCCGAAATTGATAATTAAACATCTGCGTAGTATTTGTGCGCAGGCCACTATGCTTACTTAGAACATTTAGATTTACTTATTATCTAATTAAAATTTTGGGGCATGTCTGCTCCACTCCTTGGGATATATTAATTGAGGTTTTTGGGGTTTAGTCATTTATTAATTGAACATTGAGGTGGGCCGGATACTTGGTCAGAATAAAGGGGGGTTGAGGGTGTATGATGACAAATATACACTGCTAACCAGGTGAACATGTGATGTGTTACTTACATATAAATGTCTTTCTATGTCAATTATATGTGTGTGTTGTGTCTTATGTGATTGTTACATTATTATATTTGATTATGCATATGTGTATATTTCTATATACTGTATTTATATCATGTTAGGAAATGTGTAATTGCTTGCAGGTCGAGTTTGTGTGCCATTTCACTATAGTATTATTATTATATATGTGCCATTCAACGATTTATTATTCAATAATTATTCAGCTATTTATTATTTATTCAATATTTATTTATGATAATAATTTATTATTTATTATTCAACTAATTGGCGATGCATAGCTTAAGGGAATTATAACAACAATTAAAGGTTTTGAAGTGAGCTATATTGATTGTGAAATACTTAATTATCTTGCTTTAAGGGCGCATATGTTGTATAAAGCAGAGCACAATAAATACTGTTATTGTTATCTTAAGATCAGTGTTTCATTTGCAAGTCCCATCATACTGGACCCAGCACAGTTTTGGCTTCTCTAGGCTCTAGCCTAGTTCTAAATAACTTGTGGCCTCTCTTTCAAAAAAAAAATAAATAAGGAAATACAAAATTAAATATAAATAAAAATAAATAAAAATATCGGTATGGAGAACCATACATGACTTCCATATTCTAAGATTTATATTTAAAATCATTTTCGAAATGAAATATTACCATAGAAACTACTTCTTTCTACTTACTGCTTCAGCCTTAACCACAGTACTGTGGTCACTAACGTATACCACCTCACGTTATCGCACTCGATTTTCACTGATGATGGAAGTCGATGGCATTGCCGAAATGTCTGATTTTGTAGAAAACATTGGACTACGGCCAAATATCCCGGGAAGGAATTTTAACAAAAACTACTTCTTTGTTGCCGATAACGTTGTACACATATATATCAGTGGCGAAGTTACATGGAGGCAATTGAGGCAATGCCTACCCTAACAAATTCTGTAGAATAAAAATTATAAATACGTATGAACTACATAACGTAAAGATTATACATTGTTACTGGGACTGTCAAATTTATTAAACCGAAACGTGCTTTATTGAGCGACCGCTAGATGGTGACAGGTGAGATTCGGCATAGTTCGTTTAAAGCGAATGAGGCAACCTGAACTTGCCTCAGCGTTTTTTGTATACATCGTATGTAAGCAATGTAGTGGTGTGATAGGGAAGTGTAGAGAGGGGGGATTGTCCCGCGCTGTACACATAGAGCGTTGAGGCATGCCTCACTTCTGTGGTCCAAACAGTTAAGTTAAAGCGCCTGTGTTGTTTCTAAGTGTTTATTTTATGCGGTTATTAAAAGTGTCACTGTTATTCCGCTGAACTAACAGATGATCAAGATTGTTATTTGAATTATTTGTAACATTAAACATATATATAGAAACTAACCAAGTTTAAAAATTTCAAGTTCAATCAGTTGTATTATTGTGTATGACTAATACCAGGATTGTTCAATAGACACACATATAGAGCTGTAAAGCATTTTTTATTCAACGATTTTAAAAGAAGTCTCCAATAACATTAAGACATGAGTTCCACTGTTGCGCTAACCTGTAGATTCCCTGCTAGTAAAATTCTTACGGCTGTTTGTGGAACCATTCGGTTACAGCAACTCTACCTCAGCGTCCGATTTGACCCACCGTCCTTTTAGTGATTCCTTAAAAAAAATTTAAGATAAGATTTTTGCCTACCCATTCATTAACTACTAGCTTCGTCAGTAAGCAAATTGATGTCCATTTTTTCGGCTTGCACGCGTTATGTTGGTGTGGGTTTCGGCACTTTCCATTTAAAAAGCGTGCAAACGTAAGAAAATAAACATGAGTGAGGCCAGAAATAACGTGAATTGTGTGTTTGTGTCTTACCTGCCTTTTTATTGCCGTATTAAATGAAAAATATTATATTACATTAAAATTAAAAAATTTTAATTTTATTGCCTGGCAACAAAATTATTTTATTTTTAACAATTACCATTGTTTCAAAAAGTTTAAATAAATTTGCAAGTACTTTACTCTTGTTAAAACGTAAAAGGTTGCAGGTAAACTACCCCTTCCCCTTAACCGATCTTCACCAAAATCGAAAGTCCTTGAGACCTCTACAATTCAGGGATGTATGCAAAAAATTATTTGATTCTGTTTGAATTTGCGGCTGTTATCGTTTGCCATAGAAAATACGCTTGATAAAAAAACGGTGCAGGTAAACTACCCCTTCCCCTTAACAGATCTTCACCAAAAACAATAGGTCTTGAGTACTCTACAAATCAGAGCTGTATGCAAAACATTATTTGATTCTGTTTGAATTTGCGGCTGTTATCGTTTGCCATAGAAAATACCCTTGTTAAAAAAATGTTGCAAGTAAACTACCCCTTTCCCTCAACCGATCTTCACCAAAAACAATAGGTCTTGAGAACTCTACAATTTAGGGCTGTATGCAAATAATCGTTTGATTCTGTTTAATTTGCGGCTGTTATCGTTTGCCATAAGAAATACCCTTGTTAAAACATAAAACGTTACAGGTAAACTACCCCTTTCCCTTAACCGATCTTCACCAAAAACAATAGGTCGCGAGTACTCTACAAATCAGGGCAGTATGCAAAAAATTAGTTGATTCTGTTTGAATTTGCGGCAGTTATCGTTTGCCATAGAAAATACGCTTGATAAAAAACGTTGCAGGTAAACTACCCCTTCCCCTCAACCGATCTTCACCAAAAACAATAGGTCGCGAGTACTCTACAAATCAGGGCAGTATGCAAAAAATTAGTTGATTCTGTTTGAATTTGCGGCAGTTATCGTTTGCCATAGAAAATACGCTTGATAAAAAACGTTGCAGGTAAACTACCCCTTCCCCTCAACCGATCTTCACCAAAAACAATAAGTCTTGAGTACTCTACAAATCAGGGCTGTATGCAGAAAATTATTTGATTCTGTTTGAATTTGCGGCTGTTATCGTTTGCCATAGAAAATACCCTTGTTAAAAAAACGTTGTAGGTAAACTACCCCTTTCCCTTAACCGATCTTCACCAAAAACAATAGGTCTTGAGAACTCTACAATTTAGGCTGTATGCAAATAATCTTTTGATTCTGTTTGAATTTGGGGCTGTTACCGTTTGCCATAAGAAATACCCTTGTTAAAACATAAAACGTTACAAGTAAACTACCCCTTTCCCTTAACCGATCTTCACCAAAAACAAAAGGTCTTGAGAACTCTACAATTCAGGGCTGTATACGAAACATTATTTGATTCTGTTTGAATTTGCGGCTGTTATCGTTTGCCAAAAAAAAAAAATTTCCCTTGATAAAAAAAAACCGTTGCAGGTAAACTACCCCTTTCCATCAACCGATCTTCACCAAAAACAATAGGTCGCGAGTCCTCTACAAATCAGGGTTGTATGCAAAAAATTATTTGATTCTGTTTGAATTTGCGGCAGTTATCGTTTGCCATAGAAAAAAAATCTACAGACACACAGACACACACACACACAGACACTTTTCGGAAAACGACTTTTTTTCATGTTTTGAGTGTAGTAGAATCAGAATCTGCAATAATCTCGAACACGATTTTTTTTGCCATCACCATACTTCCATTCCTTAAGGAAATATGGAAGTAAAAAAAAGGGAATAAGGAGGGAGTTGGTTTTCTATAGATAAATATCGGTATGGAGAACCATATACATGACTTCCATATTCTAAGATTTATATTTAAAATCATTTTCAAAATGAAATATTACCATAGAAACTACTTCTTTCTACTTACTGCTTCAGCCTTAACCACAGTACTGTGGTCACTAACGTATACCACCTCACGTTATCGCACTCGATTTTCACTGATGATGGAAGTCGACGGCATTGCCGAAACGTCTGGTTTTGTAGAAAACATTGGACTACGGCCAAATATCCCGGGAAGGAATTTTAACAAAAACTACTTCTTTGTTGCCGATAACGTTGTACACATATATATATATTGTCACCGGACAAAAGGCTTGCCGCATGACAACTGGCGCCAATCGTACACACTATCGTTTTTTGGTGGCCCTAAAAAGGACCGAGTGGCGAGAACGGTGATGTTGGTCGTGCCGCGCTGAGATGTTCGGCGGCTGCGCCCGCTGATCGTGGCGTACTGCAGTCCTCCTCTTCTTTCGGCACCGGTTGTAGAGTCGGCTGCCGGCCCAGCGAAATCCATCGCTGGCGCGGAACGGGAGTGCGAAGACGCAAGAACGGCGGCGGTTCTATTCTTCGGCTGTTCCTTCCGGCTGACTCCGCCCCGATGTCGTCCGAGAGAGGAGAGGAGATGAAGTGCGTTCGATGGCGTGGCGATGAAGAGTGCGCAAAATTTTCTGCCGGCCCGGGTTTTATTGACTAACCGGGATCGCTGATTGGCTCGCTCCGAGCACGTTGTTGGATTGGCTCGCTGTGTCCACCGCTGGTACCGGAGAGCAGATGTTCGCATACCGCTGCCGTCACAACTCCACCGGGTCTTGAATGCTCTCCGGTAGCCAGCCTACTGCTCTTCTCCAGATATTGTGGAGGTGTCTGTTGGGCGCCATGTTGATTGGTGTGCCGGCTGGTAGCTCGCTGGATCTTGCATCCGCAAGATGATCGTTGCCCCACGTTGGGCGCCACTTGTCACAGGACAAATGGCGCCAATCGTACACACTATAGTTTTTTAGGCCCTTAAAAGGACCGTTTGTCGGGTACGCTAAATCATTTGCGTACGCTGCCCGAGCCGCGCTGTGATGTTCGGCGGCTGCGTCCGCTGTTCCGGGCGTGCTGCGGTTCTCTTCTTTCGGCAGCGGTATGTAGAGCCCGCTGCTGTCCCAGTCGATGTCCATTCTTCCTTCTTCCTTTTCTTCCAGCTGGCTTGACGACGTCCAATGGAGTGCGCCAAAAATTTTTAGCGGCGCTGTTTTTATGCCCTGACAGGTCGTATGCCACGAACCTATCAGAGTGCCGCTGGTCCCTGGTTGGCTCGCCTCGAGCACGTTAGATGGTCACGTTGAGGCCAATCAAGCTGCTGCCGATCCTTGATTGGGTCGAGTTGTGACGGCAGCGGTATGCGAACATCTGCTCTCCGGTACCAGCGGTGGACACAGCGAGCCAATCCAACAACGTGCTCGGAGCGAGCCAATCAGCGATCCCGGTTAGTCAATAAAACCCGGGCCGGCAGAAAATTTTGCGCACCGCGCGGGTAATCCGGCTTCGGCCGGACCCGAGATCCCTGGCGTCTGGCAGTGACTGCCTAGCAGTCTCTGCCCGGCAGCCGTCGCACCTGGCCAGCATGCCTTCTACAGGCAACGGCCCAAGTGCCGAGTCGCTCGGCCCCGCCTTGCTACCCCATCTGGGCGACTCGCCCGATTCGCCTCGGGCGATGGAGACGGACGATCCTCTCCCCAACCCGCTTCCCCCTCTGCCGGCAGACGAGTCGGGCGAGTTCGCGACCGTTGGTCGGCGAAATCGCCCGGCTAAGAAGCCCAAGAGGACCCACACACCTGGATCCACTTCCTCACAGACCTCGGCCATGGACATTGGACCTTCTCAGGGCCCACAGGTCGCGGTTCCGACTACTTCGACAGCAGCTCCGGCTGCTGCCGCTGTTGGTCGTGCGCCGCCCCTGTACGTCCATAGCGTATCCAATGTCGCCGCCTTGTACAGACGGCTGATCGCGGCCCACGGCCTGTCGGCCGACAAGCTTGACCTGAAGCTGCTTGGCGGTGATACGGTCAGGATTGTCGTCCGCCAGCTCGAGGACCATCGCTTGGTCGAGGCCTTCCTCCAAGCGCATAACCTGCAGTATCACACCTTTACTCCTAAGCGCGTCAAGCCCTTGTCGGTAATTTTGCGAGGGCTCGACGCGCACACTGATCCTCAGGAGATCCTTATGGAACTCCGCGACCTCGGGTACCCGGTGCAGGCAATTTTCCACCTGACGCGGCTGTTTGGCTTCCGCGTCCGGGTGGAAACCAGTCGACCCCAGGGCAAGCTTGCGCAGTGCCACCGGTGCCAGAGGTTCGGCCACCACACCGACGTCTGCCGCAATGCCCCGGCCTGTCTCCGATGTTCTCTGGGACATTCAACACAGGCCTGCACTGTGGCAGACAAAACCAAATTTCGCTGCATAAATTGTGGTCAAGGCCACGCAGCGTCTAACGTAAACTGCCCGGTCTATAAGGCGGAGCTCCTGCGGAAGCAAAAGCCGCAGGGGCCCCTCCCGAAGCCACGGCAGCCAGTTATGCAGCCCCAACCTAGACAGCCTAAAATGCAGGCTAGGCCTAAACCTCAGGCACAACCGGCACGGCGCGCGCCCTCTCCGGCTCCACCTCCAGCCCCTACAAAGGCAACTAAACGTACCGCGTCTCCTTCCACAGCAGAGACACGCCCAGTAGCTGTTATCTCGGTTTTGGAGCCGGAGAATGAACCCTCCACCTCCGCGGAACCTCCTACTCCCGCCTCTGAACCAGAGGTAGCCTCGCCGCCCCTGCCACCTCCGCGATTTCCGCGAGCAGGCATCAAACCCAGGAACAAAGGGATACCCACACCGGATGCTCGGCCCCGAGCTCCTGCCTGCCCACAGCCCAAGAAAAGTCCTGCTTCCCGGTATAAGTCCGACGAAGCGCAACAGCGTACTTTTCCTGCCGCTGATCCAAAACCGTCTGGCCCTGGTCCTATGGCTTCCACCATGACCCGATCTGCCGTAACACCTGGTCGCTCTTATGCGGCCTCAGTTTCCAGGCAAACCACCCAGTCCGTCAGTTCCAATGACGCACAGTTCGTCCGCGGCTTTCTGTCTAGCTACGACCTCCCGAAAGTCGCATCTCTCTTCAGGTCCATCCGAGCCCGCCTGGAAACTGCTGACCCAACTGAGAGATTCATGCTCTTGGTGGAAGCCTGCGAAGTCATAGGTCTTCTATGAACCGAGCCCTTAGACGAGATCTCTCGCTCGTAGCCTGGAATGCTAATAACATCGGTACCAAGCATTCCGACCTTCTTGAATTCCTGGCTCGGTTCAAACCCGACGTACTTCTCCTCGGGGAAACCCACCTGACCCCGGCGAACCGGTTTCGATTACCTAATTACGTGGTTTATCGGGATGACCGAGTTGGCCGACGAGGAGGCGGCACGGCGATCGCGGTGAGGACCTCCATAGGTCATCATCGTGTCGCTTTGCCGCAGCTTACCAACCTAGAGGCCACCGCCATTGAGGTCCACGGAGCTCTTGGCGGCGTCCTCGTGGTCTCAGCTTACAAGCCCCCACAAGCTGAACTCCTTGTCAGCGACCTGGACGTCATCTTCGATTCCCATCGAAGGGTAATTTTGGCCGGCGATCTGAATTGCAAGCGCCGCGTTTGGAATAGTCGCCTGACTACTCCGAACGGGAGGCGCTTGCTCAGTTTTGTTGAATCGCGCCGGGCGATGGTGTTTGGTCCAGCGCAACCCACGTTCTTTCCGTCACTGCCTAACGCGGCTCCCGATGTTCTGGACATCGCGGTGACCCAAGGAATTGTCTGTCCGGTCGAGGTATTCTCACTTACGGAGCTGACATCCGACCACAACCCTATCTTGGTCCACGTCGCTACCCAGCACGCCTATGCACGTTCTGACAAGCAGAAGGTCATCGATTGGGATCGCTACGGCCCGGCCTTGTGCCGTAGATTGCCGCCAGCGGCCCCACTCGATTCCGTTCGCCTCCTAGACGAAGCAGTTGCGGGAATCGAAGAGGCAATCATCTCGGCTATAGGCGTGTCTTCACGTACGCGAGCTGGCTTCACGCCTGACTACCAACGCATCCCTGAGGAAGTCTCTCTTCTCGCTCGCGAGAGGAATTACTTCCGGAAACGTTGGCAGAGGACCCGTGATCCGGCCGATAAGGCAGCATACAATCGGCTCACCGGACGACTGCGTGGCAGTCTGAAGGCGTTCCGACGTAGCTGTTGGGAACTCGACGTGGCCCGAACGGGGGATGCGGACCCGCAATCTCACCCGTACAGAATACCTACCGCATTGACGGGACGGAGGCGCCGACCTCCACTTCCCGCCATTGTCGGACCGTTCGGTCGACTCCTGGGTCGCCCGGAGGAGAAGGCCGAGTACTTGGGCTTGTGTTTCGAGCGTCAGTTCGCTCCCAACCCGCCCATGGACTGGGACTTCGACGAACAAGTCGAGATGGCTGTGGAAGACTTTCTGTCTCTTCCGATCACGGCGGAGCCCGAACCCATCTCTTTGGAAGAGGTCTCAGATCGGCTCGCTGAACTTCAGCCAAGAAAGGCTCCAGGCCCGGACGGTGTTACCAACACCGCTCTACGACTTCTTCCCGAGCCTGGAGTTCACTTCTTGACTGAATTGTTCAACGCGTGTCTTAGACTGGCCTACTTTCCCAAGAAATGGAGAAAGGCGACGGTTATCGTGATCCCGAAGCAGGGAAAGGATACCACCCGCTCGGAAAACCTCCGGCCTATCAGCCTACTTTCCGCTACGTCCAAGGTTTTTGAGCGCCTCGTGCAGCGTCGTGTACGAGAGCATCTAACCAACTTTGACGTGCTGGTCCCCGAACAGTTCGGCTTTCGTGTGGGGCATTCGACCACTCATCAACTGATGAGACTGGTGGAAAGCATCACGGAAGCCGGGTGTCGGAGAGAACGGACCGTTGGCTGTTTCTTAGATGTTGAGAAAGCCTTCGACAGCGTATGGCATGATGGCCTTTTATTCAAACTTAGGGAAGTCCAGCTCCCGGACTGCTACCTCCATCTGGTTGCTAGCTTTCTGACGGAGAGGACCTTCTGCGTGAGAGTTGGCGATTCTGTCTCTTCCGAGAGACGAATCACAGCCGGCGTCCCTCAAGGTAGCGTTCTAGGCCCCCTTCTGTTCTCGATCTACGTCAACGACGTGCCGAGACAGCCTGGAGTCCAGATGGCCCTCTTCGCTGACGACACGGCCGTATTTACGGCCGATCGTCATGAGGAAAGGGCCGTCCTACGACTGCAGCGCCAGCTCGACACGCTCGTGGACTGGACTGAGAATTGGAGAGTGCAACTCAACGCCACCAAGAGCGTAGCCGTCGAATTCTCCAAGCGACGGAAGAACCCCGTTAGGCAACTACGTATCGGCAGAACGTACTTGCGCTGGTCCAACGAGGTCAAGTACCTCGGCTTACACCTCGACCGTCGGCTCACCTGGCGTACCCACGCACAGACAGTTCTAAAGCGAGCATCCACTCGCCTGTGCGCACTGTTTCCACTCCTGATCAGCTCAGCCATGACCAGGAAATTGGGTAGGATGATCGTCGGCGCGTATCTGCTGCCGGTCATTACCTACGCCTGCCCGGTCTGGGGTTACCTCGCCGCAATGCATAAAAAGAAGTTGCAGAGCGTCCTCGACAGGGGGCTTCGGCTAGCGGCCAAAGTCCCCCGTCGCTTCTCATCTCGCCTTCTAAGGAGAGGACTTGGCGTCCGCTCCTTAGACGACACTTTCAGGCGGCTTGCACGCAAATTTTATGCACGTGCGGCGAGGTTCCCAGGCAATCCTCTAGTGACTGGGCTGGGAAGGTACCGTATACGCCCAGGTGATTCGTGGAAACGCCCTCGGTGCATACTGCGCTAGCGTAGGCTAGCACAACAGCCGAGAATCGGCCTGCTATAGAGCACGCGCCCTACTTGGGCAGGGCCACGAGGCAGGAGCTCCAGAAGGTAGCTCGGAACTCAGTTTCCCGTGCGGTTCGTCTCTGCGACGCACAACCGCAAAGCCCAGAGCGAAAAAAAATTTTGCGCACTCTTCATCGCCACGCCATCGAACGCACTTCATCTCCTCTCCTCTCTCGGACGACATCGGGGCGGAGTCAGCCGGAAGGAACAGCCGAAGAATAGAACCGCCGCCGTTCTTGCGTCTTCGCACTCCCGTTCCGCGCCAGCGATGGATTTCGCTGGGCCGGCAGCCGACTCTACAACCGGTGCCGAAAGAAGAGGAGGACTGCAGTACGCCACGATCAGCGGGCGCAGCCGCCGAACATCTCAGCGCGGCACGACCAACATCACCGTTCTCGCCACTCGGTCCTTTTTAGGGCCACCAAAAAACGATAGTGTGTACGATTGGCGCCAGTTGTCATGCGGCAAGCCTTTTGTCCGGTGACAAGTGGCGCCCAACGTGGGGCGACGATCATCTTGCGGATGCAGGATCCAGCCACGCCAGAGAACTACCAGCCGGCACACAAAACAACATGGCGCCCAACAGCTACACCCAGCGGGACACCGGGTTCGAAATAGAGCAAGGCTTTGCGCAATTCGCCGCAGCTCTGAGGTGCACGTTGCCACCGGTGATCACCGCTACATACCATGGCCTCAAGTACGAGGATCCAGAACGATATCTTCAACAGCTAGAGCGACAGCTGCGGGACTACAGAGTCCCACCTGAACAGTGGGCAGATTACGCAGTGCGGCAGCTCCGAGGAGAAGCTGCCACGTGGGCAGAGAGATACACGGGATTGCAGATAAATTGGCCCGAGTTCTGCGACCGCTTCCGGCATCACTTCTGCGGGATGCAACGAGACGCAGAGCTGCTGGCCGAGCTGTACGGACAAACGCAGCGGCAGGAATCGGCGGAAATCTTCATCCTGAGAAAAATCAAGCTGTTTCGCCGTCTGTACCCCGGAGGTGACGAGAGGACGAGCATAGCCATGCTTACACAACAGCTGCAGCCACGCCTTCGACCTGCGCTGAGGTTCCCGCCGCCTATGACTTTAGAGGAACTTTTACAACGGGCAATGAGCATCGAGGCGGACTTGGATCAAGATAGTCGTGCGCGAGGTCGGGATGACTCTGCTGAAAACTCCCTGGATCGAGTAGGGGGGTCGAAGCAGTGTCGATCGGCCTCAAGCACGAAAGAGGAACAAAGATTGAACAGCCTAACGCCCAAGTGCCGCTACTGCCCGGGAAGACACTTCCATCGGGACTGCCCTGTGAAGAACCGGCAGGGAAACGACCAAGCGCCCCGGTAAATAGCCCACCGGGGCGCGTGAACCAACTAGGTGCGGACATACCGCGCATTCCAATAGAGATCGCCGGCCGAAAACTGACCGCAGCCTTGGACTCCGCCGCAAACTACGACTTCGTACGAGCCGGTCTGCTGCCCGGAGGAAGGAAGACGGAGCCCCGAGTTGTCCAGCTAGCGCTACACGGTCAGCAATGTCACTCAACGGCCACCGTCGTCGCAGACATTATAATTGGAAGTCTCGCGACCACCACCAGTCTGCTAGAAGTGCCCGGACTGCAAGAAGAAGTTTTATTGGGCCACCACTGGCTCACGGCCAACCAAGCAGTTGTGGACTACCGACGGGGCTGCCTTCACATTGGCAGCGAGAACCGACAGACGGTCTTCTGGAATGACCGCGCGGAGCCCGAGGAAGAGGACATTGACGAAGCTAGCCTTCAAACGTCAGCAGGTGGCCAACACCATAAACGGCTTCTGGAAATGTTACACCGTCATCGCGGAGAGACACTTCTGCTTCAGCTTCTGATCTGAAAGGACGCTCTAATTGGACTGCTCTTCTTCAGCTCTCTTCGCTGGACCATCTACGGCCTTGCTGCCTTCGGCCACCTCGCCTTTCGACGAGGAATAACTCTTCTCTTCGTGGGAACCAAGCCAGCTGCTGCCGGTGAACTTAGTAGCCGGTAGAAGAAGCAGCTAGCCGAAGTTGCCCTGCTAAGGACCACCTGCGCCGGAACAACATCTGCCGGACAGGAAAGAAGATTGCTCTGGGCTCACCTGGTGAGTGCCGCATTTCCAGTGTGTAATTCCTAACTTGTTCACGACCGTTAGGTAGCGCTGCCCCGGACGATCCTTGCAAGCCCCCACCAGTGGTAAGCGAGCTAGGATATCGCCGGGGTAAAGGGGCCAGTGGACACCAGTCTTGGTAAGGACTGGTATTCAACGAAGCTGGTCGTTAGCCCAGCTCCTCCCGCATCGTCGTGAACAAGGAAGACGCGCGGGTAATCCGGCTTCGGCCGGACCCGAGATCCCTGGCGTCTGGCAGTGACTGCCTAGCAGTCTCTGCCCGGCAGCCGTCGCACCTGGCCAGCATGCCTTCTACAGGCAACGGCTCAAGTGCCGAGTCGCTCGGCCCCGCCTTGCTACCCCATCTGGGCGACTCGCCCGATTCGCCTCGGGCGATGGAGACGGACGATCCTCTCCCCAACCCGCTTCCCCCTCTGCCGGCAGACGAGTCGGGCGAGTTCGCGACCGTTGGTCGGCGAAATCGCCCGGCTAAGAAGCCCAAGAGGACCCACGCACCTGGATCCACTTCCTCACAGACCTCGGCCATGGACATTGGACCTTCTCAGGGCCCACAGGTCGCGGTTCCGACTACTTCGACAGCAGCTCCGGCTGCTGCCGCTGTTGGTCGTGCGCCGCCCCTGTACGTCCATAGCGTATCCAATGTCGCCGCCTTATACAGACGGCTGATCGCGGCCCACGGCCTGTCGGCCGACAAGCTTGACCTGAAGCTGCTTGGCGGTGATACGGTCAGGATTGTCGTCCGCCAGCTCGAGGACCATCGCTTGGTCGAGGCCTTCCTCCAAGCGCATAACCTGCAGTATCACACCTTTACTCCTAAGCGCGTCAAGCCCTTGTCGGTAATTTTGCGAGGGCTCGACGCGCACACTGATCCTCAGGAGATCCTTATGGAACTCCGCGACCTCGGGTACCCGGTGCAGGCAATTTTCCGCCTGTACACTCACTCAGAAACCCGAGTACCTCTCCCGCTCGTCCGTCTCCAGCTCGAGAAGGGCGAGGCTGCAGACAAAATTTTCCACCTGACGCGGCTGTTTGGCTTCCGCGTCCGGGTGGAAACCAGTCGACCCCAGGGCAAGCTTGCGCAGTGCCACCGGTGCCAGAGGTTCGGCCACCACACCGACGTCTGCCGCAATGCCCCGGCCTGTCTCCGATGTTCTCTGGGACATTCAACACAGGCCTGCACTGTGGCGGACAAAACCAAATTTCGCTGCATAAATTGTGGTCAAGGCCACGCAGCGTCTAACGTAAACTGCCCGGTCTATAAGGCGGAGCTCCTGCGGAAGCAAAAGCCGCAGGGGCCCCTCCCGAAGCCACGGCAGCCAGTTATGCAACCCCAACCTAGACAGCCTAAAATGCAGGCTAGGCCTAAACCTTTGGCACAACCGGCACGGCGCGCGCCCTCTCCGGCTCCACCTCCAGCCCCTACAAAGGCAACTAAACGTACCGCGTCTCCTTCCACAGCAGAGACACGCCCAGTAGCTGTTATCTCGGTTTTGGAGCCGGAGAATGAACCCTCCACCTCCGCGGAACCTCCCACTCCCGCCTCTGAACCAGAGGTAGCCTCGCCGCCCCTGCCACCTCCGCGATTTCCGCGAGCAGGCATCAAACCCAGGAACAAAGGGATACCCACAACGGATGCTCGGCCCCGAGCTCCTGCCTGCCCACAGCCCAAGAAAAGTCCTGCTTCCCGGTATAAGTCCGACGAAGCGCAACAGCGTACTTTTCCTGCCGCTGATCCAAAACCGTCTGGCCCTGGTCCTATGGCTTCCACCATGACCCGATCTGCCGTAACACCTGGTCGCTCTTATGCGGCCTCAGTTTCCAGGCAAACCACCCAGTCCGTCAGTTCCAATGACGCACAGTTCGTCCGCGGCTTTCTGTCTAGCTACGACCTCCCGAAAGTCGCATCTCTCTTCAGGTCCATCCGAGCCCGCCTGGAAACTGCTGACCCAACTGAGAGATTCATGCTCTTGGTGGAAGCCTGCGAAGTCATAGGTCTTCTATGAACCGAGCCCTTAGACGAGATCTCTCGCTCGTAGCCTGGAATGCTAATAACATCGGTACCAAGCATTCCGACCTTCTTGAATTCCTGGCTCGGTTCAAACCCGACGTACTTCTCCTCGGGGAAACCCACCTGACCCCGGCGAACCGGTTTCGATTACCTAATTACGTGGTTTATCGGGATGACCGAGTTGGCCGACGAGGAGGCGGCACGGCGATCGCGGTGAGGACCTCCATAGGTCATCATCGTGTCGCTTTGCCGCAGCTTACCAACCTAGAGGCCACCGCCATTGAGGTCCACGGAGCTCTTGGCGGCGTCCTCGTGGTCTCAGCTTACAAGCCCCCACAAGCTGAACTCCTTGTCAGCGACCTGGACGTCATCTTCGATTCCCATCGAAGGGTAATTTTGGCCGGCGATCTGAATTGCAAGCATCGCGTTTGGAATAGTCGCCTGACTACTCCGAACGGGAGGCGCTTGCTCAGTTTTGTTGAATCGCGCCGGGCGATGGTGTTTGGTCCAGCGCAACCCACGTTCTTTCCGTCACTGCCTAACGCGGCTCCCGATGTTCTGGACATCGCGGTGACCCAAGGAATTGTCTGTCCGGTCGAGGTATTCTCACTTACGGAGCTGACATCCGACCACAACCCTATCTTGGTCCACGTCGCTACCCAGCACGCCTATGCACGTTCTGACAAGCAGAAGGTCATCGATTGGGATCGCTACGGCCCGGCCTTGTGCCGTAGATTGCCGCCAGCGGCCCCACTCGATTCCGTTCGCCTCCTAGACGAAGCAGTTGCGGGAATCGAAGAGGCAATCATCTCGGCTATAGGCGTGTCTTCACGTACGCGAGCTGGCTTCACGCCTGACTACCAACGCATCCCTGAGGAAGTCTCTCTTCTCGCTCGCGAGAGGAATTACTTCCGGAAACGTTGGCAGAGGACCCGTGATCCGGCCGATAAGGCAGCATACAATCGGCTCACCGGACGACTGCGTGGCAGTCTGAAGGCGTTCCGACGTAGCTGTTGGGAACTCGACGTGGCCCGAACGGGGGATGCGGACCCGCAATCTCACCCGTACAGAATACCTACCGCATTGACGGGACGGAGGCGCCGACCTCCACTTCCCGCCATTGTTGGACCGTTCGGTCGACTCCTGGGTCGCCCGGAGGAGAAGGCCGAGTACTTGGGCTTGTGTTTCGAGCGTCAGTTCGCTCCCAACCCGCCCATGGACTGGGACTTCGACGAACAAGTCGAGATGGCTGTGGAAGACTTTCTGTCTCTTCCGATCACGGCGGAGCCCGAACCCATCTCTTTGGAAGAGGTCTCAGATCGGCTCGCTGAACTTCAGCCAAGAAAGGCTCCAGGCCCGGACGGTGTTACCAACACCGCTCTACGACTTCTTCCCGAGCCTGGAGTTCAATTCTTGACTGAATTGTTCAACGCGTGTCTTAGACTGGCCTACTTTCCCAAGAAATGGAGAAAGGCGACGGTTATCGTGATCCCGAAGCAGGGAAAGGATACCACCCGCTCGGAAAACCTCCGGCCTATCAGCCTACTTTCCGCTACGTCCAAGGTTTTTGAGCGCCTCGTGCAGCGTCGTGTACGAGAGCATCTAACCAACTTTGACGTGCTGGTCCCCGAACAGTTCGGCTTTCGTGTGGGGCATTCGACCACTCATCAACTGATGAGACTGGTGGAAAGCATCACGGAAGCCGGGTGTCGGAGAGAACGGACCGTTGGCTGTTTCTTAGATGTTGAGAAAGCCTTCGACAGCGTATGGCATGATGGCCTTTTATTCAAACTTAGGGAAGTCCAGCTCCCGGACTGCTACCTCCATCTGGTTGCTAGCTTTCTGACGGAGAGGACCTTCTGCGTGAGAGTTGGCGATTCTGTCTCTTCCGAGAGACGAATCACAGCCGGCGTCCCTCAAGGTAGCGTTCTAGGCCCCCTTCTGTTCTCGATCTACGTCAACGACGTGCCGAGACAGCCTGGAGTCCAGATGGCCCTCTTCGCTGACGACACGGCCGTATTTACGGCCGATCGTCATGAGGAAAGGGCCGTCCTACGACTGCAGCGCCAGCTCGACACGCTCGTGGACTGGACTGAGAATTGGAGGGTGCAACTCAACGCCACCAAGAGCGTAGCCGTCGAATTCTCCAAGCGACGGAAGAACCCCGTTAGGCAACTACGTATCGGCAGAACGTACTTGCGCTGGTCCAACGAGGTCAAGTACCTCGGCTTACACCTCGACCGTCGGCTCACCTGGCGTACCCACGCACAGACAGTTCTAAAGCGAGCATCCACTCGCCTGTGCGCACTGTTTCCACTCCTGATCAGCTCAGCCATGACCAGGAAATTGGGTAGGATGATCGTCGGCGCGTATCTGCTGCCGGTCATTACCTACGCCTGCCCGGTCTGGGGTTACCTCGCCGCAATGCATAAAAAGAAGTTGCAGAGCGTCCTCGACAGGGGGCTTCGGCTAGCGGCCAAAGTCCCCCGTCGCTTCTCATCTCGCCTTCTAAGGAGAGGACTTGGCGTCCGCTCCTTAGACGACACTTTCAGGCGGCTTGCACGCAAATTTTATGCACGTGCGGCGAGGTTCCCAGGCAACCCTCTAGTGACTGGGCTGGGAAGGTACCGTATACGCCCAGGTGATTCGTGGAAACGCCCTCGGTGCATACTGCGCTAGCGTAGGCTAGCACAACAGCCGAGAATCGGCCTGCTATAGAGCACGCGCCCTACTTGGGCAGGGCCACGAGGCAGGAGCTCCAGAAGGTAGCTCGGAACTCAGTTTCCCGTGCGGTTCGTCTCTGCGACGCACAACCGCAAAGCCCAGACCGAAAAAAAAAAAAAAAAAAAACACCGTCATCGCAGTTTGTTCTCCCGTGGCCCGCTCCGCACTACATCTGCGGCCAAGCACGAGATCCGGCTGATAGAAGGTAGCCAGCCATTCCGGCTCCCAATGTACCGGTACTCCGACGAGAAGAAACGCACCATCCGGGAACAGGTAGAAGAGATGCTGAGGCAGCGTATCATTGAACCGGCCACCTCGCCATACAGCTCTCCGGTGGTGATTGTGAAGAAGAAGGACAGCACACCCCGGTTCTGCGTAGACTTCCGGAGGCTGAACGATCAAACCGAGGATGTGGACTCACCACTGCCGCTGATATACGAAACAATCAAGGACCTCAGCGGGGCCCAAGTCTTCTCGACCCTAGATCTCAAGAGCGGCTACTGGCAAATCCCGCTGGAGGAAGAAGCAAAGAAGTACACAGCATTCTCGGTGCCCGACGGAGGTCGCTACCAGTTCCGGGTGATGTGCTTTGGGCTGAAGAACGCGCCCAGCACCTTCCAACGGCTGATGCAGGATGTTCTCACGGGACTATTACGGGAGTGCTGCCTCGTCTATCTGGACGACATCATTGTCTACTCCCCCGACTGGGAAACGCACCTGCGACACCTGGATCAAGTCTTGGAAAGGCTGCAGATGCACCAGCTGACCTGCTCGCTCAACAAGTGTCACTTCGGCCGGGAAGAAGTCGCCTTTCTGGGCCACGAGATTACTCCGGACGGCAACCTCCCGCAGCAGCAACATCTCAGAGCGATTGAAGACCAGCCGGCCCCCAGCAACAAGAAAGAGCTGCAACGCTTCCTGGGAACCTGCAACTGGCTGCGAGAGTACATCCCCTGCTTCGCCATGATTTCGGAACCGTTAACGGACCTGCTGCGGACAAGAAAGTGGCATTGGGACGACACAACTCAGCGAGCCTTCGAAGAGGTTAAGGCCGCTTTCCGGCAGCCGTTAAAACTCTCACGACCGGATCGAGACTTGCCGATGTTTCTGCAGACCGACGCCAGCCAAAAGGGGCTTGGAGCGGTGCTTTATCAATGCACCGAAGCCGGAGAGAGGCGTATCATCTCGTACGCCAGTGCCAAGCTCCACGAGGCGGAGAAGAACTACCACTCCAACGAACTGGAGTGTTTGGCAGTCGTCTGGGCCATCAAGAAATACCGGCCATACTTGGAGGATCGACATTTCACCCTAAGGACCGACAACAAGGCGCTAACTTGGCTGAAGCAGGCGACGGGGCAGAAGACGAAGTACGCTCGCTGGGCTCTACTGATACAGAGCTTCAAATTCACCGTCGTCCACTGCCCGGGCAAGGAGAACGAGTTGCCGGACTTCCTCTCGAGGGAACCTGGGCTTGAAGATACTGCCGGCGTCCAAGAAGAACCACGGATGCAGCCTGAAGAGAGGCCACTTCGCAGTGTTGCGGCAGCTGCACCCCGACTACAAGAAATCACAGCTGTCGGCATCCATCAGGCAGTGCAGGAGGCGCAAGAAGGCGACCAGGAGTGCCAAGCGTGGAGAAACGACCCTGCGGCGGCTACAGCGAGAGGATACCGGGTGGACAACGGCCTGGTTTGGAAGGACAGACGCAACCAGGAACCAGGATTGTACGTGCCGCCGAGTGTCCGCATGGAGGTCATCAGGCACTTCCACGACTTCCCTGAAGCCGGTCATCCGGGGGCCGAAGAAACGTTTCGGGCCATCGGCAAGGACTTCGTCTGGACCGGCCTAACCATTGATGTCCGCAGATACGTCCGGAGTTGCAGAATATGCGCCCTACACAAGCGCGGCGCAAATCCCGAACAGGACCAACAGCGACCTCACCGACCCAGGAGATGTTGGAATACTGTCGCCCTGGACGTCATGGGACCATATCCGCTGACTCGAGCTGGCAACCGGTACATCGTAGTGGTCACGGATATGATGTCGAGATGGGTGGAAGCAAAGGCCGTGCGCAAGGCGGACGCCGACACCATTATCCGCTACCTGGAGGAAGAAGTGTTCCCTCGTTGGGGATACCCAGAGGCGTTGCTCACCGACAACGGAAAGCCGCTCACGGGCCACAAGTGGAAGCAGATGTGCGACAAGCTGCACATACGACCGTGGACTACAGCCAACTACCATCCCAGGGCGAACCCGACCGAGCGGCGCAACGGCGAGATCAAGAAGGCGCTGCGGATCCAGCTCCATGACTGCAAGGACCATGGCGACTGGGACAAGCGTTTGCCGACGATTCTGTTCTCGCTGCGGAATCGTGCAAACGCCGCCACTGGAGTGACACCGAGCGAGCTTCTGCTGGGCAGAGACCTACGCCGACCCGGCGACTGGAGTCGGCCACACGCAGAACAGGACGTCCGGCCAATTGAGGAACGAGAAGAGGCGGCCAGGTCACACCAGACGCAGTATCAGCGGCGGCGGTATCCGGAACGGAGGACACAGGACCCTACACTGGCCGTAGGGCAGCTGGTGTACGTCAAGAGCCACGCCGGACCAGCCAAAGGACGGAGGTACCCTGGATGGGAGCCAGCCTGGGAAGGTCCCTTTAGCGTTGCCGCAACCCTCGGCGGGCAGATTTACACGGTGGAGAAGGACGGACGTCCATACAAGGTTCACCGCCAACGGCTCAAACCCGCCGGAGAAGAACAATGGGCTGGCCACCGGAGAGCATTCAAGACCCGGGGGAGTTGTGACATAGCGAGGCGAAGATCTGCTCTCGGCGCCAGCCGAGACGTGACACGAGAAGGCGAGGCGACCCAATCAAGGATCGGCAGCAGCTTGATTGGCCTCAACGTGACCATCTAACGTGCTCGAGGCGAGCCAACCAGGGACCAGCGGCACTCTGATAGGTTCGTGGCATACGACCTGTCAGGGCATAAAAACAGCGCCGCTAAAAATTTTTGGCGCGAGCGGAGCGGAGTCTACCTAGAGCATTTGCCCGGGTAGGCTGTGACTGTTTTTGCTCTGCAAAATTTTACCAATTTGTGCGGAAATATTCAGTTTTCACCATTTTTCTTACCATCATCGTATTCAGCATCATCATCACTACAGATTTCACCTACAGTTCAGTGCGACTCAGCTTTATTTAATCAGTGCGGGAGTGTTTTTGTTTCCGTGTGCTGTGCGGTCTGTTTCGTGTTCAATTGTGCCTGTGGATAGTTTTCAGTGTCTGGTGATCCCTCAATCCTAGACCTGCGTAGACGTTCATTTCGGCTTGTCCGAAATGGCGTCGAATACGCCACCGAATCCTCTGCCGGCGCCGCTTGTTTCCTTAATGGAAACATGCTCAACCGGCTTCCGTACCACTCCACTTCCTCACGACAGTGAAAGTGATAGTGAAAGTGATCATAGTGCGGTAGAAATGTGCAGTGTTGGGTCGGGGGACGGACAGTTCTCGCTTGTGGAGGGCAAATCTGCCAAACGCAAGCGAAAACTGGCCCAAACTCCGCCGCCCGCCTCAGCTGCAGATCTGCCATCTAATCATGGTAACAGCGGCACTCAGCGCGTGCAACGTGAGTATCCAGCTACCACCCAAACTGTGTCTCCTCCTCGCATTCCTCCTATTGTAATTCCGGATAATAGGAATTATTCTGACCTGTTACGTTCCTTATCCCGAGCTCTCCCTTCGGTCAAGGTCGAGGCGAGGTGCCAAGGCCCCTCGCTAAAGCTGGCGACCGCTACGATCCCGGACTTCCGCTCTGTTCAGTCATTCCTGACAGAGCGTAAGATATCTTTTCATACATTTGCCCTCCCGTCAGAGCGTGAAATCAAGGTCGTTCTGTCGGGAATTCCATCCTTTACCGACCCTGATGCCATCAGGCAGGAACTTGTTGCGCTCGGCTATGCGCCGACCGCGGTAAGCGTCCTGCATGTTGGCAAAGGTGATGACCGCCGTCCTGTCAACAGCTTTCTTTGTAAATTACTGAAAGTAGGCCCCTTCGAGGAGATTTACACTCTCCAGAATCTTCTGCACCTACGGGTGCAAGTCAGAACATTTGACCCGCGGCCCGGCCCCTCGCAGTGTTTCAACTGCCAGAGGTTCGGCCACAGCAGTCTTTTCTGCCATCAGCCCCCGCGTTGCGTGCGTTGTGCTGAGCCTCATCGTGGCTGTGATAAGCCTACGACGGGGTACACAGCTAAATGCTGCAACTGTAAAGGAGCCCATCCGGCTAATTACCGAGGCTGCCCTAACTTTATCGCCGCCATGAAACCGCAGCGACCTCCTGTGCGCCCTGGCGCGCAGGCAGGCCGTGTAGCTGGTCCTGGCCCTAACCGGCGAGCGGCTTTCCCGCCTCTCACCGGTTCATCTGCCCAGGTCCCGGCAGCAACTCCGGTTGCTTCCGGTGCCGCTGTCTCGCCTGCAGTCGTCGCTTCGGCGCCGCCTGCAGCGGCCTCAATCCCGGCGCCTACCGGAGCGCCCGCACCTTCCTACGCGGCCATGGCCGCTAAATCAGCCCCGCCTCCAGCCCGATCGGGCAAATCAAAGCGCTCTCGTCGTCGCCGGAACTCCGCCGGCCGACCTACATCATCACAGGTTCCACCTGTACCCTCTCCGCGGGCTCGACCCGCCCCCAGCCATCGTCCTCAACCTTCCAGCGAGCAGTCTACTACTCAGACCTCCAGCCCAGCGCCATCTGCTACCCCTGTCGAGGCCAGTCAGGCTTGTCCTCCTGAATCCCGGGAATCTTCCCGGGCTTCGGCGGATCCCCTGACTGCCTGGGCAGATAATCTTGTTGCATCCATCAGGACTGCTCGTGACACTACCACTGTGCTTGCCCTGGTGTTCCAATCTTTAGCTGCCCTCTTTCCTCTACTTCCCCTAAATGGCTAATAGCCTGAGGATCGTTGCGTGGAACGCCTTCGGGCTACTCCCCAGGCGATCTGAACTGATGACTTTTGTAACGGAGTATGATGTTGATATCATACTTCTTTCCGAAACTCATCTGGCTCATTACCACTCGTTTTCCCTTCCTGCCTATGCCTGTTATCGTCAGGATCGTCCCCTACGGCCTCGCTGTCCCCCCTCGGGGGGCACAGCTGTTTTAGTCCACAGGCGGATATCCCACAGGCTTTTGCCTCCTCTAGATACATCTATTATTGAAGGCTGCGCGGTGGCGGTGGACGCCGGCGGATCGGAGCTGCGCGTTGTTTCTGCGTACCTCCGGCCTGGCCGGCGAACTCCGCCACCGCCCGAGGAGTGGGACGCCCTCCTCGACCACCCCCTCTCAACCATTGTAGCCGGCGACTTAAACGCCAAACACCCTTCATGGAACAGCCGCGTTGTCAACGCCTATGGAAATTCTCTGTTCCGGTTCGTCTCTGGCGACCCGGCACTTAATGTCATCGGCCCTGAAGACCCTACCTACTTCCCCTTTCACGGCCATCGGCCGGACGTTCTTGACATAGTAGTTGTCAAGAACGTTGCCCGCAACATCGAGGTCTCGTCTGTGTCGGACCTTTCGTCCGATCACAATCCCCTTGTTATAACTGTTCGAGAGCTGTCGGCGTCACCCCGACTTCCCGCTCAGATTGTTAGGAGAGTCAACTGGCGATCCTATCATGACGAGCTCTCTCGAAGGTTACCATCTCTCCCGGCGGACCCAATCGTCACTCGTGACGATCTGGATCTCCGCGCTACAAATCTTCAGGAATTGGTCCAAGGTGTCATGGATCGACACACCTACGCACTCGAGGTGAATCATCGTAAATCGGCCTTACCTGCGGAAGTACTCCACGCCATCTGGCTTCGGCGCCAGCTCCGCCGCAGATGGCAAAGAACCCGTGACCCAGTCGTTAAGCGACGATTTCAACAACAGTCCCTTTACGTTCAGCAGCTACTGCGGGACGTAAACTCTGATCGATGGGACTCATACCTTGAGTCTCTTGAAGTCGACCACGCCTCCGTCTGGAGAGCGGTGAGTAGACTGACCCGCGAGAAGAGAACTCGCAACCCGCTGGAAACCCCGAACGGGGTTGTGTCTTCATCAGAAGGCAAGGCTGAGGTCTTCGCCGACTGCATGGAGTCGCAATTTACCGTTCATCGAGGCGTTTCGGACCCTGCCCACTCGGCAGACGTCCGGGACTTCCTATCTGGTTATTTTTCTCGCCCTCCCGCTGGCCCAGACCTCCCGTTCGACAGGGACGAACTCGTTTCGTCTGTCTGTCGACTAAACCGCCGTCGCGCCCCCGGTCCTGACCGGATCGGGGCCGCTGCATTACAATATCTCCCGGCCTCAGGCGTTGACCTCGTTCTCGAGCTGTTCAACTCTTGTCTCCGGCTACAGTACTTTCCCCGCCTGTGGAAAAATGCCAACATCGTTATGATTCCTAAACCCCGCAAGCCGCGCATGCTTCCTGAAAGCTATCGGCCAATATCTCTCTTGCCAGTTATCTCGAAGGTGTTCGAGCGGCTCCTGCTGGCCCGCATCTCGCCGTTGTTGGATAATTTTATCCGCAACGAACAGTTCGGGTTTCGCAGAGAGCACTCGACCACGCTTCAACTAGTCCGCGTGGTAACGCAACTCTCTGACGCCACCAACAGGCGAGCGGCTACGGCCGCCGCACTGCTGGACGTGAGCAAGGCCTTCGACAAAGTCTGGCACGAAGGTCTTCTCTTCAAACTTGCTAACTCCCCCTTACCATCGTCCATAGTGTTTTTCCTCCGGTCGTATCTCAGCGACCGAACCTTCAGGGTTAGCGTCGACGGAACCTGCTCTGCAGTTCGTCCTGTCGCCGCTGGCGTACCCCAGGGATCTGTCCTCGGCCCCGTTCTGTACCTCGTGTACACGAACGACCTGCCTGTTTTGCCCGGAGTCACGTTGTCTTTGTTCGCTGACGATGCAATGTATCATTACAGCTCTGTGTCCCCGCGTTTTGCGAGTACACGGTTGCAGCGTCAGTTGGACCAGCTTCCGGACTGGCTACGGAAATGGCGGGTGACGATCAACACGGAGAAATCCGAGGCGATCTGTTTCACTCGTAAGTCCATCTCCCGATGCCAGCCCCTCTCCCTTGAAGGGAGGCCTATCGCCTACAAAGAGTCGGTGAAGTATCTAGGCGTTCGGCTAGATCGTCGCCTATGCTTCAACGCCCACGTGACGGACACCCTTGCCAAGGCTCGCGGCGTCCGAGCCAAACTTTACCCATACCTCGCGTGCCGCAGCCCCCTGGCGCTGCGCACGAAAGTTACCCTCTATCTGTTGTTTCTCCGGTCTGTATTGACCTATGCGGCACCTGTAAGGTGGTCACTTGCCTCCGCCACCAACAGGCGTAGGCTGGAAAGTTTCCAATCCAGAACCCTCCGTTCCTTGTCGGGATCTCCTTGGTTTGTTAGAAACAGTGTAATTCGAGGAGGTCTACGAGTTCCTGCTCTCTCAGCCTTTGTCTGGTCATTAGCTGCGACTCTCTTTGCCGCAGCTGAGACCTCTTCCTTCCCTTACCTCAGAACCATCAGCACCACGCAACCACCTCCCCCTGTCCGGGTCAAACGCCCTCGGGCGATTCTCGATGACCCGCCATAAGTTTAAGTAAACTTAAACCTCACTTAACTTGTATATTCTCTATCTGCCCATGCCCCAGAATTTACCTGTAAAGCTGTTTCCTTCCTCCCTTCCTAGTATGCCGACCGCGCTGAATGCTGCTGCTACGCGCTATCACTGGCACGGAGGCTCTCTGCCTCGCGGGGAGCGACCGACGCCTCACGGCGTCTGCACGCGGGACTGGGAAAGGGCGACATCTGTCACCTGAACCCGTCCTTGCGGCAGTGCCCACTGATTGCTGATAATTTAAATAAATAAAAATTAAAAACCTTTCTCCCCCGCCTTCTCAGTTAACTGGTTGGCGGTTGTCCATTCCTGATATTAGGCACCAGTCGAAGAACCAGACCTATGTATATCTACAGGCAGCCATTGAGCTCGACTCAGATGCTGCAGTCATGCACCGGGTGCAAAGACGCCCCGCTACTACATTGCTACATGCTACATTTTTGGCGCACTCCATTGGACGTCGTCAAGCCAGCTGGAAGAAAAGGAAGAAGGAAGAATGGACATCGACTGGGACAGCAGCGGGCTCTACATACCGCTGCCGAAAGAAGAGAACCGCAGCACGCCCGGAACAGCGGACGCAGCCGCCGAACATCACAGCGCGGCTCGGGCAGCGTACGCAAATGATTTAGCGTACCCGACAAACGGTCCTTTTAAGGGCCTAAAAAACTATAGTGTGTACGATTGGCGCCATTTGTCCTGTGACAATATATATATATATATAAAATATGCATAAAATTAATGGCTTGTATAAGTTAATGATTGATCTTCATTAAGTAGTGCTCAAGTTTCCAAAGTTTTAATATTATGATGTCCGTAATTAAAACATCAGAGCAGGTTTAGTGTGAATGAGGGTACACTGTGGACAAAAATTTTCAACATTTCCTATTGAGCGTTGCTTAGAGTAAAGCTGCGAATCTACAGTGTATGTTTCACAGAACAAACACGCGAAAAAGAAGGAGCGCTCCGAAGTCACTCATGGACCCTCAGCATCTTGCAGAGGGTTCATTCCCTAAAGACGAAAAGTCTGTCTATGAATCGTTCCTCTGTAAACACGTGCAGTTACATTGCCCAGCGATCCACAGGAAGCAAATTGATGTCCATTTTTTCGGCTTGCACGCGTTATGTTGGTGTGGGTTTCGGCACTTTTCATTTAATAAGCGTGCAAATGTAAGAAAACAAACATGAGTGAGGCCAGAAATAACGTGAATTGTGTGTGTGTGTGTGTGTGTGTCTTACCTGCCTTTTTATTGCTGTAGGCATAATAATAAAATGGAAACGTAAACATTACATAACTGAGATATGCTTACCTGCCACGAACGATATATTATTTTATACATGGAGGAGTTCAGTGACATACACACGTACAGAAGAATTATATATATAAAGATATTAACTCATACATAATTTACATTAAAATGAAAAAATTATAATTTTAATGCCTGGCAACAAAATTATTTTATTTTTAACAATTACCATTGTTTCAAAAAGTTTAAATGAATTTTCAAGTACTTTACTGTTGTTAAAACGTAAAATGTTGCAGGTAAACTACCCCTTCCCCTTAACCGATCTTCACCAAAATCGAAAGTCCTTGAGACCTCTACAATTCAGGGACGTATGCAAAAAATTATTTGATTCTGTTTGAATTTGCAGCTGTTATCGTTTGCCATAGAAAATACGCTTGATAAAAAAACGTTGCAGGTAAACTACCCCTTCCCCTTAACCGATCTTCACCAAAAACAATAGGTCTTGAGTACTTTACAAATCAGGGCTGTATGCAAAACATTATTTGATTCTGTTTGAATTTGCGGCTGTTATCGTTTGCCATAGAAAATACCCTTGTTAAAAAATTGTTGCAGGTAAACTACCCCTTTCTCTTAACCGATCTTCACCAGAAACAGTAGGTCTTGAGAACTCTACAATTTAGGGCTGTATGCAAATAATCTTTTGATTCTGTTTGAATTTGCGGCTGTTATCGTTTGCCATAAGAAATACCCTTGTTAAAACATAAAACATTACAGGTAAACTACCCGTTTCCCTTAACCGATCTTCACCAAAAACAATAGGTCATGAGTACTCTACAAATCAGGGCTGTATGCAAAAAATTATTTGATTCTGTTTGAATTTGCGGCTGTTATCGTTTGCCATAGAAAAAAAATCTACACAGACAGGCACACACACAGACACTTTTCGGAAAACGACTTTTTTTCATGTTTTGAGTGTAGTACAATCGGAATCTGCAATAATCTCGAACACGATTTTTTTTGCCATCACCATACTTCCATTTCCTTAAGGAATATGGAAGTAATAAAATGGAAACGTAAACATTACATATCTGAGATATGCTTACCTGCCACGAACGATATATTATTTTATACTTGTATATTAACTCATACATAATATACATTAAAATGAAAAAAATATAATTTTATTGCCTGGCAACAAAATTATTTTATTTTTAACAATTACCATTGTTTGAAAAAGTTTAAACAAATTTTCAAGTACTTTACTGTTGTTAAAACGTAAAAGGTTGCAGGTATACTACCCCTTCCCCATAACCGTTCTTCACAAAAATCGAAAATCCTTGAGATCTCTACAATTCAAGGACGTATGCAAAAAATTATTTGATTCTGTTTGAATTTATGGCTGTTATCGTTTGCCATAGAAAATACGCTTGATAAAAAAACGTTGCTGGTAAACTACCCCTTCCCCTTAACCGATCTTCACCAAAAACAATAGGTCTTGAGTACTCTACAAATCAGAGCTGTATGCAAAACATTATTTGATTCTGTTTGAATTTGCGGCTGTTATCGTTTGCCATAGAAAATACCCTTGTTAAAAAAATGTTGCAAGTAAACTACCCCTTTCCCTCAACCGATCTTCACCAAAAACAATAGGTCGTGAGTACTCTACAAATCAGGGCTGTATGCAAAAAATTATTTGATTCTGTTTGAATTTGCGGCTGTTATCATTTGCCATAGAAAAAAAATCTACAGACACACACACAGACACTTTTCGAAAAACGACTTTTTTTCATGTTTTGAGTGTAGTACAATCAGAATCTGCAATAATCTCGAACACGATTTTTTTTGCCATCACCATACTTCCATTTTCTTAAGGAATATGGAAGTAAAAAGCATAAAAAAGGAAAGAGGGGTTACAAATGGTAGCAGAGAGCGTGGTTCATTCGAGGGTTGAACCCTTGGGTCCTTTGGTGTGATGGGGCTTGCAAACTCGGAAATAGTTTGGCGAATACAATGACACTTAATAATTGAATAATGTGGCACTATAATAGTCGACCTAACATGTAGGTGTATATAGGTACTGTGTAGGAATTATTGTTAGGTGTTTTGCATTGTAAACCTGATGCCGCCACGGTGGTAGTTGGGGTTTGTGGTTTTGAAATTGGACCTTACCGGAGATCGCGTGGGGATGGGTTCCCTTATTTATTTTATGAAAGTAATAGCGCGTGCGGTTAGCGGGATGCGGTATGGCCCGACTGGAAGTCGGTACCGTCCGACTGCAATGGTGACAATGTCGTAGTCGAAATGTCGTATATTGTGGTTAGTGTTTGGTGGTGTGGATTGTATGTTGGTGTTAGTGTCTAATGTTGTTTCTTCTTTGAGTCTGGCGACTGACGGAGAGTTAGTTCTGGAGCGGGTCAGGTTTTCGCAGCGCTAGGAAACCCGGGGGTCCTCTTGATGGAAGTACAGTACTCAAGGTTTTCTTATTTTAGTGATTGGTGTTTTCATGTTTTGTCTGTTGTGTGTTTGGCGAATAATTAGAGCATTGGCGGTATGAGTGTCATGAATCCCGACCTATTTTTAAAGAACGAGTTGGAGTTCAAGATTAAGTCCCGGGGTGGGAGACCCCAAGGGGATGTCGCTTCCTTGAGGAAGCAATTAAGAGAAGCCCTCTCCTCCGGAGGGGCGACGTCGCTCGTAAAAGTCACTGATGTGACAGCGGAGCTCGAGTTGTGTCAGGAGAAGTGGGGGGAGTTGCGGGAAATGATGGAGGATTTTTAATCGGCGCCTTCCAGTCTCAGGGCGAGACAGAGAGTGCGTCAACGCGCGGAGCACTTGCAACATCGACTAGAGAACTTGTCCGCGCAGACTACAATCGCTGAAGTCAGCGCCACGCTGAAGCTGATTTCGGAACAGGTGGCGAAAGCATTGCGGAATTTCGAGCCGGTGAAATCTCATCCTCCCGTGAGCTCTCCCCAGCCTCCTGAATTGGACATAGGACAGACGCCGAGTCCGCCGGCCCAATTGCCGACGCTCTCGGGCGAATCGAGCGTGTCATACAACAAATTACCTAACCCCCTTTCTTCCATTATTCAGCAGCTTCCGGTCGTTGATGGACTGGACGTGGATAAATTGATGGGTTTTTTCGAATTTTGTTTCAGCTGTCCGACTTCCCGGGGATGTCGGATGGCACCTTGCTTGAGCTCGTGTATCCATACTGTCGGGGGTCCATGGCTGAGCGGGTCGCGCAAACGATACGATGTGGCGGCAGTGTGACGTCTTTCCATCGGGGGGTGTTCGACGCATGCGTGCCTGGCCGATTGCGGGAGCAGCTGCAGCATAAACATTGTTATCGGGTGCAAGCCCACGGGGAGAATTTTGCGGAGTTTGCGCGGAGTATCCGCGAAGCTGTCCGGATTTTAGGGTTGGGACTGCCCGAGAGTGAAGTAGTACAGATGATATTCGAAGGGGTTACTCCCCAGGAGAGATCGCGCTTAATTTTTGCTGAGCGACCGCGCAGCTACGAAGACCTTGAAAAGATGTGTGTGTTATCCCGGGCCATACAAGCAATTGATGAGTCCCGTGGGCCAGTAAGGGCTAGCCCGGGCGAGTCTCGAGGGGTGGAACGACGGGTCGTTCATTCCCAACCCCGCACGGAAAGAAATACCGGCGATCGAGGTGGACAGTTGAGAGGCGTCGTTTGCTTTCGCTGTCGTAGACAGGGGCATGTTGCCCGCGATTGTACGGAGGGTGGTATGCGTCCAGCGCTTCCCCCGAGGGTCCGGTCTCCAAAAAACTAAGTTATCAGGGGGGGACAAGTCGGAGGTTGTCTTCCCCTCGTCCTCAGACTTTTCAGTATTCAAGTGCCTCCAGGCAAAGGATAGGTCTTGACTCTTCTGGTATCAAGGTCCTTGCTACTGTCCCGCAAAAGGCTTCGGTATGCCCCTTCCTGTCGCTCGAGGTAAAGAAGGGTCAACTCAGAGCGTTAGTTGACTCCGGGTCAGCCCGATCTATCATCTCATCTCGAGTATGTGCGGACCTTGAAAAACAGGGCTTAATAAAAGGGTCGGATCGGTCGTCCGTAGTGTGCTGGACTGCTTCACGGGAAATTCTGCCCATCTCCCGGGTGGTTTCCTTTAAGTTCAAGATCGATGGCTGTTCTTGGGTGTGGCCTTTTCTGGTTTCTCCGGCTCTGGGAGTTGATTGTATTGTGGGTGCCGATTTCATCGCTAAAAGTGGTCTCGTGTTGGACATCCATGGGCACCAGTGTTATTTTAAATTTAATCGGGGCGTTGTTATTCCTTTTCTTGGATACCAGGGAGCTAAGGGAGGTATCCAAGAGGTCGCTTGTCCCGATTCTGCACGAGATCATCTCACTCCCGCCCAGCAGAGGGCCTTAGACCGACGGTGTGAGGAATTTCCCTCAGTATTAACTCCTAAGTTGGGACTCACACATTTATTAGAGTATAAAATTCGTTTGACGGACTCTAAGATAGTGAGGTCGCACCCATACAAATTCGCTCCTCCGAAAATGGCCGTTCTGAGGGAGAAGGTTCAAGAGCTGTTAGAGCAAGGGGTAATTGAACCTTCCAATTCGAGTTATGCCAGTCCAGCGTTCCTGGTACCCAAGCCTGGGGGTAAGCACCGTATGGTGATAGATTACCGGAAATTGAATTCTAATATTGAGGTGGATTCGGTTCCCCTTCCGGATCTCCACTCAGCTTTCGATTGGTTTAGTGAGGCCAAGTACTTCACCGTGATTGATCTCAACGCTGCATATCACCAAATCCCTTTATCCAAGGAAAGTAGACCTTACACGGCGTTCTGCGTCCCGTGGAATTTATATCAGTATACGCGGGTCCCTATGGGTCTGGCGGTGGGCGCCCAAACGCTCACGCGTCTGCTTGACCTGGTGTTTCAAGACGTAAAATTCAAATTCATTTTCAATTATTTGGACGACTTGCTGGTCTACAGCAAAACGTATGATGAACATCTATGTCATCTAAGGGAGGTGATGGGCAGGCTGAGAAGCGCGGGCCTCACAGTTAATCCGGAGAAAGTGCGAATTGCATAGGAGAGCATATCATTTCTGGGGCATCTGGTCTCGCACCGAGGAGTTACAGTGGACCCTGAAAGGACCCAGGGTATCCGGGATTTTCCCCCGCCAAGGGATGCCAAGGGCATCGCCCGGTTCGTGGGGATGGTTAACTTTTACAGACGGTTTATCCCTAACGCAGCAGAGATAGCTGCACCTCTGAATGAATTGAGAAAGAAGGGGGCTAAATTTGTGTGGGGGCGAAAGCCAGCAGAAGGCTTTCGAAAATTTGAAGGAAGCTATCATCTCCCCACCGGTGCTGCGGATGGCGGATTTTTCTCAGCCGTTTATCTTGCAGACGGACGCGAGTTCGGTGGCGCTCGGGGCGGTTCTGTCCCAAGTCGTTGATGGTGCTAGGCAGCCTGTGGCCTTTATTTCCCGAACATTGACCCAGCAGGAAAGAAAGTCATCAGTCTATGAGCTAGAGTGTTTAGCTGTTGTATACGCTCTAGATAAGTTCAGGCGTTTTCTGGAACACGCTGAGTTCCTGCTCGAGACCGACAATCAGGCTCTCTCTTGGCTTCTTGCTCACCCCCGGCAACTGGGTAAAATTGGTAGATGGGTGGTCAAGATCTCATCCTTCAAGTTCAAGGTGCAACACATTAGGGGAACTCAAAATGTGGTTGCAGATGCTTTGTCACGCATGTTTTCCCAACCCAGTGAAGTCCAATCTGAGCAACCCTGTTCTGTTCTGCTAGACTTTCCGTTAGCCTTCACTGGTGTGTTACCCCATCAGTTGAACGATGAAGAGCTGGGTCCTATCATCCAGAATATAAAGGAGGGTAACGTGCAGGCCCCTTGCTTCTTGTCCAAGGGCGTCCTGTGTTGTCGAGAAAGAAAGGGACGTGCCCCTAAGATCGTGCTGCCTAGCAAGTTAGTGCCCATGGTCTTCAGCTATTATCACAATTCCCCAGTAGGAGGCCACAAGGGAATTTCGAAGACCATTTCCGGTATTAGGAAACACTTCATCATGGATAGGGACATCGCAACGAGGGTTAAGAGTTGTCATCTGTGTGGCTTGAGTAAGCCTGCCCAGAACACCAAGTTAGGGTTGTTGTCATCTGACGTGGCGAGCAGACCGATGGAGAAGTTATTCATCGACTACGTGGGACCCTTCCCGCGTAGCAAGTCAGGTAATGCTTACCTACTTGTCTGTGTGGATGCTTTTTCGAAGTTTGCCTGGCTACTGCCCTTACGGCAGGCAACAGCTCGTTTAACCATAAGCGCGCTTCAGAACCATATTTTTCAGCATTTCGGTCTTCCGACCATCATTGTCTCCGACAATGGCCCCCAGTTCATTTCGGGTGAGTTCCGGCGGATGTGTTTCGCCAGCGGAATCAGACATGTAACCACTTCCCCGTATTACCCACAACCGTCCCATGCGGAGAGATTCAATAGGAATCTCAGGTCCGCACTTATTGCTTATCATGCGGAGCAACAGACAACCTGGGACCAGAATCTGAAGTGGTTGCAGCTAGCTTTCAACACGGCCCTACATGACAGTCATAAGGCCGTGCCCTTTGAGATCATGTTTGGATTCTCGCCCGCACTCCCGTTGACTAACTTGTGGAATATTGGGGATCTTCTGCCACGGGAGCCCGATTCTGGAACTGCGGAGAGATGGAGGGAGACTCGGAAGAATTTGCTGCGAGCGCACGAGCGGGTCCGTCGACGATACAATCAGGGGCGAACTCCTAACCCCTTTCAGACCGGAGACTGGGTCTACTGTCAAAGCCATCCGATCAGCTCAGCTGTGGACAAAAGAGCCGCTAAATTGTGCTATCGTTGGCCGGGGCCATATCGTATCCTGGGGTTCGCGTCACCAGTGACGGCGCGGTTGGAAGTGCCGATTGGTAATCCGAGGGAGATTACTACGCATATTTCGAAATTAAAATTATATAGAAAGGGGTAAACGGGCTGACAAGGGGGGGAATGATTGGTGGTCTCTGGGTGCGTAGAGATTTTGTTATTTCAGGGTGTGTGCTCCGGGGACGTTAGCGAGAATGATAGGGTAGCGGGTAGATGTTTCCCACAGTCCCAGTGGGGTTCGTCTACTTCAGGGATGCGCCCCTGCCTGCGCGAGCCTTGGCTTTCTCCAATTCTCCTTATGTCCGGAGGGAGCCATGTCCTCACCTTCAGTCCCAGCTCATGACCTTTCAATGATCCTTGACCTTCCACCTTCCGATTTTCCTAACCTTCCCCTTTTGAAAAAAAAAACTTAGAAAAAAAAAAGGAGTTGGAGAGAGGATAGACAGCAAGGAGGTGCTCAGGGGCGGTTGTGCGCTTTGGGGGCCTGCTTGCTGTTGACATGCCCTTGGAGCACACATGTAAAACTTATTTGTATATTCGAAGTGTCAGATTAACAGGTAGCATGGCTTTACGCCCGGTCCAGAGTGGAGACCACGGCATCATGGAGGCCATCATTTCCCCTTTTCCCTTGCCCGTGCAGTAACGGTATTGTTTAAAATGGAGGTCGTACCAGAGAATCCCCCCCTGTAGGAATATGGGGCAGAGGCCCTGTTAAGGTGGCAGTCGTGTTCTGGCTTGAGTGGACAAGCCTCAGGAGGTCGGAACTCAGGGAGCTCCCGAAATTTCTTTCGTCTTTTCTTCTCTGTCCCTCTTTGCTGTGGGCTGGCCCTGATCAGGTCAGCGTGCAGCACCCGCACACTTACATACTACACATCTTCTTTCGTCTCTTTCGTTTTCCTTCTGAGCCTCTGTTCTCCTGAGAGCAAGTGCTGCTGAGCCGACTTAATCACGAAGACCACTGGCTTGTTTTGGAAGGGGGTACACTGCAGGGTACCCTCCCGGCGTTTAACTGTGAGGCAACCAAGTTGCCCTTTTGGGGTGGGGGTGTGCCGTGTTTTGGGAAAAACGCGGCGGTGTTCCTATATATATATATATATATATATATATATATATATATATATAGCGGAAGGATTAAAATTACGTATTTGACTACGCGAGGGGGTTACGTAAAAATTTACGTACGCTTATTCGGACTTTGTCATTATGATTTTCCCCTCTGCCGGCCGACGCGTGCGCGCTCTAGGTCGGAGGTTACGGACTGTTCTTTCAAGCGCCGGTTCGCTCAGTTCAATTTTGGCTTTCGGCGTATTAACGACTGGTCTCCGGCTGACAGAGCAAATGTAAAAGTTTTCGTCTTCTAGCTGCTATACTTATGGATAAGTAGAAGTCTACGCGACCTCCGGGTTTCTGATGTAGACGGCAATCTGTCCCGCTCCAGGAGGAAGGCCGAACAACTGCCTCCGATGATGTAGATTCAAACACTTTCGTCAGCTGTCAGCCGGAATGGACGGACAAAGTACACTCCACGGAACCCTCTAACTACACGCTACTAACCAGGTGAAATTTAACCTTATTAAACCAAAATGTTGTGGCCGATAAACTCTTTTGAGACACTTGTGCAGACGCTCCAGTTTGGAAAATTATATCCGGACAATGGGGGGTTATATTTTACATTGTAATTTTTGTAAGGCTTACGCCTCAGGAATATATCAATGTTTATCTCATTCTGAGAATTGTAACTCGGCCAGGGTCATGCATCACCCGGGTCGAGGGGAGTTTTCTGTAAAAAGGGTCGGCACTAAATTGTTTCTGTGTTATGCATGCATGTGCAGAGATATCTGTCCACGTGGGGAAATTTTACGGTCAATTAATTTTTTCAGTTAATGAGGGCATGTATTTTATTATGAATGTAAAGATCTGGGAGGTGTTTTAACATGTGGGCGACTTCCGTAGGGGCCGTTCACTGCAGGTCTGTATCATGTCAGATTTTGCTGGATCTCGCCCGGACGCCTGACCCTGCCTGAAGTCAAGTTTTTATGAACACTGTAAGCCTGTTTCAGTACCTTCATGACACAGATTCTGTCTTGCAAAAAATTCAGTTCCACTGTTCAGCTAATTTTGTAAACTTTAAATTTTGCCATAGCCAGTTAAATATTGTCACAGTTCATATTTTGCCATAGTTTAAGTTTTGTAATGGTTAACCTTTTATTGCTCACTATACCAATTAATTAACGTTAAAGAATACCAGACTAATCAGTATCAGTTATGAATATTCATGGGTGGTCACGTTCCACTATTTTTACAAATTCTGTCAAGAAAATAAAAAGAAATATGAAATGCAGTTAGGCAACCGGGCATCCATGTTAACCTCGTGATAGCACTCTTCATCATTATCATTGACGAGATCCGAAATTGATAATTAAACATCTGCGTAGTATTTGTGCGCAGGCCACTATGCTTACTTAGAACATTTAGATTTACTTATTATCTAATTAAAATTTTGGGGCATGTCTGCTCCACTCCTTGGGATATATTAATTGAGGTTTTTGGGGTTTAGTCATTTATTAATTGAACATTGAGGTGGGCCGGATACTTGGTCAGAATAAAGGGGGGTTGAGGGTGTATGATGACAAATATACACTGCTAACCAGGTGAACATGTGATGTGTTACTTACATATAAATGTCTTTCTATGTCAATTATATGTGTGTGTTGTGTCTTATGTGATTGTTACATTATTATATTTGATTATGCATATGTGTATATTTCTATATACTGTATTTATATCATGTTAGGAAATGTGTAATTGCTTGCAGGTCGAGTTTGTGTGCCATTTCACTATAGTATTATTATTATATATGTGCCATTCAACGATTTATTATTCAATAATTATTCAGCTATTTATTATTTATTCAATATTTATTTATGATAATAATTTATTATTTATTATTCAACTAATTGGCGATGCATAGCTTAAGGGAATTATAACAACAATTAAAGGTTTTGAAGTGAGCTATATTGATTGTGAAATACTTAATTATCTTGCTTTAAGGGCGCATATGTTGTATAAAGCAGAGCACAATAAATACTGTTATTGTTATCTTAAGATCAGTGTTTCATTTGCAAGTCCCATCATACTGGACCCAGCACAGTTTTGGCTTCTCTAGGCTCTAGCCTAGTTCTAAATAACTTGTGGCCTCTCTTTCAAAAAAAAATAAATAAGGAAATACAAAATTAAATATAAATAAAAATAAATAAAAATATCGGTATGGAGAACCATACATGACTTCCATATTCTAAGATTTACATTTAAAATCATTTTCGAAATGAAATATTACCATAGAAACTACTTCTTTCTACTTACTGCTTCAGCCTTAACCACAGTACTGTGGTCACTAACGTATACCACCTCACGTTATCGCACTCGATTTTCACTGATGATGGAAGTCGATGGCATTGCCGAAATGTCTGATTTTGTAGAAAACATTGGACTACGGCCAAATATCCCGGGAAGGAATTTTAACAAAAACTACTTCTTTGTTGCCGATAACGTTGTACACATATATATCAGTGGCGAAGTTACATGGAGGCAATTGAGGCAATGCCTACCCTAACAAATTCTGTAGAATAAAAATTATAAATACGTATGAACTACATAACGTAAAGATTATACATTGTTACTGGGACTGTCAAATTTATTAAACCGAAACGTGCTTTATTGAGCGACCGCTAGATGGTGACAGGTGAGATTCGGCATAGTTCGTTTAAAGCGAATGAGGCAACCTGAACTTGCCTCAGCGTTTTTTGTATACATCGTATGTAAGCAATGTAGTGGTGTGATAGGGAAGTGTAGAGAGGGGGGATTGTCCCGCGCTGTACACATAGAGCGTTGAGGCATGCCTCACTTCTGTGGTCCAAACAGTTAAGTTAAAGCGCCTGTGTTGTTTCTAAGTGTTTATTTTATGCGGTTATTAAAAGTGTCACTGTTATTCCGCTGAACTAACAGATGATCAAGATTGTTATTTGAATTATTTGTAACATTAAACATATATATAGAAACTAACCAAGTTTAAAAATTTCAAGTTCAATCAGTTGTATTATTGTGTATGACTAATACCAGGATTGTTCAATAGACACACATATAGAGCTGTAAAGCATTTTTTATTCAACGATTTTAAAAGAAGTCTCCAATAACATTAAGACATGAGTTCCACTGTTGCGCTAACCTGTAGATTCCCTGCTAGTAAAATTCTTACGGCTGTTTGTGGAACCATTCGGTTACAGCAACTCTACCTCAGCGTCCGATTTGACCCACCGTCCTTTTAGTGATTCCTTAAAAAAAATTTAAGATAAGATTTTTGCCTACCCATTCATTAACTACTAGCTTCGTCAGTAAGCAAATTGATGTCCATTTTTTCGGCTTGCACGCGTTATGTTGGTGTGGGTTTCGGCACTTTCCATTTAAAAAGCGTGCAAACGTAAGAAAATAAACATGAGTGAGGCCAGAAATAACGTGAATTGTGTGTTTGTGTCTTACCTGCCTTTTTATTGCCGTATTAAATGAAAAATATTATATTACATTAAAATTAAAAAATTTTAATTTTATTGCCTGGCAACAAAATTATTTTATTTTTAACAATTACCATTGTTTCAAAAAGTTTAAATAAATTTGCAAGTACTTTACTCTTGTTAAAACGTAAAAGGTTGCAGGTAAACTACCCCTTCCCCTTAACCGATCTTCACCAAAATCGAAAGTCCTTGAGACCTCTACAATTCAGGGATGTATGCAAAAAATTATTTGATTCTGTTTGAATTTGCGGCTGTTATCGTTTGCCATAGAAAATACGCTTGATAAAAAAACGGTGCAGGTAAACTACCCCTTCCCCTTAACAGATCTTCACCAAAAACAATAGGTCTTGAGTACTCTACAAATCAGAGCTGTATGCAAAACATTATTTGATTCTGTTTGAATTTGCGGCTGTTATCGTTTGCCATAGAAAATACCCTTGTTAAAAAAATGTTGCAAGTAAACTACCCCTTTCCCTCAACCGATCTTCACCAAAAACAATAGGTCTTGAGAACTCTACAATTTAGGGCTGTATGCAAATAATCGTTTGATTCTGTTTAATTTGCGGCTGTTATCGTTTGCCATAAGAAATACCCTTGTTAAAACATAAAACGTTACAGGTAAACTACCCCTTTCCCTTAACCGATCTTCACCAAAAACAATAGGTCGCGAGTACTCTACAAATCAGGGCAGTATGCAAAAAATTAGTTGATTCTGTTTGAATTTGCGGCAGTTATCGTTTGCCATAGAAAATACGCTTGATAAAAAACGTTGCAGGTAAACTACCCCTTCCCCTCAACCGATCTTCACCAAAAACAATAGGTCGCGAGTACTCTACAAATCAGGGCAGTATGCAAAAAATTAGTTGATTCTGTTTGAATTTGCGGCAGTTATCGTTTGCCATAGAAAATACGCTTGATAAAAAACGTTGCAGGTAAACTACCCCTTCCCCTCAACCGATCTTCACCAAAAACAATAAGTCTTGAGTACTCTACAAATCAGGGCTGTATGCAGAAAATTATTTGATTCTGTTTGAATTTGCGGCTGTTATCGTTTGCCATAGAAAATACCCTTGTTAAAAAAACGTTGTAGGTAAACTACCCCTTTCCCTTAACCGATCTTCACCAAAAACAATAGGTCTTGAGAACTCTACAATTTAGGCTGTATGCAAATAATCTTTTGATTCTGTTTGAATTTGGGGCTGTTACCGTTTGCCATAAGAAATACCCTTGTTAAAACATAAAACGTTACAAGTAAACTACCCCTTTCCCTTAACCGATCTTCACCAAAAACAAAAGGTCTTGAGAACTCTACAATTCAGGGCTGTATACGAAACATTATTTGATTCTGTTTGAATTTGCGGCTGTTATCGTTTGCCAAAAAAAAAAAATTTCCCTTGATAAAAAAAAACCGTTGCAGGTAAACTACCCCTTTCCATCAACCGATCTTCACCAAAAACAATAGGTCGCGAGTCCTCTACAAATCAGGGTTGTATGCAAAAAATTATTTGATTCTGTTTGAATTTGCGGCAGTTATCGTTTGCCATAGAAAAAAAATCTACAGACACACAGACACACACACACACACAGACACTTTTCGGAAAACGACTTTTTTTCATGTTTTGAGTGTAGTAGAATCAGAATCTGCAATAATCTCGAACACGATTTTTTTTGCCATCACCATACTTCCATTCCTTAAGGAAATATGGAAGTAAAAAAAAGGGAATAAGGAGGGAGTTGGTTTTCTATAGATAAATATCGGTATGGAGAACCATATACATGACTTCCATATTCTAAGATTTATATTTAAAATCATTTTCAAAATGAAATATTACCATAGAAACTACTTCTTTCTACTTACTGCTTCAGCCTTAACCACAGTACTGTGGTCACTAACGTATACCACCTCACGTTATCGCACTCGATTTTCACTGATGATGGAAGTCGACGGCATTGCCGAAACGTCTGGTTTTGTAGAAAACATTGGACTACGGCCAAATATCCCGGGAAGGAATTTTAACAAAAACTACTTCTTTGTTGCCGATAACGTTGTACACATATATATATATATATATATATATATATATATATAAAATATGCATAAAATTAATGGCTTGTATAAGTTAATGATTGATCTTCATTAAGTAGTGCTCAAGTTTCCAAAGTTTTAATATTATGATGTCCGTAATTAAAACATCAGAGCAGGTTTAGTGTGAATGAGGGTACACTGTGGACAAAAATTTTCAACATTTCCTATTGAGCGTTGCTTAGAGTAAAGCTGCGAATCTACAGTGTATGTTTCACAGAACAAACACGCGAAAAAGAAGGAGCGCTCCGAAGTCACTCATGGACCCTCAGCATCTTGCAGAGGGTTCATTCCCTAAAGACGAAAAGTCTGTCTATGAATCGTTCCTCTGTAAACACGTGCAGTTACATTGCCCAGCGATCCACAGGAAGCAAATTGATGTCCATTTTTTCGGCTTGCACGCGTTATGTTGGTGTGGGTTTCGGCACTTTTCATTTAATAAGCGTGCAAATGTAAGAAAACAAACATGAGTGAGGCCAGAAATAACGTGAATTGTGTGTGTGTGTGTGTGTGTGTGTCTTACCTGCCTTTTTATTGCTGTAGGCATAATAATAAAATGGAAACGTAAACATTACATAACTGAGATATGCTTACCTGCCACGAACGATATATTATTTTATACATGGAGGAGTTCAGTGACATACACACGTACAGAAGAATTATATATATAAAGATATTAACTCATACATAATTTACATTAAAATGAAAAAATTATAATTTTAATGCCTGGCAACAAAATTATTTTATTTTTAACAATTACCATTGTTTCAAAAAGTTTAAATGAATTTTCAAGTACTTTACTGTTGTTAAAACGTAAAATGTTGCAGGTAAACTACCCCTTCCCCTTAACCGATCTTCACCAAAATCGAAAGTCCTTGAGACCTCTACAATTCAGGGACGTATGCAAAAAATTATTTGATTCTGTTTGAATTTGCAGCTGTTATCGTTTGCCATAGAAAATACGCTTGATAAAAAAACGTTGCAGGTAAACTACCCCTTCCCCTTAACCGATCTTCACCAAAAACAATAGGTCTTGAGTACTTTACAAATCAGGGCTGTATGCAAAACATTATTTGATTCTGTTTGAATTTGCGGCTGTTATCGTTTGCCATAGAAAATACCCTTGTTAAAAAATTGTTGCAGGTAAACTACCCCTTTCTCTTAACCGATCTTCACCAGAAACAGTAGGTCTTGAGAACTCTACAATTTAGGGCTGTATGCAAATAATCTTTTGATTCTGTTTGAATTTGCGGCTGTTATCGTTTGCCATATGAAATACCCTTGTTAAAACATAAAACATTACAGGTAAACTACCCGTTTCCCTTAACCGATCTTCACCAAAAACAATAGGTCATGAGTACTCTACAAATCAGGGCTGTATGCAAAAAATTATTTGATTCTGTTTGAATTTGCGGCTGTTATCGTTTGCCATAGAAAAAAAATCTACACAGACAGGCACACACACACACACTTTTCGGAAAACGACTTTTTTTCATGTTTTGAGTGTAGTACAATCGGAATCTGCAATAATCTCGAACACGATTTTTTTTGCCATCACCATACTTCCATTTCCTTAAGGAATATGGAAGTAATAAAATGGAAACGTAAACATTACATATCTGAGATATGCTTACCTGCCACGAACGATATATTATTTTATACTTGTATATTAACTCATACATAATATACATTAAAATGAAAAAAATATAATTTTATTGCCTGGCAACAAAATTATTTTATTTTTAACAATTACCATTGTTTGAAAAAGTTTAAACAAATTTTCAAGTACTTTACTGTTGTTAAAACGTAAAAGGTTGCAGGTATACTACCCCTTCCCCATAACCGTTCTTCACAAAAATCGAAAATCCTTGAGATCTCTACAATTCAAGGACGTATGCAAAAAATTATTTGATTCTGTTTGAATTTATGGCTGTTATCGTTTGCCATAGAAAATACGCTTGATAAAAAAACGTTGCTGGTAAACTACCCCTTCCCCTTAACCGATCTTCACCAAAAACAATAGGTCTTGAGTACTCTACAAATCAGAGCTGTATGCAAAACATTATTTGATTCTGTTTGAATTTGCGGCTGTTATCGTTTGCCATAGAAAATACCCTTGTTAAAAAAATGTTGCAAGTAAACTACCCCTTTCCCTTAACCGATCTTCACCAAAAACAATAGATCTTGAGAACTCTACAATTCAGGACTGTATGCGAAAGATTATTTGATTCTGTTTGAATTTGCGGCTGTTATCGTTTGCAAAAAAAAAAAAATTTCTCTTGATAAAAAAAAACTGTTGCAGGTAAACTACCCCTTTCCCTCAACCGATCTTCACCAAAAACAATAGGTCGTGAGTACTCTACAAATCAGGGCTGTATGCAAAAAATTATTTGATTCTGTTTGAATTTGCGGCTGTTATCATTTGCCATAGAAAAAAAATCTACAGACACACACACAGACACTTTTCGAAAAACGACTTTTTTTCATGTTTTGAGTGTAGTACAATCAGAATCTGCAATAATCTCGAACACGATTTTTTTTGCCATCACCATACTTCCATTTTCTTAAGGAATATGGAAGTAAAAAGCATAAAAAAGGAAAGAGGGGTTACAAATGGTAGCAGAGAGCGTGGTTCATTCGAGGGTTGAACCCTTGGGTCCTTTGGTGTGATGGGGCTTGCAAACTCGGAAATAGTTTGGCGAATACAATGACACTTAATAATTGAATAATGTGGCACTATAATAGTCGACCTAACATGTAGGTGTATATAGGTACTGTGTAGGAATTATTGTTAGGTGTTTTGCATTGTAAACCTGATGCCGCCACGGTGGTAGTTGGGGTTTGTGGTTTTGAAATTGGACCTTACCGGAGATCGCGTGGGGATGGGTTCCCTTATTTATTTTATGAAAGTAATAGCGCGTGCGGTTAGCGGGATGCGGTATGGCCCGACTGGAAGTCGGTACCGTCCGACTGCAATGGTGACAATGTCGTAGTCGAAATGTCGTATATTGTGGTTAGTGTTTGGTGGTGTGGATTGTATGTTGGTGTTAGTGTCTAATGTTGTTTCTTCTTTGAGTCTGGCGACTGACGGAGAGTTAGTTCTGGAGCGGGTCAGGTTTTCGCAGCGCTAGGAAACCCGGGGGTCCTCTTGATGGAAGTACAGTACTCAAGGTTTTCTTATTTTAGTGATTGGTGTTTTCATGTTTTGTCTGTTGTGTGTTTGGCGAATAATTAGAGCATTGGCGGTATGAGTGTCATGAATCCCGACCTATTTTTAAAGAACGAGTTGGAGTTCAAGATTAAGTCCCGGGGTGGGAGACCCCAAGGGGATGTCGCTTCCTTGAGGAAGCAATTAAGAGAAGCCCTCTCCTCCGGAGGGGCGACGTCGCTCGTAAAAGTCACTGATGTGACAGCGGAGCTCGAGTTGTGTCAGGAGAAGTGGGGGGAGTTGCGGGAAATGATGGAGGATTTTTAATCGGCGCCTTCCAGTCTCAGGGCGAGACAGAGAGTGCGTCAACGCGCGGAGCACTTGCAACATCGACTAGAGAACTTGTCCGCGCAGACTACAATCGCTGAAGTCAGCGCCACGCTGAAGCTGATTTCGGAACAGGTGGCGAAACCATTGCGGAATTTCGAGCCGGTGAAATCTCATCCTCCCGTGAGCTCTCCCCAGCCTCCTGAATTGGACATAGGACAGACGCCGAGTCCGCCGGCCCAATTGCCGACGCTCTCGGGCGAATCGAGCGTGTCATACAACAAATTACCTAACCCCCTTTCTTCCATTATTCAGCAGCTTCCGGTCGTTGATGGACTGGACGTGGATAAATTGATGGGTTTTTTCGAATTTTGTTTCAGCTGTCCGACTTCCCGGGGATGTCGGATGGCACCTTGCTTGAGCTCGTGTATCCATACTGTCGGGGGTCCATGGCTGAGCGGGTCGCGCAAACGATACGATGTGGCGGCAGTGTGACGTCTTTCCATCGGGGGGTGTTCGACGCATGCGTGCCTGGCCGATTGCGGGAGCAGCTGCAGCATAAACATTGTTATCGGGTGCAAGCCCACGGGGAGAATTTTGCGGAGTTTGCGCGGAGTATCCGAGAAGCTGTCCGGATTTTAGGGTTGGGACTGCCCGAGAGTGAAGTAGTACAGATGATATTCGAAGGGGTTACTCCCCAGGAGAGATCGCGCTTAATTTTTGCTGAGCGACCGCGCAGCTACGAAGACCTTGAAAAGATGTGTGTGTTATCCCGGGCCATACAAGCAATTGATGAGTCCCGTGGGCCAGTAAGGGCTAGCCCGGGCGAGTCTCGAGGGGTGGAACGACGGGTCGTTCATTCCCAACCCCGCACGGAAAGAAATACCGGCGATCGAGGTGGACAGTTGAGAGGCGTCGTTTGCTTTCGCTGTCGTAGACAGGGGCATGTTGCCCGCGATTGTACGGAGGGTGGTATGCGTCCAGCGCTTCCCCCGAGGGTCCGGTCTCCAAAAAACTAAGTTATCAGGGGGGGACAAGTCGGAGGTTGTCTTCCCCTCGTCCTCAGACTTTTCAGTATTCAAGTGCCTCCAGGCAAAGGATAGGTCTTGACTCTTCTGGTATCAAGGTCCTTGCTACTGTCCCGCAAAAGGCTTCGGTATGCCCCTTCCTGTCGCTCGAGGTAAAGAAGGGTCAACTCAGAGCGTTAGTTGACTCCGGGTCAGCCCGATCTATCATCTCATCTCGAGTATGTGCGGACCTTGAAAAACAGGGCTTAATAAAAGGGTCGGATCGGTCGTCCGTAGTGTGCTGGACTGCTTCACGGGAAATTCTGCCCATCTCCCGGGTGGTTTCCTTTAAGTTCAAGATCGATGGCTGTTCTTGGGTGTGGCCTTTTCTGGTTTCTCCGGCTCTGGGAGTTGATTGTATTGTGGGTGCCGATTTCATCGCTAAAAGTGGTCTCGTGTTGGACATCCATGGGCACCAGTGTTATTTTAAATTTAATCGGGGCGTTGTTATTCCTTTTCTTGGATACCAGGGAGCTAAGGGAGGTATCCAAGAGGTCGCTTGTCCCGATTCTGCACGAGATCATCTCACTCCCGCCCAGCAGAGGGCCTTAGACCGACGGTGTGAGGAATTTCCCTCAGTATTAACTCCTAAGTTGGGACTCACACATTTATTAGAGTATAAAATTCGTTTGACGGACTCTAAGATAGTGAGGTCGCACCCATACAAATTCGCTCCTCCGAAAATGGCCGTTCTGAGGGAGAAGGTTCAAGAGCTGTTAGAGCAAGGGGTAATTGAACCTTCCAATTCGAGTTATGCCAGTCCAGCGTTCCTGGTACCCAAGCCTGGGGGTAAGCACCGTATGGTGATAGATTACCGGAAATTGAATTCTAATATTGAGGTGGATTCGGTTCCCCTTCCGGATCTCCACTCAGCTTTCGATTGGTTTAGTGAGGCCAAGTACTTCACCGTGATTGATCTCAACGCTGCATATCACCAAATCCCTTTATCCAAGGAAAGTAGACCTTACACGGCGTTCTGCGTCCCGTGGAATTTATATCAGTATACGCGGGTCCCTATGGGTCTGGCGGTGGGCGCCCAAACGCTCACGCGTCTGCTTGACCTGGTGTTTCAAGACGTAAAATTCAAATTCATTTTCAATTATTTGGACGACTTGCTGGTCTACAGCAAAACGTATGATGAACATCTATGTCATCTAAGGGAGGTGATGGGCAGGCTGAGAAGCGCGGGCCTCACAGTTAATCCGGAGAAAGTGCGAATTGCATAGGAGAGCATATCATTTCTGGGGCATCTGGTCTCGCACCGAGGAGTTACAGTGGACCCTGAAAGGACCCAGGGTATCCGGGATTTTCCCCCGCCAAGGGATGCCAAGGGCATCGCCCGGTTCGTGGGGATGGTTAACTTTTACAGACGGTTTATCCCTAACGCAGCAGAGATAGCTGCACCTCTGAATGAATTGAGAAAGAAGGGGGCTAAATTTGTGTGGGGGCGAAAGCCAGCAGAAGGCTTTCGAAAATTTGAAGGAAGCTATCATCTCCCCACCGGTGCTGCGGATGGCGGATTTTTCTCAGCCGTTTATCTTGCAGACGGACGCGAGTTCGGTGGCGCTCGGGGCGGTTCTGTCCCAAGTCGTTGATGGTGCTAGGCAGCCTGTGGCCTTTATTTCCCGAACATTGACCCAGCAGGAAAGAAAGTCATCAGTCTATGAGCTAGAGTGTTTAGCTGTTGTATACGCTCTAGATAAGTTCAGGCGTTTTCTGGAACACGCTGAGTTCCTGCTCGAGACCGACAATCAGGCTCTCTCTTGGCTTCTTGCTCACCCCCGGCAACTGGGTAAAATTGGTAGATGGGTGGTCAAGATCTCATCCTTCAAGTTCAAGGTGCAACACATTAGGGGAACTCAAAATGTGGTTGCAGATGCTTTGTCACGCATGTTTTCCCAACCCAGTGAAGTCCAATCTGAGCAACCCTGTTCTGTTCTGCTAGACTTTCCGTTAGCCTTCACTGGTGTGTTACCCCATCAGTTGAACGATGAAGAGCTGGGTCCTATCATCCAGAATATAAAGGAGGGTAACGTGCAGGCCCCTTGCTTCTTGTCCAAGGGCGTCCTGTGTTGTCGAGAAAGAAAGGGACGTGCCCCTAAGATCGTGCTGCCTAGCAAGTTAGTGCCCATGGTCTTCAGCTATTATCACAATTCCCCAGTAGGAGGCCACAAGGGAATTTCGAAGACCATTTCCGGTATTAGGAAACACTTCATCATGGATAGGGACATCGCAACGAGGGTTAAGAGTTGTCATCTGTGTGGCTTGAGTAAGCCTGCCCAGAACACCAAGTTAGGGTTGTTGTCATCTGACGTGGCGAGCAGACCGATGGAGAAGTTATTCATCGACTACGTGGGACCCTTCCCGCGTAGCAAGTCAGGTAATGCTTACCTACTTGTCTGTGTGGATGCTTTTTCGAAGTTTGCCTGGCTACTGCCCTTACGGCAGGCAACAGCTCGTTTAACCATAAGCGCGCTTCAGAACCATATTTTTCAGCATTTCGGTCTTCCGACCATCATTGTCTCCGACAATGGCCCCCAGTTCATTTCGGGTGAGTTCCGGCGGATGTGTTTCGCCAGCGGAATCAGACATGTAACCACTTCCCCGTATTACCCACAACCGTCCCATGCGGAGAGATTCAATAGGAATCTCAGGTCCGCACTTATTGCTTATCATGCGGAGCAACAGACAACCTGGGACCAGAATCTGAAGTGGTTGCAGCTAGCTTTCAACACGGCCCTACATGACAGTCATAAGGCCGTGCCCTTTGAGATCATGTTTGGATTCTCGCCCGCACTCCCGTTGACTAACTTGTGGAATATTGGGGATCTTCTGCCACGGGAGCCCGATTCTGGAACTGCGGAGAGATGGAGGGAGACTCGGAAGAATTTGCTGCGAGCGCACGAGCGGGTCCGTCGACGATACAATCAGGGGCGAACTCCTAACCCCTTTCAGACCGGAGACTGGGTCTACTGTCAAAGCCATCCGATCAGCTCAGCTGTGGACAAAAGAGCCGCTAAATTGTGCTATCGTTGGCCGGGGCCATATCGTATCCTGGGGTTCGCGTCACCAGTGACGGCGCGGTTGGAAGTGCCGATTGGTAATCCGAGGGAGATTACTACGCATATTTCGAAATTAAAATTATATAGAAAGGGGTAAACGGGCTGACAAGGGGGGGAATGATTGGTGGTCTCTGGGTGCGTAGAGATTTTGTTATTTCAGGGTGTGTGCTCCGGGGACGTTAGCGAGAATGATAGGGTAGCGGGTAGATGTTTCCCACAGTCCCAGTGGGGTTCGTCTACTTCAGGGATGCGCCCCTGCCTGCGCGAGCCTTGGCTTTCTCCAATTCTCCTTATGTCCGGAGGGAGCCATGTCCTCACCTTCAGTCCCAGCTCATGACCTTTCAATGATCCTTGACCTTCCACCTTCCGATTTTCCTAACCTTCCCCTTTTGAAAAAAAAAACTTAGAAAAAAAAAGGAGTTGGAGAGAGGATAGACAGCAAGGAGGTGCTCAGGGGCGGTTGTGCGCTTTGGGGGCCTGCTTGCTGTTGACATGCCCTTGGAGCACACATGTAAAACTTATTTGTATATTCGAAGTGTCAGATTAACAGGTAGCATGGCTTTACGCCCGGTCCAGAGTGGAGACCACGGCATCATGGAGGCCATCATTTCCCCTTTTCCCTTGCCCGTGCAGTAACGGTATTGTTTAAAATGGAGGTCGTACCAGAGAATCCCCCCCTGTAGGAATATGGGGCAGAGGCCCTGTTAAGGTGGCAGTCGTGTTCTGGCTTGAGTGGACAAGCCTCAGGAGGTCGGAACTCAGGGAGCTCCCGAAATTTCTTTCGTCTTTTCTTCTCTGTCCCTCTTTGCTGTGGGCTGGCCCTGATCAGGTCAGCGTGCAGCACCCGCACACTTACATACTACACATCTTCTTTCGTCTCTTTCGTTTTCCTTCTGAGCCTCTGTTCTCCTGAGAGCAAGTGCTGCTGAGCCGACTTAATCACGAAGACCACTGGCTTGTTTTGGAAGGGGGTACACTGCAGGGTACCCTCCCGGCGTTTAACTGTGAGGCAACCAAGTTGCCCTTTTGGGGTGGGGGTGTGCCGTGTTTTGGGAAAAACGCGGCGGTGTTCCTATATATATATATATATATATATATATATATATATATATATATATATAGCGGAAGGATTAAAATTACGTATTTGACTACGCGAGGGGGTTACGTAAAAATTTACGTACGCTTATTCGGACTTTGTCATTATGATTTTCCCCTCTGCCGGCCGACGCGTGCGCGCTCTAGGTCGGAGGTTACGGACTGTTCTTTCAAGCGCCGGTTCGCTCAGTTCAATTTTGGCTTTCGGCGTATTAACGACTGGTCTCCGGCTGACAGAGCAAATGTAAAAGTTTTCGTCTTCTAGCTGCTATACTTATGGATAAGTAGAAGTCTACGCGACCTCCGGGTTTCTGATGTAGACGGCAATCTGTCCCGCTCCAGGAGGAAGGCCGAACAACTGCCTCCGATGATGTAGATTCAAACACTTTCGTCAGCTGTCAGCCGGAATGGACGGACAAAGTACACTCCACGGAACCCTCTAACTACACGCTACTAACCAGGTGAAATTTAACCTTATTAAACCAAAATGTTGTGGCCGATAAACTCTTTTGAGACACTTGTGCAGACGCTCCAGTTTGGAAAATTATATCCGGACAATGGGGGGTTATATTTTACATTGTAATTTTTGTAAGGCTTACGCCTCAGGAATATATCAATGTTTATCTCATTCTGAGAATTGTAACTCGGCCAGGGTCATGCATCACCCGGGTCGAGGGGAGTTTTCTGTAAAAAGGGTCGGCACTAAATTGTTTCTGTGTTATGCATGCATGTGCAGAGATATCTGTCCACGTGGGGAAATTTTACGGTCAATTAATTTTTTCAGTTAATGAGGGCATGTATTTTATTATGAATGTAAAGATCTGGGAGGTGTTTTAACATGTGGGCGACTTCCGTAGGGGCCGTTCACTGCAGGTCTGTATCATGTCAGATTTTGCTGGATCTCGCCCGGACGCCTGACCCTGCCTGAAGTCAAGTTTTTATGAACACTGTAAGCCTGTTTCAGTACCTTCATGACACAGATTCTGTCTTGCAAAAAATTCAGTTCCACTGTTCAGCTAATTTTGTAAACTTTAAATTTTGCCATAGCCAGTTAAATATTGTCACAGTTCATATTTTGCCATAGTTTAAGTTTTGTAATGGTTAACCTTTTATTGCTCACTATACCAATTAATTAACGTTAAAGAATACCAGACTAATCAGTATCAGTTATGAATATTCATGGGTGGTCACGTTCCACTATTTTTACAAATTCTGTCAAGAAAATAAAAAGAAATATGAAATGCAGTTAGGCAACCGCGCATCCATGTTAACCTCGTGATAGCACTCTTCATCATTATCATTGACGAGATCCGAAATTGATAATTAAACATCTGCGTAGTATTTGTGCGCAGGCCACTATGCTTACTTAGAACATTTAGATTTACTTATTATCTAATTAAAATTTTGGGGCATGTCTGCTCCACTCCTTGGGATATATTAATTGAGGTTTTTGGGGTTTAGTCATTTATTAATTGAACATTGAGGTGGGCCGGATACTTGGTCAGAATAAAGGGGGGTTGAGGGTGTATGATGACAAATATACACTGCTAACCAGGTGAACATGTGATGTGTTACTTACTTATAAATGTCTTTCTATGTCAATTATATGTGTGTGTTGTGTCTTATGTGATTGTTACATTATTATATTTGATTATGCATATGTGTATATTTCTATATACTGTATTTATATCATGTTAGGAAATGTGTAATTGCTTGCAGGTCGAGTTTGTGTGCCATTTCACTATAGTATTATTATTATATATGTGCCATTCAACGATTTATTATTCAATAATTATTCAGCTATTTATTATTTATTCAATATTTATTTATGATAATAATTTATTATTTATTATTCAACTAATTGGCGATGCATAGCTTAAGGGAATTATAACAACAATTAAAGGTTTTGAAGTGAGCTATATTGATTGTGAAATACTTAATTATCTTGCTTTAAGGGCGCATATGTTGTATAAAGCAGAGCACAATAAATACTGTTATTGTTATCTTAAGATCAGTGTTTCATTTGCAAGTCCCATCATACTGGACCCAGCACAGTTTTGGCTTCTCTAGGCTCTAGCCTAGTTCTAAATAACTTGTGGCCTCTCTTTCAAAAAAAAAATAAATAAGGAAATACAAAATTAAATATAAATAAAAATAAATAAAAATATCGGTATGGAGAACCATACATGACTTCCATATTCTAAGATTTATATTTAAAATCATTTTCGAAATGAAATATTACCATAGAAACTACTTCTTTCTACTTACTGCTTCAGCCTTAACCACAGTACTGTGGTCACTAACGTATACCACCTCACGTTATCGCACTCGATTTTCACTGATGATGGAAGTCGATGGCATTGCCGAAATGTCTGATTTTGTAGAAAACATTGGACTACGGCCAAATATCCCGGGAAGGAATTTTAACAAAAACTACTTCTTTGTTGCCGATAACGTTGTACACATATATATCAGTGGCGAAGTTACATGGAGGCAATTGAGGCAATGCCTACCCTAACAAATTCTGTAGAATAAAAATTATAAATACGTATGAACTACATAACGTAAAGATTATACATTGTTACTGGGACTGTCAAATTTATTAAACCGAAACGTGCTTTATTGAGCGACCGCTAGATGGTGACAGGTGAGATTCGGCATAGTTCGTTTAAAGCGAATGAGGCAACCTGAACTTGCCTCAGCGTTTTTTGTATACATCGTATGTAAGCAATGTAGTGGTGTGATAGGGAAGTGTAGAGAGGGGGGATTGTCCCGCGCTGTACACATAGAGCGTTGAGGCATGCCTCACTTCTGTGGTCCAAACAGTTAAGTTAAAGCGCCTGTGTTGTTTCTAAGTGTTTATTTTATGCGGTTATTAAAAGTGTCACTGTTATTCCGCTGAACTAACAGATGATCAAGATTGTTATTTGAATTATTTGTAACATTAAACATATATATAGAAACTAACCAAGTTTAAAAATTTCAAGTTCAATCAGTTGTATTATTGTGTATGACTAATACCAGGATTGTTCAATAGACACACATATAGAGCTGTAAAGCATTTTTTATTCAACGATTTTAAAAGAAGTCTCCAATAACATTAAGACATGAGTTCCACTGTTGCGCTAACCTGTAGATTCCCTGCTAGTAAAATTCTTACGGCTGTTTGTGGAACCATTCGGTTACAGCAACTCTACCTCAGCGTCCGATTTGACCCACCGTCCTTTTAGTGATTCCTTAAAAAAAATTTAAGATAAGATTTTTGCCTACCCATTCATTAACTACTAGCTTCGTCAGTAAGCAAATTGATGTCCATTTTTTCGGCTTGCACGCGTTATGTTGGTGTGGGTTTCGGCACTTTCCATTTAAAAAGCGTGCAAACGTAAGAAAATAAACATGAGTGAGGCCAGAAATAACGTGAATTGTGTGTTTGTGTCTTACCTGCCTTTTTATTGCCGTATTAAATGAAAAATATTATATTACATTAAAATTAAAAAATTTTAATTTTATTGCCTGGCAACAAAATTATTTTATTTTTAACAATTACCATTGTTTCAAAAAGTTTAAATAAATTTGCAAGTACTTTACTCTTGTTAAAACGTAAAAGGTTGCAGGTAAACTACCCCTTCCCATTAACCGATCTTCACCAAAATCGAAAGTCCTTGAGACCTCTACAATTCAGGGATGTATGCAAAAAATTATTTGATTCTGTTTGAATTTGCGGCTGTTATCGTTTGCCATAGAAAATACGCTTGATAAAAAAACGGTGCAGGTAAACTACCCCTTCCCCTTAACAGATCTTCACCAAAAACAATAGGTCTTGAGTACTCTACAAATCAGAGCTGTATGCAAAACATTATTTGATTCTGTTTGAATTTGCGGCTGTTATCGTTTGCCATAGAAAATACCCTTGTTAAAAAAATGTTGCAAGTAAACTACCCCTTTCCCTCAACCGATCTTCACCAAAAACAATAGGTCTTGAGAACTCTACAATTTAGGGCTGTATGCAAATAATCGTTTGATTCTGTTTAATTTGCGGCTGTTATCGTTTGCCATAAGAAATACCCTTGTTAAAACATAAAACGTTACAGGTAAACTACCCCTTTCCCTTAACCGATCTTCACCAAAAACAATAGGTCGCGAGTACTCTACAAATCAGGGCAGTATGCAAAAAATTAGTTGATTCTGTTTGAATTTGCGGCAGTTATCGTTTGCCATAGAAAATACGCTTGATAAAAAACGTTGCAGGTAAACTACCCCTTCCCCTCAACCGATCTTCACCAAAAACAATAAGTCTTGAGTACTCTACAAATCAGGGCTGTATGCAGAAAATTATTTGATTCTGTTTGAATTTGCGGCTGTTATCGTTTGCCATAGAAAATACCCTTGTTAAAAAAACGTTGTAGGTAAACTACCCCTTTCCCTTAACCGATCTTCACCAAAAACAATAGGTCTTGAGAACTCTACAATTTAGGCTGTATGCAAATAATCTTTTGATTCTGTTTGAATTTGGGGCTGTTACCGTTTGCCATAAGAAATACCCTTGTTAAAACATAAAACGTTACAAGTAAACTACCCCTTTCCCTTAACCGATCTTCACCAAAAACAAAAGGTCTTGAGAACTCTACAATTCAGGGCTGTATACGAAACATTATTTGATTCTGTTTGAATTTGCGGCTGTTATCGTTTGCCAAAAAAAAAAAATTTCCCTTGATAAAAAAAAACCGTTGCAGGTAAACTACCCCTTTCCATCAACCGATCTTCACCAAAAACAATAGGTCGCGAGTCCTCTACAAATCAGGGTTGTATGCAAAAAATTATTTGATTCTGTTTGAATTTGCGGCAGTTATCGTTTGCCATAGAAAAAAAATCTACAGACACACAGACACACACACACACAGACACTTTTCGGAAAACGACTTTTTTTCATGTTTTGAGTGTAGTAGAATCAGAATCTGCAATAATCTCGAACACGATTTTTTTTGCCATCACCATACTTCCATTCCTTAAGGAAATATGGAAGTAAAAAAAAGGGAATAAGGAGGGAGTTGGTTTTCTATAGATAAATATCGGTATGGAGAACCATATACATGACTTCCATATTCTAAGATTTATATTTAAAATCATTTTCAAAATGAAATATTACCATAGAAACTACTTCTTTCTACTTACTGCTTCAGCCTTAACCACAGTACTGTGGTCACTAACGTATACCACCTCACGTTATCGCACTCGATTTTCACTGATGATGGAAGTCGACGGCATTGCCGAAACGTCTGGTTTTGTAGAAAACATTGGACTACGGCCAAATATCCCGGGAAGGAATTTTAACAAAAACTACTTCTTTGTTGCCGATAACGTTGTACACATATATATATATATATATATAAAATATGCATAAAATTAATGGCTTGTATAAGTTAATGATTGATCTTCATTAAGTAGTGCTCAAGTTTCCAAAGTTTTAATATTATGATGTCCGTAATTAAAACATCAGAGCAGGTTTAGTGTGAATGAGGGTACACTGTGGACAAAAATTTTCAACATTTCCTATTGAGCGTTGCTTAGAGTAAAGCTGCGAATCTACAGTGTATGTTTCACAGAACAAACACGCGAAAAAGAAGGAGCGCTCCGAAGTCACTCATGGACCCTCAGCATCTTGCAGAGGGTTCATTCCCTAAAGACGAAAAGTCTGTCTATGAATCGTTACTCTGTAAACACGTGCAGTTACATTGCCCAGCGATCCACAGGAAGCAAATTGATGTCCATTTTTTCGGCTTGCACGCGTTATGTTGGTGTGGGTTTCGGCACTTTTCATTTAATAAGCGTGCAAATGTAAGAAAACAAACATGAGTGAGGCCAGAAATAACGTGAATTGTGTGTGTGTGTGTGTGTGTGTGTCTTACCTGCCTTTTTATTGCTGTAGGCATAATAATAAAATGGAAACGTAAACATTACATAACTGAGATATGCTTACTTGCCACGAACGATATATTATTTTATACATGGAGGAGTTCAGTGACATACACACGTACAGAAGAATTATATATATAAAGATATTAACTCATACATAATTTACATTAAAATGAAAAAATTATAATTTTATTGCCTGGCAACAAAATTATTTTATTTTTAACAATTACCATTGTTTCAAAAAGTTTAAATGAATTTTCAAGTACTTTACTGTTGTTAAAACGTAAAATGTTGCAGGTAAACTACCCCTTCCCCTTAACCGATCTTCACCAAAATCGAAAGTCCTTGAGACCTCTACAATTCAGGGACGTATGCAAAAAATTATTTGATTCTGTTTGAATTTGCAGCTGTTATCGTTTGCCATAGAAAATACGCTTGATAAAAAAACGTTGCAGGTAAACTACCCCTTCCCCTTAACCGATCTTCACCAAAAACAATAGGTCTTGAGTACTTTACAAATCAGGGCTGTATGCAAAAAATTATTTGATTCTGTTTGAATTTGCGGCTGTTATCGTTTGCCATAGAAAATACCCTTGTTAAAAAATTGTTGCAGGTAAACTACCCCTTTCTCTTAACCGATCTTCACCAGAAACAGTAGGTCTTGAGAACTCTACAATTTAGGGCTGTATGCAAATAATCTTTTGATTCTGTTTGAATTTGCGGCTGTTATCGTTTGCCATAAGAAATACCCTTGTTAAAACATAAAACATTACAGGTAAACTACCCGTTTCCCTTAACCGATCTTCACCAAAAACAATAGGTCATGAGTACTCTACAAATCAGGGCTGTATGCAAAAAATTATTTGATTCTGTTTGAATTTGCGGCTGTTATCGTTTGCCATAGAAAAAAAATCTACACAGACAGGCACACACACAGACACTTTTCGGAAAACGACTTTTTTTCATGTTTTGAGTGTAGTACAATCGGAATCTGCAATAATCTCGAACACGATTTTTTTTGCCATCACCATACTTCCATTTCCTTAAGGAATATGGAAGTAATAAAATGGAAACGTAAACATTACATATCTGAGATATGCTTACCTGCCACGAACGATATATTATTTTATACTTGTATATTAACTCATACATAATATACATTAAAATGAAAAAAATATAATTTTATTGCCTGGCAACAAAATTATTTTATTTTTAACAATTACCATTGTTTGAAAAAGTTTAAACAAATTTTCAAGTACTTTACTGTTGTTAAAACGTAAAAGGTTGCAGGTATACTACCCCTTCCCCATAACCGTTCTTCACAAAAATCGAAAATCCTTGAGATCTCTACATTCAAGGACGTATGCAAAAAATTATTTGATTCTGTTTGAATTTATGGCTGTTATCGTTTGCCGTAGAAAATACGCTTGATAAAAAAACGTTGCTGGTAAACTACCCCTTCCCCTTAACCGATCTTCACCAAAAACAATAGGTCTTGAGTACTCTACAAATCAGGGCTGTATGCAAAAAAATTATTTGATTTTGTTTGAATTTGCGGCTGTTATCGTTTGCCATAGAAAATACCCTTGTTAAAAAAATGTTGCAAGTAAACTACCCCTTTCCCTTAACCGATCTTCACCAAAAACAATAGGTCTTGAGAACTCTACAATTCAGGACTGTATGCGAAAGATTATTTGATTCTGTTTGAATTTGCGGCTGTTATCGTTTGCAAAAAAAAAAAATTTCTCTTGATAAAAAAAAACTGTTGCAGGTAAACTACCCCTTTCCCTCAACCGATCTTCACCAAAAACAATAGGTCGTGAGTACTCTACAAATCAGGGCTGTATGCAAAAAATTATTTGAGTCTGTTTGAATTTGCGGCTGTTATCATTTGCCATAGAAAAAAAATCTACAGACACACACACAGACACTTTTCGAAAAACGACTTTTTTTCATGTTTTGAGTGTAGTACAATCAGAATCTGCAATAATCTCGAACACGATTTTTTTTGCCATCACCATACTTCCATTTTCTTAAGGAATATGGAAGTAAAAAGCATAAAAAAGGAAAGAGGGGTTACAAATGGTAGCAGAGAGCGTGGTTCATTCGAGGGTTGAACCCTTGGGTCCTTTGGTGTGATGGGGCTTGCAAACTCGGAAATAGTTTGGCGAATACAATGACACTTAATAATTGAATAATGTGGCACTATAATAGTCGACCTAACATGTAGGTGTATATAGGTACTGTGTAGGAATTATTGTTAGGTGTTTTGCATTGTAAACCTGATGCCGCCACGGTGGTAGTTGGGGTTTGTGGTTTTGAAATTGGACCTTACCGGAGATCGCGTGGGGATGGGTTCCCTTATTTATTTTATGAAAGTAATAGCGCGTGCGGTTAGCGGGATGCGGTATGGCCCGACTGGAAGTCGGTACCGTCCGACTGCAATGGTGACAATGTCGTAGTCGAAATGTCGTATATTGTGGTTAGTGTTTGGTGGTGTGGATTGTATGTTGGTGTTAGTGTCTAATGTTGTTTCTTCTTTGAGTCTGGCGACTGACGGAGAGTTAGTTCTGGAGCGGGTCAGGTTTTCGCAGCGCTAGGAAACCCGGGGGTCCTCTTGATGGAAGTACAGTACTCAAGGTTTTCTTATTTTAGTGATTGGTGTTTTCATGTTTTGTCTGTTGTGTGTTTGGCGAATAATTAGAGCATTGGCGGTATGAGTGTCATGAATCCCGACCTATTTTTAAAGAACGAGTTGGAGTTCAAGATTAAGTCCCGGGGTGGGAGACCCCAAGGGGATGTCGCTTCCTTGAGGAAGCAATTAAGAGAAGCCCTCTCCTCCGGAGGGGCGACGTCGCTCGTAAAAGTCACTGATGTGACAGCGGAGCTCGAGTTGTGTCAGGAGAAGTGGGGGGAGTTGCGGGAAATGATGGAGGATTTTTAATCGGCGCCTTCCAGTCTCAGGGCGAGACAGAGAGTGCGTCAACGCGCGGAGCACTTGCAACATCGACTAGAGAACTTGTCCGCGCAGACTACAATCGCTGAAGTCAGCGCCACGCTGAAGCTGATTTCGGAACAGGTGGCGAAAGCATTGCGGAATTTCGAGCCGGTGAAATCTCATCCTCCCGTGAGCTCTCCCCAGCCTCCTGAATTGGACATAGGACAGACGCCGAGTCCGCCGGCCCAATTGCCGACGCTCTCGGGCGAATCGAGCGTGTCATACAACAAATTACCTAACCCCCTTTCTTCCATTATTCAGCAGCTTCCGGTCGTTGATGGACTGGACGTGGATAAATTGATGGGTTTTTCGAATTTTGTTTCAGCTGTCCGACTTCCCGGGGATGTCGGATGGCACCTTGCTTGAGCTCGTGTATCCATACTGTCGGGGGTCCATGGCTGAGCGGGTCGCGCAAACGATACGATGTGGCGGCAGTGTGACGTCTTTCCATCGGGGGGTGTTCGACGCATGCGTGCCTGGCCGATTGCGGGAGCAGCTGCAGCATAAACATTGTTATCGGGTGCAAGCCCACGGGGAGAATTTTGCGGAGTTTGCGCGGAGTATCCGCGAAGCTGTCCGGATTTTAGGGTTGGGACTGCCCGAGAGTGAAGTAGTACAGATGATATTCGAAGGGGTTACTCCCCAGGAGAGATCGCGCTTAATTTTTGCTGAGCGACCGCGCAGCTACGAAGACCTTGAAAAGATGTGTGTGTTATCCCGGGCCATACAAGCAATTGATGAGTCCCGTGGGCCAGTAAGGGCTAGCCCGGGCGAGTCTCGAGGGGTGGAACGACGGGTCGTTCATTCCCAACCCCGCACGGAAAGAAATACCGGCGATCGAGGTGGACAGTTGAGAGGCGTCGTTTGCTTTCGCTGTCGTAGACAGGGGCATGTTGCCCGCGATTGTACGGAGGGTGGTATGCGTCCAGCGCTTCCCCCGAGGGTCCGGTCTCCAAAAAACTAAGTTATCAGGGGGGGACAAGTCGGAGGTTGTCTTCCCCTCGTCCTCAGACTTTTCAGTATTCAAGTGCCTCCAGGCAAAGGATAGGTCTTGACTCTTCTGGTATCAAGGTCCTTGCTACTGTCCCGCAAAAGGCTTCGGTATGCCCCTTCCTGTCGCTCGAGGTAAAGAAGGGTCAACTCAGAGCGTTAGTTGACTCCGGGTCAGCCCGATCTATCATCTCATCTCGAGTATGTGCGGACCTTGAAAAACAGGGCTTAATAAAAGGGTCGGATCGGTCGTCCGTAGTGTGCTGGACTGCTTCACGGGAAATTCTGCCCATCTCCCGGGTGGTTTCCTTTAAGTTCAAGATCGATGGCTGTTCTTGGGTGTGGCCTTTTCTGGTTTCTCCGGCTCTGGGAGTTGATTGTATTGTGGGTGCCGATTTCATCGCTAAAAGTGGTCTCGTGTTGGACATCCATGGGCACCAGTGTTATTTTAAATTTAATCGGGGCGTTGTTATTCCTTTTCTTGGATACCAGGGAGCTAAGGGAGGTATCCAAGAGGTCGCTTGTCCCGATTCTGCACGAGATCATCTCACTCCCGCCCAGCAGAGGGCCTTAGACCGACGGTGTGAGGAATTTCCCTCAGTATTAACTCCTAAGTTGGGACTCACACATTTATTAGAGTATAAAATTCGTTTGACGGACTCTAAGATAGTGAGGTCGCACCCATACAAATTCGCTCCTCCGAAAATGGCCGTTCTGAGGGAGAAGGTTCAAGAGCTGTTAGAGCAAGGGGTAATTGAACCTTCCAATTCGAGTTATGCCAGTCCAGCGTTCCTGGTACCCAAGCCTGGGGGTAAGCACCGTATGGTGATAGATTACCGGAAATTGAATTCTAATATTGAGGTGGATTCGGTTCCCCTTCCGGATCTCCACTCAGCTTTCGATTGGTTTAGTGAGTCCAAGTACTTCACCGTGATTGATCTCAACGCTGCATATCACCAAATCCCTTTATCCAAGGAAAGTAGACCTTACACGGCGTTCTGCGTCCCGTGGAATTTATATCAGTATACGCGGGTCCCTATGGGTCTGGCGGTGGGCGCCCAAACGCTCACGCGTCTGCTTGACCTGGTGTTTCAAGACGTAAAATTCAAATTCATTTTCAATTATTTGGACGACTTGCTGGTCTACAGCAAAACGTATGATGAACATCTATGTCATCTAAGGGAGGTGATGGGCAGGCTGAGAAGCGCGGGCCTCACAGTTAATCCGGAGAAAGTGCGAATTGCATAGGAGAGCATATCATTTCTGGGGCATCTGGTCTCGCACCGAGGAGTTACAGTGGACCCTGAAAGGACCCAGGGTATCCGGGATTTTCCCCCGCCAAGGGATGCCAAGGGCATCGCCCGGTTCGTGGGGATGGTTAACTTTTACAGACGGTTTATCCCTAACGCAGCAGAGATAGCTGCACCTCTGAATGAATTGAGAAAGAAGGGGGCTAAATTTGTGTGGGGGCGAAAGCCAGCAGAAGGCTTTCGAAAATTTGAAGGAAGCTATCATCTCCCCACCGGTGCTGCGGATGGAGGATTTTTCTCAGCCGTTTATCTTGCAGACGGACGCGAGTTCGGTGGCGCTCGGGGCGGTTCTGTCCCAAGTCGTTGATGGTGCTAGGCAGCCTGTGGCCTTTATTTCCCGAACATTGACCCAGCAGGAAAGAAAGTCATCAGTCTATGAGCTAGAGTGTTTAGCTGTTGTATACGCTCTAGATAAGTTCAGGCGTTTTCTGGAACACGCTGAGTTCCTGCTCGAGACCGACAATCAGGCTCTCTCTTGGCTTCTTGCTCACCCCCGGCAACTGGGTAAAATTGGTAGATGGGTGGTCAAGATCTCATCCTTCAAGTTCAAGGTGCAACACATTAGGGGAACTCAAAATGTGGTTGCAGATGCTTTGTCACGCATGTTTTCCCAACCCAGTGAAGTCCAATCTGAGCAACCCTGTTCTGTTCTGCTAGACTTTCCGTTAGCCTTCACTGGTGTGTTACCCCATCAGTTGAACGATGAAGAGCTGGGTCCTATCATCCAGAATATAAAGGAGGGTAACGTGCAGGCCCCTTGCTTCTTGTCCAAGGGCGTCCTGTGTTGTCGAGAAAGAAAGGGACGTGCCCCTAAGATCGTGCTGCCTAGCAAGTTAGTGCCCATGGTCTTCAGCTATTATCACAATTCCCCAGTAGGAGGCCACAAGGGAATTTCGAAGACCATTTCCGGTATTAGGAAACACTTCATCATGGATAGGGACATCGCAACGAGGGTTAAGAGTTGTCATCTGTGTGGCTTGAGTAAGCCTGCCCAGAACACCAAGTTAGGGTTGTTGTCATCTGACGTGGCGAGCAGACCGATGGAGAAGTTATTCATCGACTACGTGGGACCCTTCCCGCGTAGCAAGTCAGGTAATGCTTACCTACTTGTCTGTGTGGATGCTTTTTCGAAGTTTGCCTGGCTACTGCCCTTACGGCAGGCAACAGCTCGTTTAACCATAAGCGCGCTTCAGAACCATATTTTTCAGCATTTCGGTCTTCCGACCATCATTGTCTCCGACAATGGCCCCCAGTTCATTTCGGGTGAGTTCCGGCGGATGTGTTTCGCCAGCGGAATCAGACATGTAACCACTTCCCCGTATTACCCACAACCGTCCCATGCGGAGAGATTCAATAGGAATCTCAGGTCCGCACTTATTGCTTATCATGCGGAGCAACAGACAACCTGGGACCAGAATCTGAAGTGGTTGCAGCTAGCTTTCAACACGGCCCTACATGACAGTCATAAGGCCGTGCCCTTTGAGATCATGTTTGGATTCTCGCCCGCACTCCCGTTGACTAACTTGTGGAATATTGGGGATCTTCTGCCACGGGAGCCCGATTCTGGAACTGCGGAGAGATGGAGGGAGACTCGGAAGAATTTGCTGCGAGCGCACGAGCGGGTCCGTCGACGATACAATCAGGGGCGAACTCCTAACCCCTTTCAGACCGGAGACTGGGTCTACTGTCAAAGCCATCCGATCAGCTCAGCTGTGGACAAAAGAGCCGCTAAATTGTGCTATCGTTGGCCGGGGCCATATCGTATCCTGGGGTTCGCGTCACCAGTGACGGCGCGGTTGGAAGTGCCGATTGGTAATCCGAGGGAGATTACTACGCATATTTCGAAATTAAAATTATATAGAAAGGGGTAAACGGGCTGACAAGGGGGGGAATGATTGGTGGTCTCTGGGTGCGTAGAGATTTTGTTATTTCAGGGTGTGTGCTCCGGGGACGTTAGCGAGAATGATAGGGTAGCGGGTAGATGTTTCCCACAGTCCCAGTGGGGTTCGTCTACTTCAGGGATGCGCCCCTGCCTGCGCGAGCCTTGGCTTTCTCCAATTCTCCTTATGTCCGGAGGGAGCCATGTCCTCACCTTCAGTCCCAGCTCATGACCTTTCAATGATCCTTGACCTTCCACCTTCCGATTTTCCTAACCTTCCCCTTTTGAAAAAAAAAACTTAGAAAAAAAAAAGGAGTTGGAGAGAGGATAGACAGCAAGGAGGTGCTCAGGGGCGGTTGTGCGCTTTGGGGGCCTGCTTGCTGTTGACATGCCCTTGGAGCACACATGTAAAACTTATTTGTATATTCGAAGTGTCAGATTAACAGGTAGCATGGCTTTACGCCCGGTCCAGAGTGGAGACCACGGCATCATGGAGGCCATCATTTCCCCTTTTCCCTTGCCCGTGCAGTAACGGTATTGTTTAAAATGGAGGTCGTACCAGAGAATCCCCCCCTGTAGGAATATGGGACAGAGGCCCTGTTAAGGTGGCAGTCGTGTTCTGGCTTGAGTGGACAAGCCTCAGGAGGTCGGAACTCAGGAGCTCCCGAAATTTCTTTCGTCTTTTCTTCTCTGTCCCTCTTTGCTGTGGGCTGGCCCTGATCAGGTCAGCGTGCAGCACCCGCACACTTACATACTACACATCTTCTTTCGTCTCTTTCGTTTTCCTTCTGAGCCTCTGTTCTCCTGAGAGCAAGTGCTGCTGAGCCGACTTAATCACGAAGACCACTGGCTTGTTTTGGAAGGGGGTACACTGCAGGGTACCCTCCCGGCGTTTAACTGTGAGGCAACCAAGTTGCCCTTTTGGGGTGGGGGTGTGCCGTGTTTTGGGAAAAACGCGGCGGTGTTCCTATATATATATATATATATATATATATATATATATATATATATATAGCGGAAGGATTAAAATTACGTATTTGACTACGCGAGGGGGTTACGTAAAAATTTACGTACGCTTATTCGGACTTTGTCATTATGATTTTCCCCTCTGCCGGCCGACGCGTGCGCGCTCTAGGTCGGAGGTTACGGACTGTTCTTTCAAGCGCCGGTTCGCTCAGTTCAATTTTGGCTTTCGGCGTATTAATGACTGGTCTCCGGCTGACAGAGCAAATGTAAAAGTTTTCGTCTTCTAGCTGCTATACTTATGGATAAGTAGAAGTCTACGCGACCTCCGGGTTTCTGATGTAGACGGCAATCTGTCCCGCTCCAGGAGGAAGGCCGAACAACTGCCTCCGATGATGTAGATTCAAACACTTTCGTCAGCTGTCAGCCGGAATGGACGGACAAAGTACACTCCACGGAACCCTCTAACTACACGCTACTAACCAGGTGAAATTTAACCTTATTAAACCAAAATGTTGTGGCCGATAAACTCTTTTGAGACACTTGTGCAGACGCTCCAGTTTGGAAAATTATATCCGGACAATGGGGGGTTATATTTTACATTGTAATTTTTGTAAGGCTTACGCCTCAGGAATATATCAATGTTTATCTCATTCTGAGAATTGTAACTCGGCCAGGGTCATGCATCACCCGGGTCGAGGGGAGTTTTCTGTAAAAAGGGTCGGCACTAAATTGTTTCTGTGTTGTGCATGCATGTGCAGAGATATCTGTCCACGTGGGGAAATTTTACGGTCAATTAATTTTTTCAGTTAATGAGGGCATGTATTTTATTATGAATGTAAAGATCTGGGAGGTGTTTTAACATGTGGGCGACTTCCGTAGGGGCCGTTCACTGCAGGTCTGTATCATGTCAGATTTTGCTGGATCTCGCCCGGACGCCTGACCCTGCCTGAAGTCAAGTTTTTATGAACACTGTAAGCCTGTTTCAGTACCTTCATGACACAGATTCTGTCTTGCAAAAAATTCAGTTCCACTGTTCAGCTAATTTTGTAAACTTTAAATTTTGCCATAGCCAGTTAAATATTGTCACAGTTCATATTTTGCCATAGTTTAAGTTTTGTAATGGTTAACCTTTTATTGCTCACTATACCAATTAATTAACGTTAAAGAATACCAGACTAATCAGTATCAGTTATGAATATTCATGGGTGGTCACGTTCCACTATTTTTACAAATTCTGTCAAGAAAATAAAAAGAAATATGAAATGCAGTTAGGCAACCGGGCATCCATGTTAACCTCGTGATAGCACTCTTCATCATTATCATTGACGAGATCCGAAATTGATAATTAAACATCTGCGTAGTATTTGTGCGCAGGCCACTATGCTTACTTAGAACATTTAGATTTACTTATTATCTAATTAAAATTTTGGGGCATGTCTGCTCCACTCCTTGGGATATATTAATTGAGGTTTTTGGGGTTTAGTCATTTATTAATTGAACATTGAGGTGGGCCGGATACTTGGTCAGAATAAAGGGGGGTTGAGGGTGTATGATGACAAATATACACAGCTAACCAGGTGAACATGTGATGTGTTACTTACATATAAATGTCTTTCTATGTCAATTATATGTGTGTGTTGTGTCTTATGTGATTGTTACATTATTATATTTGATTATGCATATGTGTATATTTCTATATACTGTATTTATATCATGTTAGGAAATGTGTAATTGCTTGCAGGTCGAGTTTGTGTGCCATTTCACTATAGTATTATTATTATATATGTACCATTCAACGATTTATTATTCAATAATTATTCAGCTATTTATTATTTATTCAATATTTATTTATGATAATAATTTATTATTTATTATTCAACTAATTGGCGATGCATAGCTTAAGGGAATTATAACAACAATTAAAGGTTTTGAAGTGAGCTATATTGATTGTGAAATACTTAATTATCTTGCTTTAAGGGCGCATATGTTGTATAAAGCAGAGCACAATAAATACTGTTATTGTTATCTTAAGATCAGTGTTTCATTTGCAAGTCCCATCATACTGGACCCAGCACAGTTTTGGCTTCTCTAGGCTCTAGCCTAGTTCTAAATAACTTGTGGCCTCTCTTTAAAAAAAAAAATAAATAAGGAAATACAAAATTAAATATAAATAAAAATAAATAAAAAAAAAGGGAATAAGGGAGGAGTTGGTTTTCTATAGATAAAAAGCATAAAAAAGGAAAGAGGGGTTACACTATGCAATTCCAAATCAGGAGGTTACCACTGTGGCAAAGGAGTTTGTTCACAACTTCTGTTGCTGTTATGGAGCTCCTATGGAAATCCATATGGATCAAGGGAGAAATTTCGAATCATGGCGTCTACTTGGAATTTGAAAGACCAGGACAACGCCTCTCCATCCTCAGTCAGATGGGATGGTAGAGAGATTCAATAGGACACTTGAGCAGCATCTTTCGAAGGTTGTTGATGAGAACCAAACAGACTGGGACCAACGTATACCACTATTCCTCATGGCGTATTGGTCGTCAGTACAAGACACAACCGCCATGACTCTAGCAAAATTGTGTTTGAGCGGGAGATTCGTATTCCTGGGTACTTGATGTTCGGATCACCTGAGACTCAGTCTCAACAACCACAGAACTATTCTTTGCAATTATAAAACCAACTGCGAGAAATGAATTGCTTGATAAGAGGATGGCTGAAGATTGCCAGTGATAAAATGAAAACTTGGTATGACATTCAAAGCAATTGTGGTTTCCAAGAAGAAGATCAGGTTTGGTTGTACAACCCAAAGCACCGTTATGGTCGCTCACCTAAACTCCAGACTAACTGGGAAGGACCTTACACTGTGAAAAAAAAGAATCAATGATGTCTATCGAATTCAACAGGAAGGACAGCGAAAGTTGAAAGTCGTCCACCTAGATCGCATGGCTAAGTATTACTTCAGAGATGGTTTGCCAGTTCGGGATGAACAGGTTAAGGAGGGGCAGTGTTACGTAATACGGGAAAAGTGTTACACCATTACACAACATTCTCAGCTATTCCAGTGAAATCCAGCTGTAATGTTGTGTGCGTACATTATTCTCAACATGCATTGGCCTGACTGTTCCAGATTTGCTGGCCTCGTGCACTGTGTCAAGGTCACAAACAATTACATTTGTAGTTTTGTGTTTTGTAGTATCATTCTTGATGCGTAGTATGGATGTTTCTGGAATTTCAGTGGAGTATAAATACAAGTACTCAGCGACGCTCAGTCAGTTTTTTTAGTGGCAATATATTTCAGTGTGGTTTGAAGTATTGTGGCGAAAGGTTATGTGTTTTATAATTGTGCGGAACAATTGTAATACAATTGTGTTTTATACTCATTGACATTATTATTGTGTGTGAACAATTTTTATTTGGTTTATTGTAAGGGACTATCTTGTTGATTACAAACTGTTTAATTGTGATAATTGAAGCTGGTGATTAGTGACGAAATTGGTGTCTTGTATTTTGTTTTCCACTGTACTGTATGATGATCACTGGACCGTCGTAACAATATTCTACTCAACAAATAATTTCCATTCCAAAATAAAATTCACATTAGAAGAAGACTCTTATAATAAATTAAATTATTTAGACATAACAATAAACAAAAATAAAACAGATTTTGAATGCTCAATATATATAGAAAACCTTCTCAAACTAATTTAATAATACCAAATAACTCTAACCATCCACCCCAACATAAAATAGCAGGATTTAATTCCATGATACATGGATTCTACTGAATTCTTAGAATCCCACTAAATAGCATAGAAAGAACTATTATCAAACGTGTAGCAGTTGAAAATAGATACACAATAAAACTATCAGTAAATTAGAAAATAAAATAAAGAGAAACTCACTAAAAAAATTCCCTACACCTGAAATTCCACCTATTAATGACAATATAAAATATACAACTTCCACTTATTATGGAAATAGAACTCAAAAACTGAGTAAAATATTTAAAAATATAAATCTTAAAATATCTTATAACACAGATAATTCAGTTTTTAATCAAATAAAACCTAAAACTTAATCCATTATAACATAAAAACGGAATACACAAAATAGAATTTCCAGATTGCAATGAATTTTACTAGGGCAGACAAAGAAAAAACTACTTATTAGATCCCTTCAACACCACAATACAGTTTTAAAACCAAGTATTTATAAATATAATTTAGCCATGCATTGCCTAAATAATAAACATCAATTTCCAGACATTCAAAACATAAAGTTAATTAAAAATATACAAAAAGGTCAAAAAATGATTATTGGGAAAATCTTAATATTTAAAAGTTAAATAATTTACATAACGAAAACCACAGCTACACAAACATAGAACACAACATGGAAATATTACACTACTTACCAAAAAGTAGAAAACTAAACACAGCTGAACAATTTGAAATATACAGATATCACACACTACAACCAAACAACATATTAAATGAACAGATACATTACAAATCACATACACTATTCGACACACTGATCCACACACATAATTCGAACCTCAGCGCCAATCCCTTCCCACCATCAACCCCCACCACACACTCCATTCTGTAACGGTTATTCTGTAATCGACAGTTAGTACTCAACCCACTGAAGAAGAGAAACAACATCTCGAAACGTTTGGGAAGTGACAACAGTAAGTTCATAAGTGAAAGTATATATATATATATATTATTAAATTAAATAATTTACTAATTAAAGAACAAACTCAAGTAAAATCAAAACAAGATGATCCATTTAAAATTATAAATTTATTAAAATAAATAAAATATAAACATTAAATATTTCTACTATAACTCTCAAAACAGTTGATTAAGTAAACATTTTAAAAAATCTATAATTTAAATTGAATTAAATTTATTTATTTTTTGTATCAGTCATCTAAGGCCCACATGCTAATTTCAATTCTTTGTTCTTGTCTTTTTCTCCGATATTCTTTATCTTTTTGCTGTGTCTCTTCTTCCTGTCTTCAGTCCACTTTGAACCTGTGTGATTATTCATTATTTTCTATTAAAATCAAAACAAATTCGATTATTTGTTAGTTCCCATTTTGAAATCAAATTATTCCGAATATTTGTTAATTTATTTAAAAACCTCTGAAGATATATATTCAGTGAAACGTACATAAGGTCAATTCAAATGATAAAAATACAATACTTTCAGAAGTAATTACAGTGTATGAGGTGTGTCCAGAAAGTAAGGTCATCTTTTGTTATTACTCACAGGATAGAAGAGTGGGGATACGCATACGCTGTAGTATAATGTAACTCACACACTTGCAGTTCATTGTTGTGTTTTGGTCATGCTGTTGTTTTTTGCTGAATACACGTGATTTATAATGAGTGCCATAATAAAAAATTCCGCCAGTTGTGAGGTTCATGATGTAATATGGTTTTTGATTGCAAAAAACAACAATGCTGCAGAAATTCAAAGACAACTCTGTGAGATTTATGGTCCCAATGTAATGAGTGACAGTAAGGTTTAACTTTGGTGCTGTTTGTTTAAAGAAGGCCAAACGAATGTCCATGACGACAAACGCAGTGGACGGCCAAGTGTAGAGACAGACGACTTAGTGGAAACAGTAAATGCAAAGGTTTGCAAGAAACGCCGATTCACCATTTCTGAACTTTTAATTCAATTTCCTGAAGTTTCATGCTCACTTATTCATTGAAATTGTAACTGAAAAGCTGGGCTGTAAGAAACTGTTCAAGATGGGTATCCAAAATGCTTACAGATGTCCACAAAGAGCAACATGTGGAAGCAGGACAAAACTTTTTGCAAGCGTTTTGAAAATGAAGGAGAGGAATTTTTCTCCCACTTAGTGACTGGAGACAAAACTTGGATTTCCTATACAAATGTTGAATCAAAGCAAAAATCTATGCTGTGTCGCCACTCATCATCCCCAAAAGCCAAGAAATTTAAACAAGCACCTTCAGTAAGAAAAATTATTGCTACAGTTTTCTGGGACCAAAAAGGTGTGCAGCTTGTAGAGTTTCTTGAACGTGGTGTCACAGTTAATGCCGATGCATACTCTAAAACCTTAAAGAAACTTAGACGTGCTATTCAGAACAAAAGACGTGGAAAGATGGAATTGTGTTTTTTCATAACAACGCTCGCCCTTGCACTTGTCATTCAACTATTCACCTTTTCGAGAAATTTGGATGGGATGTTTTTGACCATCCACCCTACAGCCCAGACCTTGCACCAAGTGACTACCACTAGTTCCTTCACTTAAAGCAGTGCCTGCAATCTCAGCGCTTTGAAAATGATGACAAACTTATGACAGAAGTGACAAATTGTTTGAAGTCACTGGTGGCAGATTTTTTGATGGAGGTTTAAAAAAGGTAGTGCAATGGTACACAAAGTGTGTAGTAGGTGGTGACTATATTGAAAAATAGTGTATGTATGTAAATATTGTTGGCCAAAATTTAAATGTTTTAGTGTAGCGGTGCTAGGCGGTTACGCAAAATTTAAGACTAGGCTAATTAACCTAGAGGAAGCGAAAAGCCCAAACAGAGTGACAGGACTTGCAATCAACACTTTTTTAACAAGTAACAATTTTTATTAGCGTTTAAGTTGTGACACAATGTTCCAATCATGTTTCATTTTATATAAAGTCATTAAGTTATGTTGTTATAAAATAGACATCAGTTATACATGTATTCATGTGCAGACCAGCATACCCCATGAGGGAGAACACGCGAACATGCTTACAGTTGGAATAACGAAGTTAACCCAACCCTTTAATGAAAACATGAATAACCCTTCACACTAATTATAATAAATGAGGATAATACAGATTAGACTTGAAATAGTTTAAGGGAGGAACCCATGTTCTAGCAAAACCATTTAACTACCCCCTCATGGCGTACGTCAGACCAGTTACAAAGTTTCAGTTACAATTTTTTTTTTAAACAACCTAAGTTCTTGATTTGAGGCATTTAAGTTCTTAACAAAGATGTTTAATGTGAGCACAAGGGTAGCCGGTCTATTGAGTTGATGCTGATGGAAGAGTGATAATTAAAACGTTCCCACGTGTGCTTTTGTGTAGAAGAACTCAAACGGTACCATGATGAACAATGTGTTGGGAGTGCTGCAGATTGTCCCTAGATTGTGATGATTCTCCACTGGCTCTTGTTCTGGGCAGATGTGGTTCTTCGGTGTTTTCTGTTGGATCAGCATTCCTGGGTCCAACGGCTTCGGGGAGCATCCTGGTGCACTGCTCTGCAGGTAGTCACAGGTGTTGATGTGACTACCGCTCCTTCCCCTTTCTCCTGGCTGGTGCAGGGACCCTGAACGCCTTTACCAGATTATGAACGCATGGTTAAAGATATACACACAGGCCAGCCGTCAGACCGGTGGAACGTTCTCCTCGAAGGTTGGCAGAGAAAATGAGGACGAGGCATGAATTATTTGGTCCCACTTCCTGGATAAAACGACCTGTCCCAATTTGCAAAAAATAACCTTTGGTTAAACTGCTTATGAACAACGGACAGCGAGCAGCTGACACGGTTGACTAGGTCGCGTTGCCGGAGCGTCGACGTGGCCATGTCAATCATATCTTAATGATCGGCGTGGCAGTGACAAGCACTGCTGCCAACTGCGCTGGCAGCACTGAACTGATATAACCGCGCCGGGAAATTCAAACCCCGGCACATTACTTTCATTTGTGTTTAATTGCTCACCAGACCTTACTTACTGGACATGCCAGTAATAACATGGACATGGTATATGATAACATATACCAGTGGTTCCCGAACTTTTCAGTCTGCACACCTCTCCAACAATATTAAAAATTTCACAGACCCCGTCTGAGTTCTGAAATAAAACAAACAGTAAATATGATACAAACTCTTATATTTTGCTTAAAATGTATTAAAATAAAAATTCTCCTAACTTGCAGAATTATAGTATTGATGATATCAAACATAGCTTAATGTGAACAATAAAGCGCATTTTGAACAGTTAACTCTGCAATACTGGGTTATTGTCTTGATAATTTCAATATTAGTTCACTGTCGATATCAGGTTTGTTTCTTAACTCTGACTTCAAGTACGTGATCTGGGAGAATGCAGTTTCACACAAATAAGTAGAGGGAAACACAGTTAAAGAATTTAAAGATTATTTTTTGCGAGTTCAGGATAGTCACTCAATACATATAACCAGAAGTCAGCTAGTTGTAATTGCAAAAACTGTAATTTTAATGAACTGTCATTTAAAAGTTCTGGCAAAGAATCTTCTTCAAGTGTAAGAGACAGGTTAGTTGATGGCCCATCAGCAAATGGATTCCTTATCCATATGTCACTATCATCCGTCACTGGAAAATATTCCCTTAGCTGCAAGTGCAATTGTTCCAAATGAGACTTAATAATGGTGAGGATCTCCTTTGGAACATTTTCTCCTGACATCTGGACGAAATCTGCCATGGAAGGGAATTGTTCAAGATTTCGGAGTCTAACCTCTGAATCAACAGCCTTAATTTTTTTTATCAATCCCTTGGTTTTATCTTGAACGTGGAAAATAGTGATGCTAGATCCCTGCAGGTTTAAGCGCCAGATGTGAAATACACAACAATATTACAATCGCGATACAATAATATTAATAACAATAATAATAATACACTTATTAATTATGAACATATACGATAATTAACATATATCGAGCCGAAATATATAACATATATAATAACATATAATTAACATATATAATAAATATAATAAATAAAAACCGACACCAAGACAGCAGATACACTAAGTCGATATGTCACGGAGAAGAAGGATGAGACTCATTTCTCCAATGATAAAGATTTGAAATTACTGCATATCCAGTATAAAGCAAACGACGAAGTAAAACAGCTACTCCAGACCTTGGCAAGAGAGCAAGATAAAGATCCAAACTTCAGTAATTAAAACAACAACCATCTCACGATAAGTATGCAGTTAAAAATAACATACTATTTAAATTAATGGACCAAGACTGGAAAGTAATGTTATCACCAGAAATGTTACAACAGTTAATTACGCCATGTCATGAAAGTCTAGCCCATGCGTCAGCATTGAAATGTTACTGCACTTTGAGAGAAGATCTCAATAATATGTTTAGGAGAATTAAATCCGTCTTAAAAATCAAGTCAGGGTGTTAGGCACATTCTTGTATGTGTAGATGTGTTTACCAAGGCTGTCCATTTATACACTATTATGTGACCCACCACAAAGACTGTTCTGAAGATAATACTGCAAAGGTATGTACCCACATATGGTCACGTAAAGAAGATAATTACGGATCAAGCCAAACAATTTAGGAATAAGCTATGGTCTGAAACGTTAACGCAGCAAGGAATAAAACCCATGCTCACATCAATTAGGCATCCTCAGGGTAACCTTGCCGAACGTGTTAATAAAGAATTGGGCAAGTATATGTGTATATATATTATCATGATCAGCATAACAAATGGGCTGAATACTTGCCGTTCTTTGAAAAATCTATTAATGAAAATTATAGTGAAGCTACTGGATACCCACCAATTGAATTGGGAGAAGGGCAGAAACCAACTAGATTTTGGAAGAACTTCATTAGTAAACCTGAAAATCAGAATCTACCTATACCTATGAGTCAAAAATTAGATAACACAAGAAATAATATAAAAGATAAGGGTATGAAGAGGGTAGAGAGATTCAATCGAACACACAAATTAGTGGAATTTAAAGTTGGAGATATGGTATTGATACGAAGTAATCCAGTAGGGAAGAGAATAGACAACACCGCAAAAAAGTTCTTTAGATTATACGAAGGTCCCTATGTTCTGCAAACAAGACGGGGAGCACAAACCTTTATGGTATATGACACTGAAAGACAAAAAGAAATTGGCAAATATCGTGCTTCATCGATGAGGAAATATTTACTGTAGAAAAAAAAATAACTGGTGTAGTATAATTGATTCTCTTAATGCAGGAACATATATGGAGAAGAGGAGAATCAACGTCCTGAGAGAGTGAGAGAGAGAGATACCGACCGCACTGCACAATACGCAACAAGTATGGTAGGTTAGTGTGTCTTTAAACATAACAATAGAAAACAGGATGTAAGTATGTTTGTATAGGTAGGGGGAAAGAATTATGTCGCCCACCACAAAGGGGTTTGTTCGTACATATCAATGAAAATATTTACTTTTATAAGGAGTTTAGAACCAATTGTACTATAGATAATAAGATGAAAGTATATTTATCTAGTAAACATATATATCTGTGTAAATAAAATTTGAACAACAGTCAAATTTTATTTAAACCCACCTGGGGAATATATGCAACAATACATATATTTGCATATTTGCCCAGAGCGGTATGTTTGTAAATATTTAGCATAGAAACTATATGATGAACAGTTTTAACAATATTATGCAGGCTAGGAATTGTCAGAAAGCGTACACCTACCCCGCGAGTGAATAGAGCGCTTGTGTGTTTGTGTGAATAAAGCCAGCTCGGACATGCAAAGATGGGATGATGCGTACGAATTAGTGGTTTGTCTGTAATCAGGTTTTAACCAGATAAAAATAAACTAATTAATACGTTTTAAACCTGTGAACAAGGACTTACCCCAATTATAAAGACACCATTACATAAGGAATTTTTAATGGATATGGTGATGAAAAAATTATTGCAGAAATGTGCAATAATAATGACGCTAAGTAATTTAATGTTAATTACTAGTGTAATTAAATAGTAATTAATAAGTGTGTTATATGTGAGTGACCAGAAAGAAATTACGCAAACGATAATATCGTTCATGCTATGAGTATGTTTACGAAATCGGGAAAATGAACCAAACAGTGATTTGTAATTAAAAGGACGCTTTGCATGAAGTGACAATATCTAACAGGTCGAAAACAGTCCTGGACTTGTCAGATCGCTGTCCAGTATAAATACCACCGGCAATGTTGGGGCAATCTCATACTCAAGATATCTTCACACAACGTCACGCTGCTGGTCTGCCGACCGATCAAACATCTTTACCACAGACACCAAGACTTATGGCGGAACTCTGGACCATCACAAACAACAAACTGTAGAGACAGAGAACACAGCATCAGCATAATCATCATCATCAAATTCTCAGGATTCAGGACACACACACACACACACACACACACACACACACACACACACACACACACACACACACACACACACACACACACACACACACACACACACACACACACACACACACACACAACGGTAATGTCGGCAGTACGCAGGTGATGAATAAACAATTATATTTTTTGTTTGTGAAAAGAACTCTTAAAAAGAAAAAAAATACTAATCTTCTGTTGTATGTTAAAATTTGGGTATGTCAGTAGAAATTAATAATTGGTTGGAAGTAAATTTTTGTTTTTGTTTATAGCAACCATTAGTTTTATTCTTGAGATTTAATATTATTTTTGTTTGTAAATGAGTTGCGATTATTATTTAAAATTTGAGTCAAAGTCAGACACACTGAAATAAAAAGTATTTAGATAATTTGTTTAACATGTCTGTTTAGCTAGTAAGATTATATGGTTGTTTATTTTTATATGTCATGAACAGCATAGAAGGTTATATTGTATTTTTGTAAACTTATAAAAGAGAATATTTTTTTATTTTTATAATTTGAAATTTTAATATTAGCATATTTTCTATTTTATATTAATAAATTATAGAATGATTATTTTGTAACGGTTTTAATTAATTATTTCATGCCATCAACATATCACTACTCTTTGAAAATTATTTTTTTATTGCGAAACTACATATACTTGACACAACAAGAATAAAAAAATCCTGCGACCTGGCTGGTGTGATATGCTTCATAGTTGCATTGAGTACATGGTACTTTATTTGTGTAATTTTTTATAATACTTGTAACATTGCAATATATATATTGTGACAGTACAATCATATGCTGTACTGTGCATTTAATAGATAAAATAAATATTTAAATTAAATTTATAAATATTTAATAAATAAGCAGGTATGAGATTGAAAGCTGGGTTTATGTTAAAAATACGGAATATAGACAGAGAGGAACAGACCTGAACACTCACACAGCTGTCGCTGAGAGTGTATACAGTGTGTAGTAAGTGATGTGTGTGAGTGAGGCCAGTTCGAGCATGAAAGTTTGCAATCTCACCCTGAATAAATGTCAAATTACAGTTTCTATTTAATTATAAGAAAACCATAGATGATAGAAAGAATTCAAAGACTCCAAAATATGTATAAAATTAATACGCATGTGTAGTGAGAAAACGGTGTGAAAAGTACGCGCAGTGCGAATTCAGTGTAATTTTAAGTGCGTAGTAATTAAATGGATTATTCTATTACGATGGTAATTACGTTGGACATGTGTAATTAAATCATCCATCGTTAGAGCACCCTGTAGTGCACATTAGACTTTGCCATTGGCAGAAATGTGCGAAAATATGAAATTGGATGAGAATGGGAGAACTAACGCCACCGAGCAATTTCAAACTGGCAGAATTCTGTTCCAACAGGTGCTGTACGATGCTCGATTATAAATAGGGCATGAGAGAAGCTAGCCTTCTTCTCAATCAGTCTTCAGTAGCAGCGGGACGCTGTGTCCATTGGCGACGCGAGTTTTTAAATTTTGTTAATTGAACAGTAGATGCGGACGGACGCTATGTTTGTCATAAGTGCAAAACAGTAACTCTTAATTTGTTTCCAAATACGAATAGAACATAATTTACGATGTCTACACACACTAACATCCGTCAGTTAAGACAAGCTACTATGTTACATCATGCAGAGGAACGCTATGCTGAACAATAGAGGCGTCTGCTAGAACTACAGCAGCAGGTGCAGAGCAACCTTTCACACTATACTACATCAACCAGATGGGACCATGATAGACAAGTAACTGGAGGACGACAAGTGGAACCTGGGGATATGCAGGGAACTGCATCAGAAGAGGACCTATGGATTAATGGAGGACATGAGTATGAGCTACAAAATCGAGGTGACAGATAATCCATTTATAAATTTTAAATGAGAGACTAAAGACATTTTAAAATTTAAACATGAATAAGAGTTTATGTAAAATGTAGATAAAGAGGTTCAAAGAATTTGATTTAAATTTATTAAAATATTTTCTTTTATGTTTAACGATTAATTTAGTCAATTTCAATTGTATTTCAAAGTTTGTAAAGCAATCAATGATTATTATGGTTGCAATACATAAATTAACGTAGTTGAAAGTTATGAAAAAAAACAATAATAAAAAAAAATGAAACTGCAGTAAAGCACACTGTCAGACTGAGCAGTCGAATTTTAATATTAACAAATAAGTATTTAGAACTTAACTTTGTTACTGTAGAATATAAGATTTATTTAATGATAAATGTACTGCAACATTTGAACGTTTCAATCGAACAATAATGAATATTTATGGCGAAGTAAGTGAGATTTTTAAACACGCTTGTGGTTTATAAATAAAAATTATGAAAACTCGTTACAATTCAATCAGTGACTACTCTTATTACCATTACACCCAAACTCCATTAATTGGTACACTTTACCAGTAATGTTATATAAATTTTTGCACTCCACAAATTAAATTACATTTAAATTTGTAAATTGTAGTGTTATAAATAATTGTCGCCCAAAAGTGTGGAGCTACACAAATTAAATTACATTAAATTTGTAATTTGTACTGTTACTCTGTGTGTGTGTGTGTGTGTGTGTGTGTGTGTGTGTGTGTGTGTGTGTGTGTGTGTGTGTGTGTGTGTGTGTGTGTGTGTGTGTGTGTTGTAACAACACAAATTCAATGTAATTTAATTTGCGTAGCCCCACGCTTTTGGAGCGCCAAATTATGTAACGTAACAACCCCAAATTTATTTAATTTGGAAAGCCCCAATCTTTTGGAGCTATAAGTTATATAACATAACTTTTACTTGTTTAGTTTGGGTGTAATTGTAATAACAAGACAATGTTATAAAGTTTTTAAATGTTTACATAATTTAATTATCAACCTCTTTACTTATTTCAGCAATACAAAAAATATTCATTATTCCTCGGTTGTGCGATATTATGTATGTGATTTATTTGAACAATTTATGTCTAAACAGTTGATACACAAATCTTATTATCTACTCTTAATTATCTATTTCTGCTCTCTGCTTACTCATTTAGTGTGGCCATCTTTTGCAATTGCTTAGCAATTTACAATGAATTTACTTTTGTTTCAATTATTTCTTTAATTTTTTATTTGGCTTTAATTCTCTTTTAAATTTATAGCATATGCATTATTCTTTTAGCAATTAAAGACTCTACTAATTATTCTACTTTACTTCAATTTAAAAAATCAAGCCTTGCTCTCTCATAGCATTTACGTTATTCCTATATTACTTTTTTGACATGAGACATTATTCTAAATTACAATAAGACTTTACATTATATGTACAATTTAAATTCTGTTAGCAACAGTTGGAATGTCTTTCATTATAGTTTCAATATAGTCTTTCAATTGTCTATTAATTATTATGGTTTGTTATCACCTCGTTTGATGTGGCAACTTCAGTGTGTCCTCTTCCAGTCCTCGGGTCCCGTCCTTTGTGTCCTTGGATCCTCTTCCCGTCCTTGGTCCAGTCTTTCATGTCCTCGCGTCCTCTGGTCCTCTTCCAGGCTTTCACTGCTTGTCTTTCTTAGTTGTTGTTGTCTCTGCTCACATCATGGGTTGTAGGTGTGTCCATCGAACCTCTGTTCTGCCTCACAAGTCGTCAGGTGACACTTACTGTAGATTTACGATCAGGTAGTTGACTGACATAGTGTTCTACGGCAATGGTTGAATATAGAAGAAGAAACTTTATTAGCGCGACCTGGTATTTATAGCCAGGTCATGCAAAAGCTCAAGTCTGAACAATTTTCATCTTGTCAGAGTTTGTCGAAGCGTCTTTACCCCCACTCTGGTTCAATTCACTAATTTCGCCTATCTTCGCGAATTACGAAGTCTGTTTCACACTACACGATGCTCAATCGATCGCTAATTTTTATATGTTTATTATACGTAAATTACACTTCTTTATTGTAATTATAAAAAGAGCTATTCACTTTTTTACTTATAGCAATTGCACTTTCCATCACTTTGTCACTGTCTTTTAACGCTTTGTTCACCTTTATTTTCTACACCCTCTGGTGTCTTTCGTTTTACAATATCGTACATATTTTTCTTATAATTAAAATAAAACATAAAATCTATCAATATTTGAAAAGGAATGGTTACTTTTCAGGAACGGACAGGCTTCACACACACAAACAAAATACACATGTACACAATGCTAGTGACAGGTGGGCCAGATATACGTGTACGTGCCTGAATGGTGCGTTCCCTATATTTTAAACAATCCAGCTTGCAATCTGAATCATGTCTATCAATCAATATTTATTTATTTTTATTATGTATTTAAATTCTTTTGGCAATGCACAGTACCGTAAATGGTTGTACTGTCGCAATATATATTGCAACAATACATATATTTGCATATTTGTCCAGGGCGGTATGTTTAATATGTAATTAGCATAGAAAATATAAGCAACAGTTTCAGACAGGTTTGTGGAAGAAAATGCAGGAATTGACAAAATCTGACCTGTCGAAAAACATGCACCTGCCGCCGTGAAAGATACAGCATGTGTGTGTGAGCCAGCTGTGACCTGTTTTGAATGACGCAATGGGGTGATGCGCTACGAATTGTTTGTTCCAATTATTCAGGTCTTAACAGGATTATAATAAACTAATTACGTGTGTTAAACCTGTAAGCAAAGACTTACGCCAATTATGAAAACACCATTGCATTAATGAATTCTTAACAAATGCAGTGATGTAAAATTTATTTCCAGAGATGCAATATTAAAGATGCTAACTAATTAATATTAATTACTAGTGTAATTAAAGAGTAATTAATATGTGTGGTATATGTGAGTTACAAGAGAAAATTATGCAAACAATGAGATCGCTTATGTGATGAATATGTTCATAAGTTCACGATAATTAACCAAAAAGTGAGTGTAATAAAAATGACGCTCCGGAGTGAACTGACCATCTCTAATCTGTCGAAAGCAGGAATGTTCCTGTCAAATCGCCGCCAGTATAAATACCACTGGCAATTTTGGGCGATCACACACTCAGACTCAACAAATCTACTAACGATGTTACACGGCCCGTTTGCCGATCGACTTCTGGACACACATGCACACTACCACACTCACACCAAGACGTAAGAAGGAATTCTGAAGCATCACCAACAACAACATTTAGAGACAACGACCACAGCACCATCATCAATATCATCATCATCATCATAGTCTCAGCATTCTGGACACACACGCGCGCACGCGCACAACGGTAACAGCAGTATGCAGGTGATAAAAAAACAATTATAGTAATTTTAGTGTGAAAAGAGCACTTAAAAGAAATGAACTATAAACATTAAAGCATTAAAGTTAGTAAGTTTTTAGATATTAAGAAATAAGAGAAATTAATTTAATAACAAAATTTAGAAAAGAAATATCAATCTTTTGTCGTATTTTTGGGTGTGTCAGTATAAATCAATTAATAGATTGAAAGTAAATGTAACATGATATTTATTTGTTTATAGCAACAATAAATTCATTCTTGAAACTTAATCTTATTTTGTATATAACTGAGTTGCTATCAGTATTAAAAGTTGAGTTAATTTCAGACACACAGAAATAAAAAGAATTTAAATAACTTGTTTAACATGTTTGTTTAGTCAATAAGATTATATGGGTGTTTATTTGTGTGGTATGTTATGAATACCATTGCAGGTTACAGTATATGTGTAAAACTTATAAAGGTAAATATTTATGTGTCTAATGTTTGAAATTTTAATATTGAAATATTTTTTTCTGTTAATTAATAAATTTTAGAATGATTACTTGAAACGATTTTAATTGATTTATTTCATGTCAACAACATCTCACTCCTCTTTAAAAAGTATTTAATTATTGTGCAACCACATATACTTGACGCAACGAGAAACAAAATCCTGTGACCTGGCCGGTGTAATACATATTTAGTTGCGTTAAGTACATGGTAATATATTTGTATAATTGTTGTATCGTTGCAATATATATATATATATATATATATATAATATTTAATATTTATACTGAAATTACGTCAAAATATTTTTTTTCCTTATTAGGAACATGTTTTGAGAACTATTGCGTTCTCTCATCCTCAGCCTTCGTGGTTTTGCGTCTGGTGAAGTATTTGTGTGTTGGCTGGACATTATTTTGGTTTCTTTTTGGTCTCTGGTATTTTAAAGTGGTATTATTGTGTGTGATTGTGGTGTATGTATTAGTATTTTGTGTATTTTCGATGTTGAGTGCTTTGAAAATTGTGTCATGTTTTGTATTGATTTGTACTTGTTCAGGTATTAGTTTGTTTTGTGTTTTATGTTTGTATATTTGTAAATTTTCCCAAATGTTCATTATGGTGCCTTTGTGTAGTACCGGTATGTGTTTTATTAGTGTCATGTTGGTTATGTCTAGGAATTCATGTCCAGTGTTTATTGCATGTGTGGCCAAATTAGATTTGTATATTTCTGGTTTCTTGTATGCGTTTAGGTGTTGAAAATAACGTTTTTTCAGTTTTTTTGTTTGTTTGTCATATGTAACATTTATTCCAATCTTGGCATTCAATTTTGTATATACCATTGGTTGTATTAACTTTGTTGTGTGGGTTATTTAGTTTTTGTAGATAATTTTTGTTAGTTTTGTATGCTATTTTAATGTCTGTGTATTTAAACAGTTTTGTTAGCTTTGTCATTTTATTATTTATGTATGTGAATGTGGCCTATTTTCTATTGTTGTTATTATTTTTGTTTTGTTCATTTTGATTAACTCTTAATTGTTCAGTTTTTATTTTATATTTGATTTTATTTTCTATTTTGTTTACAGTACCTATTTTTATTATTTCAATTTTCATAACCAATTTGGTAAATTATATTTCTTTCTTTGTCTGTTTCTTGTTTGTTTAGGGGTATTTTGTACATTCTGTTAAATAATGAATAGAATGCTGCCATTATATGTTGTGGTGGGTGGTTCAGAATGGTTAGGTTTAATGATGTTAGTGGAAGTTGGTTTTCTGGATATTGCATATTGTAGGTGGTTATTTTATCTTGTGATGGTCATGTCTAAATAGCCTAGTTGATTTTGTTATGTTTTCTTTTTCTTCTGTGGATTGTATTTTCGGTTATAATGCATGTATATATTGCAAGGCAACAGGTTGTTAGCCGAACCAGACATGCAGAAAAGAATGCTCCATTAGTGATTTATATACATTTATTGTCTCTTTTTCTAACAGTAATTTGTATTTAAATGTTTTCTTGTGTTAACTCAAACAATTACAACTTTAAATGTTCAAATCTTCTTTCAAAATATAATTTATATAAGTGTTCTCTTTTATTTAAAACAGTGCTATAACTTTAAATGTTCAAAATCTTCCTTTTTTAATATAATTTAAATTATATTATATCTTCTTTTATAAAATAAAATAAAATATAAAATAAAATATCTTCTTTTATTTTAAACAATGATATGATATTAAAGTTCAACAAGTTCTTTTCTTTTGAAAGCTTTATTTTATATTGAACAAATTTTGTTTTAATTTTGCTTTCCTGCTTTGTCGTCTTTGTGTCTTCCCGGTCGAAGATCTCGGTCCCGGTCTCCAGCGATCCATCGTCCGTGTTCCACGTTCCAGCCACTGCCTCGCTCTAGGTGTCCGTTTTAGTCGCCACGATCAGCACATGAAGGTCAGGAACGGCAGTAGAATATCTCTCACTCCGTGGTTGTTCTCTGCCAACACTCGCTGCTTCATCAACTCCACGGGCCCCAAGGACTGCCTGGAATAGATGTTGGACTGAATGCCGACTACTGAGACTGCTCTCGCTGAGTGCTATATGAAGACTACCTTGGAGACTGCTGTACAATGAAGCTGCAACGATATAGTGTGACGTCATCCACTACTTGCGCACAGACTCATTTCCAATACACTCTATGCTATATCAGAGAACATTCTGGACAAGCCACGTGCAGCAATTGTACATCGGTCTTCTCGATTTTTCTAGAACACGTTTCACTATATATGAATAAATTACTTTAACTTTCTATTAGATATGCGCACAACACAACACTTCGCTCAAATATAAAAACTATAGCTTCATAGTCTTAATAACGTCTTATTACTAGTTTATACAATTATTCTTAATTTTTAGCAATATTCTTACTCTCAAACATACCCCAATTGTCCTGGACACTCGTTACAGCTGGTCATAATTATGTTCTACACATTCACATATAGTGTGACTGCCTGTCACATTGCAATATATATTGTAACGAGACATATGAGCCCAATATTTCAGTAACCCAAAATATTAGCACATGTCAGAATAATTGAGTCAAAGAGGCACACCAAGTGTTTAATATAAAGTGCCAAGAATGAAACTACATGAGCAACTCATCACCAAGAATAAACTCACAACACAAGAGTTAATAAAACTAATGGTAACTAAAAATGTAATAATATTATAAGAAGAAAGAAGATGCAACAAACAATGATGTAAGACAGGAACCAACAACCCAATAGTTTTCGGTCAGTAAGGAACAAATGGAAACAAGGAAGAAACATACTACGAGGAAGACACCTAACAACCATGGCATAAAATATAGATTCCAAGAGCCAGTCAACTATAGAATAACATCTTACCCGTATGAACAATAACTGGAGAACTTTCAGATTGAAGAGATAGACAACAACTGACTAAATGAGATGACCAATATACAACTGATGTTATTGTAAATGAGTAGGACATCCTATAGTATAAAAAGAATGGAAGTAACAATACTGTTAATTTAAAAGAAGCTGTAAATACAAGCATAATGACTTGTTATGCACAGCATAAATGTAATGTAAAGGAGTATTAAAATTGTCTCATAATAATAACAAATGTTAGTCAAATAATCAAACAATCATATAAAATAAGAAAAAGAAATGACTGATAAATTACCAGTTATCATTAATAAAACTAGACTTGAAAAAATAAGGTTAAAAAAATGTAAATTTGTATCAACTTAACACATGCATTGTTGCTACAAATAAGGAAACCACATAACCTAAGATACAGGGTACTGTTCACCTAAGTTCACATTTATTAGTAGGGAAAACCTACCTAAACTAAAATGTTTTGTACCTTAAACCAAGTAGAAATAATAAGCTTTCTACATATACCAATATAAGATACCAAAAATGAGTTTTATATAAGAATTTAAGTAAATGAAGTGAACCAAAACCAGCCAAAATGAGATTCACTATATACTTACTACTTAATACTAGCATCCGAGGCTGGCTGCTTCGATGGCTCGATGTCTCCTGTAAGTGTCTGCTGCTAGTGGCCACCAACAACTCTCGGATAGTATTTTATCCAGAGTTTTTTCTCCGGCCATTTTGCGTTTAAGATTTTCCCTCGCTGGTAGCGTTGCCGGGCAATCCAAGAGAATGTGATTTAGGGTTTCGTCCTGTTCCTTGCACATTCCACAAAGAGGACTGTCTTTTAGGTGAAACCTATGCAGGTACCTGTTCGTCACGATGTGACCCATTCGTGCTCATGCCACAAATGACGCCACAGATCGAGGCATCCCTTTATAGATTTTTGGGCAGTTTGGGGAGCTTTGGATGGCGAAGTACTCGTGTCCGGTGCTACAATTCTCCCATCTCCGTTTCTAGGACTCAATGAAGAACTTCCTGGCTGCTTCTTTACACTGTGTCAGAGAATAACGCTGCGCCTGTACAGGGCCCATGCAGCAAGCTTTACTGGCAAGAGTATCTGCTACTTCATTTCCATGAATTCCGCAGTGACTTGGAATCCATTGAAAAACAACATTCTTACCTTTTAAACTATTAAGTTGTTGCAGGATTTCCGATGTTCGAAAGTAATAATCTGTGGTGTTCTGCGCTTGTAAGGCCTGTATAGAAGACATGGAGTCCGTGAGAATGCAGATGTCACGCGCATCGATGGCTTTGCAAAACTCCAATGCAGCATTCAGGGCCAATAATTCAGCGTTCATACTTGAGGACGCGTTGCAGGGGAATCAAAAAGAGTCACCTGTTTCTGGGCAATAATAAGCAGCTCCTCCTTTATTGTTGACTTTGTCAACAGAACGTCAGTGTATATTTTGGCAAATACATGATATTTTTCCTGAATCAATGTGATTGACACTTCCCTTAGAAGTGCTGGCAAGTCTTGTCCTTTGGTCAGTGAACCAGGAATTTTTGTACATGCCTTTAATTGGTCACGTAGCCAGGGCGGGATATTAAAAACAGCCGGGATCAACTCAGGCTGAATGAATTCTAAAACTCCGCCTGGCCTATTTCGGTGGTTGAATAGAGATTGCCGGATGTTAACCTCGTTAAAGCCTTTTACTGGCTGGATAGCTTGCAATTGGAAGTGCTTCCTCCACTTTCTGGTTTGGATGTAAAGATCCAGTGGTTCGATTGCCAGCTCGATTTCCATTGCTTGAACACTTGTTGTTTTTGGGCAGCCCAAACAAATTCTAAGCGCAACATTCTGGAACGTTTGCAATTTCTTAATGTGTGTTTCAGCCGCTCCTCCCCACACTTCACACGAATTTTGGATCTTACAAAAGACTGATAAAATTGTCTTAAAATATACGTGTCTGCACCCCATTCTCTACTAGCAATGACTTTTAGAGCATTAAGTCTGCTGATACACTTTTCAATAGTGTAGCTTACCTGATTCCTCCATAAGAGTTTGGGATCCAGCTGTATTCCTAAAAGTATAGGGTTCGCGTTATAGGGGAGGGCAATTTTATTGAGTTTCAGCAACGGCTTATAATATTTGTGGGTGTAGCGCCTAGAGAAAAAACACACTTCTGTTTTTGCCATGGAGATGACTAAACCCCATTTTTCGGACCATTGGTAAATTTTATTGAGAGATTCTTGAACTCTACTTGTCGCAATTTCCGGTTCCTTGTGCGAGATTCACTATATGAAACCTAAACAAAACCACATGGTAATGCCAAATAGAAGTAACAGACTAATACCCATACCACAAGTAAGATATAATACCACTATTGTAATAGTATAAGAGTATTATAAGCAAGGAAATAATGTATAATAAGAATAATTAATGACACCTGTCATGTGACACCAGGTGTAATTACTGTTATCCAATACTATACGCTAAGGAACAGGCTAATGTATTAAAAACACTAGACTCATGATCAAGATACTACTATTGTTCAACTATTCTATCTAAATGATAATATGAAAGGACAATAGAATACCAAATAAGAATGAAAATAAATGTGCACTTCATAGTGCTATATAGAGCTCACATTAATAACAGAAATACCAAGGAATAACAATAGATTCCCACTAACAAAGACTCACAGTAGTTGAAACCATTTATTGTTTACAACTGGGGTCATACAGAAGGTACCCAAATACCTTTGATTATAAATAATATGTAAATACAAGTAATAGACACATAGGCTAAGGCAATGTTAACATAAACAATATGTTTTGTCAGTAGATTTAAGTAACAAGTAGGTATGAGTGCCATTGAATAGTTTTAATCTAAGAATAAATACAATTAATAGTGAATAGTGAAATGTGATAATCTCAAACATTAACTCCCTTAATAATGGACCAAAGCACACCATGAGTGGACTCAAAATAAAGAGCCAAGTGTTACCAATACGGTGATATGCTTAGATTTCAAATCTATGCTGTAGTAAAAAAGTTATTAAAAGTATAAGATATTTGTGTCAAATCGAGCAAATGTTTATAATCTCCACACCAAACACCCCACGCTAAAAACAACAATTAAAATAATGCGCGAAGGGGGTATGTGCATCAAATTAAAGATCGTCAACCAATCAGATCCAAGAAATTAGCAAAATTTTCAACGATCACAAGACAGAATGAGATGCGTGTTCCCGACACTTTATAATCAACTTCAGAGGAAGGCAGACAGCTAATTGTCAGCGTAAAGAAACAGCTGTACATATGATTTGTGCGCGTCACCGTTGTAAACAAGGCAACCTAACCTCAATTTGTGCTAACATAAATACTGTAGTATCAAAGGTGTTTTAAGTGTAACAGTGCATAATAAGGATTGCTCAGTGTATAATCCACAGTAATTCCGGGATTTAATTTAAAATATGAAGGGAGTACAGTGATTTTTCATATTTAATTAAGAATTTGAGAAACGATATAATCGAACCGCATTCCAATAATGCATGTAAATAAAGCATATAGGTTAAGGTGTATTATCAATATTATTCATTCAACAGTATTCAAGGCAATCCTCAACTTATTTTGAATATTCTATTGTTAAGAATTTTTCAAACAATCAATCAATTATTATGTATGAATACTTAGTGTGACATAATCACACCTAATTAAAGTTGTTGTTGTTTTCCAATGGCTCCCCCTTGGTACATTTAACCCATTAAATCAACCCACTCGGTTGCTTGGTACCGAGCTTCCCAATAAAGACCACTGTAATTTCTGAGTTCTTGCATTTCCCAGTTCAGCTTCACACACTCCAATAGATGATTTTTGTTTATTTTTGAGTATGCACAATACACATTCTTCTGTGGTGGAAATTTTTAATTTGTAGAGATGCGCTGAGAGACAGTCATGGCCAGTTTCCAGTCTAAAGTTGGCGACTGCTTCCTTCCTGGGTTTTCTACAGTTGTTATTCCATAACTGTTCAATCCCTGACCATGTTTTCCCTCTGATATGTTTCTTGCTTCTTCCAGGAAGCGAGAGTTTGTTTTCCTTGTCATTAGTCTTCTTTGGGTGCTGAAGTCATGGATACTTTCCCGGTGGTAGAGCATTGTCCCTCGCTTTGCCAAGGTGTCCGCTGTCTCATTTCCCGAGATGCCTATGTGAGATGGGATCCACTGAATAACTATCTCCTTGTTAAGTGCTGTAAGCTGCCTGGTGAGTCGTCTTGCTTCCAGTATGCTCCTGGATGTTGCTCCTGTATTAGAGAATGTTGCCTGGATGGCAGACTTTAGAGTCCACAAAAAGGACAGCTTTTAAAAAGGAATTTGGCCTCCAAATGAGGTTTTGCAATGCCTCTTTGATAGCCTCTACTTCAGCATCATAACTTGATTTATTTTGTCCCACTGCAATGTAGTGAGAAAACAATGAGGAGAACACTCCTGCTCCAGCACAACCCACTTTATCCAGCAAGGATCCATCAGTGTATACACGTAGCCAGGTTTCCTCCAGAAATTTCTCATTGATGGTTGTTAGCGTTATCTGTTTTAGTTCTTCTGGATATCTTGTCTTCCTCTTAACATCTTCTATCAGACTGAGATGTACTTCATACCTATGAAAGTCTAGTGGATTTTCCAAGGGGATCACTTTATTAACTGCTGTTGGTATGTTGTGGTATTGAAGGTAGTTGCTACTTTGGTTTAGCCAGATCTTTTGCGTTTTGAGTCTCTGTGGTTCCATCCTCTCATGAACCCATGACTTCTTAGGTAGTGATTTAATTCTGAGGTTTACAGTGCTGCCTGTTGCTTAATTTCCTCTATTATTGGTTTGTTGCCTGTATATAGTTGTAATGCTGTAACTGGAGTTGATTTGACGCCACCTGTGATGAGTCTTAGGATGTTGGTCTGCAAACGTTCTAGTCTGCCTTCATTTGCAGTAGTGCTTGTGATGGTTCCTTCATCATGTTTGCATCTAGACGTTCGTGTGACGTAACCCTGAGAGAAGATTTTTTAAGGTAAGTGGAAGATAAATAATTTCATTTATTTATTTGTAGTTGTATTTAATTATATAATCACAATTGGCGCCCGAACAGGGACGAATTTGATTAATTCAATAATTAAAATTCCACACCTACAATAGATGCAAGCATGATTTGGGGTTGAGTGAAGAATACATTAAAAAATACAAAAAATTAGGTTATATGTAACTAAGACCTAATGAATACCTAAGGTATGTAAAATAAGAAGTGTTAAAATACAGTATAATAAAATAAATGTGATAAAGTTATAATTAAAAAATGTCAGATAATAATGAAAGTACGGTAAGTGAAATGGCTGAATTTAATGAGTCAGCTGTTATGAGTAGCCTTGAAGTACATTCAACGCCGAATGTAGGTCAAGACAAAACTTTGTGTAAAAGTAATACGAATGAATCAGATGGTACAGATGATTCGGGGATTCAAGTAACCCCAAAATCGAGTAGAGAAAGTAAAATTAATAACGATGAAGTCAGCTTCACTGACGATACAACAGAAAATCAAACAACACCTATTGCAATGAATCAGAATGAAAAGGTTGACGACAGTAGCATGTTAAAAAATTTGTATAGTTTGATATGTAGTATGAAAGAAAATTCAGAGAAACAACACGATGAAGTAAATAACAAATTCAATGAACAGAATAGTAAATTGAATGAAATTAAAAGTGAATTTAACTGTAAATTTGATGCTAAATTTAACGAACTTAAATGTGACATTAATGAGGTCAAAATTAAATGTGAAAGTAGTTGTAACGAATTGAAACGAGATATTGAGAAAATAGTAGAGTCAGTAGGAGAACAGATTAAAAGTAAAAATAATAATGATAACAAAAAAGTAACAAGTGATAAAAATAATGTTGAAAATGATAATATAATTAAGAATGTAGTATCAGAGAGTGATACGTTGAAAACAGTTAGTGAGAGTGAGAGAGTAATAGGTTGTAACAGAGTAGTAATTAGTGTTGTTGAATTAGAGAAAGAGTGGAAAGAGAGAGTAGATGAGTATGTAGGGCAGAGGGTAAATTTTCCCCATACTTGTGGTGAACCAAGGTGTTCACAAATGTTATTGTTGAAGGGCAAGAGTCCCTTGTTAGTGGAAGATTTGAGTTGTTTCCCCTTTTTGTATAAGTTAGTACCCTCTGTGTGGAATGGTGTTGAAAGTGTGAGATGGTGTTATGATGAAAGAGATTTAGATGGAGAGTTGTGTATTGATAGAGAGATAGAATTATATAAGTTGAAGAGGAATTATAATGAGTTGAAAGAAATGTTAGAAGTGGTACAGATAAATGATATGAAATACTTACTTTATACAATAGAGATTGAGAATTATTTTGATGATACCTGTTTAAATAATAATAATTTAACTTATGATGAGAAAATAACTGACTTGATATTGAATATAACTACTGATGGAAACTGGACAAAAATAAATAATGTTGACTTGGTTTATGATAAAATAATTATAATAGGAAGTAACCCTATGTATGATTATTGTGGTAAAATGAATGAACTAAAATTTTAGGGTTATTACACACAGGATAGCCATATGAGGTACGTAAATAAAATTGAAAAATGTTATGTGAAACCCAGACTAATTTTCGATGATGGAGGCTGAACATAAACTTAATAGGTGGACAATTTAAATATTTTGATTTATGGTTCTGACCTTGCAGACTTGGACAATGAAGTGTGATAAATTGAATAATAATGGTGAAGAATTGTAAATAATTGATAGTGAAATTAATTGTGTGTATTGTAAATGTTAGGTAAACAATGGGTATATGTAGTAGAAATGGTTGTGATAATAGTGATAATCTTTTTTGAAGTCTAAATAAATAACAAAAATAATTTTGAAGAGGATAACGAATGAATTGTAATTATTGTAATTGGTGAAAGTAATTAAATATGTTGTATTTCCATAAGTGATTTAATTAAAATAATTGGAGGTGTTTAAATATTTTGATTGATTTAAATGTTATATAATTGAATTTTTTTAATGGATTTAAATTATTTTATGAGATTTGAATTTGATAGTAATTAATAAATAGATAAATGTTAAATTGTTTGGTATGAAATAACACTATTGTTAAATGTTTCAGAGGTTACGTGGAGGTATTGGTGCGTGTGGTGTGTATATTTTGTGTTTATGTCAGTAGGTGAATAATGTACTGTAAGTATAAATTTTATAATACCAACTAGATAGAGTAAAATGTTTACAGGTGTGAAAAGATTTTGATTCAATAATGAAAATAATTTGAGATAATTGTACTAAATAGAAACTATAATTAAAAAGTAATAATAACTGAAAGGTGATGTAAAATAAATGTTAATAATAATTTTGAAATTTTTTGAGGAATATAATTGTAGTGAGTGAGAAATAATGAAATGATGTTATGTGGAAGATTTAATTTAGTTATTAAGTGGCTAGTACAGTGGTGGCATGTGCCACCGTAGGTAGCGATAAGTGTTGGGGGTAATAGAGAGTGTTACCTCCATCGGAGGCCAGAATGGTGTAAAATGTACGGCACACCCTTTTTTACAATTTTATATTGTATCCTGATAAACTGCCGTGCCGCGCAGATAAATGATGATGATAACATGCCTGAAAGTAGAGTTGATTTCCCCGACTTTTCGGGCGATTACTGCCTTACCAGCACTAATCGTGGTTTTGGCTAGAGGTCAGCTATGGCCATAAATTAAGAACCTTGACCATAGCTGGCTTGAAATTGGATTATATTAGAAATTGATGGGGGGTGAAATTAGGGTAAATCCCCGGAAACTATGGAACAGCAGCTGCCACTCTGTTCGAGTAGGAACAGCAAGGCCAGGTGGTAGACCCGTTTTAAGGGCGTATAAATTTGTAACACGGGTATGATGATATCAAAATAATTTCCAATGTAACGCTGAAGCAAGGACACGGAGATGTTAAATTCCTCCACCAATGCCATCCTTGTGGAGGCACATAGGCGCAACAGTCCAACAGAAAAAAACAATAGTGCGTGTGGCTGGGGGGTTGCTCAGGGGAGCAACGAATTAAAATTTTGTAACCTAAAGACGATGACTCGCTCTTGAAGTAATTAAATCGTTGTATCATGATTTGAGAAATAGTTGCTTTAGATGTTTTATATGCTGTGTTTATTCTGTCTTATAAATGTATTATTTTATTGTGTTAGAGGTAAGTGTTGATAGAATGTGTAATTTGTATAATTTTGAAATGTGTTAGTAGTAAGGTCATTCACCTTTCTAAGAAAATCAGCTGATCCGCTGTAGAATGTCACGTATAAGTGGTTTGCTAATTTCCAAGGTAACTAATGTTTGAATAGAATGATTTTAATATGTTAAAAGATTTTGATTTAAATGCTGAAAATAATTTGATATAATTGAGAATTTTAAATGATTTGTGAAAGATAGTAATAGGTAGATTTTGAGTGATTAATATTTTGTTAGGACATGTAAATCAGTCCAAGTTGAGTTTAAAGGGGTACTAGAGAGAATAATATTGTTGTGAATTAATGTAATGTAGAATTTGAGATGTAATGGTGACACAGTAGCTATGGGGAATATATGGAGAGTACTGATTGATATGTTGATGTAATAAGTAAGTGGAGATATTTTGTAAATGAGAGTATTGTATTGGGAGAGTAATTAGAATTGATGGGAATTTTGTAAGAGGGGGTGGTGTGGTAGGAGTCCGCAACAAAAGTGGTTGGGACAGGAAGGGACCATTTAGCGCCGGAAAGGGTCGCTTAGGTGGAATCCAGGGGCCAAATAAGGGAATGAGCTTTTGGGAGGGAACACACATCCTGAGTACAAAGGGGTAGAGAGTATTTGTTCATAAGGGTAGAATGATGTGAATTGAGTTGAGTAGTAAGTTGGGTTTAGAGATTGTTTGGTAGATGTTTTTGATAGAGATGGGTGTCATGTTAGTTGAAGCTGTTAGTAATATTAAAGTCAGAGGGGGAAGATGATAAATATATAAATGCCAAGTTGATACAATCAAGTTATTATGGATAGTTATATCGCTCAAACTAATGGAGAATGAGAATAGTAAAGAAAGAGAGTCATAGTACAAATATAGAATTTTAATTGAAACAAGTGACAATTTTAATAGAATTTGAGAATAAAGTAAAGTTGTAAAATGTGTAATTTTGAGTAATTTAAATGTCAGTTTTAAATGTCTTATTTTATTATATTTTATTGTGTTTGAAGATAAAAATTTTAAAGATGTTTAATGTATTTTCTGAGGTAGCCTATGTATAACCTATGTAGGTCAAGGTTGTGGACTTGACCCAGTTTGATCAGCTGATGGGTGATGTTATATACTAGACCCATTTTGGCAATGAAGTGATGCAAATTTGGTTGTTTAATTAATTTAAATAATTAATCACGTGTTAGGATAAATGAATTCATGTTTTAAGTGGATGTTCAATTTGTTTGTTTTTCTGAGTATTAATAGTAATGAAGAAAATTAATAAATGTAGATAAAAGATTTTTTTTGGTTTTGATGAAAATAATAATAATATAACAATCTGATTTTGAACTCAAAAGAATTGTAAATTTAAAGATAAATATTTTGTGACTTTTAAATGATGAGTTTGTTTATAAGATATTATGAGAGTATGTAGGAGCCCAGTAACTGCTAAAGGCAGCGCAGTGTGCATGGTAAGGGGAACATATCGGTTGAGGATCTGGCATGGTATAAGGCCAGGGGTTTGGATTTTGGGGTGGCATGATAGAAGGTTAGGTGCGCTGTGGTCTGTTCGATTTTATGGTGTTGGGATCTCGAATAGAGAAGTCCAGTGATCTCGTTCAGATGTGGCCATAGTCGCCGAGCCAGGGGGGGTTGTTTACCCATGATGTATAAGAACAAATGGGGGGGTTGTTGGCACCATATCCTCACCAATCCTCTTAGGGGTTTAGCAATGAGATTTCTTCTGTTTCGACAGAAGATCTCTCATTGGGGGGTATTGTAAGGGGGAAAAAAGGGGGCTTTTTATTTTATTAAATTGGAGTTTTTATTTTATTAACTTTGGGTTTCATTTTATTAAATTTCACAATTCATTCCATCTGTGTGGTCCGTCCCATGTCAATATGAAGCGTAGTTCGAACAAAGAAAACGGTGATGAAACAATTGCAAAGGAATGTGCGGGTTGACGGTGACACAATTCGTGGAACTTTGCGATTGTGTGACACACACGCACAAACACGCCACATTCAGCAGGTGCGCAGACGACGCCAAGTTAGTAAAACAACATGGCTTGGAGGTGAATTTTGTCTTACACGTGGTCCGAGCTGGCGGATATGAGTTTAAGTCCAACCCACATTTGTGACGTCGACCAGTGAACACTCAATATCGTCAACGTCTAAAACACGAAAAACCCATGTGTTGAATGTGTCACCGCTATGACTACAATATACCAGGCATTGCTTTCCGCCTTGTCGAATAGAAAAAGTGTAAGAGTTTTGGTGAACGCTCTCCCCAGTTCTCTCACCGACGCATACCTGGCCAGGTAGACGCCTAACGGGGCTCATCAGTGAAGTTCAACATACAGTAAAAGTAATTGCAGTTTTTATAAAAATTCGGTAGTGAGAGCAGTTTTCACAGAAAAATGAAGTAATGAATTGTTTTCGGACAGAATAACGGAGTTTGGGAGTGATGGGCCATGAAGTCGGGGAGAAGCCAAATTGCCGGCAGGGTAGATGAGCAATTTTAATTAAATGGGGTTTGTATAAATAACAGGGGTAAATTTAATAGTGTGAATGTTGAGTGCGAGCAGACTGGGCTGTCTGTTATAAGTAAGGTAAGATGTTTCAGTATAATGTTGTAATTGTAACGGTAACTTAATCATGTAAATCTCAGAAAAAAGTGTTATGCATATATTTTTTTATTTTAATTTTGGAGAAATAATTGTTTGAGATAAGAAGCAAAAAATAATCTGATTTGAAGTTTAAAAATTTTAACGATAAAATAAAATCTTAGTTTATTTCAATTCACAAAATGCGAGTTTCGTCAGTTATTGAAACAACCTTAAATCATGTTTGCATCTAGACGTTCGTGTGACGTAACCCTGAGAGAAGATTTTTTAAGGTAAGTGGAAGATAAATAATTTCATTTATTTATTTGTAGTTGTATTTAATTATATAATCACAACTGATATTGTAAATCAGTTTTACTACCCTGAGACAAATTTTATAAAACAAGCAACTCAGGTTATTTAATTTGAATTGAAATAATTAATGATACCTTAGATCATTGAAGAGCATATTAAACTGAATAAATTATTATTTTATACGAACAAACCACGGAGTCAGTTAGTTCATTTCATAGAATAGATTTCAGAACATGTGCACGACTCTTATTGGATAGCTCGATACGCAGCGGCGAATTTAAATACGGTAAGTCAATCTACAGATTAGATTTCTACATCGACCCTGCAAGATCGGCGAGACTCACCACAAGTAAGTGATTGTTCTTGCAAAATATTTATGCTTTCAGTGAGGAACCTACGTCACCATTTCGTCAAGACGACGGAAGAACAACAATTTTCAAATAAGTTAACCGAAGTTGAAAATTACTTCACTAACTAATTTCCAGTGCATTAATTGGATTTATTTACATTGGATTCAATGCTAGATTGAATTGAAATAAATAAATCAATAAAAATAATAAACTAAACTAAAAGTTATTGAAATTTAAACAAAAATAAACGGGAAGATAGCACCCCAGTAAAACCAACAAACACGGTTATATTACAATATATATATATTATAACAACACAAACATTGATATATAATTTAATTTGTGTAGCCCCAAGTTCAGGGCCAATTTATATAACATAACAAATTATATAATGTATTGAATTCATGGGTGTAATCGTAATAAGATGATATGTTATTTAAGTTTGAAATTGTTCCAAATTGTTTCAAACTATACTTTGAATCCCAGCACCAACCCCCTCCCACCAAAACCCCCCACACATCCCACCAACCTGTGAATAAACCGTTATAATTGTTCACAACAATCTGTATTCAAACCTCACTGAGGAAGGTGTACACCACACCAAAACGTTCGAGGACAATAAGAAACGTAAGTTTTCACAAGTGAAAGTACAGTAATCACTAATATTTATGTTGGTCGGTCGTAGCAGATTCTTGTACTGCAGTTAAGTGCATATTATTATGTTTTATATTTTTAATTTCATTAATAGCTTGCATTTTCTTAGACTTGTAAGAATTTCCATCACAATATTTATCTGTCTATCCAAAACAGCACCCTTTTTTTAATACCATACAGGGATTTGTGTGTATGGACGATTTGAATTCACGTGTCTAGTAGCCCTCACAATGGCGGAATTCGTATACGTAAATTATGCATGCCTTTGCTGGGAATGTGGCCACAGCGTGGTAGGGCCTATAAAATAGAGGGATCTTTTTGGCTAATCATAACCAACCATTTCCGGGGATGTATGTTAATTTTGGATCTTTCACTTTTTTCCTGTGACAAAGTCAAACTTCCGTCTCCGCGTTTGTACCTATTTTCCGTGTCCAGATTTCTACTAGATCTGTTTTTTTCACAAGTAACTAATGCCACGTTATGGAAGTTATGTACGACAATGTAACTTAAATAAAATTTACTTTGTTAGTGTACATTAAAAGGGTGTATTTATTGGAAGTACAGAAATTACTTTCCATTTATCTCCGGAATCGACGGAAGAACAATTTTCAAATAAGTTAACCGAAGTTGAAAATTACTTCGCTAACTAATTTCCAGTGCATTAATTGGATTTATTTACATTGGATTCAATGCTAGATTGAATTGAAATAAATAAATCAATAAAAATAATAAACTAAACTAAAAGTTATTGAAATTTAAACAAAAATAAACGGGAAGATAGCACCCCAGTAAAACCAACAAACACGGTTATATTACAATATATATATATTATAACAACACAAACATTGATATATAATTTAATTTGTGTAGCCCCAAGTTCAGGGCCAATTTATATAACATAACAAATTATATAATTATTGAATTCATGGGTGTAATCGTAATAAGATGATATGTTATTTAAGTTTGAAATTGTTCCAAATTGTTTCAAACTATACTTTGAATCCCAGCACCAACCCCCTCCCACCAAAACCCCCCACACATCCCACCAACCTGTGAATAAACCGTTATAATTGTTCACAACAATCTGTATTCAAACCTCACTGAGGAAGGTGTACACCACACCAAAACGTTCGAGGACAATAAGAAACGTAAGTTTTCACAAGTGAAAGTACAGTAATCACTAATATTTATGTTGGTCGGTCGTAGCAGATTCTTGTACTGCAGTTAAGTGCATATTATTATGTTTTATATTTTTAATTTCATTAATAGCTTGCATTTTCTTAGACTTGTAAGAATTTCCATCACAATATTTATCTGTCTATCCAAAACAGCACCCTTTTTTTAATACCATACAGGGATTTGTGTGTATGGACGATTTGAATTCACGTGTCTAGTAGCCCTCACAATGGCGGAATTCGTATACGTAAATTATGCATGCCTTTGCTGGGAATGTGGCCACAGCGTGGTAGGGCCTATAAAATAGAGGGATCTTTTTGGCTAATCATAACCAACCATTTCCGGGGATGTATGTTAATTTTGGATCTTTCACTTTTTTCCTGTGACAAAGTCAAACTTCCGTCTCCGCGTTTGTACCTACTTTCCGTGTCCAGATTTCTACTAGATCTGTTTTTTTCACAAGTAACTAATGCCACGTTATGGAAGTTATGTACGACAATGTAACTTAAATAAAATTTACTTTGTTAGTGTACATTAAAAGGGTGTATTTATTGGAAGTACAGAAATTACTTTCCATTTATCTCCGGAATCGACGGAAGAACAATTTTCAAATAAGTTAACCGAAGTTGAAAATTACTTCGCTAACTAATTTCCAGTGCATTAATTGGATTTATTTACATTGGATTCAATGCTAGATTGAATTGAAATAAATAAATCAATAAAAATAATAAACTAAACTAAAAGTTATTGAAATTTAAACAAAAATAAACGGGAAGATAGCACCCCAGTAAAACCAACAAACACGGTTATATTACAATATATATATATTATAACAACACAAACATTGATATATAATTTAATTTGTGTAGCCCCAAGTTCAGGGCCAATTTATATAACATAACAAATTATATAATTATTGAATTCATGGGTGTAATCGTAATAAGATGATATGTTATTTAAGTTTGAAATTGTTCCAAATTGTTTCAAACTATACTTTGAATCCCAGCACCAACCCCCTCCCACCAAAACCCCCCACACATCCCACCAACCTGTGAATAAACCGTTATAATTGTTCACAACAATCTGTATTCAAACCTCACTGAGGAAGGTGTACACCACACCAAAACGTTCGAGGACAATAAGAAACGTAAGTTTTCACAAGTGAAAGTACAGTAATCACTAATATTTATGTTGGTCGGTCGTAGCAGATTCTTGTACTGCAGTTAAGTGCATATTATTATGTTTTATATTTTTAATTTCATTAATAGCTTGCATTTTCTTAGACTTGTAAGAATTTCCATCACAATATTTATCTGTCTATCCAAAACAGCACCCTTTTTTTAATACCATACAGGGATTTGTGTGTATGGACGATTTGAATTCACGTGTCTAGTAGCCCTCACAATGGCGGAATTCGTATACGTAAATTATGCATGCCTTTGCTGGGAATGTGGCCACAGCGTGGTAGGGCCTATAAAATAGAGGGATCTTTTTGGCTAATCATAACCAACCATTTCCGGGGATGTATGTTAATTTTGGATCTTTCACTTTTTTCCTGTGACAAAGTCAAACTTCCGTCTCCGCGTTTGTACCTACTTTCCGTGTCCAGATTTCTACTAGATCTGTTTTTTTCACAAGTAACTAATGCCACGTTATGGAAGTTATGTACGACAATGTAACTTAAATAAAATTTACTTTGTTAGTGTACATTAAAAGGGTGTATTTATTGGAAGTACAGAAATTACTTTCCATTTATCTCCGGAATCGACGGAAGAACAATTTTCAAATAAGTTAACCGAAGTTGAAAATTACTTCGCTAACTAATTTCCAGTGCATTAATTGGATTTATTTACATTGGATTCAATGCTAGATTGAATTGAAATAAATAAATCAATAAAAATAATAAACTAAACTAAAAGTTATTGAAATTTAAACAAAAATAAACGGGAAGATAGCACCCCAGTAAAACCAACAAACACGGTTATATTACAATATATATATATTATAACAACACAAACATTGATATATAATTTAATTTGTGTAGCCCCAAGTTCAGGGCCAATTTATATAACATAACAAATTATATAATTATTGAATTCATGGGTGTAATCGTAATAAGATGATATGTTATTTAAGTTTGAAATTGTTCCAAATTGTTTCAAACTATACTTTGAATCCCAGCACCAACCCCCTCCCACCAAAACCCCCCACACATCCCACCAACCTGTGAATAAACCGTTATAATTGTTCACAACAATCTGTATTCAAACCTCACTGAGGAAGGTGTACACCACACCAAAACGTTCGAGGACAATAAGAAACGTAAGTTTTCACAAGTGAAAGTACAGTAATCACTAATATTTATGTTGGTCGGTCGTAGCAGATTCTTGTACTGCAGTTAAGTGCATATTATTATGTTTTATATTTTTAATTTCATTAATAGCTTGCATTTTCTTAGACTTGTAAGAATTTCCATCACAATATTTAGCTGTCTATCCAAAACAGCACCCTTTTTTTAATACCATACAGGGATTTGTGTGTATGGACGATTTGAATTCACGTGTCTAGTAGCCCTCACAATGGCGGAATTCGTATACGTAAATTATGCATGCCTTTGCTGGGAATGTGGCCACAGCGTGGTAGGGCCTATAAAATAGAGGGATCTTTTTGGCTAATCATAACCAACCATTTCCGGGGATGTATGTTAATTTTGGATCTTTCACTTTTTTCCTGTGACAAAGTCAAACTTCCGTCTCCGCGTTTGTACCTACTTTCCGTGTCCAGATTTCTACTAGATCTGTTTTTTTCACAAGTAACTAATGCCACGTTATGGAAGTTATGTACGACAATGTAACTTAAATAAAATTTACTTTGTTAGTGTACATTAAAAGGGTGTATTTATTGGAAGTACAGAAATTACTTTCCATTTATCTCCGGAATCGACGGAAGAACAATTTTCAAATAAGTTAACCGAAGTTGAAAATTACTTCGCTAACTAATTTCCAGTGCATTAATTGGATTTATTTACATTGGATTCAATGCTAGATTGAATTGAAATAAATAAATCAATAAAAATAATAAACTAAACTAAAAGTTATTGAAATTTAAACAAAAATAAACGGGAAGATAGCACCCCAGTAAAACCAACAAACACGGTTATATTACAATATATATATATTATAACAACACAAACATTGATATATAATTTAATTTGTGTAGCCCCAAGTTCAGGGCCAATTTATATAACATAACAAATTATATAATTATTGAATTCATGGGTGTAATCGTAATAAGATGATATGTTATTTAAGTTTGAAATTGTTCCAAATTGTTTCAAACTATACTTTGAATCCCAGCACCAACCCCCTCCCACCAAAACCCCCCACACATCCCACCAACCTGTGAATAAACCGTTATAATTGTTCACAACAATCTGTATTCAAACCTCACTGAGGAAGGTGTACACCACACCAAAACGTTCGAGGACAATAAGAAACGTAAGTTTTCACAAGTGAAAGTACAGTAATCACTAATATTTATGTTGGTCGGTCGTAGCAGATTCTTGTACTGCAGTTAAGTGCATATTATTATGTTTTATATTTTTAATTTCATTAATAGCTTGCATTTTCTTAGACTTGTAAGAATTTCCATCACAATATTTATCTGTCTATCCAAAACAGCACCCTTTTTTTAATACCATACAGGGATTTGTGTGTATGGACGATTTGAATTCACGTGTCTAGTAGCCCTCACAATGGCGGAATTCGTATACGTAAATTATGCATGCCTTTGCTGGGAATGTGGCCACAGCGTGGTAGGGCCTATAAAATAGAGGGATCTTTTTGGCTAATCATAACCAACCATTTCCGGGGATGTATGTTAATTTTGGATCTTTCACTTTTTTCCTGTGACAAAGTCAAACTTCCGTCTCCGCGTTTGTACCTACTTTCCGTGTCCAGATTTCTACTAGATCTGTTTTTTTCACAAGTAACTAATGCCACGTTATGGAAGTTATGTACGACAATGTAACTTAAATAAAATTTACTTTGTTAGTGTACATTAAAAGGGTGTATTTATTGGAAGTACAGAAATTACTTTCCATTTATCTCACATATTTACGGTATGTGTAGTTATCTTTCTCTTACCACATTTTAAGTATTAATAATTACTTATCCACTTACCTTATCATCCAAGATCCGTCACACGAACGTGAAGCACAAACGTGATTTAGGGTATACATACAAATTAATATATTCGACTCTCATTTTTTGTTGGACTCACTCAATTTTATTAGACCATTATATTTATTGTTTTCCTCTAATTCAAATTTCTGTTATTTTCCACTTTTTATAAAAAATTACTATTGATCTATTACGATTATACAGGCCCAAGAAAATAAAATAAAAAATACATGTTGACTTACTTGTATGGTTAACAATCTTAATTAATAATAATAATAATCATAGTAAGGCGACCCAGTTTGCTCACACTCACACACATAAGGATTACCCCCTTTCATATAAAATAAGAATATATTTGATTTGATATGGTTACATGTGTAGCGTCGTTCCTACCGACCGCATGGCGCGTCACACAGAGTTCTCTGATTTGGTGTCCAAAAAAATTTGGTGTTTCACTTGTATTAAAATTTTCACTTATTTCACTGTATATATTATTAATTTAGACTGCTTTACACATCTCTGGTACACTTGGTTGGTCGGCCGACCCTAATTAACTTGGTCGGCCGAGCAAAGACTTTTATGACCGTGCGGTCTGAAGATGTTATTCGACTGGGCAGCAATAATGCATACAGTTCCCCACTAAAATTCTGTTAAGCAGACGGAAACGCACAGCCTTCAGGCGACAAATTTTTCGTCATCGCACACAGTGTATGGATTTTCCATGGGCCCTGTGAGCTATTGTTGTTACACGGAGACGATAGACGAGGCTTTGGTGGGAGACTTCCTGCGCTGATAGCAAATACATTTATGAATGTAAAAAAAATAAATAAATAAAGACCCCCCTTTTTGCCCCATCACAGGTACAGAGACGATTTTGGGAGGTTGTGTCTACGTTTAACAATCTAACTTAACCTTTTAGATTTTTAAAATTAATTAGACTTAACAAACATTTCCTTAGTTAGTGTACATTAAAAGGCTTTATTTATTGTATGGATAAATGGCTGTATATAACATTAAAGGCTGTATTTATTCGAAGTATCGGAATTAAAACCTACTTCCAATTTAGAATGTATAACCTAGTACGTTATTGGTACATATTTTATTAAAAGGATGTATTTATTGGAAGTACAGAAATTAGTTTCCATTTATCGCACATAATTACGGTACAGAGACGATTTTTGAAGGTTGTGTCTACGTTTAACAATATAACTTAACCTTTTAGATTTTTAAAATTAATTAGACAACAAAAATTTCCTTAGTTAGTGTACATTCAAAGGCTGTATTTATTGTATGGATAAAAGGCTGTATATAACATTAAAGGCTGTATTTATTCGAAGTACTGGAATTAAAACCTACTTCCAATTTAGAACGTATAACCTAGTACAATGTAACGTATAACTAAACAGGTACAGTACATCAATTTCAAGAGGAGTGTCAGTTTTTTATGATTTTTCAATAAATAAAAATGAGACGATGGAGAGGGGGAGAGAGAGAGAGAGACCAAACAATTTTTATGCCTATCTAATTTTTCCAGAACTATGTACACATAGCAAAAATGGAATTTCTACAAAGTTTACATTAAATGAAAATGATGAAAGTACTGTTAGGTTTTAACAAATATTGACAATTTTGCCCAATACAGAAATGAAGGAAATTGATTTGAAAAATGATAAACTTTTATTCTATCATTTACTTGTTACATTATGTAACAGAACAACATTTCTTTATTATTTATTTATGATTTTTAATATACATAGTATGAATTAACTTGTTTCCATTTATTTTCCATATAGACGAAGACAGGGTAATTGTAAACATGCAGTTAGGATTATAAACAGAACATGAAATAGTACAATGACAACTAGTTTACAGTTGTCACTATTTTTGTTTCAATATTTCAAAGGATAAAGAAAACACCTGTAACTCTAAGATGAGTTATGAGAAAACATGATTACAAATCATAACCTGCCATTAGTTACTTGTGAAGAAAACAGATATAACATTTCCAAACAAGAAATCTTCAATTGTCTCCCTATTTGTTTTATAGAAACTGGAGTTTCTACTGCAGGTCTTTAAGTCCACTAACTACTTAATTTAATATACATAATTGTTCCCGATCTTGTTGGGTAACATTATATTAATACATCTGCTTCCTACTCATATGTGCAAGCAATGTTTTTAATGTACGGTCCTAAACATCTTTAAAATTTAGACAAAGTCTAATGAGCAATTAGACCTAACCTGAATTACTACATCTAAGAATATCTTATTAGGTCATTTAGCTTTATTTATACATTTAATGCATCTTAATTAGTATACTAACAGTACTACTCCGTCACACAGTAACACAACACATTACACTAACTCAAAAGAATTGTTTTCAGTTTAAGATAAAAGTTGAAATTGTGTATTTCTTTTCTTTTCCATTCACTTTTTATGGTAACGTGCTTTACATTAATATGTGTACCCTTACTATATTATGGTCCTAAACATCTTTATCAACACTTTATATCTTTAAAATTTAGACAAAGTCTAATGAGCAATTTGGCTTAACCTGAATTTACATGACCTGGCTCAGAACAACTTTATTTTGGCAAATACAAAGATGAAGACTCTGTACACCCTGGTTGCAATTTCTTCAGGGCTCACACCTGCTGCCAAGCTTAGTTCTATTACATGATCAGGAAGAAAGGAATCAAATCAGCTCGAACCTGCAAACACTGTGGAAGGCTTGTACACCATCACCAAGAAGATTATTGATGTCATCTACAAATAACTCATTAGGCCATTTAGCTTTATTTATACATTTAACGAATCTTAATTAGTACGCTAACAACACTGCTCTATCTTACAGTAACACAACACGTTACAATAACTGAAAAGAATTTATTTTTTTCAGTTTAAAAAAGTTGAAATTGTGATTCTTTTCTTTTCCATTCACTTTTTGTAAGAACGACCTACATTAATATGTGTACACTTACTATATTGAAATCCAGTGTTCACTATCCAATAGTTAAAATTTTGTGGAATTGTGAAATTAGTAACACTATGTACTAATGTGTGATTATCAGTAGAATTTCTGAATTCCTTTGATTCATTAATAAATGTTTTCTAATTTGTTTCTTTATGTCTATTGAATGATTTCTTATTAGTTTTTAATCTTTGTGTTTTCATTATTCATTTGTAAATTCTTGGATTTTGTTGTCCATGACATGTCCATTGGTTAACTAATTATCATTAAAACACACAGAGGACTGATCCTCTCTTGCAAGATCACAAGTATGTTTCAAGACCATTTGCAGGTCAGGTATTGTTCTGTCTGTTCACTTTCTGAAAGTGGTTGAGGAGCAAGGGGGAAGATGTCTCCATTAAAACACACACACACACACACACTAGCACGCACACAATTCCTTTTTTTCTTTATTTAATTTGAATTCTGTATTAGAACAAATGTTTTCAGAGTTTACAAGTTTTTTTTTAATTTCTTGGATTTTTTTTAATTTTATGCAATGTGGACACATACAGAGGAGTGTCAGTTTTTTATGTTTTTTCAATAAATAAAAATGAGAGGAGGGGAGAGAGAGACCAAAAATGACATGTACAGAAATTTCATCAGAACTTTTCCTGATAGTAAAAAAATAGCTAAATAATGAATGGCAAAGAACATTAACAAAATTAATGGAAATTATAGTTATAATTTCTTGTCTAAGAACAGGTACTAGTAATGGCTTCATATACTTTACATCTTAAATTATAAACCTATTACAAACATATTTGGTATACTCAGCTTGTAACAAACGTTCAGACCAACAAAAATGGTTTAAATTTTGTCATGTAGTATTATTAGTACTGTTGAAACAGCAGGTTGATTATAATTGTTTTTAGAGCAGACTTCTGGAATGATATGTGCAAGTGTATTGTGTTCAAGTAGCAAGTTTCCACTACTTTATAAAACATATCCTAGAACCAAACTTTGACATCCAGTAGCTGTTGCTGAGAAACCTTACTAAGGGACTTATAAAAAAAAAACAACAATTACATGCTTGCTCTTTTGAACATCTGATGAAAAGGTTTTTGTAAAGTGTACCTAACCTAAAAATGTACAATGTTCAACTTGTCTTTGTATTCCATACTTCTAGCAGTTTTACATAATATATTGCTAACACGAATAAGAAAAGTTTAAATCTGCTGAAGGTCTAAATGAGTGATAATTATTTGCAGACTGACAGGGCCGTAAAATAATTCTGAAAGAATTGTTGCTTTTACAACACCATCCTTTATCAAGTGACTACTCAAATCTGCCAGTTTTTCACAGCAAACAGAAGTTTGATGATTAGATCCATCATGACCTAGTGATGGTCCAAACATTTCAAGGATTCTCCTGGCCTTAAAAAATGGACTGGCCTCATTGACATTGATTGACATGACTAATGTTAAATTTACTTTGGGATATTTCCAAACATAATACAGTTTACAATAAACAAACAACATTTTATGCCGGTCTAATTTTTCCAGAACTGTATACACATCATTTGATCTGAATAGAACATTTATTACACAATAATACTATTTGATGCAAATAATTAAAATATCGGTACGGAGAACTATACATGACTTCCATGTTTTAAGATTTATATTTAAAATCATTTTAGAAATGAAATATTTCCACAGAAACCAGCCTCAACCACAGAATTGTGGTCACTAACATATACCACCTCACGTTAGTGCACTCGATTTTCACTGATGATGGCAGTTGATGGCACTTCCGAAACGTCTGGTTTTGCAGAAAACATTGGACCACGGCCAAACAGCCCATGAAGGAATTTTATCAACAAACTACTTCTTTGTTGCCGATAACATAGTACACATACAAAAATTATCCCCTCCCCTTCACCTATCATTTTCATTTATAGAAAATTATCCCCAACCCCTTCAACTTCCTCCTACCACTTTTCATTTATAGATATTTCATCTACCTTTCTACAGTGGATTATTATCACCTTCTTTTCAGGATACTTTATTTATCAAAATTAAGTACTTTACTCTTGTTAAAACATAAAACATTGCAGGTAAACTACCCCTTCTCCTTAAATCTTCACCAAAATCAACAGACCTTGAGTCCTCTACAATATGCAAAAAATTATTTGAATTTGCGGCAGTTATCATTCGCCATAGATAAAATTCTACACACAGACATCTGTTGAAAAATGACTTTTCTTTATGTTTTGATGATAGTACAATGAGAATCAGCCCTTATCTCGAACACGATTTTTTTCACCATCCATTTCCTTATGGAACATGGAAGTAAAAACAATATCCTTCTTTTTATAATATGTATTGCACATATTTTCTAACATGGGACACAAATTATTAGATAAAATATTTACCTTTATTTTTAGTCAGCTTCCACTCACTGTGTACTTTCTCAGAGGCCATAACATGTTCTTTTTAACGTTGCCGAACATAAATTGATGTTAAATTAAAAATAAAGTAAAGGCTTAGCACCTGAAGTTTGCAATGTGCAAGTTGAAGAATCTATTTAATTATTGCACTTAACTTGATATAAGTACGGTACTGATTACATTTCAGGATTATTATTTTCAGAAATAATGTATGTAAACCAGTTTTCCCCATATAAAGTTAATTAAAATTCTTTAATGCATAGCATTCCAGGCCTTTATGGTAGTAGATTTGTGTTACTAAATTTGAATTTACACAAATAATTCTCTTTGATTAACCAGAGTTACACACACAAACTAAATGCTGAGTGTCCTCCTAGTGTATAAATTCAGCTAAAACACTATTTCAAATTTACTTATTTTTTGCGTACCGTATCACTTATTATATGATATATAATTACCTTAATATCCACTTTAGTGATACACAGTTTCGTCACTGATGACGCGTTTCGGGACTAAGTCCCATCCTCAGATACATTTAATTAATAAACTAAAATATTAAAATCACGACCATGATACTGGTCCAGTCAAAAATAAATAAAATAAAATAAATTACAAATCGCATGTAATAAGCTTTGCTAACCACGGCTGGAGCTCCCGCATGCGTTCACCCGCAACCGCGATTGTCACGCGACTGGTCAAAGATTAAGACAAACTGATTGCAGTGTCAAACAGGTAATTTGACGCAAAATTTACCTGGTCATTTAATAAACTGTTTTTGGTGTTACTATCTTTTAAAGCTTTATAAATTTCAAATTCCTCCAGACTATCCATCCGTCTACCCTTTTTACAAACATGCAGCGCTGTTAATATTTAACATTTAATATCAAGCGGACATAAATATACGAGTTTCGAAGAAAATTTAACAGTGTTGCATGTTTGTAAAAAGGGTAGACGGATGGATAGTCTGGAGGAATTTGAAATTTATAAAGCTTTAAAAGATAGTAACACCAAAAACAGTTTATTAAATGACCAAGTAAATTTTGCGTCAAATTACCTGTTTGACACTGCAATCAGTTTGTCTTAATCTTTGACCAGTCGCGTGACAATCGCGGTTGCGGGTGAACGCATGCGGGAGCTCCAGCCGTGGTTAGCAAAGCTTATTACATGCGATTTGTAATTTATTTTATTTTATTTATTTTTGACTTGACCAGTATCATGGTCGTGATTTTAATATTTTAGTTTATTAATTAAATGTATCTGAGGATGGGACTTAGTTCCGAAACGCGTCATCAGTGACGAAACTGTGTATCACTAAAGTGGATATTAAGGTAATTATATATCACTATTTCAAAAACTTATCTTGTTACTAGAATATGTGACATGATGAACTTTTCATGTTAAATAGTTTAAATACTTTGTGTTTAGAGTTAAGCATTTTAATAATTTTTATTTATGCAGGCGTATAGCAAAATCTGACCATCATGAAAAAGGAATATGGCATTTTGTAACAGCAATTAACTGATTAGTTCCTGCTCATATTACTAGTCCAATTTTTGTTTAATTGAAAAGATATATTTTAACTGTTTCTTTTGGTGCAATCTGTAAATTCCATGACACACATCCATAAAGGTGTGAAAATATGCTTATTGCAGTTTGATAGGAATAAATTCTCAAAAAACTAATAAAAATGTTTTATGTCTGATCACACCAGCTATCCTTTCTATTTGAAATGAGCCTTTTATCCAAATTTATCACATAGTATTGTGTCAAGATATTTCACTACATTTGTATACTGTAATACAGTAGTGGTAGAATATTATCATTCCACTAATATTACCCTAACATAATAAATGAAAATACATTATATACACATCTTTTGACATAATCATCCTTTCACTTATCACTTTCTGCCTATCAATTTATTTGATGAATATATATTTAACAATTTATGTAAAATACAACAGGTATTTAACGGACATGTACTATGTGTAGACCTCTTATTTCCCTCCTCAGCAGGTCGAAGCTCAATTGGCACTAGAGTTGGGTATGAAATTATGCTATGCTCATAGTCTGTCTGTTAGCAGCTAGTGGCATCTATTGACATTCACTCAGGTCAAATTACAGAGTCAGTAAAGAATGTTCGAAATTTGAATGTAAACAAATTAATAGTTAAATAATTAATTAAATACAACTATTATATTAATGACTCGGATATTCCGAGTCGTTAATATAATAGTTGTATTTAGTTAAGTAACGGACACGTCATGGACAACGAAATCCAAGAATTTAAATAATTATTATAATGGAAGTATCACATACATAATGTATGTAAATGTAATTGTGAAAAAACAATGTAGGGCCTACTTCATATACAGATCAGAAGTAAATGATGAACTATTCTCTATTAGTGATAAATTGTAACTTTCCTTGTGAACACTTACGTTTTTTAAATGTCCTCGTACGTTTCGGTGTGTTATTCACCTTCTTCAGTGATGTTTAAATACAGAATGTCTTGAAACAGTTGTAACAGATTTTTTCAGGTTGGTGGTATGTGTGGGGGGTAGTTGGTGGAAGGGGGTTGGTGCTGGGATTCAAAGTATTGTTTGGTTTCTATATGATTGTGTCAAATAGTACACGTGATTTGAATCCTAGCGCCAACCCCCTTCCACCAACTACCCCCCCACACATACCACCAACCTGAAAAAATCCGTTACAACTGTTTCAAGACATTCTGTATTTAAACCTCGCTGAAGAAGGTGAATAACACACCGAAACGTATGAGGACATTTAAAAAACGTAAGTTTTCACAAGGAAAGTTACAATTTATCACTAATATTAAGTGCGTGAATGAAGATGGTGAACCAACAAAACAACTATTCTCTTTATGTAATAAGCCTAGTTACTAAACAATATATATTTTCAAAAGCTTCTTATCATATTGAGACGAAATGGAGCAGCATTTGAAACATCTCTTAGGTATAAAAACAACATAACGACCTTTACAAAATTTGCTGCCTGTAGGCAGTTGCCTACTTTGCCTATGCATAAATCTGCCTCTGGTGTACATGCTAAATGCACCTGAACAGTAGTAAGAATGACTTAGTATCCTGTTGAGTTATTCACTGTTCTGATGGATGATACGCAAATACTGGAAGGTAGGATGTGAGAGCCAGCAATAAACTTAAATAAAACTCTCATATATTTCAGTTATTACACAGTGTTCTGTTCATTAGACAAGTGCTTGGTTTGATCATTTTTAAAAAAATATAATTGTATATTTTACTGTAGATTTACAGTAGCTTGACAGAAAGTGTAAAAATGTAAAATAAAAACGGCGTGACTTAAGTGTAAATAAAAAGTGAACACTTTACAGTAGCACAAAAAATGACAAAAACTGAGACAATGAAATCCTACAGTTCAGTTAAAAATATTGCAATCTCCCTCACACACAATTTTAAAGAATAAAGACGTTATCAACACCACAACAAAATATTTTTTTTGGACCAAAAGGAAACACAATGGAAAGGCATCTCAGGTAGTATTGCTTTGAAATTATGGTTTCAAAATGTTTAGGGAAAAGAATAAAAAAATGCTAGCATTAACAATCCAAAAATGTATCGAAAAGATCAGGATCTTGCTAGGTACATTATAGGGAAAATCGGTTTTGTAGCTACTGGTGGATGTTTGTTTCTATAAAAAAATAAGTGCAGTATCTAATAAATTATGGTACATATTTAATCATTTATTGAATAATTTGTCATTTATATAATTTTTTTTTTTTTAATTTCTACAGATACTTTTGGTGTGTTTGTTGTAATTTTGTGTTTTACATAATCTTTTGTGATTAAATCATTTGGTATAAAATGTTCCAGATTATAAAATACACCTCACAGTTTTAACATACAATATATATAGTAACACTTCTATACATAGTAACAGGTATATCAATATGCCTGTAATCACAGGTATGGGAAAGTAATGGCAAATCTTACATAATCTTGTTATCAGTTATTGTTATTATTCAGCTAATGCTATTAAATTCATATTGGCCCAAAGTGATCACAAATTTATATAAATTAATTTTCACTCACATGAATGTAGTTGCAACCGTAAACAAAACAGAATATATTTTCTATGACAGCAGACAAGACAGAACACTTGTATTTTGCCTTTTATGTGTGTACATACAGTCAGACATCATTTATTTGGATTTACTTCTGCAAGCTTGAAATCAGATAACAATAATGTTTTATATATTTACATTAGTGTATATGTAAAATTATAATCCTCAAAGTATAATATTGAATTAATTGGGATGTTTCGTTAAATTGTTTACGACGGACTCACCGATCGTCACATAGTACAGTGGAAACCAAAATAAAACATACTTATGAATCTGCTAATTCATTTTATCATATTATCTCTAATTGGTGTTGTTACAGGCTTGTTAAGTTTCGTTACCATTTTTAATTAGTGTTCTTGCTGCAAGTTTTACATTAATTATTCATAATGATTAGCTATGATGGTTAGAGTGTTATTGGTACAGAAGAGGATGCTGCAGTTTCTTTTCTTCAAGAAAAAGGTTTGGTTCACAATCCTCGTCGTTGTGTTAATGGACATGACATGGTGTTGAGCCTTGGGCAGCAACAGCGTTGGTGTTGCAATAAGAAGACTTGCCATGAGTATAAGGTACTTCGCAAGGGCACATTTTTAGAGGAGTCCAAATTACCGCTGAGAAAAATAATAAAATTTATTTATTTCTGGTGTGAAGGGCGTAGTAGTGTGAAAAACAGTAAAAATCAACTGGAAATCGGCGCCAACACACACACAGAGTGGACGGCTTACTTAAGATTATCTGTGCCTTAGACATCATGAGCAACCCACGGAAAATTGGAGGACCGAATTTAACAGTTGAAATTGACGAGAGTGTCTTTGCCAAGAGAAAAAAATAATGTTGGCTGGGTGTTACCATAACAGTGGGTATTTGGTGGATACTGCCAGGAAACCAAGGAATGCTTGTTGTGTTGTATCGAAGATCGGTCAGCAGCTACCTCCTCCCTCTCATAGAGGGAAATATTGAACCAGGGTCCACTATAATGTCAGGTGAGTGGCGTGCATATCAGCAAATTGTTAATTTGCCACAACAGTACAGTCATTTGACTGTAAACCATCGTTATCACTTTGTGGATCTTCAAACGAGAGCGCATACACAAGGCATAGAAAGCCTATGGCGGTCCTGTAAATCCCGAAACAAGATTGAATGTGGTACGAGAAGGGAACTCTTAGATTCCTATTTATGTGAGTTCATGTGGAGAACAAGAAATGCAAGCCACGAATTGTTTGAGAAAATGCTGGATGATATTAAAAAATATACGCCCCCTTCACACACATCCCGCAGAGGTGTGGGAGAATATCTTTCCAGGTGATGCATCGAGAATAATTATGTAGTTACTGGAACAATCTGGGGATTCACAGACACTGAACTAGCTGTATTAATGTAGAAGCGTGTAGAGTCACCTCCTTACCACTCACGACTACCTGTGGCTAGCTGGTGTTTCTGTAAAAACACAATATTCAACGTCTAACATTTTCTAGATAAAGAAGGAACATGGATTATGGTTAATAAGTTAGTATTATTACATACACAGTTTTAATAGGTTAGTATTAGATATCTACCACTTTTTAGATAAAGAAGGAGTATGCACTATGGTTTATTTTTAAAATTAGTACAGTAACATACAAGACACGTTATATGAACAATTGCTGGAAGAAACAGAGAATAAACAGTTACAGTGAGGTCAAAAGATGTAGAATAGAGCACTACAGAGTCAATTGTAAATTTGTAAAGAAATGTCAAACCCAATGTACTATCATTACACACACTTTCAAACTTTTTTTAAATTTGTACACCAAATTTTGGTTAATTAAATGCAGAACAGTATACAAGGCTATAAACATTAGAAATGCCCTGTATATAAGCTACTTTTTGTTTACACTTCTCATCATTTTATCAGAAAACTTTCCATTTCTAATACAAAACCCCCAATCATATGAAACATACCATTACAAAAAGCATCTTCCAAAAATTTGAGCCATTGCTCACTGTATGCAACATGCTCCACTTTTAATCAGTGTTCTTTGTTGTAAGATTTACATTAATTATGCATAATGATTAGATATGATGAACTGATGAATGTTGTTGGCACAGAAGAGGATGGAGTTTCTTTTCTTGAAGAAAAAAGATTGCTTGATAATCGTCACCATTAGTGTACTAATTAAGATGCATTAAATGTATAAATAAAGCTAAATAGCCTAATGAGTTATTCTTAGATGACATCATTAATCTTTTTGGTAATGGTGTAAAAGCCTTCCCACAGTGGTTGCAGGTTCGGGCTGATTTCTTTCTTCCTTATCATGTTATAGAACTAAGCCTGGCAGCAGGTGTGAGCTCTGAAGAAATTGCAACCAGTCTTCATCTTTGTATTTGGCAAAATAAAGTTGTTCTGAGCCAGGTCATGTAAATTCTGGTTAGGCCAAATTGCTCATTAGACTTTGTCTAAATTTTAAAGATATAAATTGTTGATAAAGATTTTAGGACCATACATTAAAAACATTGTTTGCACATATGAGTAGGAAGCAGATCTATTAATATAATATGTTACCCAACAATATACAGTAACAATTATGTATATTTAATTAAGTAGTTAGTGGACTTAAAACCTGCAGTAGAAACTACAGTTTTTATAAAACAAATAGGGAGAGAATTGAAGATTTCATGTTTGTAATTACTGGTTATGATTTGTAATCACGTTTTCTCATAATGTATGTTGTTAATGACCTTTTTTTTAAGAGTATGAAAAAAACAATAGATATCGGTATTTGAAAAAAGGTGAATTTTATTGGTACATACTAAAGTATAGAGTCCCATTTGTTTCTATTCATTAACAAAGGTCCGTACTGTAATAATTTTGTGTGTAATATACAAGCATTCTTTAATATGTTTACGAGATTCTCCAATTTTATTTGCATTAATTCAGACAGTAGTAACATTAAGTTCCACTCTAACCCATTATTAATACTTAATCATTTGCGTGTTAACAGAAACTGCACATTGCTTTTATTTTTATTGCATTATGTTGAAAAAAGGATTTTAATGTACTTGTTTGGTTATACGTTAGATTGTACTAGGTTATAAATTGGAACTAGGTTCTAATTCCGGTACTTCGAATAAATACAGCCTTTAATGTTATATACAGTGTTGTGAGTAGTACCATAAGTTATAAGAGTGGGGATACGCCATGACATATGTATAGCACGCTCTCGATGTATTCACTATTGTAGCTGTATAATAAATCTTTTACTTAACTAAAAATGAACTTTTTTCATGTGAAAAACTTACTATTTTATTGTACGCGTTTCGGCTTAGTATCCGCCTTCTTCAGCTTTGGTCTGTTACCAAAGCTGAAGAAGGCGGATACTAAGCCGAAACGCGTACAATAAAATAGTAAGTTTTTCACATGAAAAAAGTTCATTTTTAGTTAAGTGTTAGTGCTGTGAAAGAAGAGATGAATAATCAAGACAACTAAATCTTTTATTATATTTAATAACCGTGTAACTGTACATTTATTCACACATATAACATGGCGCTGCGGCTTTGAAGAACTAAAGTGCGTAAAATATATAGTGGAGTTATTCAGTTTGAATACAGTGTGCGAGTTGTGTAGTGTAATTGTGAAAATGTCTACTACTGCTGCAGGTACAGGAACGACAACGACGTTTACAACCACGTCTACGTCATTAACGGGCTTGAAACCACCAAGTTGTTTACAAAAGATAACTACTGAAGGATGGACAAAGTGGAAACAGCTTTTTGAAATATATCGTATTGCATCAGGTACTAATAAAATGGCCGATGATGTACAAGTGGCCGTATTTTTGCATTGCATAGGTGAAGAATGTGTAGACGTGTATAATACGTTGGGATTGACCGACGATGAAAAAAACAGTTACGATACAGTACTGCAGAAATTTGAAGAGCACTTTGTTCCTATCAAAAATGAGAGTGTTAGTTCGCACATGTTTTTCACGAGAAATCAGCAGCCTGGTGAGTCGTTTGATGCATATTTGACTGAATTGAAGAAATTAAGTGCGGATTGTAATTTTAGTACTTTGAGAGAGCGTTTGATAAGAGATCGCATTGTTGCCGGCATTTTAGACAAACGAGTCAAAGATAGGTTATTACGTGAGAGTGAGTTAACGTTAGTAAAAACTGTTAAAATTTGTAAAAGTGCTGAATTATCGGATCAGCATGTTAAAAAACTCGAGCCTACAAAGGAAGTTGCTAGCATAAAAAAACAGCTGAGTAGCGGCGATTCCAAGACTCATGACGGTGACGCAGGCAACAACATGAGCAGAGTTCAACAGACAAAGCTGACATCATCATCATCTTCTACGACACGAGAGCCGGGTGCTTCAAGACAACAGGTGACCGCATGCCAACGGTGCGGATACAATCATCGTTTTAAGAATTGTCCAGCGTTTATGAAGGACTGTATAAACTGTGGTAAGACAGGACATTTTGCAAAAATGTGTAAAAATAAGCGTTCAATAAAAGTTGTAAATGTGGCGTCTGAGGCTGAATGTGAGTATTTTGATGAATTTTTTTGTGACTGGATTAGTGTGGATGCTATCAGTGCACGAGACGAATGGATACAACATGTAAATATTTTAGATTCTAAGAAAACAGTTGCTTTTAAAATTGACACTGGAGCTCAATGTAATATAATACCTATTGACTTATGTAGAAAATTGAATATAACTGAATGCCTGAAATCTAATGTAATTTTGAAAAATTATAGTCAAGAAAAAATGAAAACTATTGGTAAAGTAAGCTTAAATTGCAAAGTAGGCAATATTGAACGAGTAGAGTTTGAAATTTTTGATGGTAATAGTGTACCTATTTTAGGTTTAAAGAGTTCCATTGATTTTAATTTGATACAAAGAGTCCAGCCCGGAGATGAAGCTATATATGTTGACATTTTAAATGCTTTTTCAGTAAACACAGCTAATGATATTACAAAGAAATACGCAGATGTTTTTAATGGTTATGGTAGAATAAAAGATTTTCAATATAAAATAGAATTAAAAGAAGGAAGTGTAGGTAAAGTAGAACCATGTAGACATGTTCCTTTTAAATTGATTAATAAATTGAAATATGAAATAAATAGAATGGAAGCTGTTGGTATTATATTGAAAATTAAAAAACCAACTGATTTTGTAAATTCATTAGTAGTTGTTGGTAAAACAGATGGGTCAATAAGAATTTGTTTGGACCCACAATATTTAAATTCTTGCATAAAAAGAGAACATATTCAGCTTCCTACAATTGATGAGATTGCAGCAAAGGTAAAAAACGCAAAATATTTTACAAAGTTGGATGCAAATAAAGCATTCTGGCAAGTTGAATTGTCAGAAGATAGTAAAGAGTTAACTACTTTTAATACTCCATTTGGGAGATATTATTTTAACAGAATGCCTTACGGTATAAGCTCTAGTCCTGAAGTATTCTATAGAGTTTTTAATCAAATTTTTGAAGATATTGAAAATGTAGGCATATATGCCGATGATATGTTAATTTGGGCTGAGACTAAAGACCAATTATTAAAAATTATGGATAAAGTTTTTAAAAGAGCCAGAGAATATGGTATTAAATTTAATGCAGATAAAAGTGCTTTTATTGTAACGAAAGTTAAATATTTAGGTCATATACTTTCCGCAGATGGAATTGAAATTGATACAGAAAAAGTTGAGGCAATTGAAAAAATGCAAATACCAAAAAATAAAAGAGAATTACTAACATTCTTAGGAACAATAAATTATGTATCAAAGTTTATACCAAATGCTGCACAATTAACTAGTAGTTTAAGACAACTAACAAAGAAAGATGTGCCATTTGTGTGGGGTACTGCACAGCAAACGTCATTTTTAAAGCTTAAAGAGGCGTTATGTAAACCTCCAGTTTTAACATATTTTGAGATAAATAAACCCATAACATTGAGTGTAGATGCTTCCAGTGAGGGACTGGGATGTGTATTGATACAAGATGGAAGACCAGTGGCATATGGTTCCCGTGGTTTAACAGAGACTGAAGTAATGTACAGTCAAATTGAAAAAGAGTGTTTAGCAATTGTTTTTGGTTGTCATAAATTCAATCAATATTTGTTTGGTCAAAAATTTGTCGTAGAGACTGACCATAATCCACTGATCTCGATCTTTAAAAAACCAATGAATAAAATCCCTCCAAGATTACAAAGGATGAGAATAAGTTTACATAATTTTGATTTAGATCTTAAGTATGTACCAGGTAAAAAGTTATTACTGGCTGATCATTTGAGCAGACTTTATTTGCAAACTACAGAGTCCTCTGATGAAGAAAAATTTAAAGCATATGTTATGATGGTTGAGAAAAGTCTTAGTGTATCTGATATAAGAATGAATGAATTAAAAAATGAAACTAGCAACGATAAAGAACTGCAAGAAGTTCTAAAATATGTAAAAGATGGATGGCCTGTAAACAAATCATCCGTTTCTGAAACTGTCAAACCATATTTTTCTTTCAAAGAAGAACTTTCAGAGTGTAAGGGTTTATTGTTGAAAAATACTTGTATAGTTGTCCAAAATCCATGAGAAAAGTAATGCTTGCTAAAATACATTATGCTCATTTTGGTAGTGAAAAATGCAAAATGTTAGCTAGAAAAACATTGTTTTGGCCAGGCATGTCGAAGCAAATTGATGACTTGGTAAGCAATTGTGATATTTGTTGTAGTTATGAAAGGGATAATAGTAAAGAACCAATGATTGAAAAACCAATACCTAAAAATCCTTGGGAAATTGTAGCTTCTGATATTTTTTATTTACTTGGTAAAAGGTTTATAATTGTAGTAGATACGTATAGTAAATTCATTGATTTGCAACATTTAAGTGATTTAAGTGCAGAGTCTACTATACAGTCTTTAAAGGAGTTTTTTGCACGATATGGGGTACCTAAAGTTTTTTATATTCAGATTCAGGTACTCAATACACGAGTTTTAAATTTAAAAAATTTTCAGATCAATGGGGTTTTAAACATGTGATAACTACTCCAAAACATCACCAGTCAAATGGTTTAGCAGAGAGACATATACAGACTCTCAAACATATTTTGAAAAAAATTATTCAGGAAGGAAAGGATAAAGAAATGGCTCTATTACAATTAAGAAATATGCCTATTGATAATAGTGGCATTACGCCAGCGGAATTAATGTATGGTAGGAAAGTAAGAAACATAATACCAAATTCAAATGAAGGCAAAGTAGAGTCAAATAAATTTAGTACTATTTTGCAAGAACGTCAAAATAAACAAAAGTTCTATTATAATAAAGGTTCGAAAGCTCTTACAGAATTTAATGTGGGAGATAAAGTTAAAATTCATGATGAAGGAAAGGAAACCTTACCTCATCAAAGTGGTATTATTATTGAAAAACATCAAAATCCTAGATCTTATAAAGTAAAAACAGAGCAAAATACTATTGTAACAGGTAATCGAAAAGATCTATCCAAAGGTACACAATTTAATGAAATCCACTATAGTTTAGATATACCATTAGAAGAGCCCATGCAAAGAAGAGTTTCGAGCAATACAAATACTGTAAATAATAATGTGAATAATGCAAATAATATCTGTAATAATAATCCTATTGTTAATGTGACTGCGAATGATGCTCCGGTAATTACGACTAGATCAGGTCGTACGATAAAGAAACCAGAGTACCTAAAAGGTTATGTATGTTTAATAAATGTTATGTAATAATATTGTAATTTAATTTTGAAAAACTAGAAAAGGGGAGATGTTGTGAGTAGTACCATAAGTTATAAGAGTGGGGATACGCCATGACATATGTATAGCGGGGCATGTGAGTGGGTCACAGGACGATCGCGATAAGAGCAACACGCTCTCGATGTATTCACTATTGTAGCTGTATAATAAATCTTTTATTATATTTAATAACCGTGTAACTGTACATTTATTCACACATATAACATACAGCCTTTTATCCATACAATAAATACACGCCTTTTATCCTTTGAATGTACACTAACTAAGGAAATTTTTGTTGTCTAATTAATTTTAAAAATCTAAAAGGTTAAGTTAGATTGTTAAACGTAGACACAACCTCCAAAAATCGTCTCTGTACCGTAATTATGTGCGATAAATGGAAACTGATTTCTGTACTTCCAATAAATACATCCTTTTAATGTACACTAACAAACGAAATTTTATTTAAGTTACATTGTCGTACATATCCTCCATAGCCTACCGTTAGTTACTTGCGAATAAAACAGATCCAGTAGAAATCTGGACACGGAAAGTTAGTACAAACGAGGAAACGGAACTTTGACTTTGCCGTACCATCGTAGGGTATCGTAAGCTAGATCCTAGAATTTTTTCTCACATAAGTAAAATCGTATTAGTAATTCGCACCGTCATGTCATGCGGGCGGATGCACACACACACACGCCATAAAAAATATGTGTTTATGTGCGTAGGTGCGTGTGTCTGTGTATATTTGGTAGGTAAAACTTTACATAGATGAATTCAATTTCAATCCTCCATTTTTAATTTTTAGGGCTAGATTTGTTTTTAGGTAACTTGTGGTAATATTGTTCGTGTAATTATGTTGGCATTGGATTACATATCTGTTTCTTAATTATTGAGGAGGATGCACGATATTTCAGGATGTCAAAAGCATGAAGAATATGATCAAGAGGAGGAAGAAGAGAACGAAGAAAAAGTCATGTGTTTTAGATATCTGTGACCATCATCATGTATTTAATGTGCGATTGTCTACATTAAACATGTAAGTATTACGTGAATCATTTCAAGTATTCATTAATGCCACAAGTGTTTTGGTGATGGCGTCAGGTGTGGAGATGTTTTACATAATCCGTTTGGTAAATGCCAGAGATGTGCTTTAAAAGTTTTTATATTCAGTAAACACGTAAATAGTTGTATCTACTGTGTTATGGAGGATAAACTTTATGCGAGTTGTAATTACAACGTTTCCATTTGGTTACATTTAGAGCATGAAAATTATGTTAAGGCTATTAACTAAGGTTATGACAACTTTTGAGAGCTTACTGACTCGTCCCTTGTGTTTGATACTTGTTTTGTGGGAATAATGATGACCTGCATAAAGTTTGAGTGGTATATTTACACGGATAGCTCAGTGTTCGTGGATATGTGTTACTTTTATGTACTAATTTATTATTTTGTACTAATTTTTTATGTGTGCTTGAAGTCAACAAAATGTTGTATGACGGCTGTTGAGGGGTTGACCATAAACAGGAAACAAGAAAGGTACTCTGTGAAACAAAAGTGGTTTGTTGCCGATTATGCAGTTATTGTTAGTTACACAGTAGTGTTATGGAACTATTTATTAATAGGAATGGCGGTACTTGTTTTGTTATTAAACATTTATGAGAGTTGGTACTGGTTTAAATATGGTATCGAGTTTACATAGTTAAGCAAATAGAGAAAGAAAGAGGATGAACGTCTTGTGTGGTAGGATTCATTAACCATGTACCTTCAAGTTTCATTGTGTTCTAACCAGAATGTTCCAGTGTTAAAATACACAAACAGAATGTTTGAAGTAAACATTTTTTTATAATGTGATCTTTTAGTAAAGTTTTGAAAAGCTATTTACATATTTTCCTAACATTTCTGCAAGTCATACTGTTTTAGGTGGGAGCAAGAGGGAAGGAGGGAACCTTGTGAATCTCCGTTTATTTAAAAATAAAATTATACAGTGATTTTTTTACAATTTTATAAAAGAACTTAAATACAATGTAGTTAACAACTGTGAAATCTATTACTATTTTTTTTTTTTTAATTTAAAGCGTATTTATTAAAACAATAAATCAAGAATGGTATGTTCAGTATAATATTCATAAAATAGAATGATCACATTGCCTAATTAGTGCCCTTAAGGTGAGCATGACGTAGAGGAAAAATAACCATTCTTGGAAAGAATATGAAAATGTTAGTACAGCTGTGAAAATGAATGCACTAATTTGGCAGTGGTGAGAGCAACAAAATACTTATTAGTACGAAATAATGCTAATCCAATGTTTAATTTTTGTAATTTAATATGAAACTAGGATAAATTATAGTTGAAAGAAACGCTAAAACCCTTTAGATTTCAGAAACCCAAATTAAGAAGGTTTTTGTTGATATCTTTAGGTAAGTGAACTGCATATTAGGAGATATTCCAAATTATCTGTACATTATGTTTTTTCTTTAGTCTTCAGAATTTCATTATCAAGTCTAACATTTCAATGTATTTTTTTGTTTTATCACTTTGATAGAAATATGGTGTCTAGTTGTTCCAGAAATGTGCAATTTCTCCCAGATTTTAAATGCTTGCCCCAGTGTATTTGGAATGGACTCCTGGGATGGTAATTTACCCTTGAATTTTAAATATTTTTAAAGTATTAATTCATGTATTTGATAGTAGGGATAGAAAAAAAAAACAGAATGGAAAGACAAAATTAGTTAAGAAAAGAACATAGATTTCTTTTTTGATTTTGAGGGAAAGTACAGTATACTATGATATTCTGACACTTAACAGCTGGTACAGTCTCACAGTGCAACATCAGAAAAATATACTTGTATGCTTATATTATGAAAATTCAGTGGACTGATGACAAAACAAGATGTAAGACAGCATATTAACTATGATTTCCCCAAGTTCTCTACAATTTTCCAATGGATGCATAGAATTTTACAACTAAGTTTATGGTAAAAAATCAAATTCTTATAAACGTAGATATAGCTAAAAAATACTCATAGTCAAAGCCTACAATATCAGAAGCTAAGATAAAAATCGTGCGCATGTGTGTGTGTGTTTCCAATAATAACCTGAAAGTTTTCGTAGAAGAAAAGTGTTCCAAAAGAACGATTTCAGAACAAACAATTCTATAAATTGTACTGTATTTTGATTCATATGGTTTGTTCAGCCTACTTGAAGGATAGAAATTGACACAAAATTAAAATAATTCAAGTTTTACTATTATAACAGTTTGCTAGTCATTAGTTGGTTAACAAAAAACTGAACACTTGGCAAGTATGAAAGCAAAACAGTAGCCTGTCAAGAAAAATAAACTAAAACAACAGATTGATGGCCATACTACAAGAAACGGATGGTTCACATGTGGTAAATCAAATGGTAGAATTTGTTTACTAATTGGTGATTATTTCTGTGTTCTATGAATGGAAATATCATATTTGTTTGTTTTCTAATATTCAGGCTTCTGAATTTCTTCATTTAGCGTTTTGTTACCCAGTAGAAATATATAATTCCTTGATTCTGCTTCAAGTTCTTGCAGAGTGTATATATTATACTGTTTGGAGATAGCTGATACACTGACATGATGGTAAAACTTTCAGTTTGTGAAGGAATGCTGCTAGAGTCATGAACTGTATGGAGTCTAAAGAGGCCTACTGAGACCAATCTTACGTAGTCTGTCAGGTACAACAGAGGTGTTTCTTAAGCAAAGTTTTACATGATTTGTTTTATGCGGGTCTTCTGGCAGTTTTTTTGTGTATAATTGCTTTTAGCAAAAGTTTAGCAGAGTAGAATGATGAGCAGGTTTTCTATAAAATTGAGTTATTTTCATGCCTTTTTTTTTGCCAATAACTGGCGTGTTCGATGTCTTGGATTTCATATTGTGCTGAGACCAGGTGGAGATAGACTGCTTTTCTGAGTTTTTGAATTTGACTTTTGGTTTTCTAGATTTCTCTTGTAATTGGATGGCAGGTTTGGCTGCGATTGCTCAAATGACAGACTTTGAGTCCGACAGTATCATTCTAATATAACATGAAAGAGCTTTTGAAAAGCTCTTTATGAGCCCAAAAGTATGAGATAGTGGTACTCTGAATATGAGATACTTTTCAGTTGAATGGTTGGGTACTGAAAGGTATTGAAAGAACAAGTTGCAATAAATTCCAGCATCAGCATTATTGTTTTTGTCTACAGATGAGCTATCGGTGTAAATTCATAACTAGGATATATACGTGAATAACTAGGGTATAAATAAATTATATAAGATATGCTGAAGCAGATCACTTGCATACAGAAGAAGTAAATACAAAGGGGGACCAAGATTTCATAGTATGGAAAAATTTATTGTGAAAACTAAACCTGGTTAGCTTGTTATGCAGTAAAAGCATTATAGCATGGCCAATGACGGCTCATCCATAAGGTTCAATGGTTAATTGAACCCTGTAAATAATATACATTTTTTTAAGGATTTTTTTCGGTTTTTAAATAATGAGATTTGTGAGATCAGTCGTGCTGTCTGACCAATAATCTATTCAAGTAATAAGTGAATTTGCACGCTACTACTGATCGAGGTTCAAAGCAGCTCTCAGCACCTAGGCTATGTGGAGAGCTTTGGAGGGGGAACTCACTGTACACAAAGTTATTGAACTTTTGCTAGCATTCCAGCTTAGCGACAGAGGTGAATAGTTCCGATGAGGGCTGAACCGCTCCAACCAGGAATGTCAGCATTTTCATACCACTATCATTATGATTTATCCGTTTACTTTCAGTTTTGTGTCACATTTCCCTGTTTCATACATTTTGCAATGAAAATGTGTGCAGTGGAGTCTTAAAATCAAATAATATAGTGCTATGCTGTTAATGGAGAAAGAATTAGTTTGCCAACTTGTAGATTTCAATGAAAGTGTTATTGATATATTTGGGAGCAGTGTACCAACTGGGTCTTGAACAATTTATCCACAAAATATATCATTCCTAAATAAGGTAGGCATTTAACTACCCTACTATTTTAACTATATATTTTTTAAATAATTTACAAATAGCACAAATACAACCTAATATTACTAATACAACAGTCATTTCTCCATGTTGCGGCCCATCCCATGTGTATTTGGAATGGGATAAATTGCTCTTACTTTACTAGAACATTCAGACATTGAACCCCCAACTGCCATAACCATGAACTGCCACTGAGTATGGATGTAGTTGTCAGTTATAAAAATGTCCAGCCATCTATTTAAGCCTGTCACACACACACACACACACGCACACACACACACTCACACTCACTCACTCACTCTATGACACACTCCATAACAAAACTTGCAACCTCCTGATGTTCACACTACAAACCATTTTATATTTTAACTTTGTAGATTATGTTTACTACACATGTTCAATTATTTTAAAAACAACAGTTGTTTCCAGTTTTTGATGTACTTTATATTGACAACTAATGTCTGTGAGTATCACAAATATTTTTGCCTCACAGTATACTTCGGAAGTGACTATACACCATGTGTGTTCCCATAATTATAGAAATGTTTTTAAAAACATGTTCAGCTTACCAGTGTAATTCCTTGATATTATTGAAAGTCCATTAGCGGTGGCTGGCCCTGCTTGTATTTCTGTTTTTTGCGTGCATTTGTATTGTTTAAAATTAATATTGAAGAAACCTATGGCTAGTAACAGACAACACATCATGGTATTTATCAGTTTAGAACAATTGTGTAATATACCTGTGCTTACATAGGCATGAAGGGATTAAATATGCAGGATAGGTGAATTAAATTTAATTGTTTTGTGAATCTACAAGGATATACAGAGACAGTGTTAAAAGTAGGTAGCAACAGAAAGCTGTAACACTAGTAAAGGTCTGAAGCAAAGTTGTGTTTGTAGCATTTAATGTTTATTCTGTGGTGTGTCTGCACATATGTATCCACACACACTAATGAAATATGAAGTAAGAATTAAATAATCTGAAAGTATTACAGAAAAAAAAATTCTTAAAGTGGCTATCACAGTCATTTATAAACAAGAAAACTTAAACATCTTATTTTAAATCCAAAAATAAAAATTGTTTAGTTTACAAATAAACAGATTTACAACATTGCTTTATTATGGAGCATAAACAAAAAATGTCAAAATATTAATCTATATAATACCATTGATATAATTGTCAGTAAAATTAAATGCAAATAAAATGTAGCAGAATATAACCATAGTGTTATTTTATGTGTTCCAAAATTTATGGCAGATCAAACAAAAAACAAAAATATTGTTATACCTCATGTGACGATTTAAATTGTAAAAAAGTAAAAAAATGTAATAATAGAAATCGAAGAATGGGAAGTTAGTTAAAAAACATTAAATCGCACTATTAAACCAATTACCCCTGAACTAACTTATGGTAGTGATGAGACTTAAATAAGAAAATTTAACTAGTAGTAATTAATTAAAATTGTGGAAGCAAAAGGCATTGAATAAGAAATACGTGTAAACCATAATCTAAAGAATTAATAATTTAAAGTCACTAGTAATAGGTGTAATAATTTCAGTATACGAGGAAAATCTCGATTGTTTATTTTGTCTAACTGTAAGACTGTAGTATTAAATAAAAGATGGAACTATATTATGGCGGAGTATTCGCTCTGCGTCGTTGCAACTTTCCTGTTGTAACAACTAGGGATTAACGATGCGGCTTTCTAACTGTAAACAGCTCCACGCTGGGGCTCTTCACAAAATGTTATTTTTGTGTGTATTTTAAGTTAAGTGTTAACTTCCACTAAACGTGTGGACAGCTAGACATAAGTAACGAAAATGTAGCGAGTAAATTTTTGTGAAACAAACATGTAAGAAAAAGGAAAAACGTGTGTAAGAGGTGACATCACTTGTAATTTAAATAACCAGTCAAATATTGTTCAAGTTAAAAGAAATTCCAACATAATGTACAAACAATAAGTAAACTCCAACACGACGGTGCAATTAAACAGGTGATGTGAATAACAGTGAAAAGTGACGACTTCGACCTATACTGCCTTTACTCTAGCGCCGAGAATCCTGACGATTTCATGTTAGCTGGCGCCATCACATCCATTTCATCATTACTGGACAGACTACCCCTAGGACAATCCTCGACTGCAAGAGTACGGAAGAATCACTCGTCAAGACATGGACAGTTAACCATAATATAAGAGGTGACGCGGGAGCTCGTCTTCCGTGAGTTATACATATTTTAAAATATAAGTAATTAAAGGTGAAAAAGACTTTCAAAAGACAATTAATAAGCTCTAAGATCTAAACTGGTGTAACCACAAATTCTTGTAATCATACGTTGTAACTTAACTTTCGTTATGTAACTTCAAAAGTTGCTCAACTAAATAAAACCATTCTTCAAATGGTACTTAAGGAATAATGTAATCATATAATCAAGTATGGTAAATTTGAAAATTCTTAACAAGAAAAAGAAAGACTCGGATCCGAGGTAAACTCATTATCTAAATGATCATTTTATTTTAAATAGAAAACCCCCTTACAATCTCAGAGTAAATAAAATCTTTATTTGTAATGTGTTACGTATACTATGTGAATAAAAGGGATGTCATCTTTGTTACATACTAAAGTGAGTGCATAAATCAGTTAAACCCCTCCCCTTGTTTCCTATAATTAGAATAATTGTAATTTTGTTAGTTTTGAGTTTCAGTTTGTTACAACGTAGGCAGCCTGTATAATTGGCTAGCGTCAATTATCACAGGTTCCCTGGATTATGACGTAGCCGACACGTCATAATCACAGAAATGTATACACCATACCAGATTTATATAAATCAGATTTAGATACATATTCAATACAAATTTCATGTACAGTTCCTGATTTTAATAATGCAAAATTGAAGGAACGTCTAAGGCAAAAAAATGTAAGTTCGGGAAACTATGTTCGTGATTTAAAACTAATTATAAATAAGTAACTACTGTATTATAATTGAGTAGTTGAGGAATAAGTACAAAACATGTTAATTTCTTAAAAATTTTAAACTTAATGTTTAATATTAGAAACTAAAATATTTGATAAAATACATATAAATACACCATTTTAACTTAATAAATTCAAATTTTAATATAAAATAGTCAATATATAAGCAGTAGTATGTAATATAATAGGAATAATTTCTGCATAATGATAACCAAATCACTATTTTGAAGTACCTTTCAGCTACAAATGCTTAGTGTACAGCAGTCCTCCACCTTATCATTACTAAATTAGCATCCTATGTATAGTCAGATTCCCATCTATGTGTCATGTTACCATGACCCACCTTATGCTTATGACTTTCTGTAAGCAGTAACAGTACATATACAGTAGTGTATGAATCTGGTATGTGTAGGGTCTCCGTAGGCTGGCTTTAGTTTCTTCTTGTTTTGTAGCCCTGATGTCATCACAGGCATCTGGCATGTGACGGTGCAAAGAATTTCCTGTCTGTAGATATTCTAAAATTATTGATGTGGCACAAAGATAATTAACATCTTTCTGTTTTTTGTATTGACTGTTGGAGCCGTCACTAAAATAAATAATTTTGTTCACATTGTGGGCAACAGTCTTCGTATAATTAATTAAATGATGGAAAGCTGAACTGCAACAGATTTTGTCTTCTTTTATGTATTAAACAACCAGGTGCACCGTATCTATATGTTAGTCCAGTTGAATTTTATATATAATTATGAACTGTGCAATTCCTAGTCATCTGAAAAACAAAACCTTGGAGAACTATAAACATCGTTTATAATTTTTTCTTTTAATTCTTCAAAGTACTGAAACTGAATTTCTGAAATGTAATTAGTCCAGTCAAATTAGCCTTCATCTGTGGAAACAATCCCATCCAGCTGAATTTTTGAATGCACCAGCTAATCAGATATTGTCATATTAAACAATGTCTGAAAAGTCCCCACCCTGTTAAAAATTTGATGGGAACTTAAATGTATTAAAAATAAATTTATCACAAATATCTGCCACACAATTAGCTTTAAGGCAAAAATTGTTATTATGAAATTTATAGCATATAACATTTTTATACAATAGAGATCCTATGTTGTTTTTCGTGTATTTAGGCCTAACATTTTTTGACAACAATAGCATACAAGTGTGTACCCTCTGTAAAAAAGCACATCTTTCCACACCATCACAGAGATAGAGTACTATTATCTGTATACACTAAGTTGGCGTCTGGGCCGGCGACTACCTGGGGCTGGTAGTCGCCGGCCCAGACGCCAACTTAGTGTATACAGATAATAGGCATGTTTTTAAAAATGTGATGTCTCCATTAGGCCTAATCCAGTTTTTTTTTTTTTTTTTTTTTTTTTTTTTTTTTAGAGAAATTAATATTGTGCTTCTTCCTCAAATCTTTGAATCATTTTAAAGTCTATGGCTTCTCTTTCAGTCTCTTTCAATTTCTGTAGCTTCCACTATGAAATCAGTAGGATTGATATAATTATAGACATTGACATTCTTGGTGTTGAATGATTACCGTGAGAGTTACCATATACTGCACTACAGTGGAGACCAATTTTTTTGCAGCTATAGTTTAAGCCGCAGCCTTTGGAGCAGTTGCAGAAAATGATATTGGTGCGTGTATTTGGAGAAGGTGGTAAAAGTTTTTGAATTGACTCCAGAATATTACTAATCATCCATCCTCATTCTTCAGGATTGAATGTGTTGCCTACCCATTTTTGTACTTGATATAAATGTTGTTGAGCTGCACTGGATGTTGGGGGAATTGATAAATTATAAAATACAAACTTTCCATTAAAATTTAAACCATAGGACTCCGGCACATTACAACATGGCGAACAACGTTTGAGGCAATTGATTAGGTTCAGCCTTTTTGAGTCTCATTGTATGGAGCATTATACATAGCTAGAAGAAAGAGTACTCCATTATTAAAAATTAATTGTGGGGCACATTCTGTCATTTTGAACACTTCTGCACAATCTCTCAAATTGTTCTATTTTTCTACTAAGTTTACAGCTTCTGGTTTTCCTTTATTGATAGCACAGATGTCGTATTGCAGCTAGTAATGCCGTGTAGAAATAAAATATGGCTCTTTACTGTTTCTAAATGAGTCGAAACTTGGAAGAACACTGGATACAGACTGAATATGTTCTCAAATAACAGCAGGAGCTGCTTCTAAATTCAAAGACATTCTTCCTTTATCGATTTTTTATTTCCATACCATGCTTTACTCAGAACTTGAAGGTGCACATCTATGAAACAAATAATTGTTAAATTCTTTAATTTTTGTTGTTATAAAAATCCTCTTCCCATATCTCTGTACAAGCGTGCTTTTAATTTTTTTCTCATCCAGAGTAAAAACTTTGTATATGTCTTTTAATTATGCTAAGGTGAATTGGTAGTTGTTATTATTTTCAATATATGAAAATATCTCTTCCACCACGAATATAACGCAAGAGTTCTCTAACGACCAACTTGTAGGTTTTAGAAAAGACTGGAACAAGCAACAACCAAATTGAGATTGTAAATTATTCTGTTCTTAACTGCCTTTGCGATGTCATTACCAGGGTTATCGGCAGCAGCTATTGTCGGAGTCTCTCAAAGAAAATGTCGATACTGTGACGGCAGCAGTATGCGAACATCTGCTCTCTGTTACTAGCGGTGGACACAGCAAGCCAATCGGGGATCAGCAGCCGAGACGTGACCAACTACGTGCTCGGAGCGAGCCAATCAGCGATTCCGGTTAGTGCATAAAACCCGGGCCGGCAGAAAATTTTGGCGCACTCTTCATCGCCACGCTATCGGACGCACTTCATCTCCTCTCCTCTTTCGGACGACATTGAGGCGGAGTCAGCCGGAAGGAATGGCCGAAGAATAGAACCAGCGTTCTTGAGTCTTCGCCCTCCAGTTCCACACCAGCGATGGATTTCGCTGGGCCGGCAGCCAACTCTACACCCGATGCTGAAAGAAGAGGAGGACTGCAGTACGCCACGAACAGCAGCCGCAGCCGCCAAACATCTCAGCACGGCACGACCAACATCAGCCTTCTCGCCACATGGTCCTTTTTAGGGCCAACAAAAACACTAGAGTGTACAATTGGCTCCATTTGTCATGCGGCAAGCCTTTTGTCCAGTGACAAGTGGCGCCCAGCGTGGGGCGACGATCATCTTACGGATGCAAGATCCAGCCACGTCAGCGAGCTACCAGCCGGCACACCAATCAACATGGGGCCCAACAGACACCTCTACAAGATCCGGAGAAGAGCAGTAGGCTGGCTACCGGAGAGCATTCAAGACCCGGGGGAGTTGTGACGGCAGCAGTGTGCGAACATCTGCTCTCCATTACCAGCGGCGGGCACAGTGAGCCAATCGGGGATCAGCAGCCGAGACGTGACCAACTACGTGCTCGGAGCGAGCCAATCAGCGATTCCGGTTAGTGCATAAAACCCGGGCCGGCAGAAAATTTTGGCGCACTCTTCATCGCCACGCCATCGGACGCATTTCATCTCCCCTCCTCTCTCGGACGGAATCGGCGCGGAGTCAGCCGGAAGGAACGGCCAAAGAATAGAACCGGCGTTCTTGCGTCTTCGCTCTCCAGTTCCGCGCCAATGATAGATTTCGCTGGGCCGGCAACCGACTCTACACCCGGTGCCGAAAGAAGAGGAGGACTGCAGTACGCCACGAACAGCGGGCGCAGCTGCCGAACATCTCAGTGCGTCACGACCAACATCAGCCTTCTCGCCACATGGCCCTTTTTAAGGCCACCAAAAACACTAGAGTGTACGATTGGCGCCATTTGTCATGTGGCAAGCCTTTTGTCCAGTGACAAGTGGCGCCCAACGTGGGGCGACGATCATCTTGCGGATGCAAGATCCAGCCACGCCAGCGAGCTACCAGCCGGCACACCAATCAACATGGCGCCCAACAGACACCTCTACAAGATCCGGAGAAGAGCAGTAGGCTGGCTACCGGAGAGCATTCAAGACCCGGGGGAGTTGTGACGGCAGCAGTATGCGAACATCTGCTCTCCGTTACCAGCGGCGGACACAGCGAGCCAATCAGGGATCAGCAGCCGAGACGTGACCAACTATGTGCTTGGAGCGAGTCAATCAGTGATCCCGGTTAGTGCATAAAACCCGGGCCGGCAGAAAATTTTGGCGCACTCTTCATCGCCACGCCATCGGATGCATCTCCTCTCCTCTCTCAGACGGAATCGGCGCGGAGTCAGCCGGAGGGAACGGCCGAAGAATAGAACCGGTGTTCTTGCGTCTTTGCCCTACAGTTCCGCGCCAGCGATGGATTTCGCTGGGCCGGCAGCCGAATCTACACCCGATGCCGAAAGAAGAGGAGGACTGCAGTACGCCACGAACAGCGGGCCCAGCTGCCGAACATCTCAGCGCGGCACGACCAACATCAGCCTTCTCGCCACACGGTCCTTTTTAGGGCCACCAAAAACACTAGAGTGTACGATTGGCGCCATTTGTCATGCGGCAAGCCTTTTGTCCGGTGACAATACATGTTTAATTCTCTGACATTTGAGATCTTTCTACTTCTCCTTCGCATTAGCTTCTTCTCCACAAAAGATGCACAACTGTTTAAATTCAATTCCTGAGCCACATGAACGCATTCAACTGCACTGTGGACTACTTGAAGACATGCTGGCATCTTCAGCCAGCCCAGATCCTGGATGGTTCCATCCATCTATACTCCTTATGACAATGAGTATAAAGTTTGGTGGAATGGACGTTATGCAAAGGTTCATTTTTTCCATTGTTTCTTTTGACATTCGCGTCTCGCAAAGTTTGTATTCCTTGCTCCACAACAACAGTATTACCATTATGTTATAAGGGCCAGCAGCAGACTAAGCACATTATTTCAGTATTTTTCAACATTTCACACAAATTTTCCAAGAATGAACGCAAACTTACACAGCCATAGAGAATGAAGAACAATCGCTTACTACGCCTTTTCTGGTGTTATTAGAGGCAATTTAATTTGACAAGTGTCTGATTGGCTGCTGTACGGTTTGCACAATTTCATCCACAAATATAGTTCCCTTCAAATTTCTGCATGATTTAAGTTAGCATAGAAATATCCTTGCAGGTTACAATGGAATAATATTGCATTTACTGTTATTAACTTAGAAAATTAATAAAAAAAATACCAATATTTATGAGAGGTTTCAATTTCACATACGCACATTGCCTTGCATACTGTTTATGTGTCAGGGTACTGCAATCCTAAGTTGCCATGTCAGCTGGTGTTCAGGGTCTTCTAACTAAGAGTATTTTCGGAGCACATTCCACACTTAAGGCATAGCGTTTAAAATATAAAGTACTCTGTAAGTGTTTTCCATAAACACGTACATCAGTAAGATTGACGATATTTTCAGTTATATTCATAGTGTAATCACATGTACGTTAGTATATAGGAGTAAACAGTTTCACTTGTATATTCACATGTCAGTATCTCTGATATGACAGTTACTTATGTGGAAAAAAGTCACAGAACCTTTCTTGTAGACGTATGAAGTACAAATTTTATAATAACCATTTTAATAGTAAGCTAATAGTTTACAAGATATTTATAAAAAAATTATTTTTAATACATTTAAGCTCCCTTAAAATTTTTAGCAGGCGTCTATCAATCAGGACTTTTCGGGGATTGTTTAAAACGACAATATCAAGGTCCACACAAAAATTCAGCTGGGTGGGAATTTTTCTGCAGATTGGCCTACCTGTTGTCTAAACTGACTGCACCATAGTATGTTTTCAGTGGAACATCCTTTTTATAAAGGATTCTAGAAACACACACACACACACACACACACACACACACACACACACACACACACACACACACACACACACACTTTTAAGTTTTAGTAGTCAAGAATATTATGTAGAACCCTTTAATATCAATTATTCAAATTTGGAAGAATTAATCCTTGCAAAGAAAAAAATGTTGATTAAGTAGAAGTATGGATTTTTAAAATAAGTAAATACTTTCTATAATTAACGCTATTTCAGCTATTCTTCTGTTAGATGTAGAAGAGGCATTTCTTACTTATTCTGACTCGATCATTTGTAGTAAAATGATTTGTGTGCAAAATGTATGTCAGTTTTCTAGAACTTTGATTTCAGCCTGTTATTTCCATAGATAGTTGCCTAACCTGGCTAACAAGTGGCGATGGCTTATTTAACCCACTTATATGTTGATGTATATGTTGACGCACACCTTGCTGCTGATGAATATTATCCTGCTGACCAGCAGTCAAGAATCCTCTGCTCTATTCTCCACTGTAGGAATAGTTCATGTGGTATAAAAGCAACTGCTGACACATAGGTGGGAGTAGAGTTGAGTTGGAGAACTTGATGTGCTTTGTCCATAATGAAAGCATGTGTTCATATCACACTTGTGTAGGTGTGTTCACATTTGATGTTTTGTATTCATTTAAGTACAGATATTTTGATAGCAGAATATATCTACCACTTTGTATAATAATTAAAGAACCTGTAACTATATTAATGTTTGCAATTCTTTCAAACTCATTTGTGTACATATTACATGTAGTTTTTTCTGTTAAAATAAAAACAATATAGATTGTCATAGGAAACCAACCTGACTGCTACTTGGTGGTCACCACTGGATTCTCTCCATATGGTTTTTAAGTAATGCTGTATTTAAAAATTTCCTCTATCTGTTCTTTTTTCCAATCGTGAACTTAACATATTAAGTGCTCTCAAGTCTTTGATTCCCATGCTACATCTGGAAATCATTTGGCCCTATTTGGTAGATTATGTTAAGTTAGTCATCACTAACCATATAAGTAATGTGTACTCAATTTGTTATCGTTTGGCATAATTTATGTTGTATTACTTAGGAAAATGCAATATTAAAACAGTAATTAATTTATAGATGAAGATGCAGTAGTTTATATGGTAAAAGTGATTTTAATATGCAGACTTTGGAAAGTTAATAAACATTTTTAACTGATTGAAGTTTAAGTTTAAATAAAATTAACTGATTGAAAGTTAAAATGTTTTTGGTTTTTCTTATTTTGTTTTATTATTATTAAGTAAAATACTGTGGTTGTTGAAATAATTAAAATCATTAAAATATATAATTAATAAGTAAATATAATTATTTCACTACCGACTCGGAACACAACATTTTTTATGGGTAAAAACGTAAAAGTTTTACCTTATAACCTGAACCGGTTTTCGCTTTTAAAAAGCTTCTTCAGAGGGTGCTGCTGGGAGCACTATCTGTCTTGTTGTTGGTGACGATATCTATTTTCAAAAGATCGATGTTGTGTGTGTGGGGTGTGATATGTTCGAATAATGCGTGTGATTTGAATTGTGTCTGTTCGTTTAGGATGTCGTTTTTATTTGTTTTCGTGTGTTTGTATATTTCCAATTGTTCTAGAGTGTCTAGTTTTCAGCCTTTTGTGTGTACGTGTAGAATGTCCATGTTATTGTTGATGTTTTTGTATGTGTGGTTTGTTTCATTGAGGTGGTTTGCAAAGGTGGATTCTGTAGTGGAGTGGAGTGCCTTTGTGTGTTCAGTGTATCTTTGTTTGAAGCTACGTCCTTCTGGCCTATGTAGAACTTGTTCCAATGTGAGCAATTTAGTTTGTAAACACCAAGTAGATCGAATTTGTTTTGTGCTTTGTGTGTGTGTTTTGATAGTGTGTGTTCTGTTTTGTTAGTAGTTTTTTAAGCGATTCTGTATCCTGCATTTTTGAATTTGTGGGCTATTTTTTCAGTTTGTTTGTTGATGTATGTTAGTGTTAAGAATTTGTTGTTTTCTGTCTTTGTCTGTTGTTTGTTTCGTGTTTTGTGTAGGAGTTTATTGACTAGTGTTCTGTCGTATCCATTGGATTCTGCTAGATATTTTATCGCGTTTAGTTCGTCTTTGTAGTCTTTTTCATTTAGGGGGATGTTGTTAAGTCTGTGTATCATGGTTCTGAAGGCAGCTAGTTTGTGTTGTATTGGGTGATTGGAGGAGTTGTGGGGCCGAAAACTAGACACTCTAGAACAGTTGGAAATATACAAACACAAGAAAACAAATAAAAACAACATCCTAAACGAACAGACACAATTCAAATCACACGCATTATTCGAACATAGCACACCGCATACACACAACATTGATCTTTCGAAAGTCGATATCGTCATCAACAACAAGACGGATAGTGCTCCCAGCAGGAAGAAGCTTTATAAAAGCGAAACCCGGTTCAGGTTATAAGGTAAAACTTTTACGTTTTTACCCATAAAAAACTTTGTGTTCCGAGTCGGTAGTGAAATAATTATATTTAGTTAAGTAACGGACATGTCATGGACAACGAAATCTAAGAAATTAATGAGTTTATAGCCAAATAACTTTAGAATTATTACTGCAAAAACTTATTCAAATGTTACAAAAGGTGCATTTAAAAATATTGTGTCATTTTCCTCGCCTGTACGCTAAAATGAGTCCAGAAGCAATGAACAGCCTTTCGGAGTGACCACACTTATGTTATACTTTACAAATAACGTCTTCACCAGAGAGCTCAAGTTACCAACTTCTTGTGTTTCATGAAAATACCTGACAAGCTCAGCTTCCACCATTTTAGCTGCTTCCATCAGTACCACCTTCACATTTGTTAAATCTACTCAAAAATCTATCAATTGTACTGTCCTTATCCCATTTATTTGTAGACAATCATACAACATATGTCAGAAGGCGATTTGGTATTTAATCTACAAATAAGTGTTCCAAGGTCAGAGATAATGAATTACCTATTACTGATACTTGAATAGCTTCTAAACAACAAAATCCAATAATCCAACATTTGTTTTATAAAATATTTTTGTGTACGACTTAAAACTCAATATAGGTACATAATAGAGACCTTTTAGAATTTGTGCACAGTCACAACAGAAAGAAAGGTTATTGCCTACTTGTCTGGAGTAGAGTCACATGCATAATTAAACAATATACAGGAAACCACCCCTGCCATGGTACATACTCAAGGAGACAAAGGAGACCTAACAGTAACCCGTCCATTGTCTGTCGATGGATTAGAATTACCTGGAACAAACTTTCTCTACTTCAAAAATAATTTTGGCAAGTCCTTCGTCTTGGGCAACCAAAAAATTAACTTTATAATCCGAAGTCTGCTAATATGTATATGCTTGGTAATGTGAGTACATTGTACAGTTTTGGTGAGTATTTGTAAATGTAGCTTATCCATTATATACTGACTGATAAAGGTACTGAAAATACAGTAAAACCCCATTATAATGCTCATATTAAATGGGAGATGACCAATAACATAGATGTGTACTGTATTAGTGTATACAGTGGAACTTGGTTATTACGGCCTCGGCTGTTATGTCAACTTGGGTGTAGCGTTATTTTGTCATAAGTCTGGTCAAACTGATATCTTTAACATTATAAAAATTCCCGGTTTTAACGTCACTAAATATTGTACTACTCTGTTATAGCGTCAAAAATTTCTCAGATATTTTACTCTAAATTTCATATAAACGCGCGCTATGCCCATGGCTACAGACATACATTGTATGCAAGCGATAAGCACTGTAACAGGACCGCCGGCACCAGCCGGTGTCTGGCGACTGACATGTCTCCCCACCACTCTCACCAGGTCAGTAGCACTGCGCGTCTCGAGGCTATTGTTCACGCCACCCTGTTACAGTATTTACTGTACAGTATTGTTTACACGTAGTCTCGTCTCTGTTTTTGGTTATTGTTTCTATATCTGCTCGTACTGTGACAGTTTCTTTTGTGTGTTTTATAACTTAAGTTTCGGTAGCCACTGTTTATAGAATTTTATACGTAGGTCTACATTTTTATACAGTAATCGTGGCAAGTTCTAGTACAAAAAGAAAGGTTCTGTCTATTCAAGAGAAAGTACGTGTAATTAGATCATATGAAAGCGGACGTAAAATAGCTGATGTATGCCGTGAGTTTGGTTTAGTGAATTCTACTGTAGGTTCAGTTTTAAAAAACAAGGACAAAATTTTAAACAAATTTGAGGAAGATGGAGAAAAAATTAAAAAAATTAGGAAATGCGAACATGTGATGTGGATGCAGCATTATTGAAATGGTTCAAACAGTGTCGATGTTCAGATATTCCTGTGAGTGGACCAATTCTGAAAGAGAAAGCTACAGAATTCGGAAAATTGTTTGGCATTGATTTTACGTGCTCCAACGGATGGCTAGAACGATTTAAGGCCCGACACTCGATTTCCTTTGCAAAAACTTGTGGTGAGGCAAAATGCGTAGATCTGAATGTTACAGGCGATTGGGTGCGTAACACTTGGCCAGAAATTAGACGATCATATAAAGATGAAGACATCTTTAATGGAGATGAAGCCGGAATTTTTTATAAATTAACTCCAGATAAGACTTTCAAATTTAAAAATTAAAAGTGCGTTGGTGGGAAGCTCTCTAAACAAAGAGTTACAGTTTTTGTTTGTGTGAACATGACGGGAACCGAAAAAAGGAAACTTTTAGTTATCGGGAAAAGTTTGCATCCTAGATGTTTTAAAAACATCAAAAAACTTCCTGTAAGTTACACTGCCAACAAAAAAGCGTGGATGACTTCTAGTATTTTTGAATATGAACTAAGAAAGTGGGATAAAGAACTGTCATCGAAAAATTCTACTTCTAGTTGACAACTGTGCAGCCCATCCAAAGTTAAATTTGACAAACATTAATATGGTCTTCTTACCGGCCAACTGTACGAGTGTCCTGCAACCTATGGACCAAGGCGTCATTAGAAGCCTAAAGTGTCACTACCACAAGCAACTTTAAAAAAAAATTATTTTTTGTATGGACACGGCGCAACCTGCCACAATTTCACTCTTAGATGCAATACAATTCCTAGACGGCTCTTGGAAGAGTGTAACACAGAAGATGATGACGAAGACAACGACTTGCCGCTCTCGGAGTGGATTAAGAAATTCGACGTAAATGAATTTGATTCCTATGCATCAGTGGATGACCAAGTAGAAACATTCCAAGTGTTGAGTGACGCAGAAATTATCGCGGAAGTAAAAAACATAGAAGCAGAAGATAGTGTTGAAGAAGATGCTGAGCAAGAGGAGGATGCCGACAAAGTCTGTCCGACAGTACACAGGAAGCAATGAGAGCTGCCGAAACTCTTTCACAATTTTACTGCTTTAGAGAGACGTCTGACGACACGTTCAATGCAGCGCAGCATCTCCACAGCACAACAGAAAGAATTTATTTTTCAGAAAGGAGCATTCAAAAGAAAATTACGGATTACTTTCGACAGTAAGCCTAAATGTAAGTTACATAATGTCATTATTTTATTCGGACATAACGTCATTATTTTTTTGGTCCCTTCAATGACGTTATAACCAAGTTCCACTGTATTCATATATTTTATTTTACCTATAGATTAGCACTTTTATTGAAATATTGCATTTAAGTACAATATTTTAAACAAAACAAAGATTCAGTTTTATTTCTTAAAATATATATATATATATATGTATGTATAATTTGATTCGAATAATTTATATTGTTTATTCTTCAAAAAATTGGATCAATTAAACATTAATTAGCTTAATAGTTGACAATTTTAAAGTTACACGCCCGCAGTAACTAATGATGATGAATGAAATCCATGACCAATTATTATGAAATATGATGCAAATAAAGTATAAAATAACAAGTTATATATATTACAATGCTACTTTTTATCTAACACACTTATATAATATATTTAATGATAGATAAAATGTTACTTACCCGTGATTTTACTTTACCTGGGCGCCAGAACAAATCCCAGATATAAATGACACGGATTCAGCTGAACTCAGAGCATAGAGACACACTTTCTCAGGATTCGTTCAGTGAATGTGGAATTCAAGGGGAATCGTTACAAATAAAACTTTAAAATTTGCTTGAGTTTGTTTAATTAACGTTTTAATTATTTTGTTAACTTCTTGAAAAATGCTAATTGTAGGACTTTTTTTTGCTACCCTAACTCTTATAATTAATGAGTGTGCGTGAAAAGTGAAGATTAAAACGTCCAAACGACCTATTGCTCTTATCTGGTTTAATTAAGAAAATTAAATTCTCCCAAACCAGTGCTAAAGAACAGGTCTGCAATAATTTGCACATTCAATACTACACCTCACTTTCCATTCAACACTCCTATACTATGTTATAACTAATCTTACTAATTAAATACAAAGTGTGAAGTTACTTAGTGTCAATGAATCTATTTCTTACTGTTTGATGCGTCGACCGTAGATAGGAATCCGTAGAGATCCTCCTTTTGGTGGTTCAGCACAGAAGAAATGATGTTGACCAATCCTGTTGAACGATGATCTGGGCAATTACAGATGCTGTAGCTCTCTGTTGCACAGGTCACTTCACAAATAAATTATTAATAAATTAATGTGGTGTTACACAGCGAGAGTTGTTGTCGAACTGTACTAGTTCCTCTGCAACTGCGGACTACTTCTCGAACTTTTTACTTAAATGAAACTTTGCGTGTTTGTGAAATTAAGCACGTAATGTACACACGTCTAGTGCATTGAAGATCCGAACGAAGAGTGCTCGCTACCCTCCGTCAGAGTTGGCGTCTGTTCTAAATGCAGGATTCTGATTGGTTGTTCCAAATAAATCATGCATTTTTGCAGTTGAAACAATATCGGACAGGTCGACTAAATGCCCCTTGACAGGTCTGAGTCGGCACAGAATTACTGGCTAAAATTGTACTTCCTTTGTTTGCAAATCTTTGATTACAGGTATTTGCACACGTGTTTTCAAAGATCTGACAACAGAATATTGTTGCTTAGGTCTTTATCTGTGTGTGTGTGAAAACACCTAATTCGTACCTAGCCTAATTCTCAAGTTATTTCGCTTGGCGTTCTTCTTCTGTATATCTTCTGTAAATGTTAATTATATGTGTTGATATTTTGGCTACTTATAGAGCTTTAATTGCTGAACACTATGCTGTTTTCAGAATTGCTGTATATTTATTGGTTTTAAAGATATTGCAGTTTTAACACATAAATTCAATTGAGTAAAATGTCCTGTCTGTACCGGCATTTGTCGTAGCAGTGACGAGGTTAGACAGAGATGGCTGTGATTATACGCTCTCTCTCTTGCTTACGTCACTATACTCGCTCCGTTTGACACTTTCATATAACACTCAGATAGGACGACGACAATATGAATCGTTATATATACCCCCACTCGGTATAAAAAAATTGATTATTTAAGAAATACATTAATTTTTTTTCTTAATGTATGGTTTTACCCTAATTAAAATTTTGCACATAATCTTTCGCACTTTTGGTTTTTCCCGCACAAAACTTGCACTAATACAATTTTGCTTACATCTACCTTATAACTAAATATTACAATATATTACTTAACCTAACATGGCATACACATATTGGAAAATTATATGACCATTAATATTTTAATCACCATTTTGACTCAATTAATGTCAATAATTTAAAACAACAATACTAACATTTATTTAAATAATTTTTTTTTTAACATTGACCTTGATTCAAAACAATTATAAAATTTTTATTTGACCATGTTTGATTCACATACCACATTGGCTCAAACCATTGTTTCTTTATTGTTCTATATTTTGTCTATATTTCCTGAAACTATCCCCATGGTACTTTCCTATAATATTGTTTTTTTTTTTTATAATTTCCACCTATGGGAATGTAGCTTATGTAGTTTCCCTTCATATATGGAAAATCCTGGTTTGGTGTTGGTAACTGCACTTCTCCAAGCTACACTAATCCTAGGGTCTTGTTGATGGGTCCCTATTTCCTTAAGTCGTCTTAACTACTTCAGGTTTTGTTACATGCTTTACCGTGTAAATACCTATATCAGTGCTACTACTTTTACTGTTAACTGTGTCCATGTTGTTTTCTGATGGTGGATTTCTACTGAGTACATCTGCTACCAAGTTGTCTTTTGCTTTACAATACTGTATTTCAAACTGGTACTCTTGTATAGCCAAAATCCAGCGAGTCAGACGAGCACCTAGCAATTTACACTTTAATAAAAATACTAACGCCTTATTGTCGGTGATTATAGTAAGTTTAGCACCCAGAATATAACTTCTAAACTTTGACAGGCTATGCACTATCGCTAATAGCTCTTTTTCTGTCATTAAATAGGTTAATTCCGCCCCTTTAAGTGTGCGACTTACAAATCCTAATCCCGCTTTTTGGCCCTTCTCATCTGTCTGATACAAGTGTGCTCCTATAGCAATATTGCTGGCGTCTGTTTGCAAATAGAATCTTTCTCCTACCCTTGGATGATGTAATACAACAGTTTTTATAAAAAGACTTTTCACTTGTTGTAGCGCTTCATCGTGGTCCCTTGTCCACCTCCATTTAATCCCTTTGTTTAACAACTTCAACAATGGAACAATACTTTCCGCGTATTTACTTGTAAACCTCTGATAGTAGTTAGCTAAACCTAGAAATGACTTTAGCTGCTTGCAGTTCTTTGGAGTTGGAAATTCTTGTATGGCTTTTACCTTCTCTAGGTCCGTGGTTATTCCTTCCACTGAGATTCGGTGACCTAAAAACTTAATTTCCTCCTTACCAAACTCTGATTTCCGTAGATTCAGCGTCATGTTTGCTGATCTTAATTTTGCAAAAATATTTCTTAAATGATGTAAGTGCTCCTCGAATGTTTGTGACACACATAGAATATCATCTACGAACACTAGTGTATACTTCTCTACCTCATTACCTAAGGCACTGTCTAAACACCTTACCATTGCAGCTAAGCTGGTGCTCAGGCCAAAAGGTACCACTTTAAATTGGTAGCACTTGTTTTTATATAAAAATGCCGTATACTGTCTATCACATTTGCGGATTGGAATTTGCCAAAATCCTGATGTTAAGTCCAGTTTGGTCATGTACTTAACTCCATTACATTTTTGGAACAATTCTTCCACACTCCTTGCGCACTCGTAATCAGGTACTAATAAAGAATTTAATTTCCTGGCAACAAGGCATAAGCGGATACTCCTGTTTGGCTTGGTGACAACTACTAAAGGGTTTATATAGGGACTACTTGCCCTCTCTATAACACCATTCGCTAACATCTGTTGGACCTATTTTTCCACTTCTTCTCTATAGTGTAAAGGGATTGGATAAGTCCTTTGCACAAATGATGCGTTTTCAGTAAGTGTTAACTGATGTTCATGGAACTTAGCTCTTCCAGGCTCTGTTCTAAAAACATCCCTATACTCACAGACGAGTTGCTGAATTTGTTTCTGTTGCTCGTTGTTCAACTCAGCCCCGATGTTGATTTCTGGAGTATCATCAATACAGTGCTGGTCACTCCTAACGTCAACTAGCCGTTTCTCTCTATACCCTTTTATGACACTTACCGACTTCCAATGCTTAAATTCTTTAATGTTTACATTGATTTTCTTTGTATCAATTTCCATCGTGATGGTATTTCTTTTGAAATTTATTTCTGCCTTCCATTCAAGTAACGTATCTACCCCAATAATACAATCATGAATGAGTTTCGGGACTATTAGAGCTACAATTTGGGTTTGGGTACCATTTATATTGACAGGTAAATAAATTTGTTCAGTGATCTTTTGCATTTTGGCTCCAGTGGCTCCCTGTACATTACAATTTTTTACGGGTAGTCTGGGACAATTACGCAACTGACTATTATTTTCTATAAACTTTAAGCTGACACAAGTTACCTCACTGCCAGTGTCTATTAGCGCTCGTACTAGTAGATTACTGATTTTACAAATTATTTCCGGACATTTAGGATAATGGCTTCTACCCCCTTCTTGCTCTTTTTTTAACAAGAACTCCCTATCGCTCACTTGTTTTATATTATTTGTTACTTTCTTTTTACCTGTTTTCTTGGGTTGTTTCACTGCAGGTAATGGTAGGTTTAGTTTTGTTTCTTTTCTACCTGCAGTGGCTTCCCGTTTCCCGTATTCGTTTTACTAGTAGACGGTTGCGGCTCGGTAGATGATATGACTGTTTTACATACCTTATACCCTTTATTTGGTCGGTTTTCAACACTCCTACTTCTACCCTTTTCTTCCAATTCCTGCCGATTTTGGGGTTTGTTACCCGGATATGGGGTAAACCTTTTTTCTTTTGGGCGTTCATTGTCTCTTCTTTTCGTTAGGTAGAAAGTTGGTTCCTGATGATCGCCTCTAGAGTAGTTACTCAGCTGATTATTTACACACTTCAGGTCCCTCTCTAGGTCTTGACATTCATCCACGACCATTATAAACTTTTCTAGAGTATCCACTCCTCTAGTAGTGGTTGCTACTCTAGTGCGTTCTGAGAAATGATGTGCTAGCTTATACACTAGGTCTCTCTCTTCTATTGGTGGTGTTAGATGCTTTACTTGTGCCATTACATTTAGCACATAGTTGGTGGTTGTCATATTCGTTGACGGGTGATAATTACCAAATTCCAGATGATCGCGTACCCTTCTTTGGATCTGAATGTTCCAGTATTGAGCAAGGAATTTTTCTCTGAAGTCGGAGTAGGTTTGGACTCTGTCCGAGATGACTTTCCACCACGTACCTGCCCAATTCTTGAGGAATCGGCCTAACATGTCCTTGTCCTCGTCGTCCATCAGTGGGTTTACACGAGATACATAAGCCTCAAACAGCCTTAGGAACTCCACAGGATTCTCATGTGGGTTTCCTGAGAATGCAAGGTTTTCCGGTTCTTCCTTATAGCCACCACACCTCACGACTTTGGTTTGCTGTGACTTCATTGCCTTAGTCAGATCTTCCCGCATTACCTTTAATTGCTGTTCCACCTTTTGATGTACTTCGTCTCGGTCCGCCTTACTCTCTACTTGTTTCTTAACCTCTTTAATATTTTCACCCAGTTGGGTACACTCTTCCCTAGTACTCTGGATTTCTTCTTTATTTAGAAGCGTTTGGGTTTTTAATTCAGCAGTTACTTCGCTGAATTGTTGGTTAATAAGGGTTACTTTCTGTTCTAACCGTTCATGAAATTCGTTTCTAAATTTATTTAGTTTTTCGTCTTGACGGCGAAAATTAGTGTTTACTTGTTTCCTAAATTCCTCTAATGTAGTTTTAACCTCTTCGGTATGCTTATCAAACTTAATATTACTCTCATCTATTTTACTAGCTAAATTAGATATTTCTTCATCTATTTTAAATGTAGCTTCTTTACTACTTTGTTCTATTTGGCTAGATAAATTTTTGTTTATTTGTTTCATTTCGCTAGATAAATATTTATTAGTTTGCTGTATTTTATTATTAACATTATTTATTAATTTTTGATTACTTTCTTCTAATTTTGATTGTTTTCATCTATTTTACTATTTAATTGACTATTTGTTTTTTCAATTTCACTAGATATTTGACTCTTTGTTTCTTTTATTTCAGTGGTAAGCTGCTTAAACACATGTTCAATTGCTCCCATATCTACTGCTGGTGATTTAGCCATTTTTTTTTTAACAATTATTTATTTTAATATTTAACCTTTCAACAGTTATTTGTAACCTTAAATTCCACTTCGTTTCACATTAATTAATATTACAATTTAAACTAGTCACTTGGGTAAAAGCAACGCCAAATTATATAACTTTCTTTATATAATTTGTCAATTTAATTGGGCCCATTAGTTGCGGCGCCAAACATATATATAACTTATTTTTATATATATATATTTGGGAGTTTAATCGTGCTTACTCGTGCCCATTAGTTGCGACGCCAAACATACAACGCTACTTTTTATCTAACACACTTATATAATATATTTAATGATAGATAAAACGTTACTTACCCGTGATTTTACTTTACCTGGGCGCCAGAACAAATCCCAGATATAAATGACACGGATTCACCTTAACTCAGAGCATAGAGACACACTTTCTCAGGATTCGTTCAGTGAATGTGGAATTCAAAGGGAATCGTTACAAATAACACTTTAAAATTTGCTTGAGTTTGTTTAATTAACGTTTTAATTATTTTGTTAACTTCTTGAAAATGCTAATTGTAGGACTTATTGCTACCCTAACTCTTATAATTAATGAGTGTGCGTGAAAAGTGAAGATTAAAACGTCCAAATGACCTATTGCTCTTATCTGGTTTAATTAAGAAAATTTATATCTCCCAAACCAGTGCTAAAGAACAGGTCTGCAATAATTTGCACGTTCAATACTACACCTCACTTTCCATTCAACACTCCTATACTATGTTATAACTAATCTTACTAATTAAATACAAAGAGTGAAGTTGCTTAGTGTCTTTTAAAATTGTTTATTTTTTCTTATTATTTATTTCATTGATCAATGAATCTATTTCTTACTGTTTGATGCGTCGACCGTAGATAGGAATCTGTAGAGATCCTCCTTTTGGTGGTTCAGCACAGAAGAAATGATGTTGACCAATCCTGTTGAACGATGATCTGGGCAATTACAGATGCTGTAGCTCTCTGTTGCACAGGTCACTTCACAAATAAATTAATGTGGTGTTACACAGCGAGAGTTGTTGTCGAACTGTACTAGTTCCTCTGCAACTGCGGACTACTTCTCGAACTTTTTACTTAAATGAAACTTTGCGTGTTTGTGAAATTAAGCACGTAATTTACACACGTCTAGCGCATTGAAGATCCGAACGAAGAGTGCTCGCTACCCTCCGTCAGAGTTGGCGTCTGTTCTAAATGCAGGATTCTGATTGGTTGTTCCAAATAAATCATGCGTTTTTGCAGTTGAAACAATATCGGACAGGTCGACTAAACGCCCCTTGACAGGTCTGAGACGGCACAGAATTACTGGCTAAAATCGTACTTCCTTTGTTTGCAAATCGTTTGATTACAGGTATTTGCAAACGTGTTTTCAAAGATCTGACCACAGAATATTGTTGCTTAGGTCTTTATCTGTGTGTGTGTGAAAACACCTAATTCGTACCTAGCCTAATTCTCGAGTTATTTCGCTTGGCGTTCTTCTTCTGTATATCTTCTGTAAATGTTAATTATATGTGTTGATATTTTGGCTACTTATAGAGCTTTAATTGCTGAACACTATGCTGTTTTCAGAATTGCTGTATATTTATTGGTTTTAAAGATATTGCAGTTTTAACACATAAATTCAATTGAGTAAAATTTCCTGTCTGTACCGGCATTTGTCGTAGCAGTGACGAGGTTAGACAGAGATGGCTGCGATTATATGCTCTCTCTCTTGCTTACGTCGCTATACTCGCTCCGTTTGACACTTTCATATAATGCTCAGATAGGACGACAATATGAATCGTTATAATATATATCTATATATATATATATATATATATATATATATATATATATATATATATATAATGCATTTATAGTTGTTTGCCTCGTATATGAATATATGCAATGAATAAGTATGAATTCACAACAACTGACATTTCATCAGAAGAAGTATTTACAAATTTGCTTATCGGGAGGTGATTTGTCTGCTCCTTCCTCACTTTCGTCACCTGCTGCATGGTTTTTGATTATATCATCTACAGCAAGTTTTTCTGAAGTCACTACCCCATTGTCTATAGACATGAAATTCTCTAAGTTGATGTCTTCCAACTTTTCGCACATAGCAGCCCAATTCTGATTGTCATGGATTAGGATTACATCAGAAGAGGGATCAGATTGAGGGACTGAATTATCGGAACTCTGTAAATTAAAAAAAGGATAGTAACTGCGGGAATAGAAAAGTACACTGTACACATAAACTTAATTAAAATTTAGTTTTTTAAATTGTTGAAACCAGCTTTTCTGAAGCAGTTCCTAATGTTGCAAGGCTGGACTCATCCCCATGCAGCACTAACAAAATGTAGAGCATCCAGAAAAGTGACACGATTTGATTCCCTGTCTTGGAGATACCGCAGGATGATCCAATTGCTTAAGCACTTTTATTATACCTTGGTCTGTAGGATGAAGCTTACTTGTTGTACATGGAGGTAAACTTTCAAGCTCCTCATTTTTGAGGTGCACAGTCGTAGGGTGAGTGAGGTAGATGTCTATGAACAACAGAATCTAGCATCCGGTTTCATGAGATCCTTTAACCATGTGACAAACAAATCAGTGGTCATACATGCGTGTGGCTGGCTCTTAAAAACACATGGCAAGTTTTACACTTTTTTAAAGCATCGTGGTTTAGCTGATTTTCTTATCACAACTAGAGCCATCAGAATTTTCAGCAACAAGCACTGTGACTCTTAATTTTCCTCCATGAGACTTTTCTCCTTTGAAAACGTAGGCTATGTTTGTCTCGCATTAGCTGAAAAAAAACATTTGTTGGTATTGAAAATAATACAGTGTTCATACTGCGAAATTTAATTATACAGCATCCCATTTTGCCACGCTAATATGACTTTCATTGATAGACTCTGACTCCAGTCTTTGTGTTTCCTGCATTTCACTTTCCATCAGTAATACATATACCTGAGATCGCAGCTGCGATGATTGAGTCATGGTTTTTTGTTATTGTTATTGATGTTGATGATTGGATTCCTAATAAGTCAGCAAGTTGTTTCTGATTTAAAAGTAATTTCTTCGTCGTGTTTTCGTAGGATTTAAATAAACGCACTGCAAAAATTAAATAACGTGTCAGTGCATGAGTAGTAAGCAGGAATGGATGTTTACACAACACTGTTTAACAAAACTTGTTAAAGTAACATGCCATCAAAGTCACATCTGATCTCTCAGCAAACATCATAGACGGTATTCATCAATATCAAATTTTTACATTTGTTAAATAAGCTGGTGGAGCGAAGAAGAATGTTTAAATATCCTGTATTGCCGTTCTAGTGATCAAGCAGCTTTCAGTTATATTGTGACAGTAGGTTCTAAGGAAATCCGCTTTAAACCAGTTTTACTGTATAATGAAGAAAAAAGGGTATTATGTGGGATTTGAGCACAATAAACTGAGTTTTTCATAATGTCTCTATATACAAGACCACGTGTCTCTAATATGCAGGGACTAGACAAAACACGCTTCTTACACAGGATAGCATAATAAGTGGACACATTTTAACGGGGTTCCATTGTAATACCAACCCCAACTACTTCATACTGATTATAGTATGAAGATTGTCTAGTCTGTTAACATTACACAGAAAATATATCGTAATTGTTCTTACCAAGGAAACATCATAACCAGTTTCAAAAACTTCCATACAAGAAGAAAATCGTAAACTTGAGTTTAATAAAGGAATTTTTCTTTAAAGGTTTAGTTAACAAAATTAATAACTTACATACAACAAGAAAGAAAGAAATTGTGTGTGTGTGTGTTCCTTGTACATAGAATAAGGAAGTAAATGTGAAACATAAATAATCTTGCAGTAAAGGTTTAACAGTTATTACAATAATTTGAATTGCATTAACAATATATACCATTTTCGAGTTGTGTTGTTCATTTCTTCTACCCATGTTGTTGGGAATTAGGGATTTGCAGAAAACTCTTTGCTTGGTTGAATGAAATAATAGTGCTTTGATGTTCATTTAAAAACTCTGCATAGCACAATCTAAATTGATTGGTGTGTTGATAAAGGCAAGGTAAATTTTAAGTATTTCAATCATAAAGTCCTCTTTAAGTCTTCAGTTACCTTTATCTTGAAATCCTTTGGATGTATTTTGTGTGCTAGTTCGACAATCATTTGAATTCTTAGTAACCTCAGGCCTGAGCTTTTTGCATGTATTAATATAGACTGGTGTATGTATTAATATATATTAATTCAAACACTTTTTGCTACAGTCTGTTTCTGGATGTATAAAATATATTTAATATTTATAAAGATTTTACCTCAAGGTGTTTCTTCTTATTTGGAACATATTTCGGGAAGCCTTGTGTTCCCATCTTCAGCCTTCCTGATTTTGAGCCTTGTAAGGTAATTTCGCCACGCATGCAGTAAACGCTGGACATGAATTCCCAGACATAACCAACATGACACTAATAAAACACATACCACACAAAGGCACCATAATGAACATTTGGGAAAATTTGCAAATTTATAAACATAAAACACAAAACAAACTAATACCTGAACAAATACAAATCAATACAAAACACGACACAATTTTCAAATCACTCAACATAGAAAATACACAAAATACTAATATATACACTACAATCACACACAATAATATCAATTTAAAGCACCAGAGATCAACAGGAAACCACAGCAAAAGCCAACCAACACACAAATACTTCACAAGGCTCAAAATCAGGAAGGCTGAAGATGAGAACACAAGGCTTCCCGAAATATGTTCCAAATAAGAAGAAACATCTTGAGGTAAAATCTTTATAAATATTGAATAAATAATATATATTAATACATGTATTAATATAAACATGTATTAATTCATCTAGTTCATCATGGAAGCCATGTATACAACCTGTCATATTTCACCACTTTATTATACACAGATTAGAATTGTCTTATGTATATCTTATTAGGCCTCCAACAGCTACATGTAAAATTCTTGTTTATATGAATATGTGCAAAAATCGGCAGTCCCCTTCTTTTACATGAATGTGTAGACAACATATGATGGGTCTTGAGATTACCTTTTGAATTTGTGACTTTTTTAAAGTAAACATGATAAAGAAAATAACTGTTAGTAAAAGTAAATAATTTGTTTGATTTCAAACTTGTAACATATTTTATGGATTACACGCAATTGTACATTTTTGTGTGTTCATATAAACTGTACTTTAAATGTTCAATCTTATATTTAATGGCTTTGTGGCATTTCACAATTTCTTTGCGAGTCTTTAACATGTTATATTAATAAAAATGAAAACAAAAACACTGAACACTATTATTGATAAATAGTTACTCTGCCTATATATATCCCACAAGGACAAAACATAACTTTTATTATATCCACAATAATGGGATTAAGATCCACTGTTTTATTATGCACATACTAATTACTTTCATTTGGGTTTTCTCCTCTCTTGATACAAAACTGTAGACTGTTGGCTAAGATGTAAGAGCGTAAAACCCAAGGCATTTAATTCTTTTATACCATCACTAAAATGGCAGTTGAAAAACTATTAAAACATGTTGGAGATTGTTGATGTAGGCCATGATTCTTGTTCGAGGTGCCCAAACAAATTCCGTGTTTTGTTTGTTCAGTGATACAGTGTTATTCAACTAACTTTACAAACTTTTTATTGCTCCATTATATAGCCCTATCTTATTTTATACTGAACATATTGATATATGGTGTCTGTCAATATCACATAAGCAAAAAGGTGTATTAGCATGAAATTTTGCAGATTTGTAATGTGTAATTGTAATTGTTATTTGTGGGATCAGTCGATTTTTAATATAAGTATTTACACCAACTTTGTCTTTGTTGTTGAACTGTTAGCAGCTGCCTTATGCTGAGCAGCTAGCAGTTCAGCAACAAACAACAAATTTCGAGCGATAAAGACAATGAACACATAAAATCTTAACTCAATATTTACTACTTTGGATATTTTGATTTTGTACATATTTATTTAAGTACACATTATTTGATAAAAACTCTTGTTACCATCAGGTTATGGATTGTTTTAAAACTTAACAACAGTGGACAGTCCCTTCCTCTACATATTTATAGCAACATGTCAGTTTGACAGCAGATTGCATGCTTCCCTTGCTTCTCATCACCCTCTAGCCTTCGGCTAATATGTGCAATTACAAAACACACATTCTGCAGAACGACTGATGAATTGTGTTATGTTAAATGTTTTAAAGGCACCATCCGAGTGATGATTTTCTCATAAACACAAATTCTTTGGTGACTCTTAACCCTCTCATTAGGGTTAAGAGTGGCATTTTACGGACTTTAAAGTGGAATGAAAGTAAATGTGTGTAGTAGTGTAACAGTGGTGGATTCATGGAGGTAACTTCAAATTATGAAAGACACGTCTGTTTAAGAATGAAACATCATATGATACCAAAAAATTATCCACATTCAAAGGAAGAAGAAAATGTTACTTTTTCAAATTTATTTTTTACAAAAATTTAAAGTGAGGTTATGCCAGTATCAAAAGGTGATTTTTTTTAATACTTTGTCATTAAAGCATGAAAGTATGATAGTTTTCTCTATATAGCATTGAGAGAACACTTTTTTAAGTGTTCCTCTACCCCCCTCTGTGGATTCACTGCTGTTATGTGCATAAAACGTTCAAGTATGTACTTCTTTTATTTTTATTTAGCAGTATAGGGTACTTGTTTTGTTTCTTCATTTTAATATGACAATGAAGAATAAAAATACCTGTATATAGAGATATTAATTCTTGCAATTATTTTAGGATGGAAATGTCAGCTGAAATGATGTGTCAGCTATATGAAGGCCAGTTGTATAAGTATACAAATGTGATGAAAGGATGGCAGTTTCGTTGGTTCATTCTGGATCCAAAAACAGGAATTTTAAACTACTATTTGGTAATATGCTAAAATTGGTTGATAAGTATGACTATGCATTCGTTATCTTGCAGTATATTGAGTACATTGTGTGGCTTGCATGATTTAGTAAGAGTGGTGAATATACCATATAGTATGTATAGTGTGTATGTGTAGTGTGTTTAGTATGTTTTTGGTGAATATGATTTTGATTTAACAGAGTACAGACAACTTTTACCGTTAATGTTTTCCATGATAAGTTCTGCAGCATAACTTTGTTTTTTTTTTCATGGTGCAATTCTTGACTTCGTATGATAGATTGTTTTGTTTATTGTATTAAGGCTAAAGTATGTTGTCATGACTTTTATATATCATGTTAAAAATTCTTTATTTCTAAAACCGAGTCCAACTGATTTAGTATAGTACTAATATACTAGTTAGTTTAACTTGTCAACTGGTGTGTGTTTATAAAATAGTGTAAGGTTTTATACTTACATGCAAGATTTTTCAAATTGGACATCGATTCAGGCAGTCACATATACATATAAAACAGAGAGAGACTGAGTGACCACTCCCCGTTAATCTCAATTTCTTTTTTCAGTTTATTTGTTCTGCTTGTCTTTTTGGAGGGGGATCTACATATGCAGAATTTACATATTTTTTCATATGCCTCCAACATCTCACTTTTTGTACTATTATTGCTTTTAAGTATTACTTAGACTATTTAACTTTCCCTCATGATTTGTTGATCTTCTGTACTGTTCTTTGTGAATTTTGTGTGGACAGTACATTTTTCTTTGTTAGTGAGGCACAGTGTTTCTGCTTTATGTATTACCACTTGAATAGTTGTGTTTTATATATTTTTAATTTAGTAGTTTTACTTATCTACTGTCTTCATTTATCGTTGTATTCTTTATGAAATTTTAATACATGTATAATTTTTGTTGTTCATTATTCTCTTACAGCTTTGTTCCATTTCATATTTACATTCCTGTATTTGATTGCAAAATTTCTTTATTGTTTCTGTGAGTATTCTTACTCTCTATGTTGATAGTAGAGCTCCTTATTTGAACAGATTTTTGTATTATTGTTTTTTCCACTTAGCATATATTCATCATCACTTCCAAAGCTACATTAAACAGTTTGCCAATAGTCCATTTCCTTGCCTCACTCTCTTTGTAACTATTTAACTTTGTAACTATTGGCACACTCTCAGCCAGATACACGTTACTTTATTACAATAGATGCTTCACAACATTATTATAGCAAATTATTACATAAAATGGTTATGCCCATTTTGTCCCGTTACATCTTCAGTCACCCCTGCTTCCCTTCAGTCACTCCTTTATATGGATCATCGCTTTTGATTAGTTTTAATAACTTTCTAGCATTTGTGTCTATCTTATGGTCATTAATCCCTTCAGACTATTAAGACTTACTTAATATGTGAATATTATTTGTTACTTAATATGTTTGTGCTACTACATGAATTGTATATACAGTGGAATCTGCTTTATCGGGACCATAACAAGTTAGCCCAATTAAGCGGCAGGCCCTATTATCCAAAATTTCTAAATAGTTAGCAAATAAGCCGTATAAACCAAAATTTCTTAATAAGGGAAATCAACCATAACTCTTTAACTATAGTAAACACCGCAATTATAAGATTTGTTACTAACAAAGTATGTCTAAGGAAATATAGTAGTAAATATATAATAATACTATAATTACAGCATAATGAAATAGTATGAATAGGCTTGTTTTTAAGAATCCTGGAGATCCTAGTGGTGCCTGTAGTTGGGTTATGGTTTGTCGCTGTCACTAGTCTACTTGTGTAAATTACGACCTCAACAGAAAAAAAAAGGTTTATTATTTCTATTTAAGAAGAAAAAAATCTGAGGATTACTGGACCTAATAACCGGCAGTGCAGACCTGTTAAGTGAAGAAACTTTTCTATGTGCAACGCTGTTTTGTTTTCGTATTTTGAATATTGGCACAAAGTGGCTGGCCCTGATAACCGGTGGTGCCATTAACCAGAATAGATTGTATTATTGATTATTTGCCTTGTTGAAGTTTGTTCTATATAATATCTGTAACTTATAAGTTATTCAAGTTAATTAATTTCACATATAACTTATAAGTTTGTTCTATATAAATTAATATATTGTTTGTTCAGGCAATTGTATACATGAATTGTATGTGTTACTGATTTGTCGTGTTGAAGTTCGTTCTACATAATTTTTCAGTGTTTCAAGTATCAAACAATATTACTATCTTGCATAGCAGTTATAGTAGCAGTCTTACTTTTTCCTATGTGTATAGTATTTATATATTCTTTTTATCAGCAATTTTCCTTCATTTTATTATAATCTCATTCCATTGGCCACCCTCCTTACTTTCCCTTGTTTCAAATAACTTCCCTTGTGGCATTATTCCATGGTTGTTTATCTGGTTTCATACAGTTTTCATTTTTTACTTTCTCTTGATTAAGACCTTGTAGCTAATTAGCAAAAAAGGGACAATAAATACTGAGAAGATTTGAAAGAAAGATTGTATGATGTATATGTGGCTCAATTAAGGAAGATGATAAATGGAGAATAAGAAATAATCAGGAGATAGATGAGCTATTGAAGCATGAGGATATCATAAGATTCATAAAGGCTAAGTGAATACAATGGCTAGGTCACCTAGAACTGCCGGATGATCGGTGTATGCCAAAGAAAATAATAGGGGCACAGGTATACAAAAGCAGAAAGAGGGGTCGACCTAGGATAAGATGGTTGGATGATGTACTGGAAGATCTCAGAAGAATGGATGTGAGGGGTTACACTGAGGTGGCAATGGATAGGAGACATTGAGAAGTCAGGGCTCATGTTGGGATATAGTGCTAAAGAAGAAAAAAAATTCCCTGTGGCTACTTTTTCTGTTTTTAAATCTCCTATATTTTCCTGTTCTTCCTGACATTATTGGCTGTTACATTTCACCTCCCTTTCTGCGTTTCTGTTTGTCCATAAAATTTAGTGTAATTCTTGTTCTCTTTTGTTTTATACATAACATTGTCTGGAATTTCATTTCTTTATATTTTATATTTTTTCCCTCCTGGATTTTCTTTTAATTTTTGTTGTCATCTCTAACTGGTTCTCAGCCACTTTAATCCACCCCTCTCTCTCTTTTTAATTACTGTTTTGCATTGATTTTCAAGTACTTAATTTTTTCAGTTTCTTTCCTTGTCAGTGTTTTATGATGCTTCAGTTATGCTCATGCTGTCATATTATTTTTCAATGTTTTCATTTGAGTCCTGTTTTCATAACTGTCATGACTTGTACCTTCTTTTCCTCTCTTCACTTTTTAAATATTACATTTGTATTCCTTTGTTGTTTATCCTCTCTTGTTGACTTTTTCTGTTTGATCTACAGTTTTGATGCACAAATGATAGTATCCCCACTTGTAGCTTTACTTGCTGATGTACAGCTCCCACCACTAGCCTGTGCACGTGGAGCTTAGGCGCCTGCAATGGACGGGGGTGGAGAGGGGCGCCTTTTCTACAAACAGTTGGTGACTCATGCGGTGCTCCCGACCACACCAGCATTTCCGAGAACACTCGACTTCCTTGTGTTTGTCATAGCTTCCAAGGAAATATTATTATTCACCATCCTTTCTCAGCTTGAAATAGTCGTTAGTCTGTGCTGGAACATCGTTTAGGTGATAGTGATTACGTGCTCATGTTCGTGTTTTGCTTTGTGAGTGAACTTATTTTTTATGTTTGACTTTAACTTGTAAATTTTATTTGCAAACTTTCTGAAATGGGGGATTTTTTCAAATCAAAATTAGGGGGGAAAGTAATTCATAGCTAGAGCAGGGAAGTGGTGTGCAATGTGTATAAATTTATGAAAGAGGAAGCAGACAACAAGAGTGTGACAATTCCGTTAGTTAAAGCTCCCCAAAGAACTGCAGCGGCTACTGGTGTTAGTGAGCGCGTAGTAACAAAAATAAATACTGACACATACACAACTGATACTGATACATAACTGAGTAAACTTAATGAAAGTGATGACAATGTGAAGTCTTTTTCAACACCAAAAAAAATTCTGATCCCCGGAAAAAGTCAGTTACAGAACTGGATGACTTTGATAAATGTGTTGTGAGAAGAATAGTGTACAATTTCCATTTGCAAAAAAAGCGACTACCTACTGTGAAACTCTTAAAGGAGGAGTTAAAAGGTGCCATTGATTTTAAGGGCAGTGAAACTAGTTTAAGGCGTATTTTAAACCAACTTGGGTTTAGGTGGCAGAAGACTAAAAACAATAGAAAGTTGTTGATTGAAAATCTAGACATTAGGGAAAAACAATTAACATACTTCCATTAAACGGTACAGAGAACAAGGTCAGCCAATAATTTTTTTAGACGAGTCGTACATTCTTTCCAGCCACCTTTCAAGTAAATCGTGGTCGGACAGTTCAAATAGTGGTGCATGTTGTCCAATTTCTCAAGGGGATAGGATAATATTATACATTCTGGTGGTGAAGCAGGCTTTGTTCCAGGTGCACTTACTGTGTGGAAAGCCAGCACCAAAAGTGGTGATTACCATGACAATGTTAATCGCGACATGTTTGTTATAATGGCTACAAGAAACGTTGTTACGAAATTTGAACCCAAACAGTGTTGTAGTTGCAGATAACGCGCCTTATCACAACGTACAACTTGAAAAGGCCCCCACATCTAACAATAGAAAGCAGGAGATGAAAGATTGGCTTACCAAGCACAATATCCCATTTAGTGACAGTATGTACGTCCCAGAACTGTACAAGCTTGTAAAAACGTACAAACCTAGGTTTCATTGGTACCTAATTGATGAAATAGTGAAAAACAAAGGGCATGACGTTCTGAGACTTCCGCCTTATCATCCTGACCTCAATCCTATTGAGCTGGTTTGGGCTGACATTAAAGGATACGTGGCCAGCAGAAATGTCTCTTGCACTATTTCTTAAGCGGAAATGTTATGCAAAGAAAAAGTGTCAAGCATGGGTCCTAAGGATTGGGTAAGGAAATGCTGACATGTTGAAACAGTTGAAGACAAGTATCTAGCTCAAGAACCAGCCATAGACAATATAGTTGAATCACTTATAATTTCTACAAACAGTGACAGTGAATCAGATTCCGAAAGTTCAGATGATGCTGATGAAGGCTTGAGTGGAGTTGAAGAGCTGGAATAACAGAATCCAGGCAAATGGACAATAGAGTGAGTAACAGTAAATAATTCATATACCACAGGCTATAAATTTAGATATGATAGTGTAAATACTCAATTTAAATTTTTTCCATAAAGTGAGGTGTTCAGTAAAAGTTTAGGTTTATAACTTTCATTAAAAATTATAATTAGGTTTTTTTAAATGACACATTACAGTAAAATGAAATGTCGATTGTGCGAGAAATGGTCGCGAATGCTGGAGTGACTCGCCACGATTTATGTTTTCAGAGTGAGTAATACGATCGTGGCCGCGCGCACAGGCTAGTGGCGGCAGCTGTATGATAATGTTTTTATTTTTTCACATTTGTTCTTGTGAATTCTGTAAGTTTTTCTGTAAGTTCCTATCATTACTGTACCATTCTGCTCTTGCTTATTCTCTTCCCCATACAACATGGAATATTTTTAAATCCATTCTTTTTCACCCTTCCTTGTTTTCGCCTGTAGATAATACAGAGAAAATATCCTGCATCCTGTATACAGGAACACATATTACTTTATAACATTCCATTTCTCTTCACATTTCTATTCCTTCCATTCTGACAGTGTTCTTTAATACCATGTCAGACTTTTATTTCTTTTGGTTCTTGTTATTGGCCACTTCCGTTATTCTTTTATTCACTGTCTTTTCCCGTACAGTCATCTCTGTACTACTCTGTTCTTGTCTCTTGTGTGGTAGTTTTTTGGCTTCACCAAAATTTTATTTTTTTCATTCTCTTTCTGCTCACGTGATTATGCCACTAATTAACATTTTCAGTGGCAGCGTATTATGGATACAACCTAAAGTGCCAAGTTGATATTTGGCGTTTTGGAAGGGGTTTAAAAAAAATTCAGTCTTTACCAATTTTCATGTTTGTTTCTGCTAAATGTGTGAAGTAAATTATTCTAAAAGAAGCAAATAATTTAAATCTACTGGACATGATAAAGAATATAAAAAAATATAAATCAGTTGTACTTACAATTTTTTTTTAATTTTCAAATTTGACATAAAAATAAGGAGCACAGAAAATGTTTAGAACCACATACAAGCCACTATTTGAAGAACATCATATTACTGTACACAAGTACCAATTTTAAAGTGTTTCTAAAAGAAAATTTTCTATTTTTCCAAATTGGTGTAATTCAGCCATTTTTGCACTGTTTCTAAAGTAGTTAATTCAAACCAAGTTATGTTTACAAAATAAGATCTCTAGTCACATTTCAGTTAATAATATGATATATGACGTTATGTGACGATTGTTTTCTTCTTCTTGTTCTCTGTACTTGTTTTCATTATTTGTGTGTCAAGTGTTTTGATTCTTTTGTACATTCAGTTAGCTTTATTTTTACATTGGCTTCTACGCTTTTGATAATAATTTTTTGTTTTAGTAGTAGCATTTTGTCCAATTTATATCCCTCTTTACTTTATATTTTATTAGTACTTTCAGTGTCTTTCAGCTTTTAGTAAAATATCTTTTCACCACATATTCCTTGTATTTGAAAACATCCATATTCTAATCATTGCTCTGTGTTCATAACTACTGTTGTGTGCTCTGTGTGATTGCCGAGTCTATTCTAATACACAAATGTTACGTACTGGAGGTGGCCAGAATCCACTGTCCAGTTGATTATTTGGTGTGTTTGCAGATCCATTTTCACAATTTGTACACACAGATATAGTATGTGTATTATACACTAGATGGTATATGAGTAGCACTGTCATGGACTGTCAAATTGAATGCTGCTGATTTTGCCATTGTGTGGGTGCCAAACTTTTCAAGGGTGTGTCTCATATTGATATTATTACAGTAAATAATAACTTAGAATGGTGCAATCATGCACTGGACTTAATCGTTCAAATAGATATGGTTGCAAGGATGAGAAAGAAACACAAATTACATGTCGTAGTTAACCTTCCTACTGAATTATACGACAAAAATTCCAATGTTTTACTAATGGTATAATACTCTTCACTTTAGAAAAATAATGGATTCACGCGGATTTTACGGCAGAAGATATTTACAAAAAATGACTTAGAATCAATAGACAAAAAGCCCAACTATGTAATCTTTTTTTGGTATAAAAATAGGAAGTCCGTATGTATGTGGTGTATTTGGTGCATAACGTATGCATATTAATATGTTCATAAAATAAATATATAAATACATGCGCGCGTATGTGTATGTAATTGCTTGCATTATTGTTGTTATTTAAATTAATCATAAATAATATTTTATATTTTTATAAACAAGAATAAATAGATTTCAAATTTATTTAACGATTTATTTATACATTATATTTCTGAATTTCAAACTTAAAACACTAATTTAAAACTGTCAAAACATTGTAAAAAAATAAAAAATTTATCCTTGTTTATAAAAATATAAAGTATTATTTATTTTATATATATTGCAACAGTACAAATATATATGGTACTGTGCATTGCACAAAGTAATTTAAATAATTAATTAGAATAAATAAATAATGCAATTTGTTAATAATAATAGTTCAGCTGCAATCTGAATTGTAAAAGGAATGCCTAACTTTCATGTTGGAACAGGTGAATAACGCCAGCTGCTCTCTGTATGTGTGTACACACGTAAAATGTGTGTGTGTGTGTGTGTGTGTGTGTGTGTGTGTGCACGCGTGCGTGTGTGCGACCTGTCCCTTCCTGAAAAGCGCCACCCTTTAGGAACGCTATAAAGTATTTGCAATTATTTAATTTGTAATACTTGTGTGCATAATAGCACAAAACTAAGTACACCAAAATGTGTATTTAAATAACACGAATAAGTGTATAAAAAATAGTGTAAAACGAATAATGAGTGTAAAAACAACAGGAAATTAAAAATCAATAGTAATTATGGTAATTAAGATAAAGAAAAACGGTTTGTGCATGATGAACGTCTATAAATTACCGACCGAATGAATATCGGGTAATGTGCAAAAGACTTTGCAATTCACGAAGACGAGCAAATTAAGTGTGACAAGAAAGTGTGGGTTAGAAGTGACGCTCTCAACAATATCAAACCTGCAGAATATTGTCGAGACATGATTTTGGTGCCCTGGGTATAAATACAGGGGACGCGCTAACATCATTCTCTACAACTGAAGCGGCCGGAGGCTCTGCCGGACGATAACGCTTCCTTGTTCGACCACTGATGCAGCCGGAGGCTCTGCTTCAAGAGGACAACTCTTAATCAATCAACCATTGATGCAGCCAGAGGCTCTACTTGACAACTAGAACTTTGTTATCTTGATCGACTAATATGGCAGCCAGAGACTGCATAGCGACAACAACAGTACATCAACCACAAGCAGCAGTAAGGAACTTCAAGACTACTCATCAGTTCGAGTGAGCAGTTGCAACCTGAGGCCATGACGAGGGACAAAGGAGCAACCGAGTACAGGCAGTAATCCAGAGTACGAGAATACAGTAATCCAGAGTACGAGAATCCGACAGACGAAAGACTACAAGACTCCAGGACTACAGGAATCCAGGACGACAAAGGAGCATCCCGTATCGAGGACCGAAGAGGACACGCTGCAGATGTAACACAAATAATAAGGTGACAAATAACCGTGCACTTAAAACCCGAGACTTAATCAAAAGACAATAAGTAACAAAGAAAAAAAATAGACAATTCAATTCAATTATGAATCAAGAAATTGTGTAACTATAAATATTTTTTGTATAATAATTAACGTAAGATTTAAGACTGTGTAACGATAATTGTTATCAGTAACTATAATTTGAAATCTATAATTTTTAGTATTTAAATTGACAAAGTCATGAGAGAATTATTATTAGAAAGCAATGCATATGCAGTAATTAAAAAAGAGCTAACGGTTTCTAACGGTTGTTATTCTAGTGGTTGTTTCACTAACCCTTGGGCCTGGTTTGTAAATGCTTATTTAATCTGAGCAGCCAATCAAACAAATATTTTACAAAGTTAACTGTCAAATGTGTGAAACCACTTTTGCTACAGCTACTGACACCACATAATTAAAAACAACATTATTAATAGGTTCACCTTGTGGCTTGAACTGTTAAAAGAATGGCATATTATTGTACTTCTGTACAATTTGTTGACTGCCATTTTCTTTTCCAGCTATAGTTGAACTTGTATCATAATCCATGTCCAGTATTTGTATTGACAACAGTATTAACCCTTTCAGTGCCAACAGGATCTATGTAAGGTGATCCTGAAGTGCCAAGCTGATTTCTTACTGTACATTATGTATTTATTTGAAATTCTATTAAAAATGTAATATTAAAGATAGATGAATGCAATTTTTACCTTGCCTATAACACAAATGTATAATCCATATGAGAAAGTTTTTTTTTTTTATTTCATAAAGTTCTTAAAAAATATTTTATATAAATCCTATTTCACACAGATTACAATTTTGTAATTTTCACACAAAATCTGTAAAAAGTCTGTTGATGTAACACTAGTAACGTATAAATTTGAAAAGTCAATAATTCTCCTGACAAATCCATGTTCAAGTTATAACACAAACTAAATTTTTGATACATTTTTTAATTAGGCTTAACGTGTCGACAGGTTATATTTATCACTGGTACTATTTTGCAGTTCGTCACAAAAATCATTCTCATTGTCACTCGTTAAATCACTTTCACTCCCACTGGAGTTAATTAATCGTGCTATTTCCTATTCTCGTAAAAACACTAATTTTTGAATAAATAGTACAGAAATGACTAAACACAATGCTACACCACACACAATACCACAACTCACATAAATGTAAAAAACATGAGCCTATTCAATCTCGTGTTAAACCAAAGCCTCCTGGACAAAGAAGGTAAAATTTTCGTGTTGTATATACTAATAATGCCTCTTTCTAATGGCATAGAAACCAACGCTGTCTGGTAGCAAATAGCTGAACTACAACATTGAGAAACTTGGCGGCCAATTTAATCGGCCTGTGGCACTTTTAGCATGTACTGCTGGGCCATTGCCATCAGCCTGTCACACTGAAAGGGTTAATATAGTGGGTATCTATCTAGTTTCCATGGGAGGCTTGTATACAGCATAAGGCTGGGGCTCCACAAGCTGTATTTTACTGCTTGTACCCGCTGTAATTTACAACAAGAAAATAGACTCAACGTTGCTAAGTGGAAGTGGCTTCACGCACTGTAAGTTACAGCGGCAGTAAGAATCAAGGGACAACTCCCAAGGTCATACTGCCATTGTATCGGACATGTTCCATTTTTCTGGTGATAATTTGCTCCTGGTACCTGGCTCCACGCGCTGTATTTTACTGCCGCTACACTTTCGTCTTGGTGCTTTCGCTATTCACTTGATTTACTTATTTGCAGTTGAATTTTGACGATTTGTTTCTTTTATTTGTTTCACATTTTGTTGTGGCATAATTTTTTAAATGAAGTTAGACAGTGAACAAATTATTGTAGAAGTAGAAAAATACCCAGAATTATACGACACGAAATATGAAAGCTACTAATAAAGAAATGCTAAAATTGAATCGTAATTATACGAATAATTATAAACGAACTTTCTGATATCTGGTAAAACTCAAAAAATTTATCCAGCTATTTTTCAGTTTTTGATGCAAACATAAAACAAATTTTTCTATCACTTATCACAGGATGTATCCACCACTGTCATTGAAGCAAACTCCTTTGGTGTCGGTAAACAATTAGTAAACATATGATTGCTTTGGATACAAATTTTAGCCTAGGCATATTGTCAAGCAATTAAGTGTAACCTACAAATTTTTATTAACTATAATTATTAAACAATTAATTAAATGATTAAATTGAAACCATAATTAAAACAATTACTACCACTATTCCGTTAAATATTTAATTTTTATACACTCATCTACACAACATGCAGTGTGGTTACTGCTCGTGGAGCCAAGCACCTCAGAATGGTAGCGGCAAATTACTGCATCTAAGCGCTGTAAAATACAGTGTGTGGATCCACCTCTTTTCTATGGCTAAATCTAGCCGTATAGTGTCGCTTGTGTACACCATTATTTACATCTTGTGGAGCCTTGGCGTAAGTCTTTTTTATATTAATATCACTGTGGTCTTTATAATATTATTTTTTTAGGTTATAAAGGTTATTTGTTCCCCTCTCCCCATCAATTTGTTGCGAAGTAAGGAAGAATTTCATGTATAATGTAAAACGGTGTGATATATATAAATAAGTACACAAAAATATTTATTTGTAATGAGTTTGTATTTGTAGCAGAGAGTTAGATTTTATCCTCAAACAAATTTTTTTTGTATTTTAGAGCGAAAGTGAAAGTAAACAACCCCCGCGAGGTTGGGTTCATCTAGAAGCAGCTGTAATCTCACCAAGTGATGAAGATTCTAACACGTTTACTGTAAATTCAACATCAGGAGAAATGTTCAAACTTCGAGCACAGGATGCGCGCGCTCGTCAGGAGTGGGTCAATAGACTGCGTGCTGTCGCAGAGTTACATGCAATGGCAGTTGCTCATGTAAGTAATGTTTAATAATTATTGTCAGAAGGGTCGGAGTAATCATTTAAATACTATGCTCGCTGAGGTGCTGAACTCTTTCACTATTTTAAGCGAAGTAGATTTATTATCACATGAATTTCGATATTAGATAACAAAAAGTTATCTATGTATAATTATACAGAAAGTTATAACAATTCTATTTACTATTTCTTTAGTAACATTACTGTAGAGGACATGATGTTATGGGTCTGACATTGTGCTGGATTCAAATTTTTGCCCTGGAGTCTCAAAATTTTGAAATTTCCAAAACTTAACATTACATTCAGGCTTTAGTTAAAAGTTCCCTTTAATTTGGTATCCCATATTAATTGAATTTTTGTGATTTTATTAAAATTGTCACCTGCTTTTTGGGCTCTGACATCCAAAAATTGTGAATTTTCAAAAGTGAACACTATATTCAGAGTGTGGTTAAATTCACTTTTATTTGATACCCCACATGGGCTTTTGTGATTTTTAAAATTTTGACTCCCTTACATTTTTGCCTCTCGCTCCCCTATTTTTGGACGGGTCTGTCTTCTGTGGGGTAAAATTATAGATATGCAGGCCAGATTTTATAAAAATCAGTTGATGCATTAAAATGTTATCATGATACATATATGGACATACTCCATATATACGGACAGGCAAGTGCCAAAGGGTCAAGTTAAAACTGAGAACTCGCTTCATTTGTTCAATAACTGGTCTGATGTATTTTCATAAAAGTTCATTTTTCATTATAAGAGCAGTGAAAACAAACTATAGGATAGCTATTACTTGGTAGTATTGTGGCGATCTCTCTATGCCATTAAAAGTGCAGCCTTTTCTTGACAGAACTGAAGGTTGTGTGTACCTGTACATACTATGCAGAAAGTTATATAGTTGCATTAAAGTGGATATAGATCAGCTGGTATCCTCATTAACATTATTTATTTTTTCACTGTGGCTTGATCTGAGTGTAGGTAAGCTTGTCAATGACAAAAAGGTAATTCTTACTGAAAATCTATCGTCATTAACATCTGCGTCAGCAAAAAGCAGCTTATAATTTCTAATACAAAATCTGAATTTTAGACATTTCCATAAAACAGTCTAAAGATACAGTGTAATCAATAAATAGGTAGTTAAGTAGGTAAACGGGTAGACCAGTTCAAATGTAAACATTCCAGTACAGTGAAACTTCGATTAACCGTCACTCTTGTAGCGTGTCAATTTTTGGGTATTTTTATTTTTAACAGTTTGGGGCATTTATATCTTTTATTTCTTTCATTTTGTGCGGGCTTGTCAAAAGTTATGAAAATTATTGTGCAACGTTCTTTTCCGTGTAACAGAACGATGTTAAGAAACAGTGGTAACAAAGCGATACGCAGTTGTTATTGTGTAACGCGGCGAGCAAAGGTCTCCATATCTGTCCTTCAAAGATATAGGTGGCGACTCTGGGCTTCTGGTAAAATTTCTGCAACAGGTAAGTCCTGGTAGTGGTCTTATTTATTTTATATTTTTGGTTTATTTTTTAACGTTACACTCTTTTAACAGTCAGTTTCTGTTAACTGTCAGTCCGTACTCTATGTACCTACAGTAACCAGATTGCCGCGAAACATCATCCTCGCTTTACTGCTGAGCGGCGGAGGCGCCGGAGTGGCCCACTATTGTTCTGTTGATGAGTCACGTTCTTGGCCCGCTTATCTATCGCCACGTGGTCAGTTTCAGTTGTGGCTGAGAAGCTGTTGTGCTCGGTGCTGTACGTTATTTGTTGCGTAGTGGCTTAATTGTTTCGGCATACAGTAGTGACATTCACACCAGTAAGTTTTGTTGTTAAGGTTTCTTTTCTTTTTTGTTTTTGTGCAACAGCTAAAAAATGGCTGAAAAGCGTAAACAGGTCGTGTTAGATCTCAACCAGAAAATTGAGATTATTAAACGTTTGAAAAATGGTGAAACTCCCACTAGTATTGCTCTCATTACGGCGTTGGAAGAACCACAGTGAATGTCATTAAACGCGATGCTGAAAAAATAGAACAACATGTTTCAAAAATGCAAAACATCGATGGAGATCCGCAAAATCTGATCATGAAATCAGCAAAATATGACCAACTGGACACTGTTATGCATCAATGGTTTATACAAGCACAGAGTCAAGAAATCCCACTTTCAGGCCCCGTAATAATGGCCAAGGCGGTTGAAATGAACAAAAAACTTGACGGAGATCCTAATTTTAAAGCAAGCGTAGGATGGCTCAATAAGTTAAGTGTCGCCATCGCATTCGGAAACTAGACATTAGTGATGAAAAACTTAGTGCAAATAGCGCAGTTATTGTCGAGTACAGAGAACAATTTAAAGAGAAAGTGGCCAAATTAAACCTCGTTAGGGAACAAGTGTACAATTGCGACAAAACCAGGCTCAGTTGGAAAGCTTTACCACAAAAGACATTGGCATCACTTTCGAAGACATCAGCCCCGGGTTTTAAAGTCCAAAAAGATCGGATCACTTTAATGGTTTGTGAAAATGCCACCGGCAATCACAGGTTACCCCTGCTTGTGATTGGAAAAGCAAAAACACCTTGTGCATTCAAAAATTTTAATTTGAACTCATTGCCTGCTACCTATTATGCTCAAAAGAGTGCGTGGATATCTCAAGATACTTTTTCCGATTGGTTCCACAAAGTTCCGATTGGTTCCAGTGTTTGTGCCACAAGTTAGAGCTCATTTGGCTGAAATGCAGTTACCACAGGAAGCATTGCTGCTAATGGACAATGCTCCAGCACATCCCACTTGCGGAATTAAAAGTGATGATGGTAAAATAATATGCCTCTTCCTTCCGGCAAACACAACACCACTAATCCAGCCTATGGACCAGGGCATAATCGAAAACATGAAACGTCGTTATAGGAAAAGCTTTTATTGGAAGTTTGATTTCATCTGATGATGAAATGTCTGTAAAAGAGTTTTGGAAAACGTACAACATAAAAGATGCAATTTTCAATGTTGCTGCTGCATGGGATGATCTTCAAGTGTCAAATCTTAAAAATGGGTGGAATAAACTCTAGCCTGAAGCTAATGATGGTGAACCTAAGGAAACTGGGAATGTTAATGTCGACGAAATTGTGTAACTGTGCAATAATGTACCGAATGCTTAAGACAAAACACCAGCAGAAGTAACAGAGTGGTTGGGATGTGACAAATTGGACGGAGGCTTTGACATTTTGAACGACGATGAAATTGTTTCCAGTGTGATTGACAACGAAGAAGAAGAAATTGATGAAGACGAGTGTTATATTTTGAATGAAAAAACTATGTTAAGCCATACAGAACCAGAAACAATGTTATCAAAATGCATTGAGTGGTTTGAGGGGCAAGAAGAGGCAAACGCAATGCAGATACTTCTCCTATGTAAAGTATGGAACATTGCTGCTCAGAAAGCACGAGCCTCAAAGAAACAAAAGAAAATGACAGACTATTTTAAAATTTGAATATGTATGTACGTCTAGAGCGTAAGTTCATGTAACAATATGTACAGTACATATGTTGTACTACATATACTGTACTTAATGTAAATTGTATATTGTTTGTTTCTGTAAAATAAAATACATGTATGTACAGTGTATTTCCAGTTCGTAAACGTGCATTTTTTATCATTCGTTCATATGCAATGGATGGGGGTGGGTTGTTGTTTAAGGTTTTTCTGTTATCCGTCTATTCGATTAACCGTCATGGTCCCGGTCCCGACCCTGCCTGACGGTTAATCGAAGTTTCACTGTACTTCTTAAATAGAAGGATTTTTGCGTAACTATATTCTTAACATTATGATACATTATGTAGATTTGAGTCATCAGTTACTTGACCAACTTAGACATAAAAAGAATGTTGTAGTCTGACCTTGATCGTTGTAGTTGGCATGTTGAACGTAAAGAAGTTTGTATATAGTGCTACCAACTGTACTAAAAAGAAACAAATTATATTATTTCAGCTATTTTGTTACCAGAGTTAATTGATCCAAAATGATACCTAAAATACAAGAACTGGCCCATTTATGGATTCATTGGGCATGCCCATGAGCCTGTGACTATGAGCAATTAGACACAACAAACTATACATGCAAATGACAGTGATTTGTACTTCTTAACTGTGTGTATAACTTCGAACACATCATTGTGTTAACTTTTAAAATAATTATAATAATAAGTCCCTTGTTCTGGGCGACATCTGTTAACTCTCATTTCTTATACAAATATTGGTTGATGCGCACCGTGAGGACTAAAAAATGTTGATTAGAATCCAGGCACGGTGGACCAAAAAATGATTAGTATCCGGTCCACGTGGACCGAAAAATTGAATAAGAATGATGATCCAGCATGTGTGGACAAGAAAGTTAAGAAAGTGGGCCCAAGTGGGCTAAATGTATGCTTCTTGAGTTAAATATTCTGTCGGCTGATCTTCCATAGTCATTGAAATGATATGTAATACATGAATTAATTCTGCAGGAAGAAAATGACGAGAAGTGGACTGTATACGAATAATTTTAATATCTGAACTAGTTACATTACAGCTGTTAATTTGAATGAGGCTGGCTAATACTGCATGTTGCGAAGTATTAAGAACTTAGATAAACATGAAGCGGGCCTAGTCGGCCATGATCGAGAATATAAGGGCCTAAAGCCTACATTTAATGTTGACACTAATTGACAGCGAAGGATTGGCTCGGCTCGGTATGACCGCCGCGAGCGTTTGATACGCACTGTGCAAAGTACAAAAACGTGAATATTGAGGCGAAGTATAAAGCAGATTAGCCAACCTAGAAAATAAAATCATCGCGCTACCGTACATAAGCTGCCCGTCAAAAATCAAAAAGATTTTTTAATACATTTTTTAATAAATTATAATACATTTACAATTTACTTTAAAGAGTACAGTTCTTACTAACAATGGTTAGCTTCAAGGCTAAGTTGAACCTTGAGTTATAAGATTACATAACGGCAATCCGTTACTAGTTTAGAGATAAGCATGCATAAGATAAGACTAGAGATAGGCGGTTGTACGCCAAGTTTGGCGAACAGCTGTTTCATATATGAATAAGTCTGGTTGACCAGTATTACTGACACAAGTGTGTGCAGTCTAAAACATTATAAAACATGAAAGAAAATACATAATTATACAATGTTTAATGCATGATCGGAAGCTCATCACATGATGGACCGATCGCTGGTAGTCCTATGCAAGTCATAGACGGCTACCTTAAAGTTACTTGAGGCCCGTAGACCTGTACAGAGAGTTTATTACATGAACAAAATTGTTGTTGAACATGTTGTAGTTACATGTTCTATTGTATATTCAGCAGGGCGGCATGTATTGACCTAGACATGCTATTCCTGAAGTTTCAGGAATTTACAATATAATAACATATGAACAAGCTAGATGCTGAATGCAAGCCCAGTTATGACATGTAGGTCATAATTTTAAGTAAGAATTGTGCATGCTTACTTGCAAAATGAATAAAATATAAAGTACAATATACAATGAAACTAGACGTGGCAGTTACATACGGCAGACGCTAACAATAGTTTTTTGCATAGACATAATTTATGCGAATACGGTAACAATAATTTGAATAATTACAAAATAAATAATTGCAATGTCAAATAACAATACAATACTGAAATTACAGAGACAATTTAACAATTTAAAGACATTCACAGAATAGTACATATTTATCAGCAACAATATAAAGAAATGAATGCATGATTGCTAACAGCAAGACATGCAAATGTTATGCAATAACATTTTATAAATGAGACCACCAAAAAACATGCAATATACCCCATAACATCAAATGAAAATGTGTAAGACATAGTATGCCACACAAATTAACATACAATACAAATATCAAGATACCACCAAAACTGTGATAATTAGAAGCGTGCAATGACGCAAAATTGACAAGAAAAATATTGTGATGATTCATCACGATTGTGTTGACCAAATGGTCGTAATAAGTAGTAAGCCAATGGCTGAATAAAGTAGCATTGTGCTAAGTAATCATAATGTCAAATCTCGTCTCGCGCTGGCAACAGACATAATTTATGTATGGGTCTCCGCAAAACACCCGTAGGCGTGCGAATGTCCACGACATGAACCAAGTTATCTGGGCCGGGAAATGTGGTGATGATCACGCCAAATTTCCAGGCTAATGGAGGCAAGTTATCCTCAATAAGCAGGACTAAGTCACCAATGGAAACATTATCTTTGGCAAACTTCCACTTGTGACGCTGCTGCAACTGGTGCAAATAATCGCGAGACCACGCCTTCCAAATGCCTTAGTAAGAGTTCTAGACTTCTGCCCGCCATGACGAATCATGAAGGGACCACCATAATCAACCGCGCAAAATAGAAACGGCCTTGAAGGAGTGACTCTAGGGGATGGCAGAATACCAAGTCTCTGAACCTGCTGTGTGGCACTAAACCTGATACACTTGAGACACTTACGAATAATGGAACGGATGACCAGCCGGGCATTAACAATCCACCAACGTTGACGCAGTGAATGATGCACGAGTTGAGCACCAGCGTGAAGTAAACGAATATGTTCACGTTCGATGATAAGGCGGGTAATATGCGCCGATGGGGGTAATACAATAGGATGTTTCGAATCGTAGGGTAATTGGGAATGCTGTAATCGTCCGCCCACGCGTATCACTCCAGAATCGTCAAGAAACGGGTCGAGAGAAGCCAACTTGCTCCTAACGGAAACAGAAGATCCGTTCCGAAGACAATTAATTTCGGTTGCGAAATGGATCGACTGGGACTGTTTTATGAAGAAATTGAGGGACTGATGAATTTCTACAGGGGTCAAATCGCCCGAAATTCTGTCCGCAAATTAGTGCCTAATATTTCTGATGAAACGAAAACAGTACGCGTATACACGTGTCAGCTGGTGCAACGAGGAAAAGTCCAAAGATAAGTCAACAGCCAGGGTAGACATTAGCGACCGGTTATGTATAGTTTTCTCTTCCGTGGTAACTTCAGAGGACGACTGAGTGGCCGGTACGAAAGATGGGAAGGAATTGAACTCTGACGATTGAGACAGACAGCTAGGACCGTGCCACCAAAGCGAGCAATCGCGCAAAACGTCAGGGAAACACCCTCTAGAGATAATGTCAGCAGGATTGCGTCGCGAATCAATGTGATGCCAGGTATATGTTTGCGTACGACGCTGAATTTCAGCAACTCGATTAGCGACGTATGTTTTCCAACGCGTAGATTGCGCATGAATCCAGTAAAGAGCAACCATGGAATCAGAATACAAATGTACACCATCAATAAACGAATAAAGAGCAGGAATAACCTTAGATACAAGTCGCGATAATAACAAGCAAGCGCAGAGCTCGATGCGAGGTAATGACACCTGGCGTAGGGGAGCCACGCGAGATTTGGAGCACAAAGAATGCCAATCCGAACGTGACTGACCGGAGGTTGGTTCATCCCAACCAGTCTTGCAAAGCCAGAGTAAGTATATGAGTATGTATAAGTATAGACATAAGTATATGTAGTAAGTGTTTGACGCTACTAAATTGATAGCGCCATCATCGATGAGTGTCATGTGCCCAAGATTCATGTATTCCCTGATAAAGTCCGCGTAGTCGCGAGCGAGCTTGGGATCGCGCCTAAATCGACGCTCTAAACCTAAGAATCTTGATTCGGCACTTGTGTAAGATTCCCCCAAGTGGGGATTATCAGACTTGAATGGGAGCGACACTATAAATCTACCCTCGTGGTTGCGCTGAGTAGAGCGCACAAAATGCTCTTCGCAAGCCGACTCGCTATCAGGGGTATCGTCAGGGATTGTTTCTGCCTCCCAAAATCTCTCGAGAGATTGCAGAATTTGGCTGTCATTGTTCCTTGCCAGGAACGAAACAGCAGGACCCTGGGTGTGGCAGTGTTTGGGCAGATTGCCGGCGAGAATGTAACCTAGTTTTGTTTCCTGAATGATAGGGAAGTTGGGTCCGCGTGTGTATTTATTGGCTAATATTAAATCCAGATAAAATCGTGCCCCTAATAGTATGTCGATCTGTGAAGATATATTAAAATCTGGGTCGGCGAGAAAAATTTTATTTGGAATGTGGAACCGGTTGATGTCAAACGAGATTGAAGGCAGATTGTGAGTTAAGTTAGATAGGACGGCACATTTGGCCTCGAAACTATGTCTCTGATAGCGAGAAATAATACGTATAGAAACAATGCCAGTAGCGCAACACGCTGTGTTGTTTATTCCTGTGATTGGAATATTAGATCTGGTTAGTTTAAGGTGCAACCTTTTCGCAAATGATTTCGTACAGAAATTGATCTGGGAACCGGCGTCCAGAAGCGCTCTAGCTTTATGCGTGTTGCCAGCCTGATCGACGACATATACAACCGCTGTGGATAAAAGAACATTGTTTTTACACTGCAATTTAAATGAGCAATAATTGCTGCTGGCAGCTGTTGATTTCGGCACGTAATTTGCGTGCAGCAATGTGTGGTGACCCTTTGAACAAATTTTACAGACTTGTTTACTCTTACAATTCGTTATCAGATGACCTGCTCTAAGGCAGTTGATACAACATTTATGATTTGCAACCAATTGCCCCCGCTCAGCGGCACTTAATATGCGAAAATTATTACACATGTAAAGCGGGTGGTCAGATTTACAACACACGCATGAATAATGTTTTGCCGCTGCGTGATAGTTTTTAAAGGTATTGCTGCCAGCAGTATTTCTTAAGCTACATTTCTCAAATTTATTGTTGGGTTTTACGCTAAGTTTGTTGAATTGCTGTCCGGATTCAATAGGCATTGTATTTTCTAAAAGCTGTCGGCGTAAGTTTAAAAAATGCGTAAAGTCTTGAAAGCTGGGCAAGTTGTCAGGGTCTATTGACTCCTTCCAAAGTTTTAAAGTAATAGGGTCAAGTTTGGTGGAGAGCAACTGTATGGTAATAAATTCAAATGAATTCACGGACAGCTTCATTGCCGCCAGTGAATTAACGGAAGACGTTATTGTATTCGTAAACTCCGCCAAGCTTTGGACTGAGTCCTTTATTGTGGACTTAACCTGAAGTAGGTTTTGTACATAGTATTTGGCTAATATAAATGGGTTGTTATACCTTTCGGACAGCAAGTTCAACGCTATTACATAATTTTCTTGACAAATGGGTAATGATTTAATTAAATCTAATGGTTCACACTTCACAGAAGAATGCAAATAATGCAGTTTTTGCACTGGTGTTAAGTCGGATCTCGAATGCACTAGATCATTGAAAATTGAATAAAAATGTTGCCACTCAAGTATGTTGCCTGAGAAGCAGGGCAAACTTATCGGCTTTAAATGCATAGGCGTCGATAATACAGGAGGCACAGTCTGAGTATTAAAAGTGTCAAGAAGTTGTAAAATGTTTGCCTCAGTTGAGTATGTCATTTCTTCAACCTCAACTCGGTCTGCCTGAGCAACGCTCGTGTCTTTACTGATAAGCTCTATCTCAGACTGTACCTCGTCGTACTTCGAGGCCAAGCTTTTAAGACTTTCCAGTCTTACAGTCAGAAAATGTTTTGTGCTTAAATTAATATCGAATGAATTTACCGCGGATTGTATCCGCACTATCGCGGACTTTAATCCGCCTCTCTTTCTGGTCAGCACCTTGAGGCCTTCTTCAGACATTTTTACGCACCTTTTTTACTGTTGCTGGTGGTACCTGGTTGGCGACGTCCCGCAGCGTCAGCTCCTTGGTAAAGATGGTGAACAGCTGGCAGAGATGACCACTTTGAATAAGCACTGCAGCCGGCAGGAACTTGCTACCACGTTGTCCGAAGATGACGAGCGAAATGGCGATGCAAATCACGCCACGGTCGCATTAGCTGACGTGCTAATCCGCCCGTGATGGCCAGAAACAGATGTAAAAGTATTAAATGGAAATCCAGGTCCGGAGTGACCAAAAAAATGGTTGATGCGCACCGTGAGGACTAAAAAATGTTGATTAGAATCCAGGCACGGTGGACCAAAAAATGATTAGTATCCGGTCCACGTGGACCGAAAAATTGAATAAGAATGATGATCCAGCATGTGTGGACAAGAAAGTTAAGAAAGTGGGCCCAAGTGGGCTAAATGTATGCTTCTTGAGTTAAATATTCTGTCGGCTGATCTTCCATAGTCATTGAAATGATATGTAATACATGAATTAATTCTGCAGGAAGAAAATGACGAGAAGTGGACTGTATACGAATAATTTTAATATCTGAACTAGTTACATTACAGCTGTTAATTTGAATGAGGCTGGCTAATACTGCATGTTGCGAAGTATTAAGAACTTAGATAAACATGAAGCGGGCCTAGTCGGCCATGATCGAGAATATAAGGGCCTAAAGCCTACATTTAATGTTGACACTAATTGACAGCGAAGGATTGGCTCGGCTCGGTATGACCGCCGCGAGCGTTTGATACGCACTGTGCAAAGTACAAAAACGTGAATATTGAGGCGAAGTATAAAGCAGATTACCAACCTAGAAAATAAAATCATCGCGCTACCGTACAAATATGATAACCTATTTTTATGTTTTTTAATTCACTCACCATACATCACCATTATATCACCATATATCACCATTCATCCACTCACCATACATCCGGTGTAAACATGTGGCTTTATTATCAGCATTAATTTTATCTTTCGGGTCCAGGGTTTCGTTAAGCAAAAGGCAGAGGTAGTCGGGTTTTCGAAATAACCATTTGCACAACATGTAGTTAAACAACTGGTGATTTATTTTTATTTTCAATATTTAAATGTTATGAACAATTGGAGTCATCTCTCATCTAAACAATTAGCAAAATGGCTGCTTCATGACTTCCGCCCCTTTACCATGCTTTAATCTCTATATAACATCTGCTTTTTTTTCTGGATTTTAATCTTTCACTCAAATGTATTGTAAAACTGCAGTATTGAATTCAAATTCACTTATTTCGTTATACTCATTAAATAAAATATGTGTATAACACGAACCAACGCCTCAGATTGTTTTTTAAATGCCGGCAACCATTCACTCTCACTCTCTCATTCGCACATTTCATGCATTGATTGTGATTACATTTCGGATTAATAATATATCTGAGCTCATGTTACTATTTAGAATTTTGAATGTTAAAAGGACTTCCCTGAATTGTAGTGGTGATGGCGTTCCTCAGACGTTTTCCATGATTGGCGGCAGATGTTCGGCCGAACTTTGTGATCTGTCTGTTTTCTTTTGGTTTCACTAAATTTTGCTTACTTCATTTTTTAAACTGTGCACTGACTCTAATGTATGTTTTTGATTACATTTTTACAAAGTTTTCATCACCTCTGCTGGCAATAATTGACCAGCACACAATTGAACGTGTGTACGCTCTGAGTTGGTAATGCAGACTGAGAACGGGTTATACGCAAAATCTGCGTATGTAGTAGTATATATGACGTCACCGTCTTTTGTTTCTACGGCCAACGTTGTTTCTACGGTTTATACGTTATTGTTGATACGTCATTATCATTTATTAATGACGACACACATTGCTGGCCAATGAGATTTTATATTTAGAGTTTGTGTCTTCACTTATACCGCCATTGTATGTGTTCAGTTTCACCCGTCAGCCGGTGACCTTGGAATCATTCCCCTCTTGTTGAATATGCGTTGTTTCTTTGGACATGGGTAAAACTGACCTAACCATGGTTGACATTCATAAATATAATAAAAATACAATACGAAATCCCTTAATCCCATAACTATGACAACAGGCCTTTATGTACTGTCACAAAACCCCCTGAATGAAAGGTTTTATGTAGAAACATAAAAACTTTCATTGACTCATTCACACGTTTCTAAAAGGATCAGTTCAGATATGTTGCACAACCCCTGTAGTTTTAATATAAAAGAAATATAATCACTTACCCTTGGTCCCATGATGATGATCGTACCATCTGACCTTACTGGACTTCTCAGGAGAGATCCCAACACCATAAGGCCATTAGGCACTTAACGTTCCTGTTCTGACGCACTGGCCAGCTCAGGACCGCGGTCACAACACCACAAAACTCTGAAACATGCAATACAAAATTTTAAAATAGTGACCTTATCTATTTCCATATCCGTAACTGATATGTCTCCCCTTAGATGCATTGGTTTGTGTTTTGAGGCGTTGGTTTTCTTACTTCATAAGTTTTCAAATAACAAAAAAAAACAAGATTTAAGACAGATAAATCCTTCCATTTTTCAACACTCCTGTATTTTTTAACAAATTCTCTGACTCCAGTCAACATCAACTTACTTCTCTGACCACAAGAAAACACATTATTATACTAAGCATAAAACAAATTTTAATCTTTCAAACAACAACCACTATCTCTATTATTTTACTTCAGATAAAATTAACATATATACCTATTATGGCAAACACTTCAAAACTATTTATTTTTCTTTACTCAACTTTCTTTACTCTTATTCTTTTTCCTTTACAACAGAATCATAATTACAGACTTAACAATCAACACCAATATCACTATCATTTCTTTAAAATTTAATATTGTGTTATCGTTACTACCCCTGTAGTAACCGCCCAGCCACACACACTATTATACCATCAACATAATAAAACACAATAAAACGTTGTACATCGTAAAACATTAAACACTAACATTGAACAATTCACATGTAAATAACTTGTATAAAATTTGATAAGACATTATTTTATCAACTCTCTATTCAACTTTTATTATTTAACATTTGTTATACCCTTAGATTCTATAAAAAAATTTTCAAATTTATTATCAACCTTTCAGTTACTTTACCTTCCTACCATGAATTTTCTTTTTCTAACCTTTGATCCTTCCTTATCAGTTTGGGTGACTCTCTATTATTCATTATTCTCTCTATCTTATTTTGGCATTTGTCCATCTAACCTTACTACCCTCTTTTTTACTACTAACAACCGCTACTAACACCCATTAACATATTATGACACCAATATCTCTATAATAACCCCCCTCACTAATACCATTTAAATCCTCTGGCACCGCTCGTCTTTTGTACTAGGATGTGTGTTCACTACCTGGCCCTACCCATTCCTAACCATTTGCCCTCCACCAAATATCGGCAAACACTCTAACCCAAAATTGCTCCGCCTGCCACAACGCTGCACGCTGGTCCCTTGCCACGTCGCACGCTGATCACGCCTTACACCGGATCCTTACTACAAAATATCATCATCAACAAATATAATTACCATTCACATTACTCACCTCTCTATATATAATCACTAACTACTGTGTCCCTAAAATATCTAACACCTCTTTATATATTATCAGTATCTCAACATTCTTATTTTCACTAACTCCCATTAACTCTGTTTAACTAACTCCCATGCCTCTATTTTTATAATTATCACCCAAATTCTTTTACCTCTTTAACCTTAATATAATCATTAGAAAATTCATCACTTACCTACTAATAACAATACCTCTCAATATCCAAATATATTACATGTTTAATCATTTACTATCCATTAGAATCTAAATCTCATAATTATTCAAAATCATCCTCCTAATTACTTACTCTTGAATATTTAAAATTCTACAGTACGTGGTTTACATAAAATACACACATCAAAAATACACAAATACATTGACATCAACACACAAAAATATACAATCCACAATTATCATTTAACCATTTACCATAAATCAGTCAGAAAGCAGTCCATCTTGAAAAACACTATCACATTATTAAATGTTCATAAACACAATACAATATCTACCCTCCATCGTCAAACAATAATCTTATCGTATATCTACATACATTGCTTAATATTAGATATCTTATCTTATCATTATACATGTACCAACCATTCAAATTTTTATCCTTTTCCACAAACTTATATAAATCATGATCGGGTATGGTTCTGTCACCTTCTGTATTATTAGTCATAATTAGGTAATTTATAAAGTCATTATTTCCCTTATCTCCTACTACTTCAGTTTCATTACAAGGTAAGTATTTACTATATTTATTATATATCATCTCTACTCCTAACCTTTCCATAAATTCTTCATAGTCTCTACTTATCTTAAAAATCTCTATTTCTCTTTTTCTCTCCCAATACCTCTCACTTTCAAAACATCTCTCTCTATCACACCAAGCTACATTCTCTCTTTCTACGTTTGCAGGGGACACTAATTCACAATTACTGCACCACCTGTGAAGTGCACTAAAAAAACCAAGGACAACTGTATTTGTAGACCATATGTCTCCCAAATATACATCGAAGGCACTCTCGTCCTTCCTCAACACATGTACATCACCCCCAAATACACCATTAAGGGAAGAATCTACCCCCTGCAATCCCCCTACAATTATACTTTCTTTACACACTCTAACCCTTCAACACACACTATCATTCCATCATTATCGTATTCTATTCCCCATAAAATCTCATTATCACTACCCTTGTTTACATAATCATTTTCTAATATCATACTTTTATTTATTTTGTCATAATTTTCTCCCCCACTTACCTTGTCTTTGTTTATATCTAATTTGTCTACTCCCTTCTTATTTTCTAATTCTATCTTGTCTAACCGTTCATGTATCTCATTTAATCTTTTGTCGATATTACAATTTTGTTTTTTAATTTCTTCTTTGATATCATTAAAATTGTCTAATTTTGTATCAGACTTGATACTCTGTTCTCTTAACTCATTATTCTGTATTTTCATCAACTGAAAAAGGTCTTCTAATGACACTTTATTATTTATAATGGGTGTTGAGTTAGCTTGTGGTTCATTTAATAATAGAGATTCTGTTGCTGTATTATATATACTAATGTTTTCGTTATCTGCCATTTTGATTATATTAATAATAAATTTTATTTTTAGTAGTTGTTCTGTATTTTATTCAAACAATAACATAACCTATACTGTTAACGTATGTTGTTTTTGTGTTACGTATATTTCGCTACCCGTCTGCCTCTGCTTTTTGGCTTATTTATATAATGTAAATTTTTATGTAAAGTCCATGTTCAGGGCGCCATCTGTTAACTCTAAAAAAAAAAACACAATTATAAGTCCCTAGTTCGGGTCGACATCTGTTAACTTTTAAAATAATTACAATAATAAGTCCCTTGTTCTGGGCGACATCTGTTAACTCTCATTTCTTATACAAATATGATAAACTATTTTTATGTTTTTTAATTGTAAATAAAACAGTACTCACCATACATCCGGTGTAAACATGTGGCTTTATTATCAGCATTAATTTTATCTTTCGAGTCCAGGGTTTCGTTAAGCGAAAGGCAGAGGTAGTTGGGTTTTCGAAATAACCATTTGCACAACATGTAGTTAAACAACTGGTGATTTATTTTTATTTTCAATATTTAAATGTTATGAACAATTGGAGTCATCTCTCATCTAAACAATTAGCAAAATGGCTGCTTCATGACTTCCGCCCCTTTACCATGCTTTAATCTCTATATAACATCTGCTTTTTTTTCTGGATTTTAATCTTTCACTCAAATGTATTGTAAAACTGCAGTATTGAATTCAAATTCACTTATTTCGTTATACTCATTAAATAAAATATTTGCATAACACGAACCAACGCCTCAGATTGTTTTTTAAATGCCGGCAACCATTCACTCTCACTCTCTCATTCGCACATTTCATGCATTAATTGTGATTACATTTCGGATTAATAATATATCTGAGCTCATGTTACTATTTAGAATTTTGAATGTTAAAAGGACTTCCCTGAATTGTAGTGGTGATGGCGTTCCTCAGACGTTTTCCATGATTGGCGGCAGATGTTCGGCCGAACTTTGTGATCTGTCTGTTTTCTTTTGGTTTCACTAAATTTTGCTTACTTCATTTTTTAAACTGTGCACTGACTCTAATGTATGTTTTTGATTACATTTTTACAAAGTTTTCATCACCTCTGCTGGCAATAATTGACCAGCACACAATTGAACGTGTGTACGCTCTGAGTTGGTAATGCAGACTGAGAACGGGTTATACGCAAAATCTGCGTATGTAGTAGTATATATGACGTCACCGTCTTTTGTTTCTACGGCCAACGTTGTTTCTACGGTTTATACGTTATTGTTGATACGTCATTATCATTTATTAATGACGACACACATTGCTGGCCAATGAGATTTTATATTTAGAGTTTGTGTCTTCACTTATACCGCCATTGTATGTGTTCGGTTTCACCCGTCAGCCGGTGACCTTGGAATCATTCCCCTCTTGTTGAATATGCGTTGTTTCTGTGGACATGGGTAAAACTGACCTAACCATGGTTGACATTCATAAATATAATAAAAATACAATACGAAATCCCTTAATCCCATAACTATGACAACAGGCCTTTATGTACTGTCACAATTGGTGCGATACAGTAAATACGTATGAACTGTTACTTGTTTTAAGATGTCCGTGTTTAGTGTTTTATATGTTAATAATCTTTTTAAAATTTGGCATCTGATGCTTAGTTGGAAATTCGGAATATATATAACTTGGAGTAAGCAACATGTAACTAGCATGTAGAGATGGTTTTTCCAACATTATGTGTTTTAGGCTGCTGGAGGTTATTCTTCTAATTTAGTTGGACAAGGAATTGTATATGATTATACATTTAATTTTCAGTCAGCTAACCAATGGTTGTAAGCAGTCACTGAAATTATTTTTTTTTTGTTGAAGGATAATGATAATGGTTTGTGTTGGTAATAATTATTTATCATATTTGAATAGTCGCCAGAATATGACCATCTAGTGTCTGGCTTGTAGTTGTATGAGAAAGGTGAGAATAATCACCTTAATGAATAGTTCTGTAGTATGTATTGTGTACAGGATTTTTCAATTAGTACTACTTAATTTGGGTGTTGTTTTGATTCTATGTATAGAATAATCCACCTCTTCCGCCAAGAGAACACTTAAATCAGGGAGGTGGAGCACAAGGTGCTAATGCTTCAAGTTCTTCAGCTCCTTGTTCACTTGCTGTCTGGGACGCATTTTCCGCTGTCCGAGATCATCTGTTTAGGGCAGAACAGAGTAACTACCTATTGGCTCGTGCAATTGACTCCCTTCCAAATTGTGGTTAGTATAATTAACACTAGACAAACTGAGTTTGTATTTATCTTTAGAGAATATACGACGGAAGCTCTGAGAAAAACGACAGCTGTAGTGTAGATTAAGTCTGAGAGAAACATTTCATAAAAGTACTACTCGGTTATACAAAGTTATCAGATTTGTTTCATGGCCATTTATCGTTATAAGTCATAAATTCGTATTAATTAGCGTATTTGTATTTTGAATTTAGAAACTCTTAATGAGAAAATAAGATTTATTTAATGTAATGGCATAATTTGTTTTTCTTTCCTATGCATTGCAACATGGTTTATTGTTACAGGAGAGTTTTCAAGTGTACTGTGTAAAGGAGTATATACTTGACATTTGACAGTAACATACTGCATATTCTGTTTGTGTACAGATACAAAATTCCATTTCATTGAAATGTTTATTATTGTTCTGAATTGTGGCTGCTCTAAAATAAGGAAGATTCTTTTAGGTCTTTTGTGTAGTGATGTACAATTAGCGATTATGCAAAGCTGTTCAGTAATAGTGTGTAATTAAATCATTTCCTGTTTTGCCATATTGTATTTTGCTTAGTATAGCCTCTGAATTAACAGTTAAAGTACAGGAGATCCTCGACTTTCGAACATAATGCTTTCCTGAAGACACTTTTGAAACTCGAATTGTCCGAAAGTTGAGTACTGTGCAGTACAGAAGGCTGTATTTACTGTAGGTGTCCTGTGCATGTAAGTTCTATGAACTCTAATATTGTATTGAAATCGGGTATTACTCTTGCTTAAATTCACATTATATGACCAATCTTACTACACAAAAATACAAAATACAGTAACATTCTAAATTAATCTTATCATACATCAGTAAAGTTTATAAGCATTGTTTCTGAAACAGCTTACAACAAAGTTTTATTATATAGTAAAAGTAACATTTATATTCTTTGAATTCTTTATATTAATATATTAACATTAATTATAAAATACTATTACTGTCATGCTAGAAAGATAACTTTTTAAAATTTATAAAAATGTATAGAATTGTGACGTAGATACAGATTAAACAAAAAAATTGTCCATAAATATTTGTTTTCCAGCTTTTCTCTTCTTACAAAACACGCAGCTATTTTTGATAACACAGTATTTTTGTCGCTTGCTCAGTAAAACTGAGAAGTTGTGTCTGTGTTTGGATCATACTCTTGTATACTGTAACAGTTTAAATCATATTATATAAAGAAATAGACAAATATTGTGTTTCGTGACTTACCTCCAATGTCAAGCTAAGGTCGTGTAGACGAACTCTTTAGTTATAGAATTAGGTTATTGGGTTTTGTGTGGCGAAATAACTACGCTAACACATGGTTATCGATAAATCAGATAGCATTTACTTTTATTCAAAAATTACTTTCTTTCTACCGATCTCTCCCACAACTCATCAGATTCTCTCCTTTCGTGTCACAAACTACTCCACATTTATAAAACCAAAGTTATCTATATAAAATTACAAATGAATAATTCTTATAAAACTACAAATGAATAATTAATATTGGCAAACTAGTACTTCTCAGTTTCTTTATATTTTTACGTACACACACTCTCACACTCTTTCTTTTTACATTTCTTTACCCCCCTCTATTTGAGCTCATTAATATTTATTAATGTTTTGGCCAAATGAATTTGCCTTGACACTTGTTGCCTATCTGCGTAATATCCAAATGTTGTGCACGATGTTGTCTGGAACCTTTTTTCACTGAACACTCTTCACTCCGACCAAATTAAATCGTCACTTCATTATTTACCACCTGTTGTACATTTTGTACACCTTGGTAGGCCTACTTTAATACTTTTTTGGCCTACCAGGGACTCATCCGAGACCACTTTACGTTACGTCCATTCAGTATGAAGGTTGGTGCTGAACTGCTGGCCGCTTAACTGGCTTGGCAACGCCCTTCGCTCTCACCATGTGGCCTCAAACTCGAGCTCTGATTGGTTGGAAAATTCTGGAATATCAAACGTACCGGAAAGATGTCCAAATTGTCGCCACGGGGTAATTTTTGCGCAGCACAAACACGTGCTTTTTTCATGAATCATGCATTCTTGGCCAAGCCGTACCTGCCCTGCCGGTTACCGAACAAGCCACAGGGTGTCTACTAAATATTTTTCTGTACAAGACAATAAAAAAAAAATACATATTTTGCCCCGTTACAATACCCTCCCAATGAGACATTGCCTGAACCTAAGAGGACCAGCTAGGATATGGCACCACAACCCCCCTTACTTCCTTACTAACATCATGGGTTTTTCACCCCCCTAGTCCAGTGGCTGTGGTTGCACCTGCATGACTTTATTGGACTTTCTGCTATAGAATCCAAACACCATAAAGCCAGACAGGCACTAGACGTCCCTGCCCTGACACACCGGCCAGCACAGGACCGCCACCACAGTATCACCCGATTCTGTAACAATTAATCAAAACATCAAAAATTGGCTTTTTACAATTCAATACCCTCAACTGATTTGGTTTCCTCTTAGCTGTCCTGGTTTGCCTTTTTCGAAGTACTGGTTTCCTATTATAATTTTCATTACACATATAACATTGTTTTTATCTATTTATCCTTAATATAACAGAATACATTTGATTCCAAACCTCTAACATCAACATACTCTTCAAGTCAAAATTCCAATTCCAAAAAGTAATCTTCAATTATGAGTTCAATTGAACAACAATTTGTAAATATACAACCTTTTTATCTTTTTACACACCATAATTTTATTTACCCTGATTCCGTTACACTTACCTTTTTAATAAAAACCCCCAGAAGATTCCAAACTCACTCAAAGGGTCGCCACGATGTTTTGAGGATATACATCGAAACCATGATAGTTACCCTTAATTAATTTAGATCATTTAATGCCCTTAACTCAGAAAACTCACAGGTTTCGTTAGACGAATCGTCGATGGAGAACTCAGGTTATGGGGTGCGGCGTAATAAATATTCTAACACACTTTTTATGTTAAATCAAATCTCATTTTATTTTACTCTAAAATTTAACTTCACTCTGTTTCTATGATTTTACATAATATTATAAAAAGTACAACATATCAAAATTCACCATGCTAACCTCTTGTCTACAAACCAGTACTTTGAATTACGATTATTTATTCTTTCTCCCCATTTTTCCACACACACACACACACACACACACACACACACACACACACACACACACACACACACACACACACACTTTATATTTTGAATACCCCCCGTTTTATTAATTGAGCTCTTGTATTATTTATTTACATTACTTCGCCCCCAAAATAGTTACTCTTTCGGTTTCACTTATCTGCACATGTGCTGGCCGCCATTGTTCGTCCTCATTTTCACTTTCGATGCCACTCACTGTTCTAATTCTATACTCTCACCCCGGGCATCTTAAACTTTATTTAATTGTTATTTTCTCGCACTGCCACATTGTTAATGTTTATTTACCACTTCGTTATACTTTTTTTTATTTTACTTCGGGGAGGCCGTGCGTACTTGGATGCGCCGGCCTCCCGACACTTTTTTCCACTGCCTTGTACTGCCTGATGCAACATGTCTAACTGCTGGAGACGAACTGTGTGAACCTCGTGCGCGTGGTTGCCTACATGCCAGGCGTTAGGCGTTGGCCACTGCCGTCAACTCGTTATGTGATTGGTTGTTTCCATTGCATGTTCGGCTATAGAATTTCTTTTACTTTCCCACGTGATCAGTTCTCAGAATTTTTAACACGCACTCCGCTGATAATTCACATTCCGGTACCAAGTCGTACTTCGGTCGGCTCAAGGCGCAGCCATAGAGTGTTACAAAAAGTTACATACAAATAGGTAAAATCAAAATTATAAAATTAAAAACCCTCTTGCTTTGTCCCGTTACAATACCCCCCCCCCCAATGAAAGGTTTTATGGCGAAGCATAAAAACTCTCACTGCATAAAACCTAAGAGGACCAGCAAGGATATGGCGCCATGACCCCCCTTAATTCCTTACTAAAATCATGGGTAATTTACCCCCCTAGTCCGGTGATTGTGGCCACTGTATCACCAGACTCTGAAACAATTCATAAAAACATCAATAACTGGCCTTTCAGAGTACCATATCCTCAACTGATTTGGTTCCCCTTAGTCGTACTGGTTTGTTTTTTGCAAAGTACTGGTTTCTGATCTTACTAACAAATCATTACCCCAAACTCCATCTTTTACAACATTTTACATTATTTTAATAATTTCAAATTACATTATAAAAATTCATAATTACATACTGTCAATTGCTCCCTCAAATAAAAACATGATTACTGTCATAAACTCAATCAGAATTATTAACGTTAAATACACAAAATACAGTGTACATACACACAAAGTATCTGCAGATACCTTATTATAACAGTATAATCTTATACCAGAGTACATGTAAACATAATACAACTTTAATTTCGACTTTCTATTGAATCTTCCAATTGCGACATTATAATTTCTACTCAGAATTTTTTATTTCATATTCTCATTTATCAATAAACGGGTGGCTCCCTTTCAGCAATAATAATCTGTTTTATTCTACGGGTATTTAAACCTAACCCCACTCTCACCTTCTTCTTTATATCAACAACTAACGGATTTGAAATAGGGTGACACCGTTCTCTCAATAATATTTCTCTGCACCATTTTCTCTACTTGAACCTCTTGTCTTAGAATAGGGCTCCGAATAACTTCTTTGTACAAAAGGTGTGTGTTTCCGTGCTTTCCGCTGCACTCCTAGTTCCTGGCCCTTCCAGGTAACTCCGCCAACACCTCTTTAAAACGGTCCAAATCTGCCCTCAACTCCTCGTGTTGGGGTCTCCCAACAACTCCACCCTCATTTTAAAAAAATTATGTGCTCTATTCTCCCATATTCGCTGTTTACTTTCATCTCTCCCTTTTCCCCTGCCTACATTGACTCTCGCTTCTGTGTCCCCCCTACCGACCGGATGGTGTACTACCCTTATTCCTGAAATTCTTATATTATCTATCACCCGTTTAAGACTGACCCTAACCGGTTTAATTTCATTGTCTAACTCTAACACCTGTTTACTGAAATTAATTACTGTTTTATTAAAAAATCGTTACCCAAAATCCAACTTTTACCACATTTTAAATTCATTAAATCCATCTTTTCAATTAATTTAAATTAATTATCTCAAATTAACTTAATTAAGTTATTTGCAATAATTTAAATTACTTCAATTACATTATAACATTTCAATAATGTCAATTACTTCATCAAAATAAAATATTGTTGTTATCAACTCACTCAAAACTGTAAACATTGCTTACACAAACTGCCATGTATCCACACAACACTGTAATTACTTTGATTGTCATATTTTTACCATTACATTATAAAATATTAATAATTACATACTGTTAATAATTTCATCAATTATCATTATTATCATGTACTCAATAAGAATTGTCAAAGTTAAATACCCAAAATACAATGTACATACACATAATATAACGTATTATACAATCCACACTGCCTGTAATCTCAATACATAAACACCTTTTATGTTTAATTTTTTATCATTTATTATACAATTCAATTCAAAATAAATTTCTCAAATTTATTACCAAAGTTTCACATCTTTTAAATTAATTAACCCATCTCAAATTAATTTAATTCCATCATTTTTCAAAACATTGTAAGTTACTTTAATTACATTATTCAAAACAATTTCAATTCATCTAATTTCCTTATAAAATTCACAATTACATCCTGTTAATTATTTAGTCAAATGAAATATTATTATTATTATAAAATCAATCCCTACTACAAACATTTGTTACATAAAATACTGTGTACAACATAACCTATTACACAAATAAATTTAATACCAATACACATTTATATACAATCTGTTTTACATTAATAGTCATTGTTTAGCAAAAAAAATCATTCCTTTATTCAGCCAATATTTAAACCCACTACTTTCACATAATTAAATGTTCATCAATAATAAATGTCTAACCACCATTATCAAAATTTAGTCTGATATTATCCCAACACTTTTCATTTTTGTTTACATTTATTGTATTATTATCTTTTTTAATATAATACCCATTTAAATCTTTTTTATCCATTATACCGTAATAATAATCTACAAGATTATTGCATATTATTATATCATAATATCTGTCAACATTAGTCGTGGTTAAGTCTCTCTTAGTATTACTAGTCCCCATTATATCCGTTATCAATTCATCATTATAGTCATCTACTACTAGTATACCCATTTTATACTCAGGTAAGTGCTTATTCTCAGAATACTCATCATTTGCTATTTTGCTATTTACTTTATAAGGTAAGTCTTTATTTTGGTAACTCTCTCTCTATTTATACTCTGTCTTAACTCTTCATAATCTCTATTCACCTTAAATATCCCCCCTCTCTCTCCTCCCCCCTCCCCTCCCCCTCTCTCATCCCCCGCTCTGCCCCGCCCCCTCTCTCTCTCATAATACATCTTCCAACCCAATTTCACATTTTCATTCCATGCAGAGGGCAATACAACAACATTAAAATACCATCTGGCCTTACCAGATACACAAAAACAACTTATTGGACTATTTGCCGACCCATTGTCACCCAAATATCCTATTGAGAAAATCTTATCCTCTAACAACACTTATGATGCCTTTTCTTCACATATAACCCAGGGAAATCTGCCCCCTGCCCACGATGTTCACTTAAACTCTCTTCGTACTCCCTCACTAGTACTCCTCTAACCTCAACTCTCAATGTATTCTTGTTATAACTACCATTACTTACTGTATCATTCTTAGATACCCCATTTTCAACTATATTACCATTATTACTTGTTATTTTGCTATGATAGTTATCACGATTTTCATTCTCACTTACCTTGTTCCATCACTTCATTATTTATATTCTCGTTACACTTACCTGTATCTATTTTCCACACTCTCATTTCATTTTTCCATATTATTAATTATTTGTTTTTTGTATGTTAATTAACTTATTAAAACCCTTATCCATCAGTTCCTCCCTTTCCTCAAAAGTTTATTAATCATTTGTAACAAATTCCTTATATCGTCCCATGATGGACCTACTTCATTTTCCCGTTACCTCAGTCATGTATATCAAAAAATGTTTTATTATAATACCCTTAAAAATTACAACCCTCCTCATATACAATAATTACCCATTAACTCAAAATAGTCCACACATAAAATCGTTATCAATACGTAAAAGCAAACACACAATAATTTCACATGCACGTTACACTACCCAAACATAACCATCAAATATACGTTTAACATACACAATAATTTCACAAATACGCCATTACCCAAAACCTATGTTCTGCATCTCAAATAGGTCTACCTCGTATAAAATTTATACCAGGATCCTGGCAGGTGTCGCCGATTGTAAATATACAAACTTTTTATCTTTTTACACACCATAATTTTATTTACCCTGATTCCGTTACACTTACCTTTTTAATAAAAACCTCCAGAAGATTCCAAACTCGCTCAAAGGGTCGCCACGATGTTTTGAGGATATACATCGAAACCATGATACTTACCCTTAATTAATTTAGATCATTTAATGCCCTTAACTCAGAAAATTCACAGTTTTCGTTAGACGAATCGTTGATGCAGAACTCAGGTTATGGGGTGCGGCGTAATAAATATTCTAACACACTTTTTATGTTAAATCAAATCTCATTTTATTATACTCTTAAAATTTAACTTCACTCTGTTTCTATGATTTTACATAATATAAAAAGTACAACATATCAAAATTCACCATGCTAACCTCTTGTCTACAAACAAGTAATTTGAATTACGATTATTCTTTCTCCGCATTTTTTCTACTCTCTCTCTCTCTCTCTCTCTCTCTCTCTCTCTCTCTCTCTCTCTCTCTCTCTCTCTCTCTCTCTCTCTCTCTCTCTCGCGCTTTATATTTTGAATACCCCCCGTTTTATTAATTGAGCTCTTGTATTATTTATTTACATTACTTCGCTCCCAAAATAGTTACTCTTTCGGTTTCACTTATCTGGACATGTGCTAGCCGCCATTGTTCGTCCTCATTTTCACTTTCGATGCCACTCACTGTTCTAATTCTGTACTCTCACCCCGGACGTCTTAAACTTTCATTTAATCGTTATTTTCTCGCACTGCCACATTGTTAATGTTTATTTACCACTTCGTTATACTTTTTATTTAACTTCGGGGAGGCCGTGCGTACTTGGACGCGCCAGCCTCCTGACACTTTTTTCCACTGCCCTGTACTGCCTGCAGTAGTACTCTGCAATTAAATGATTAAATGTATTTAAATTTGAGTTACTTTACCTTGTTCGGACATAGAAGTTAACCAAGATGTCATCTAGTGTACTCGGCAGAGAAAAATAGGTCAATGCAAATAAACGAGTACATAGTTATAATTCATATAAAACACTACTTTATTGTATTTTCATCTAACATCCTTTTTTATCATTCCCTTTTTTATGAATCAATTAAAAAACATGCCTTCTCCTTCTCTATTCCCTAACATTTCACTTACGCACAATTAAATATTGAGGTGACGACCCCATCTGATTAAAATAACAACCTTATCTCTTATTTCTTATAATTAAATTAACTTATTTATTACATTTTTAAATTAAAAGCAACCCAGCATTTCGCTCACACACACACACACACACACACACACACACGCTTATCCTTTAACCCCCTTTATTTAAATTTAGCGCTTTTATGAATTTAAATATATTGACTTGAGTTTTTTTCTGTTACTTGACTGGCGGCGTCCCGGCAGACCACGTGTCACTCTTTATTACATTTTTGTTCACTGGTTGCGTCCGAAAGATGTTGCACTGATTAATTTTGGTTCACTTGCGGTTATCTGCTCTCTCACTTTTGAAGATTTCACTGTTTATTGTTACTTTATATCATGCCAATTTTATAGTTTAGATCACATTTTCACTTTTAAACAAATTTTCGGCTCGCGAGCCTTTACATTGAACCACGCGGTTCTGCGTGGTGACGCTGAGTAAATTTTTTAAGATGGCTAAACGTCTTACGGTCTGTGGCAACTTGCAATTTCATAGGCTGATCAGGCGTCACGTGATATCTTCTGGAGTGCGAGTTTGTGTACCACAAACTTGCATTCTGAGGCTCGCAAAAAGTTCGTGCCAATTCATCTGTGCGGGCAGGCATACTCGCACTCTTTCACATTCCTCAGCATCAGGAATTGTAGCGTGAACCCATTCTGACCGAACAAACGTGCAACTGGGCATTCCGTAAGTGAATGTCGATTGTTAAAATTGGGGCCCTGTGTGGGTAACTCCCTTTCGTAGCATTTACAATTTAATAAAATCAATCCCCCAATTCTGTCCCGTTACAATACCCCCCCCCCCCCCAATGAGAGGTTTTCTGCCGAAACAGAAAAACTCTCATTGCTAAACCCTAAGATGAGCAGCAAGGATATGGTACCAACAACCCCTTTAATAATTCCTTAATAAATCATGGGTAAACTACCCCCCTAGTTCGGTGACTATGGCTGCACCTGAATGACGTTACTGGACTTCCCTGTCCGAGATCCCTACACCGTAAAATCAGACAGGCACTCACCACAGTACCACCTAACCTTGTAACATTTCAACAAATATCGGTATGGAGAACCATACATGACTTCCATGTTCTAAGTTTATATTTAAAATCATATTTGAAATGAAATATTTCCATAGAAACTACGTCTTTCTACTTATTTCTTCAGCATTAACCACAGTACTGTGGTCACTAATGTATACCACCTCACGTTTTCGCACTCTATTTTCACCGATGATGGCAGTCGATGGCACTGCCGAAAAGTCTGGTTTTGTAGAAAACATTGGACTACGGCTAAAGAGCCCGGGAAGCAATTTTAACAAAAAACTACTTCTTTGTTGCCGATAACATAGTACACATATAAAAAATTCTCCCCTCCACCTTCAACTATAATTTTTAATAATAGAAAATTACCCCCACCCCGTTCACCTAACCTCTTCATTTATAGATATTTCATCTACGTTTCTAGAGTGGATTACTATGAGCTTCTTATCAGGATACTTTATTTATAAAAATTAAGTACTTTACTCTTGTTAAATCATAAAATGTTTCAGGTAAACTACCCCTTTCTCTTAACCGATCTTCTCCAAAATCAATAGACCTTCCGTCCTCTACAATTCAGGGAAGCATGCAAAAAATATTTGATTCTGTTTGAATGTGCGGCAGTTATCGTTCGTCATGGAAACATTTCTCTTGTTACAACATAAAATGTTGCAGGTAAACTACCCCTTTCCCTTAACCGATCTTCACCAAAATCAATAGACCTTGAGCTCTCTGCAACTCAGGAAAGAGTGCAAAAAATTATTTGATTCTCATTGAATTTTCGGCAGTTATCGTTCGTCATAAAAAAAATTACCCTTTTTAAAACATAAAACGTTGCTGATAAACTACCCCTTCCCTTAACCGACCTTCAACAAAATCAACAGACCTTGACTTCTCTTTAGTTCAAAAAGGTATGCAAAAACCTAGTTGATTCTGTTTGAATTTACGGCAGTTATCGTTCGTCATATAAAAAATTACCCTGGTTAAAACATAAAATGTTGCTGGTAAACTACCCCTTTCCCTTATCCGATCTTCACCAACACCAGTAGGTATTGAGAACTCTACATACAGGGCTGTATGCAAAACATCATTTGATTCTGTTTGAATTTGCGGCTGTTATCGTTTACTATAGAAAAAAATTACCCTTGATAAAAAACCGTTGCAGGTAAACTACCCCTTTCCCTTAACCGATCTTCACCAAAAATGATAGGTCTTGAGTAATCTACAATTCAAGCCTGTATGGAAACAATTATTTGATTCTGTTTGAATTTGCGGCTGTTATCGTTCGTCATAGAAAAAATACCCTTGTTAAAACATAAAACGTTGCAGGTAAACTACCCCTTTCCCTTAACCGATCTTCAACAAAATCAACAAACCTTGAGTTCTGTATAATTCAAAAAGGTATGCAGAAGAGTAATTGATTCTGTTTTAATGTATGGCAGTTATCGTTTGTCAAAACAAAATTACCCTTGATAAAACATAAAATGTTGCTGGTAAATAACCCTATTCCCTTAACCGATCTTCACCAAAACCTACTGGTCTTGAGAACTCTACATTTCAGGGCTGTATGCAAAATATTATATGATTCTGTTTGGATTTGCGGCTGTTATCGTTTGCCATATAAAATACCCTTGATAAGACAAAAAATGTGTCAGGTAAACTACCCCTTTCCCTTAACCGATCTTCACCAAAAACAATAGGTCTTTAGTACTCAACAAAACAGGGCTGTATGCAAAAACGTATTTGATCCTGTTTGAATTTGCGGCTCTTATCGTTTGCCATAGAAAATACCCTTTTAAAACATAAAACGTTGCAGGTAAACTACCCCTTTCCCTTAACCGATCTTCACCAACACCAATAGGTATTGAGAACTCGACAATACAGGGCTGTATGCAAAACATCATTTGATTCTGTTTGAATTTGCGGCTGTTATCATTTACCATAGAAAAAATTACCCTTGATAAAAAACCGTTGCAGGTAAACTACCCCTTTACCTTAACCGATCTTCACCAAAAACGATAGGTCTTGAGAACTCTACAATTTAGGGCTGTATGCAAAATATTGTATGATTTTGTTTTAATTTGCGGCTGTTATCGTTTGCCATACAAAATACCCTTGTTAAAACATAAAACGTTGCAGGTAAACTACCCCTTTCCCTTAACCGATCTTCACCAAAAACAAAAGGTCTTGAGAAGTCTACAATTCAGGGCTGTATGCGAAATATTATTTGATTCTGTTTGAATTTGCGGCTGTTATCGTTTGCCAAACAAACAAAATTACCCTTGATAAAAGAAAACCGTTGCAGGTAAACTACCCCTTTCCCTCAACCGATCTTCACCAAAAACAATAGGTCGCGTGTACTCTACAAATCATGGCTGTATACAAAAAATTATTTGATTCTGTTTGAATTTGCGGCTGTTATCGTTTGCCATAGAAACAAAATCTACAGACACACACACACAGACACTTTTCGAAAAACGACTTTTTTTCATGTTTTGAGTGTAGTACAATCAGAATCTGCAATAATCTCGAACACGATTTTTTTTGCCATCACCATACTTCCATTTCCTTAAGGAACATGGAAGTAAAAAGGGGCGATGTATCGGTTGAGGATCTGGTTTGGTATAAGGCCAGTTATTGATTTTTTATGGAAGTATGGTAATAACAAAAAAAATCGTACTCGAGATTATTGCAGATTCTGATTGTATTACACTCAAAACATGAAAAAAATCGTTTTTCGAAAAGTGTCTGTGTGTGTGTCTGTAGATTTTTTTCTATGGCAAACGATAACAGCCGCAAATTCAAACAGAATCAAATCATTTTTTGCATACAGCCCTGATTTGTAGAGTACTCGCGACCTATTATTTTTGGTGAAGATCGGTTGAGGGAAAGGGGTAGTTTAGCTGCAACGGTTTTTTTTTATCAAGGGTAATTTTGTTTGTTTGGCAAACGATAACAGCCGCAAATTCAAACAGAATCAAATAATGTTTCGCATACAGCCCTGAATTGTAGAGTTCTCAAGATCTGTTAATTTTGGTAAAGATCGGTTAAGGGAAAGGGGTAGTTTACCAGCAACGGTTTTTTTTTTATCAAGGGTAATTTTGTTTGTTTGGCAAACGATAACAGCCGCAAATTCAAACATAATCAAATAATGTTTTGTATACTGCCCTGAATTGTAGAGTTCTCAAGACCTTTTGGTTTTGGTGAAGATCGGTTAAGGGAAAGGGGTAGTTTACCTGCAACGTTTTATGTTTTAAAAGGGTATTTTGTATGGCAAACGATAAGAGCCGCAAATTCAAACAGAAGCAAATAAGTTTTTGCATACAGCCCTGATTTCTTGAGCACTAAAGGCCTATTGTTTTTGGTGAAGATCGTTTAAGGGAAAGGGGTAGTTTACCTGCCACGTTTTTTGTTTTATCAAGGGTATTTTGTATGGCAAACGATAACAGCCGCAAATTCAAACAAAATCATATAATATTTTACATACAGCCCTGAATTGTAGAGTTCTCAAGACCTATCGTTTTTGGTGAAGATCGGTTAAGGGAAAGGGGTAGTTTACCAGCAACGGTTTTTTATCAAGGGTAATTTTTACTTCCATATTCCTTAAGGAATGGAAGTATGGTGATGGCAAAAAAAATCGTGTTCGAGATTATTGCAGATTCTGATTCTACTACACTCAAAACATGAAAAAAAAGTCGTTTCCCGGAAGGTGTCTGAGTGTGTGTCTGTCTGTGTGTGTCTGTAGATTTTTTTTCTATGGCAAACGATAACTGCCGCAAATTCAAACAGAATCAAATAATTTTTTGCGTAGAGCACTGATTTGTAGAGTACTCGCGACCTATTGTTTTTGGTGAAGATCGGTTGAGGGAAAGGTGTAGTTTACCTGCAACGGTTTTTTTTTATCAAGGGAAATTTTTTTTTTGGCAAACGGTAACAGCCGCAAATTCAAACAGAATTAAATAATGTTTCGTATACAGCCCTCAATTGTAGAGTTTTTAAGACCTATTGTTTTTGGTGAAGATCGGTTAAGGGAAAGGGGTAGTTTACCTGTAACGTTTTATGTTTTAACAAGGGTATTTCCTATGGCAAACGATAACGGCCGCAAATTCAAACAGAATCAAACGATTATTTGCATACAGCCCTAAATTGTAGAGTTCTCAAGACCTATTGTTTTTGGTGAAGATCGGTTAAGGGAAAGGGGTAGTTTACCTGCAACGTTTTTTTTAACAAAGGTATTTTCTATGGCAAACGATAACAGCCGCAAATTCAAACAGAATCAAATAATATTTTGCATACAGCCCTGATTTGTAGAGTACTCAAGACCTATTGTTTTTGGTGAAGATCGGTTAAGGGGAAGGGGTAGTTTACCTGCAACGTTTTTTTATCAAGCGTATTTTCTATAGCAAACGATAACAGCCGCAAATTCAAACAGAATCAAATAATGTTTTGTATTGTAGAGGTCTCAAGGACTTTCGATTTTGGTGAAGATCGGTTAAGGGGAAGGGGTAGTTTACCTGCAACCTTTTACGTTTTAACAAGAGTAAAGTACTTGAAAATTTATTTAAACTTTTTGAAACAATGGTAATTGTTAAAAATAAAATAATTTTGTTGCCAGGCAATAAAATTAAAATTTTTTCATTTTAATGTAATATAATATTTTTCATTTAATACGGCAATAAAAAGGCAGGTAAGACACAAACACAAACACACACACACACACACACACACACAATTCACGTTATTTCTGGCCTCACTCATGTTTATTTTCTTACGTTTGCACGCTTTTTAAATGGAAAGTGCCGAAACCCACACCAACATAACGCGTGCAAGCCGAAAAAATGGACATCAATTTGGTTACTGGCGAAGCTAGTAGTTAATGAATGGGTAGGCAAAAATCTTATCTTAAATTTTTTTTAAGGAATCATTAAAAGGACGGTGGGTCAAATCGGACGCTGAGGTAGAGTTTGCTGTAACCGAATGGTTCCACAAACAGCCGTAAGAATTTTACTAGCAGGGAATCTACAGGTTAGCGCAACAGTGGAACTCATGTCTTAATGTTATTGGAGACTTCTTTTAAAATCGTTGAATAAAAAATGCTTTACAGCTCTGTACGTGTGTCTATTGAACAATCCTTGTATTAGTCATACACAATAATACAACTGATTGAACTTCAAATTTTTAAACTTGATTAGTTTCTATATATATGTTTAATGTTACAAATAATTCAAATAACAATCTTGATCATCTGTTAGTTCAGCGGAATAACAGTGACACTTTTAATAACCGCATAAAATAAACACTTAGAAACAACACAGGCGCTTTAACGTAACTGTTTGGACCACAGAAGTGAGGCATGCCTCAACGCTCTATGTGTACAGCGCGGGACAATCCCCCCTCCCTACACTTCCCTATCACACCACTACATTGCTTACATACGATGTGTACAAAAAACGCTGAGGCAAGTTCAGGTTGCCTCATTCGCTTTAAACGAACTATGTCGAATCTCACCTGTCACCATCTAGCGGTCGCTCAATAAAGCACGTTTCGGTTTAATAAATTTGACAGTCGCAGTAACAATGTATAATCTTTACGTTATGTAGTTCATACGTATTTATAATTTTTATTCTACAGAATTTTTTAGGGTAGGCATTGCCTCAATTGCCTCCATGTAACTTCGCCACTGATATATATATGTGTACAACGTTATCGGCAACAAAGAAGTAGTTTTTGTTAAAATTCCTTCCCGGGATATTTGGCCGTAGTCCAATGTTTTCTACAAAACCAGACATTTCGGCAATGCCATCGACTTCCATCATCAGTGAAAATCGAGTGCAATAACGTGAGGTGGTATACGTTAATGACCACAGTACTGTGGTTAAGGCTGAAGCAGTAAGTAGAAAGAAGTAGTTTCTATGGTAATATTTCATTTCGAAAATGATTTTAAATATAAATCTTAGAATATGGAAGTCATGTATGGTTCTCCATACCGATATTCCTGCAATATTTTACATACAGCCCTGAATTGTAGAGTTCTCAAGACCTGTCGTTTTTGGTGAAGATCGGTTAAGGGAAAGGGGTAGTTTACCAGCAATGATTTTTTATCAAGGGTAATTTTTTTCTATGGTAAACGATAACAGCCGCAAATTCAAACAGAATCAAATGATGTTTTGCATACAGCCCTGTATTGTAGAGTTCTCAATACCTATTGGTGTTGGTGAAGATCGGTTAAGGGAAAGGGGTAGTTTACCTGCAACGTTTTATGTTTTAAAAGGGTATTTTCTATGGCAAACGATAAGAGCCGCAAATTCAAACAGAATCAAATACGTTTTTGCATACAGCCCTGTTTTGTTGAGTACTAAAGACCTATTGTTTTTGGTGAAGATCGGTTAAGGGAAAGGGGTAGTTTACCAGACACGTTTTTTGTTTTATCAAGGGTATTTTATATGGCAAACGATAACAGCCGCAAATTCAAACAGAATCATATAATATTTTGCATACAGCCCTGAAATGTAGAGTTCTCAAGACCTGCTGGTTTTGGTGAAGATCGGTTAAGGGAATAGTGTTGTTTACCAGCAACATTTTATGTTTTATCAAGGGTAATTTTTTTTTTTTACGAACGATAACTGCCGTACATTAAAACAGAATCAACTACTCTTCTGCATACCTTTTTGAATTATACAGAACTCAAGGTCTGTTGATTTTATTGAAGATCGGTTAAGGGAAAGGGGTAGTTTACCTGCAACGTTTTATGTTTTAACAAGGGTATTTTTCATATGACGAACGATAACTGCTGTAAATTCAAAGAGAATCAACTAATGTTTTGCATACAGCCCTGAATTGTAGAGTTCTCAAGACCTATTGTTTTTGGTGAAGATCGGTTAATGGAATAGGGTAGTTTACCAGCAACGTTTTATGTTTTATCAAGGGTGTTTTCTATGGCAAACGATAACAGCCGCAAATTCAAACAGAATCAAATAATTGTTTGCATACAGGCCTGAATTGTAGAGTACCTAAAACCTGTCGTTTTTGGTGAAGATCGGTTAAGGGAAAGGGGTAGTTTACCTGCAAGAGTTTTTTATCAAGGGTAATTTTTTTCTATAGTAAACAATAACAGCCGCAAATTCAAACAGAATCAAATGATGTTTTGCATACAGCCCTTTATTGTAGAGTTCTCAATACGTATTGGTGTTGGTGAAGATCGGTTAAGGGAAAGGGGTAGTTTACCAGCAACATTTTATGTTTTAACAAGGGTAATTTTTTATATGACGAACGATAACTGCCGTAAATTCAAACAGAATCAACTAGGTTTTGCATACCTTTTTGAACTAAAGAGAACTCAAGGTCTGTTGATTTTGTTGAAGATCGGTTAAGGGAAAGGGGTAGTTTATCAGCAACGTTTTATGTTTTAAAAAGGGTAATTTTTTTATGTCGAACGATAACTGCCGAAAATTCAATGAGAATCAAATAATTTTTTGCACCCCCTGAGTTGCAGAAAGCTCAAGGTCTATTGATTTTGGTGAAGATCGGTTAAGGGAAAGGGGTAGTTTACCTGCAACATTTTATGTTGTAACAAGAGAAATGTTTCCATGACGAACGATAACTGCCGCACATTCAAACAGAATCAAATATTTTTTTGCATGCTTCACTGAATTGTAGAGGACGGAAGGTCTGTTGATTTTGGAGAAGATCGGTTAAGAGAAAGGGGTAGTTTACCTGAAACATTTTATGATTTAACAAGAGTAAAGTACTTAATTTTTATAAATAAAGTATCCTGATAAGAAGCTCATAGTAATCCACTGTAGAAACGTAGATGAAATATCTATAAATGAAGAAGTTAGGTGAACGGGGTGGGGGTAATTTTCTATTATTAAAAATTATAGTTGAAGGTGGAGGGGAGAATTTTTTATATGTGTACTACGTTATCGGCAACAAAGAAGTAGTTTTTTGTTAAAATTGCTTCCCGGGCTCTTTAGCCGTAGTCCAATGTTTTCTGCAAAATCAGACTTTTCGGCAGTGCCATCGACTGCCATCATCGGTGAAAATCGAGTGCGAAAACGTGAGGTGGTATACGTTAGTGACCACAGTACTGTGGTTAATGCTGAAGCAATAAGTAGAAAGATGTAGTTTCTATGGAAATATTTCATTTCGAATATGGTTTTAAATATAAATCTTAGAACATGGAAGTCATGTATGGTTCTCCATACCGATATTTAAATATACTGGATTGCCTTCAGCAAAGTACTGGGTGCGTACACATGTTCATTACTAGCTTAAATACAAGGTCTCTAAATATTCATCATTAATGTAACATTCACATAAACATTTCATATTTACCTTTAAATAAAATTTACTCCCATTTCTCAACCTTTAATTGTTTGCTTGACATTATTATTTCAAATCAAATTATTTTAATTTCGTTCAAGTAGTGAAATAAATCTAAGTCCATCACCAACGATCCACATTAAAGTTAATTTACATCATACCTTTTAGTTAATCATTTTAATTGCAACTTTCAAAATTCCAAAATCTTTTAAATGAATTTACTTTTCCTTATAAATCCTCATAACTACATGCTAACAATCATTATAAAATACACAACTTATTTCTATCCTCAACTCAAATACAACTACACTTGGTTACAAAATATAATAAAAACATTATGAATCAGCGGATACATCATCAATATACACAATCTCTACTTCATATAGTGAACATGAAAATAAAATACCATCTTTACTTCAAAGAAAAAATTAAATTTTTTTTAATGAATTTAATTTCCAGAAATATATATTCTGACAATTAATAAAAGAAACAAAATTATTCAGTTAAATTAATTAACAAAAGAACATATGAATTGATTACATTAAACATTATACTGTACAGTCCACACCAGTCATCAGTTGATGCCTCGTTGTCAGGTGAATGACCTTTCTATAGGCACATTGAATACAAATAACACAAATACCCAACATTATCCAATTTGATTCATATCATGGCCTGGTTGATTATACAATCATTACAATATTGAATCTAGCTAATATTGAATCTTACAATATTGAATTCATCACTAATCATTGAATCATAAACTTCTAGTAAACATTACCGAACAGGAGCTGGGTCATCAACCACCAACTCTCTAGTTAGAGTAAGTAAACTTGATTGTCCCGCTGTTACAGTGGTCGTTACCTCTCACTGATTTCTCAGCTACTTCTCCTACTTCATCATTTTATTATTTCCCCCCTTTTACCCAGTTACAATTAGGTAAACCACCTGCCGGTCAGTCTAGGTATTTACCTTGTGCACAGATGCGTTATCTGTGCCCCTGGCTTGTAACTGCCAGCTCCTTTTCCACACACACTATTATTTCCTGATGGTGGACTCTATAGCACCCATTTGCATCCACAAGAACTGAAGTTTAATTAGGGTGTAGACGGTGCCTACCCCGTTCTTGCTTCAGCGTTATAAAAAATTCGGCATTTCTGATGTCCGAGGACACCAGTAATCCTACTAAATATTACTTATAAGCCCTTAATATGGCACTACCAACCCCTATGATGATAGCCGCTGTTCCATAGTTTAGTGATTCCCCTGATTTTACCCCCCAGTTAATTTCTAGAGTCACCAATTTTGAAAATAATACCAAGTATGGTTAGGATACAATCTGCCCAACCACACTTGCTACCAATAATCCAAATCCACGGTCAGGGTTCGGTGACGCCGTGACCGCCCGAAAGTGGGCAGTCACAAAGATTATACTTTTATATATGTTATATATTTAAGATTCCTACACACTAACATAATAAACATCATACAATATAAACATTCATACAGAACATAACCCTCATTCCATTACAATAAACATCTCATTTGCATCTGAATAAAATTTTACAAACATTTCAATTTTAATTTTAATTGAACCTTTAATTATTTATCATTTGTTGTACCATTAAATTCTCACCAAAAATTCAAATCTATTGTCAACATTTATTCTACCTAACATTTATACACTTTCCCTAAGTTAACTTCTTTCAAATTCATTTAATGTCTTTATTGAAACATTTTACTCTACTTCGAAGTCATTATCAAATTTATACTTACATATGGTCAATTATTTAATCAAATAAACACCTCATCACCTGTCATAGACTCAAACTATAAACAATTGTCACCACAAACATAGAGTACATAACCACATGTACCTTCTGAAACATTATAACAATCGTATGACTCCACAACTAAACACATTATTACTTTGACTCATTTACTATTTATTATCAACTTTAAATCTTATAAATATAATTTAAATTCATTATCAAAATCTATTTATACCTCATTAATTAATTAACTAATTCATCTCAAATCATTTACGATATTAATTGATGACTCGTTGGGCACTTGGTGAAACATATTAATACAAAGGTTTTGTAAAATATATAAAAACACTTGGTAAGTTTCACAACTTACAAGTTTGGTATTTGTGAAACTTACCAAGTGTTTTTATATATTTTACAAAACCTTTGTTAAATCATTTAGCTCAATCAGTTTTTTAAAACACCAAGTTACTTTAATTACAATAGTCAAAACAATTAAAATTCCTTTATTATCACCTTCATAATTATTCTTGTTGTTTATTTAGTCTGGTATTCCATTATTATTATTATATTGATAAAATCAATCCCCCTTGCATACCTACATTGTTTACATAAACTATTGAGTACAACATAACCTCTTACACAAACACAATTAACCTCACTATAAATTTATTTACAATTTTTCGTCATATTATATTATTGTCTACCACATTTCATTTCATAATTTAGCCAAGTCATTACCATAAACTAAAATAATTAAATGTTCATTCACTGTTTATTTAACCACCATCATCGTAAATTAGTTTGGTTTTCACATTACACCATTCATTTACAATTAAAGACATATAGCTATTATCATTATGATAATCATCATCATCAATTTTATCCATTGTATCACTATAGTAATTACAAACCTTATTGCATACTATTATTTCAAAACCCCTGTCGACATTTGGTATGGTAAATTCTCCATTAATATTTTCCGTTAACATCAGGTAAGTTATATCATTATATTCATCTACTACATCAGTTACATCATAAGATACATAGTCAATATCATCAACCTTATCATCATTTGCTGTACTACCTATTTCACAAGGTAAGTATTCAATATTATTAACTCTCGTAATATCTAATTTCTCTACTAACCCTTTATAACCTCTGTTCAGCTTAAATATCTATCACTCTCTCTCTCTCTCTCTCATAATCACTTTGTATTTCCATTAAAACCTCATTGCCACTATTATTATTCGCTTTAGCTTCTAACACCACATTTTTAATTATATCATCATAATTACCACTAGTTTTAACTTCGTCACTTACCTTAGTATTTGTACCTTCGTTATTTTTGTTCTCGTTACACTCACCTGTAACTGTATCATTTTCTACTTCCTCCTTCAGAGTTCTACTTTCGTTTACTTCGTCTTGTATTTTATTTATATTTATCGTTATCTCACCTTTCATTCCCGCAATAGTCTCATTCATACTTTCCAATCGGTTGTTCATATTTAAATTACTCATTTTTAGTTCGCTTCTTATGTTCGCAACTTCGTTATTTATGTTTACTAACCTTTCGTCTTGTTTGTTACATTTATTATTTATCTCTGACTTTAACTCATTTAAACTCGTGTTTTGTTGGTCAAACTTGTTATACATTTCTACGCTATTTGCATTTATCTCTGATTTTATTTCAGTTTTCATTCCTGACATCATTTCCATAATCATTGTTAATTGGTTAAATATATCTACATTATGGCTTTTACTACTACATTCAACTTCGACCGTTTCATTTACATCTGGTATTTCGCTTACGCTCTCATCAGTATTGTCGTTCGTCGATACTAAACTGTTTTGTATAACGTTTAATATTGACTCCCCCGCTACACTCTCACATAAATTTGCATTCATATTTTTCTCTGTCATTTCGACTAGGTTGTAAATTATTTAATTTTAATTTACAACGTCGCTGTTACGGGCGCCATTTGCAGTAGTACTCTGCAATTAAATGATTAAAAGTATTTAAATTTGAGTTACTTTACTTTGTTCGGACGTAGAAGTTAACCAAGATGTCGTCTAGTGTACTCGGCAGAGAAAAATAGGTCAATGCAAATAAACAAGTACATAGTTATAATTCATATAAAACACTACTTTATTGTATTTTCATCTAACATCCTTTTTATCATTCCCTTTTTTTATGAATCAATTAAAAAACATGTCTTCTCCTTCTCTATTCGCAAACATTTCACTTACGCACAATTAAATATTGAGGTGACGACCCCATCTGATTAAAATAACAACCTTATCTCTTATTTCTTATAATTAAATTAACTTATTTATTAAATTTTTTAATTAAAAGCAACCCAGCATTTCACTCACTCACACACACACACACACACACACACACACACACACACACACACACACACACACACGCATATCCTTTACCCCCTTTATTTAAATTTAGCGCTTTTATGAATTTATATATATTGACTGGTTTGTTTTTTTCTGTTACTTGACTGGCGGCGTCCCGGCAGACCACGTGTCACTCTTATTACATTTTTGTTCACTGGTTGCGTCCGAAAGATGTTGCACTGATTAAATTTGGTTTACTTGCGGTTATCTGCTCTCTCACTTTTGAAGATTTCACTGTTTATTGTTACTTTATATCATGCCAATTTTATAGTTTAGATCACATTTTCACTTTAAAACAAATTTTCGGCTCGCGAGCCTTTACATTGAACTGCGCGTTTATGCTTGGTGACACTGAGTAAATTTTTTAAGATGGCTAAACGTCTTACGGTGTGTGGCAACTTGCAATTTCATAGGCTGATCAGGCGTCACGTGATATCTTCTGGAGTGTGAGTTTGTGTACCATAAACTTGCGTTCTGAGGCTCGCAAAAAGTTCGTGCCAATTCATCTGTGCGGGCAGGCATACGCGCACTCTTTCACATTCCTCAGCATCAGGAATTGTAGCGTGAACCCATTCTGACCGAACAAACGTGCAACTGGGCGTTCCATAAGTGAATGTCGATTGTTAAAATTGAGGCCCTGTGTGGGTAACTCCCTTTTGTAGCATTTACAATTTAATAAAATCAATCCCCCAATTCTGTCCCGTTACATGCCTGATGCAATGTGTCTAACTGCTGGAGACGAACTGTGTGAACCTCGTGCGCATGGTTCCCTACATGCCAGGCGTTAGGCATTGGCCGCTGCCGTCAACTCGTTCTGTGATTGGTTGTTTCCATCGCATGTTCGGCTATGGAATTTCTTTTACTTTTCCACGTGGTCGATTCTCAGAATTTTTAACACGCACTCCGCTGATAATTCACATTCCAGTACCAAGTCGTACATCAGTCGGTTCAAGGCGCAGCCATAGGATGTTACAAAAAGTTACATACTAATAGTTAAAATCAAAATTATAAAATTAAAAACCCTCTTGCTTTGTCCCATTACAAATTACACCTTACATTTGTAACGTGCCAAATTTATGGGGTAATTTTATTTATTGCATTTTCGGGGATTGATTAAAATATTTGTAAATTTTATTTTCCATTGTAACGGACCACGGGTTGAATTGCCAGAACCGTGTTGTAAGAACAGTTCTAACAAAGAAACGCAATATCACGTTGTGCAATCTGTAAGCAAGAATTCACCAAGTCTCATTTCCAAGAACTTTGTAAGAGTGTGACAGCGCGCACGTACGCGTCAAGCGAGCATACGCGCGGACCCACGCGGAGGTGAACCGCAAACATGGCGAAGAAACAATTTTTGGTCACTTTCATCTAACATGCGGCCGGACATGAAACTTAAGGTCCGCCCATCTAGTGACGTCGGCCAGTGCCGTACCAATTTCCTAGACGATCGGCACGGCAACAACTACATGGGTTTAAATGGGAAGAAAAGACGACGAACAACCATGAGGCTTTGACTTCCAGAACAGCGACGAAATCGAGTTAGCGGCGAACGCCTTGCCGTTCTGCGCAGTTTTGGCCTAGCTACCGTACCTGCAGGTACCAAGCCCAGTGGGCTCTTCTAAAATTTGTTATAATTATCCGTCAAAAGTGAGTTTCGGTCATTTGAATAAGTTGATTGAAGTTAGTTTTTCTGGTTACAACACACAAAACAGTCATTTGTGTGCTGATAAGATTGAACGATGTTATGTAGAACCAAGGTTGATTTGGAACGATGGAGGTTAAACTATTAAAACAATAAAAGACAGTATAAATATTTTGTTTCAATGGTTTTTTGACATGGCAGATTGGGACAGAAGTGTGGAAAAAATGGAATAATAATTAACAAGAGTTGTAAATAAAATATAGTGAATTTATATGTGTGTAGGTAAGATGATTGTCGTGATAATAATATTGAAATACTTGCAATTTAAATAAATAAACTAAATTAATTTTGAAAACAAGTAATCAGAGAATTATAATTGTTGATGGTAATGAATTGTGTATGCTTAATAATTAATTTAATTAAAACAATTTGATATATTTTGAATATTTTAATTGAGTATGTAAAGGTTGTATAATTAATTTTTTTATTGTTGTCTATTAGATAAGCATTGATAAGTATATGTAATTTTGTTATGTGTGTATTTGTTTAAGCCAATAAGTAAATCGTCTGGCAGGTTAACATAAGCATCAGAATCAGAAAAATGGGAAACAATGAGGTGAGAAGGGAGAATAAATAAAAATAAATATGTATCTTCCATGTAATTTGTTCAATTTTAAGATGTAGTTTCATTGTGTTTTTATTATGTTAGGATATCAGCTGATCAACAGTACCATGTCACTGGTATATTGGTTTGTAAATGTTACAAGTAATTAATATTTAGTGTACTACAGATATTTTGAAGTAAAGATAAAAAGAATATGCAAATTAATAAAAGATAATTCATGGGTGATAAATGTTTTATGGGACATGCAGACCTGTCCAAGTTGAATTAAAAGTTGAATGTGAAATGATGGAGATGAATATAATGTAATGTTGTTTTTGAGTTGATGTGATATAACAGAATTTTGTGAAATATAGATGTTGACACAGTGGTAATGGAGACTTTATGTAGAGTTTTGAATGATATATATTTATGTTTATAGTTAATGAGGTTATTTTGTTGTATTTGTAGTGAGGCAATGAGATTGAGAATTTTGGGGATGGCAATTTTGTATTAGGGGGTAGTGTATTTGGGGAGTCCGCAACAAGGGTTGGGACGGGATAGGGATAGATTTTAGTGGGGAAGGGGCCGCCTTAGGTAGAATCCGGGCCGCCAAATAAGGGAATTGAGTTTTTGGGGTAGGGGAAACACGTATCCTATATACAAAGGGTTAGAGAGTATTTTATATGTAGAGAAGGTGGCGTTTTGTGTTAAATGATAAGTTGGGGTTTAGAGTGTCCTGATTAGTAGATATTTTTGGTAGAGATGGGTGTCATGAGAATGGAAGTTGATTAATATTAGAGTCAGAGGGAGAAAGTTTATATATGTATAGAGATCTAATACAGTAATTGAGAATAAATGAGTTACAACACCCAAAGTAATGTAGAATTAAACTGTTAACTAAAGAGAGGAATTTATAATAAGGAATATACAATTGTTTTTTCAACCAGTGACAGAATTTTAATAAAATTTGAAAATAATGTAAAGTCAAGAATTGTTTATTTTAAATAATTTAAATGTCAACTTGATTATTATATTAATATTTTGTTTATTTTAAATGTTGTATGTTATTAGGTTTTGTATGTCAAAGTTAGGATATTACAGATGTTCAATGTGTTTTCAGAACTTATACGTAACATATGTAGGTCAAGGGTTTTGGACTTGACCTAGTTACGATCAGCTGATGAGATCATACACCTACTAAGCTTGTATAGTAGGAATCCAATTTTAATTTGTTTGTTTAACTAATTCAAACCAATATTTGAATAATTTTAATAAATGTTGTTTAATAAATAAATTTAATAAAATTTTTTTTAATGAATAAATTTCAAATTTTTTTTGAATTTTAAAATTTTGAAAATTTTAATTTTTTTTTTGAAAAAAAAAAACTTGATTTTTCGCCTGCCAGCGAATGAATATGTTAGATAATTATTTTTTTTTTATGTGTGCATTAACCATGTTTATTTTATTGTATTACATTTTATTGGTAGACTATAAGTGATTCTCATGTTAGAGTAAGAAAGTGTTTATATTAGTAGAAATGTTTAGGTTGTCATTTGAAACAAAAAATTAGAAAAAAGAGGAAGAGAATTTTTTTGATAAAAGATTATTTTTTTGAATTTTAAATTTTTTCAATTTATAATAAATTTTAAAAGAAAATTTTATTTTAATGCGCTATGGTAACATGTAATGTTAGTATGTGTGAGCCCAGTATTTGCTAAAGGCAGCCCAGCTTGCAAAAAGGGGATCCATATTGGCGGAGGAGCTGGGATAATTTTAGCCAGGGATTGAGGATTTTGGGGGGTAGCATGTTAAAAGGCGAGGCGCGCTGTGGTGCGAGTCTGATCGATTTCTCGGTGTTGGGATCTCTTACGGAGAAGTCCAGTGATCTCGTTCAGATGAGTCCATGGTCGCTGAGCCAGGGGGGTCGTGTACCCATGCAGATTAAGAACCAGGGGGTTGTTGGCACCAGTTCCTCACCGGTCCTCTTCGGGGTTTATCGATGAGATTTCTTCTGTCGTGAACAGCAGAATTCTCATCAAGGGGGTATTGTAGCGGGTCATTTTTGGGTGTTTTTATTTTTAACCGTTTGGGGCATTATTATATTTTTACTTATTTCGTTTTCGGGCGGACTGGTATAATAAATTTGAAAAAACTGTAATTGTATTGTGCAACGTTATTGTCCAAGCAACAGCACGAGGTTGAGAAACAGCGTTTGGAACAAAAGCGACGCGCAATTTCAGTGGTGTAACACGGCAGAAGAATTTACCTCCACCAAAATTCTAAGAACTTTGCAAGTGTGTCGACGCACAGGCGCGAATACCCACGCAAGCGCGCTCAAAAGGACGCTCTCGACAAAAAACAAGATGGCTAGAGCGAAAAATTTATTCATCGTCCCTTTGGCATCACTCAAACGTCCGGCCCACTTAAATGACGTCAGCCAATGCCTACAGAAGATCATATGCGGCATTGACTCAAAAAACAACATGCATGGCATGGGCTGAAGCTTCGGCGACGACGCCCAAGGCAGTGAGTTCCAGTGTTGAAAACTGTGGAGAGGGAACAGAGAACCAACTTCTGCCCAGTGCGTCTCACCTACCGACCGCTTGCGGTCTGGTTAAAATTTTATATTACAAAATATAATTACATCGGCCGACCTCACAGTTAAAATCTGAAATATTAACCAACAGTGCGCAAATGGAATACTAACAGTAATCAGTAAATCCAAGTGAACTAACAGTTTCTTTTCCGGGCACGTGAACGAGGACTGTGTACGGGCGGGATGACCGCGTGGTGGACATGGGGAATTTATAATTCAAAATGTTAAGGGTGTTATAAATAAGGCATGAATGTGTGTGTGGCAAAGCTGGGCGGCTTTTGTGTATTTTTGTGTTTATATTTGCGTTTGTGTCTGGTGAAACATAAGGTAAGCTATAGTATGTAAGATAAAACAATTGCATAACATGTAATAAGAAGACTCAACTTTTCAATATTTCTGAATATTATAAGAACATTTCAATAATAAAATATGATTTCTCTTCCACTCAATTGAGAGTTACATTCTTTCAATGCCTTATTTCGTTATGTGTATCGTCAGAGTTCGTCGAACGAAATGGGTTTCCTTACACTACGCGATCCGGCCAGATCCAAGTCGTAAGGTAAGTGGGAGTGTTAACTTAAAAGAGATTAAATAAAAATGTCCGAGAATACAGAAAAAAGTTACAATTGGTGCAGCGTGACCAGGATTTAATATAACTGAAGAGGGGTTATTTTAACACCGGCCTACATCTGACGATGCATAGCGAAGTAGGGTTGTGAAAGCAAATTGATTTGGTAAAATATCAGTTTTGAAATAAAATCATTAATTGACAGTTGTTACGTAAGAAAAAATAGATAAAGTAAAAATGTCCGAGAATACAGAAAAAAGTAGTATAATAAATTCAATTATGAGTGAAAGTGGCCTTGAGTCGCAATCACTGGATGAAAGTGGTATGTTGAGGGGGGAGACGGGTACTGTTACAGAAACAGCTGCCGGCAGTAATGTAATAGCTCATTCCACGCCGATTGCGTCTCAACCACAAGTAAATGAAACAGATGTTGACTCGGGAATCCAGTTGACACCAGTTTCAACTAAGATAAACAAACAATCAGAGGAAACTGATATAATGAGTTTCTTACGAACAATGGACAATAAATTTGACATGTTAAATAAACGTTTTGATGGTAACGAAATAATTTTAAATAAAATGAAAAGTGATTTTAACAATAAATTAGATGAACAGAGAATAAAATGCGAACAGCAGAATATTAAAAACGATATTATTTTTAATGAAATTAAAGAACAGAATATTCAGTTTCAGCAAAATATAAATATAAAATTCGATGGTTTAATAAATAGTATACAAGACAAGAATGTATGTCTTGAAAATGCCAATGAAATGACAAGAAATAGTTCGAATAAAGTAGAACAGAGTAAGAATAATACAAACGAAAGTTGTAATGACAGTGTTGTGTTAGGTAATGAATTAATAAATAATAATGATGTTAATAATAACGAGAATAATAATGCAGTCGAAAAATTGGTATCTGAGAGTACTAATGAAGTTGTAGAATGTGATTATGAGATGTTAGTGTGTGTTAACGAGTTAGAGAGAGGGTGGAAAGAGAGTTATATTATGGGTATGAAACAGGGGGTAAATTATTTACGAGGTAGAATGGGGGGTGAAGGAAGACCTTCACGTATATATTGTGTAGACAAGAGTGCTACAAATAATTGTTTTTTGAAGTTTTTTGCTTTTCCTGGAGAAGTCAGGAAAGATTTAATTGAATTTATACCCTCTGTCTGTAATACTTTTGAGAGTGTGATTTGGGGTTATGAAGAGAGAGATGTAAACAGAGAATTGTGTGTTAATGAAGGAACAGAATTATATAACTTAAATAGAAAGTATGATGAATGGAAGGAAAGTTTAGAAGTATATGTGAATGATAATGATTACAATGATGTAATAAAAATAATTAACCCAATAGTTAATGATTTTACTGATGGAGACTTGATAAAAATACCTAACGTAGACTGGTTTAACGAATATTTGAATAAGTTGATTGAAGTTAGTTTTTCTGGTTACAACACACAAAACAGTCATTTGTGTGCTGATAAGATTGAACGATGTTATGTAGAACCAAGGTTGATTTGGAACGATGGAGGTTAAACTATTAAAACAATAAAAGACAGTATAAATATTTTGTTTCAATGGTTTTTTGACATGGCAGATTGGGACAGAAGTGTGGAAAAAATGGAATAATAATTAACAAGAGTTGTAAATAAAATATAGTGAATTTATATGTGTGTAGGTAAGATGATTGTCGTGATAATAATATTGAAATACTTGCAATTTAAATAAATAAACCAAATTAATTTTGAAAACAAGTAATCAGAGAATTATAATTGTTGATGGTAATGAATTGTGTATGCTTAATAATTAATTTAATTAAAACAATTTGATATATTTTGAATATTTTAATTGAGTATGTAAAGGTTGTATAATTAATTTTTTTATTGTTGTCTATTAGATAAGCATTGATAAGTATATGTAATTTTGTTATGTGTGTATTTGTTTAAGCCAATAAGTAAATCGTCTGGCAGGTTAACATAAGCATCAGAATCAGAAAAATGGGAAACAATGAGGTGAGAAGGGAGAATAAATAAAAATAAATATGTATCTTCCATGTAATTTGTTCAATTTTAAGATGTAGTTTCATTGTGTTTTTATTATGTTAGGATATCAGCTGATCAACAGTACCATGTCACTGGTATATTGGTTTGTAAATGTTACAAGTAATTAATATTTAGTGTACTACAGATATTTTGAAGTAAAGATAAAAAGAATATGCAAATTAATAAAAGATAATTCATGGGTGATAAATGTTTTATGGGACATGCAGACCTGTCCAAGTTGAATTAAAAGTTGAATGTGAAATGATGGAGATGAATATAATGTAATGTTGTTTTTGAGTTGATGTGATATAACAGAATTTTGTGAAATATAGATGTTGACACAGTGGTAATGGAGACTTTATGTAGAGTTTTGAATGATATATATTTATGTTTATAGTTAATGAGGTTATTTTGTTGTATTTGTAGTGAGGCAATGAGATTGAGAATTTTGGGGATGGCAATTTTGTATTAGGGGGTAGTGTATTTGGGGAGTCCGCAACAAGGGTTGGGACGGGATAGGGATAGATTTTAGTGGGGAAGGGCCGCCTTAGGTAGAATCCGGGCCGCCAAATAAGGGAATTGAGTTTTTGGGGTAGGGGAAACACGTATCCTATATACAAAGGGTTAGAGAGTATTTTATATGTAGAGAAGGTGGCGTTTTGTGTTAAATGATAAGTTGGGGTTTAGAGTGTCCTGATTAGTAGATATTTTTGGTAGAGATGGGTGTCATGAGAATGGAAGTTGATTAATATTAGAGTCAGAGGGAGAAAGTTTATATATGTATAGAGATCTAATACAGTAATTGAGAATAAATGAGTTACAACACCCAAAGTAATGTAGAATTAAACTGTTAACTAAAGAGAGGAATTTATAATAAGGAATATACAATTGTTTTTTCAACCAGTGACAGAATTTTAATAAAATTTGAAAATAATGTAAAGTCAAGAATTGTTTATTTTAAATAATTTAAATGTCAACTTGATTATTATATTAATATTTTGTTTATTTTAAATGTTGTATGTTATTAGGTTTTGTATGTCAAAGTTAGGATATTACAGATGTTCAATGTGTTTTCAGAACTTATACGTAACATATGTAGGTCAAGGGTTTTGGACTTGACCTAGTTACGATCAGCTGATGAGATCATACACCTACTAAGCTTGTATAGTAGGAATCCAATTTTAATTTGTTTGTTTAACTAATTCAAACCAATATTTGAATAATTTTAATAAATGTTGTTTAATAAATAAATTTAATAAATTTTTTTTTAATGAATAAATTTCAAATTTTTTTTGAATTTTAAAATTTTGAAAATTTTAATTTTTTTTTTGAAAAAAAAAACTTGATTTTTCGCCTGCCAGCGAATGAATATGTTAGATAATTATTTTTTTTTTATGTGTGCATTAACCATGTTTATTTTATTGTATTACATTTTATTGGTAGACTATAAGTGATTCTCATGTTAGAGTAAGAAAGTGTTTATATTAGTAGAAATGTTTAGGTTGTCATTTGAAACAAAAAATTAGAAAAAAGAGGAAGAGAATTTTTTTGATAAAAGATTATTTTTTTGAATTTTAAATTTTTTCAATTTATAATAAATTTTAAAAGAAAATTTTATTTTAATGCGCTATGGTAACATGTAATGTTAGTATGTGTGAGCCCAGTATTTGCTAAAGGCAGCCCAGCTTGCAAAAAGGGGATCCATATCGGCGGAGGAGCTGGGATAATTTTAGCCAGGGATTGAGGATTTTGGGGGGTAGCATGTTAAAAGGCGAGGCGCGCTGTGGTGCGAGTCTGATCGATTTCTCGGTGTTGGGATCTCTTACGGAGAAGTCCAGTGATCTCGTTCAGATGAGTCCATGGTCGCTGAGCCAGGGGGGTCGTGTACCCATGCAGATTAAGAACCAGGGGGTTGTTGGCACCAGTTCCTCACCGGTCCTCTTCGGGGTTTATCGATGAGATTTCTTCTGTCGTGAACAGCAGAATTCTCATCAAGGGGGTATTGTAGCGGGTCATTTTTGGGTGTTTTTATTTTTAACCGTTTGGGGCATTATTATATTTTTACTTATTTCGTTTTCGGGCGGACTGGTATAATAAATTTGAAAAAACTGTAATTGTATTGTGCAACGTTATTGTCCAAGCAACAGCACGAGGTTGAGAAACAGCGTTTGGAACAAAAGCGACGCGCAATTTCAGTGGTGTAACACGGCAGAAGAATTTACCTCCACCAAAATTCTAAGAACTTTGCAAGTGTGTCGACGCACAGGCGCGAATACCCACGCAAGCGCGCTCAAAAGGACGCTCTCGACAAAAAACAAGATGGCTAGAGCGAAAAATTTATTCATCGTCCCTTTGGCATCACTCAAACGTCCGGCCCACTTAAATGACGTCAGCCAATGCCTACAGAAGATCATATGCGGCATTGACTCAAAAAACAACATGCATGGCATGGGCTGAAGCTTCGGCGACGACGCCCAAGGCAGTGAGTTCCAGTGTTGAAAACTGTGGAGAGGGAACAGAGAACCAACTTCTGCCCAGTGCGTCTCACCTACCGACCGCTTGCGGTCTGGTTAAAATTTTATATTACAAAATATAATTACATCGGCCGACCTCACAGTTAAAATCTGAAATATTAACCAACAGTGCGCAAATGGAATACTAACAGTAATCAGTAAATCCAAGTGAACTAACAGTTTCTTTTCCGGGCACGTGAACGAGGACTGTGTACGGGCGGGATGACCGCGTGGTGGACATGGGGAATTTATAATTCAAAATGTTAAGGGTGTTATAAATAAGGCATGAATGTGTGTGTGGCAAAGCTGGGCGGCTTTTGTGTATTTTTGTGTTTATATTTGCGTTTGTGTCTGGTGAAACATAAGGTAAGCTATAGTATGTAAGATAAAACAATTGCACAACATGTAATAAGAAGACTCAACTTTTCAATATTTCTGAATATTATAAGAACATTTCAATAATAAAATATGATTTCTCTTCCACTCAATTGAGAGTTACATTCTTTCAATGCCTTATTTCGTTATGTGTATCGTCAGAGTTCGTCGAACGAAATGGGTTTCCTTACACTACGCGATCCGGCCAGATCCAAGTCGTAAGGTAAGTGGGAGTGTTAACTTAATTTGAATAAATAAAATATACCGAAAAGAAAAAAGTTACAAAATCTACTACAACCATCTTCCATAATCTTCAGATAAACGTTCTATACAATCATGTTGTATTTCTCATAAATACAACATCTCAAAATAAACATCACCAACATGACAATTACCATTACCAACGTCATATTAAAATGAACCTTTCACCTTTGAATTGAAATAAACATTATTAACATTACAATTTTTTATTCCAATTTTCTATGAAATATTACCATTGTTCCCTTATAACATCTACTCTGAATTTCCATTGATTACTTCATTCATCAAATTTTAATCATTTTCCATTCATTACACAAGTCAAATAAAAAAACTCAAATTTTTTAAATTTATTACCAAAGTCTCTTTAAATTAATTATCATCTCAAATTAATTTAATTCCATTATTTAAAACATTTTACATTAATTAAATCCTCTCACAGTACTTTAATTTCACAATAAAATTCATTTACCATTTATTATAACCCCCAAATCACAAACTTTCAAATTGATTACCAAGTTTTCTATCTTTTAAACATTTTACATTACTTTAATTTCATCATAAAAATTCATAATTACATACTGACAATTATTCAATCCAACAAAGTTATAGGCTCAATCAAAATTACAAACATTGATTACCTACACAATATAATGTACCTACCACACAACGTATCAGCTGATACCTTATCAGAACATCAACATAACCTTACTGTGTTGTTATTTTGGAGTGTCAGTGGTCTCAAATATTTCTACTAGTAATTTTATACAAACCACTATGTTGTATTTGGTATTGACGAGGGCTTTCGGCAGTCAAGCCATCTTCAGGTCATTTACCAACTCAGGTAAATGGTTGGTAAATGACCTGAAGATGTCTTGACTGCCGAAAGCGCTCGTCAATACCAAATACAACATAGTGGTTTGTATAAAATTACTAGTAGAAATAACCTTACTACATAAGTACATTTAACATATGTAAACCAAATACAAAATTATATACAATATATGTCATATTAAATGTCATTGTTTACCAAAAATCATTTCATTATTCAGTCCAGTATTTAAAACCACTACACTCACATAATTAAATGTTCATCAACAATACATATCTAACCTCCATCATCAAAAATTAATCTAACTTACTGTTACACATTTCAGTTTTGTTTACATACATTATATTACCTTTTGTAATGTAATACCCATTTACATCTGTTTTATCAATTCTGTCACAATAATAATTAATAGGATTATTCCACATTATTTCATCATAAAATCTGTCAACATTAGGTATGGTCCATTCACCCTTAGTATTTTCTGTTACAATTAACTAGGTTATCATGTCACCATTATTTTCATCATCTACTAAACCAGTTTTATCCCAAGGTAAGTAATTATTATTATCACTATAATCATCATTTGCTGCACCAATTACTCCACAAGGTAAGTCTTTAATTTTATCAACTCTCAGTATTTAAACTCTGTATTAACTCTTCATAATCTCTATTCACCTTAAATATTTCTATCTCCCTCTCTCTCTCAAAATCCCTTTCACAACCCCATTTCTTTTTCTCATTCCACGCAGAGGCCAATACTACATCATTAATACACCATCTGGCTTTACCAGGTACATTAAAACAATTTAAGGGACCATTTTGAGACCTTTTGTCTCCCCTAAAAACTCTCGAGGAACTCTTGCCCTCCAACAACACTTGTGAAGACTTTACTTTACATACACTATGGGGAAAATTTGCCCTCCACTCCCAAGATTCACTTAAACTCTCTTCGTACTCCCTTTCTAGGTCATCAACACTTATTACTACCCCATCATTACTATTATTCATCATATCACTTTTTGATACCCCATTTTCTACTATATCTTTATTATTTTTCATCATGATCTCACTATCATTATTATAGTTATCACTATTATTTTCACTATTACTTACCTTGTCAACTTTCACCTGATTTGCACTTAAACTAACACCATTATTATTATTTTCACCATCAAACTCGCTTACCTGGTTTATTTCACTTTCTCTACTCTCCTTTCTTTTTCTAATGTTATTTACATCATCTTGTATTTGTTTCTCCCAGGCATCAAAACGACTGTCTAATTTATCAGTAATGACGCTTATACGCTCATCGAACTGTTGTATCCACTTAGTATTTATTTCATTAAATTTACTATCAATTTTAATATTTTGTTCACTGATATCTTTTCTTACTTCATTAAATTTAATGTTTTGTTCATCGAATTTACTATCATTTACAACAAAACGACTCTTTACTTCATTAAATTTTACATCTAACATCGCTTGTATCATTTTAAACATTTTATAATCATCAGATTTTTTTAACTGAGATTGGAGTTGCCTGACCTTCCAACTCATCCATAACAGCTGACTCTGTTAAACTGGTTTCTCTGATTACAATATGTTAAATTACAAATTAATTACTTTTACAAACAGTTATCCTGGTCACGGCACCAATTGTAAAGTTACTAATTAATTACTTTTACAAACAATTAGCCTGGTCACGGCACCAATTGTTAAGTTACAAACTACTTGATTTTTTAAATCTTCAAACTTCCATCCCAAAATACCACCTACCAGTGACATTCCAATTCTTACCTGCATCCAGTAACCCCAGAGTTCGTTAGAGAAGGATTTAAATGACGCAAACAGACTGAGGTAGCGTTTGAATAATTTATACTAACACGTGGTCTTTGTAAATCGAACTTATTTATTTATTTCCAATTAATTCATTTATGGGATTTTCCCCATATTTCTGGTGGTTCATAGACCACATTAATGAACATACATAATGAATACTAAACAGATACATTTACTTATTTTAATAAGGCTCACCAGTACTTCATATTCACACTCGCTTTCATTCTTAAAGAAACCCCCTTTATTGCTTTTATTTGTATGATTTTGTAGTTGCCTAGGTCTTTTTTACTTATCTTGACGAGTTATCCATTTTGCGGTGTCATTGCTGGTTCCACTCATTTCTGTTGCACTCGATAATTGTCCAAAACTGTTTTAAAAACTGGTTAATTTACTCGTCACTGGCGGTCGACACTGGGTACTGATTTTACTATAGTATTTAATCACATTTTTACTGGTTTAAAGTTCCAAATCTGATTTGTCCGCGGACTTGAATTATATACAACCAGCCGGTTTCAAGAGTTGAGTGGAACAGAATGATGGCGACTGACGAACGTTGATCGAGTACGTCCGGCCGGTTGAAAGTGTTGATCAAAACGGAGTGAGCTTGGTCAAACTGCGGCCAATACAAAAGCCGGTCACGTGATACTCCTTCCACATTGGCGACATCATTTCGTATGTCTCTGGACGTTTTCTCACTGCGTTTTCTTATGTTCCAGAGGTATAAAATGTTGATTTGACGTCATTATGATTGTGACGTCTGTTGAAAATTGCAATGTTGAGGCCACGTTTTGGGTTAGATCGACGACACTCTGGCTAGACTGAGCTAAAAATAGCCCTTGACTCATTTGTTTACCAGGCACACCCCAAATTCCTTAAGCTTCTGTTGCCACTGTTTCACATGGATTTCAAAGTAAAACGATTTTATTCCTAATTTTGATCTAATTAAAACTCTGAACCCCGGTTTTATACCTGTGACTCGGTATGTACTGTTACAATACCCCCTCAATGAGAGGTTTTATGCCGGAGCATAATTAATGTTTTGGCCAAATGAATTTGCCTTGACACTTGTGACCTATCTGCGTAATATCCAAATGTTGCGCACGATTTTGTCCGGAACCTTTTTTCACTGAACATTCTTCACTCTGACCAAATTAAATCGTCATTTAATCATCACTTCATTATCTACCACCTGTTGTACATTTTGTACACCTTGGTAGGCCTACTTTAATACTTTTTCGGCCTACCAGGGACTCATCCGAGACCACTTTATGTTACGTCCATTCAGTATGAAGGTTGGTGCTGAACTGTTGCCCACTTAACTGGCTTGGCTACACCCTTCGCTCTCGCCACGTGGCCTCAAACTTGAGCTCTGATTGGTTGGAAAATTCTGGAATATCAAACGTACCAGAAAGATGTCCGAATTGTTACCACGGGGTAATTTTGCGCAGCACAAACACGTGCTTTTTTCATGAATCATGAATTCTTGGCCAAGCCGTACCTACCACTGCCGGTTACCGAACAAGCCACAGGGTGTCTACTAAATGTTTTTCTGTACAAGACGATCAAAAAATAATACATATTTTGCCCCGTTACAATACTGCTTATAAAATCTTAAACGATTCAGTGCTTCATTCAGTATTTTAATGGTTAAAGTTTTTATTGAACCTGTTCAATGTTCTCCTCTTGTTCTAGACTGATATTATTGTTTTAAATTACAGTTAAATCTTCATTAGTTATAGATTCTGAATATGACTCAGTTAAGTCATCTACTTAATTTAAATTTGCGTTGAGATTTAGATCATTTAGTAAGTCACTTCTACTGTTACAGTTTCAGCATTTTCTGGTACTGACTCAAAATTATTGCTATCAAAGTTCCTTACTTCTAGATATAATTTTTTCCAAGAACTTCACATTGTTGATAGTTTAACCTCATCCCAGGCATCGTGGGATTTTATGTATAGCATTTAAATTGACGTAATTTTTCAAAAACTACTAAAATTATCCTATCTCCTTTTTTAGTTGCTTGAATAACAGTTTTCCTTAAGTAATATTGCTGAACATATCAATTACAGTTTGCAAGCAGAATGATCACTGTTGCACACCACTATATAAAAATTATCCCGATTAGCGCTTTCAAGCTTCACAGCTCATCGTCAGATCGGAATTGAAAGAAATTATGTGAAAACAAACCCTTCACCCCATCTCACGCCACCCTGCTCACACACAACAAGCTATAATTCAAATGTCCCTTCCCCACCCCCTGAGCCCTGTCACTCCATCTGGACAGTTACATATTTTTCTAGCAAATTCCTTGTGTTTCAGTGTGTGTGTGTGTGTGTGTGCGCGCGCACGCGCATTCCTTTTAAACCTACCCGTCTCCCTCTTTACACACATGGGCCAGTCACACACCCTTATTTTAAAACCTCCAATTAGTACTATGCAATTTAATTCTTAATCTTATCTATCTGTCCTCTATCATTTATTTCTTAATTATGTTATAAAACATTTCTTCATTATCAAATTTAATTTTAGTATTAATTAAATTGTCTAACCCTTTTTCTCTTTCTTTCAATATTTCTAACTCCTCCCTCAGCTTCCTTTCAACTGTGTTATTTACTACTTTTACAATTTCGTAGTCTTCCAAAGGATTAACAAACTTATGGTTGTCTTCTATGAAATGCCTTGCATATAACGAATTGGTTGTTCTATTACCTTCCCCACGTTTGTGGTCAGACAACCTGCATGCGAATTTTCGTCCTGTCTCACCTAGGTACACTTTGTTGCAGTCTTTACATTTTAATGCATAAATTCCGCTTTTCTGTAATGCTGGAATTTTTTCTATACTTTTATTCCTTATCTTACAGTTTCACATTTTTTAATAGCTATATTACTCCGTATTTATTAAAACATTTTATAATTTTTCTAGTATGTGAACCTATGTATGTTAATGACCCTGCATAATTCTTTTGTTCTGGTTCTATTTTAGCTTTTTGTATGTTAACCCTTTTCATAACTTTATCCACTATGTTGGTGTTATAATTATTATTCCTTACATTTCCCTTTATCGTTTTTAACTCCTTATCTTTTGATTCGTTCTCTTTTAAACACTTCTGAGCTCTGTAACAAAATAAATTGATTGCCGCCATTTTATATCTATAAGGGTGGTAAGACTCTCTTGGTATAATTATATCAGAATACAACTCTTTCCTAAATATCCCAAACTGTAGTTTCTCATTATCTTTAATTTCTATGTTTAAATCTAAGTAATTTATTTTCTTACCTCCTATCTCTTCTTTAAATTATTTTTTATCCTTATTATTTACCTCATTTATAAATTCATGCACTTCTTCTATGCTTCCTTCCCAAATTACTAATACATCAACGTATCTAGACCATAATTTTATATTGTCTTTATACTTAGTGGAACTTATTAATTGCTTTTCAAAATCATTCATGTATATCTCTGCAAGAATAGGGGATAATGAAGACCCCATAGGTAAACCTTTTTTCTCTACATAAAACTTGTTATTAAACCTAAAATAGTTCTGATTTACACATTCTTTAATTACTTTAATCAACTGCTTTTTATACCTGTATTCTCCCATATTATTATCATTTGTTTTATCCTTGACTGGTACTTACTTGTATAATCCTACTTGTAACCCCTCCTTAATTTTTATTGAGTTTTTATAGATTTTTTTCTTTTAAGGAGAGGCTACGAGTTAATTAAAACTAGGCGGAGGGCCTAGATGAAGCATAAAATGTGCTGGCTCCAGTGAGACGGGACTTGCAATTAAAACTCGCTTTTACCCAACAATAACAGTTTTTATTATTTCCAAATTCATTTGGTATTCATACATCTTAACTGCAATTTTGTTAAAAATTCAAAAAATGTTTTATCACAATTCACATTTAATATTATCATGCACAATTCCTTAGTATCCCAAAACTCCCCAGACTAGCAATTTATAATTCCCTCATAATTCAATATATACTTTCACAATACAAAATTGCTTTACTATCTCTCAATATTTATAAATATATGTTTGGATAAGTATTTCCCGTACATTACACACTAACAAAGAATACATAATTCACATAAATACACATAGAAATATATACACATATCACAGACACATATTCAACCTGGCAGACAGCCTGTATATTTTCATCATACCCCCAAACGGGAATGTGGAGAACCCCTGGATTAGTCATCATGACCCAAGACTACAGTAATCAGTTTAAGTGCCCGTCACAGCCTTATATAAATTTTCATTAAAAACCAGAACCCATTAACTCATAAGAGTATAACAGAATTAAAACTGAATTAATTATAAGGACTAGAATTGGCCAATTTAAATTGGCATAGCAGCCTGTACACTCTCTCCGGTTACAATTCATAATTAAAAATTTCGATTTTTTTTTTGTCCCCAAATAGTAAAGTGCCATCACAAGGTTAACATGTCTGTATGGGTTTATAAAATGGTAGGTTCGCACCTTTTTATGCCTTTATAAGAATACAAAAAATTTTAAAGAAAAACCAGGTGGAACATAACCACCAGAAAATAAATTATAAACTGAGGCGGATTTTATAACTTTCCAATTATAAAATGAAATAGTGAGAAACTAATATTATAAATATATGTACAAAAAACTCAACAAATCCTGAACTGACTATGGCAGTAAAAAAACAATGATGAATTTAATTATTAAAGAATTATTAACGAGCCAAAATAATTTTATAAAATTGTAAAATCCATAGTTTAAACGTTATAAAAATATATAAGAGAATTCACAGAGAACTGAATTGACCCAGCCGCAGACATGCGCCCGAACCAGATTCAACAGAAAATAACCTGTCAGGTACCTGCAGACAACTGCACCAACAGGTGACGGCCTCAGGTTAAAGCACAACAAAAACCCTTAAAACCCATTAAAAAAAAAACCCAACCCCCTTTTAAATTATTAAAATGTATATATTGTTAATAAACAAACTTTATCGAAATAGATAAATAAATAAAAATACTGCCAGGAACTTACCTGCGATCTTTTTCACCTACTTACCTTTTTAAATTTCGATCAGAAGCCCAGAGTCGCCACGATATTTTTTGGTTATAATATCGAAACCTTAACACTCTACCTTAATAAAACGGGACAATTTTGCAATCTGACTACCCCCCAATAATAATTCAGAAGAGATCCGGGAACGTTTAGACGAATCTTGCAGCACAGCAATGAGGAAGTGGTAATGACAAAATAACTAAACTAACACATTTTATATCATGAAATCAATGGTTTTACTTAATATAAGACAGACGAAAATCATTAGAACAAAACACACAAAAAAACAAATTCTGAAATAGATATGTCTTACATTAAATATGCTTCTTACACTATACAAAACAGCCCAGCTTGCTCACACGCACATTCACATCATCTAAAACCCCTTTTTATTAAAATGAAATAATAGTTTGTTTTACGTATTACCCCACCGGCGTCCCTCCTTACATGTCCACATATTAAATCCGAAAACAGTCCGGTCACTCCTTCACTTTTCCGTCACTTCAGTGACTCACTACCCCGGTCCGCTTCACTTCTATTAGCCCGACAACACTTTTACATAATTTGATTTACGATTTTAAATTTTGTTGGGGTCCACCAACCTTAGCGAGCGTCAGGCTGACGCCGCCCCGGTGAGTTGACCGTCTTATTCCATGCGGACGGACATCAATGCCATGCCGGTGAACAAATTTCGTCGCCGCATACAGCCTGAGTTGTCACAGTTTAGTGGCTATGCACATGACACATAGTGTTTTTTTAGTGTTTCACGATCAGGTGTGTCCAAACTTTCATCTCTAGCCATTTTTAGTTTTACAACTCCGCGTCGGTCCGTGCACCAGCTTGTATGGTGCGTTCGGACGTACTGTCACACACTCGCAAAGTTCTAGGAAATGACGCTGGGTACATTCCTTTGTAACGATTACACAACTGCTAAGGCGTATTGTTCCTTTGTTAGCAATCCTTTATTCAACACGTGGCCTGGTCACAGATGGAAAATGAATTTATGAATATTTTTAACAAACCCCAAAAATTAATAAAATAAAAATTTCCTTCAAAATCGTCACGTTACAATACCCCCCAATGAGATATCTTCTGTCGAAACAGAAGAAATCTCATTGCTAAAACCCCTAAGAGGACCGGTGAGGATATGGTGCCAACACCCCCTTTAGCTCTTATACTTCATGGGTAAACAACCCCCCTGGCTGGGCGACTATGGCCGCATCTGAATGAGATCACTGGACTTCTCTATACGAGATCCCAACACCGTAAAATCGAACAGATGCGCACCACAGCGCACCTCCCCTTCTAACATGCCATCCCAAAATTCCAAATCCCTGGCTTATATCATGCCAGATCCTCAACCGATATGTTCCCCCTTACATGCACACTGGGCTGCCTTTAGCAGTTACTGGGCTCGCACACACACTTATAACTACATCCTATCAAAATTGAAATATTCTTAGTTACAAAATTTTATTTAAGTTAAAAATCCACAGCTATTTTCTTTAAATCAAAACACAAACCTTTTACCTAAATTGAATAATTCTCTTCATTATTTTTTTATCATTAGAAAATAAACAAGTTGAACATTTCTTAAAAACATGAACATCCTTAACCTAACATGTGATTATACCTATATTCTAAACAATACAATTCAATAAAAAAAACAATTAGTACACACCAACAATAACATAATCAAACTCCAAAACATTAATTAGATGGCAGGCCCCAAATCAAGAAAAAAAAAATTTTTTTTTCAAATTCAAAAAAATTTAAATTTATTAAAATATATTTTTTCTCATTATCAAAATATTTAAATTTATTCAAATCAATTAAAAGCAAAATCGGCATTACTTCATTGCCAAACGTGTCTAGTATAGAACATCACCTATCAGCTGATCAAACTGGGTCAAGTCAAGAACCTTGACCTACATAAGTTATACATAAGTTACTTCAGAAAATACATTGAACATCTTTAGGATTCTATCTTTAAACACAAAACAAAATAAAATAAAACATTTAAAAGAACAAAATATTATTATAATTAACAATCAAATTGATATTTAAATAAATCCAAAATAAACATTTTATAACTTTACATTATTTTCAAACTCTATCAAAATTGTCACTGGTTTCAATCAAAATTTTATATTTTTACTATGAATCTCTTTTCTGCACTTAACAGTCTCCATTAATTTGGGTGATTTAATTACTCATAATAACTCGACTTACAACTCGGCATTTATATGCATATTCTTTATCCCTCCTGACTCTAATACTCATTAACAGCTTTAACTAACATGACACCCATCTCTATCAAAACATCTATCAAACAATTCTCTAAACCCAACTTACTACTAAACTCAATCCACATCATTCTCTCGATATATAAAAAAAATACTCTAACCCTTTGTACTTAGGATAAGTGTCCCCCCCCAAAGCTCATTCCCTTAATCTGGTCCCTGGGTTCTACCTAAGGCAACCCCTTCCCGCCAAATCGGTCCCTTCCCGTCCCAACCCTTTTGTTGCGGACTCCTCCACTACACTATCCCCTTTAACAAAATTGCCATCCCCAAATTAACACTCCTATTACCTCACTTCAATTACAACAAAATAACAGCATCATTTATAAACATCAATATATCACTCATTACTCTACATATATTCCCCATATCTACTGTGTCAGCATCAATACTTCTCAAATTCTATTACATTAACTCACAACAACATTTTCATCTCTACTAACACTTTAACCTCAACTTGGACTGATCTACATGTCCCAACAAAATATTCATCACCCAAAATCTACCTTTTATTATTTCTCACAAATCATTTAAAATCTTAACTTTATCAAATTACTTTCCTCATCATTTGAAATAACATCTTTAACACATTAACATCATACTGAACATTAAATACCTTAGAAATTAGTAAACAATTTATCAGTGACATTCTACTACTGATCAGCTGACTTTCTTAACAAGGTAAATGACCTTGCTGCAAACAATTCAAAATTATATACTTTATATGAAACACATATTTTTATCCATCCTTATACCTAACATACTACACATCATTGTTTCCCCTTTCTCTGACTCTGGTACAATTATGTAAACCGCCTGCCGGTCGGTCTAGTTATTTACTTGGTTATACTCATTTCAAAATTACACAAATTATATAAAACACATATTTTTATCAATTCTTACCTCTAACACAATAAAATAATACATGTATAAAACAGAATAAACACAGTATACTGAACTTATGAACACCTATTTATCAAAGTGTAATACAAGCATTTTATTAGTGCAAAACTGAGTTATCATTTTTATGTTATGAAATTTAAATTCGTTGCTCACCTGAGCAACCCCCCCATCCACACACACTATTGTATTGTTCTGTTGGACTGTGGCGCCCATGTGCGTTCACAAGGACTGCATAGTTGGAGGAATTGTACATCTCCTTGTTCTTACTTCGGCGTTACATTTTAAAGATTTTTAGATATCGACATATCTGCGTTTTATAGTTACAAGCCCTTAAAACGGGTCTACCACCTGTCTATGCTGTCCCTACTCGGACAGAGTGGCAGCCGCTGTTCCATAGTTCCGGGATTTCCCCTAGTTTCACCCCCCTGTTAATTTCTAATATCAACCAATTTCAAGTCAGCTATGGTCAAGGGACTTGATTATGGCCATAGCTAACCGCTAGCCAAAACCACGATTAGTGCTGGTAAGGCAGTAATCGCCCGAAAAGTCGGGGAAATCAAACTCTACTTTCATGCATGTTACACATCATTAACTTGCACGGCACGAAAGTCTATCAGGGTACAATCTGAAATTGTACAGAAAGGTGTGCCGTACATTTTCGCCATTTCGGCCTCCGATGGAGGTAACACTCCCTGTTACCCCCAACCCATTCCGCTATCTACTGGGGCACATGCCACCACAGCAATAGCACACTAAATAGCTAAATTAAAATTTTATATAAAACATTATAACATGAAATTTTCATTAACCATTTTATCCATCATCATTTAAATCATTCATAACTTTCTACAATTATATTTCTTAAACTTTTCAAATTTATTATTAACATTTAAGTTACATCATAATTTAGTTATTATTACCTTTTAAATTATTATCTCAAATTATTTTCATTATTGAAGTTAAAATTCTTTCAATTGAGTAAAACACCTGTAAACATTTTATTATAGCTGACTGGTATTATAAATTTTATACTTACAGTCCATTATTCACATACTGACATACACAAAATATATACACCATACACACCAATATCTCCAAGTAACCTCTGAAACATTTAACAACAGTGTTATTTCAAATCACACAATTTAACAATTAATTACCAAATTCACATCTCCTGAAATAATTTAAATCCATTAGAAAATTCAATTATATAACATTCAAATCAATCGGAATATTTAAAACATCTCAAATTATTTTAATTAAATTAATTATTGAAAATACAAGTTTCATTGCTATCAAAACAATTACAATTCGCTAATTACCGTCTTCAAAATTAATTTTGTTATTTATTTAGATTGCAAAATATTAATATTATTATTACAACAATTACCTACATACACATTGTTTACCTAACAATTTACACTATACACTATTAAATTCACTAGACACTTATTTACAACTCTTCATCATTGATTATTCAGTTATATCATACTTCAATGTCAAAATCAGCTAGGTCATTACCATATATTAACATACTTAAATGGTTCCTTCCCTAATTTCTTAATTCACCCTCCATCATCGTATAGATATCTAACATATTTGTAGCATAAATCATTTTTATTTACCTCAAATTTATTATTATTATTATAATAAACCATTACCTCTATATCCTTCGTTATCCCTTTTATTATGTCATAAAACTTGTCACTATCAATTAATTTTGTCCAGTCTCCGTAAGTAATTTTTCTCAACACCAAGTCAATTATTTTATCATCATAAATTACCTTATTGTTATTTAAACATGTATCATCACAACAATCTTCACTCTCTATTTTAACCGGTAAGTATTTCATATCATTTAACATCTCTTTCAGCTTATTATAGACTCTCTTTAATTTATACAATTCTGTCTCAATACACCATTCTCTATTTAGATTTCTCTCATCATAATGCCATATCACACTTTCTCTCTCATTCCATGCAGAGGGTACTAACTCATTTAAACATTTCCTGACTTCTCCAGGAACAATAAAAAACTTCAAAAAACAATTATTTGTAGAACACTTATCTACCCAATACATACGTGAAGACCTTTCTTCACCCCCCTTAACACCTCGGAAAAAATTTATCCTCTGTTTCATACCCACAATATAACTCTCTTTCCACTCATTATCTAATTCATCAACACTAATTGCTACTCCTTTACAATCTATTACTCTCTCTCTCTCTCATTCACTATCTCTATCTCATCACTATCCAATACTTTATTCTCAACTATATCATTATTATTATTTAACATTATTTCATCATTAGAATTAATTATATTAACATCACCACTTACCTCCGAATTGTAATCACCATCATTATCTTCACTAGTCATCACTACCTCTCCCACTATTTTGTCACTGTTATTTCTGAATTCATTATTAGAATTATCATTAGCACTCACCTGATTAATTATTCCCTCACTATCATTAACAACATTATTATCACTTACTGTTTTGATTCAACTTCTGTACTCTCTTTTAATTTATCTGTCTCGGGTTTCCGCAATAACTTATCCCATATTGTGTCCCTTTCGTCCAACCGTTTATTAATCATATCAAAACCCTTGTTCATCATTTCCATATATTCCTCCAAACATTTCTTAATCATTTGCAACATATTCATCTTATCAGATTCACTCATATCATTATTATTTACCTTATTCTCTGCCACCTGATCGTCTTTATTTTTGTTAACTTGGTCTGTCTCTCTACCTTTATTTACCACTAATACACTATCATCATTGTGAACTGCCCTATTTTCTACCACTATTACTTCAACTACCTTACCTTTATCGTTCGTCATCTTACTACCAATACTAATATCATCACTATGCTTTTTAATTTCGGCAAATATTCCCTCTTCTTGTTCTTCCATCCGCGTTAAATTGTTATCTAAATTACCCCACTCCTCGTCTGTCATCTCACCTACAACCCCTCGAAATTCACTCTCCCACTCATCCCACGCGAAACCAATATCATTACCTTGTACTTTGGCCATGTTTAAAAGATTTTTACTAGTGAAATCAAAGTTATAATACCCTTTATACTACTTAATAATTATAAAACCAAAACACCTAACACAACTGTAAACCATAATAACCCAAACATAACCTATTCACACGTACGTAATTATATACGATAAATATTTTTACAAATACGTCATTACCAAATCCTGTTTTCTGTGCTTTAAAATAGGTCTACCTCGTATAAAATTATATCAGGATCCTGGCACCACGTCGCCAAATGTTAATAAACAAACTTTATCGAAATAAATAAATAAATAAAAATACTGCCAGGAACTTACCTGCGATCTTTTTCACCTACTTACCTTTTTAAATTTCGATCAGAAGCCCAGAGTCGCCACGGTATTTTTTGGTTATAATATCGAAACCTTAACACTCTACCTTAATAAAACGGGACAATTTTGCAATCTGACTACCCCCCAAATAATAATTCAGAAGAGATCCGGGAACGTTTAGACGAATCTTGCAGCACAGCAATGAGGAAGTGGTAATGACAAAATAACTAAACTAACACATTTTATATCATGAAATCAATGGTTTTACTTAATATAAGACAGACGAAAATCATTAGAACAAAACACAAAAAAAAAACAAATTCTGAAATAGATATGTCTTACATTAAATATGATTCTTACACTATACAAAACAGCCCAGCTTGCTCACACGCACATTCACATCATCTAAAACCCCTTTTCATTAAAATGAAATAATAGTTTGTTTTACGTATTACCCCACCGGCGTCCCTCCTTATATGTCCACATATTAAGTCCGAAAACAGTCCGGTAACTCCTTCACTTTTCCGTCACTTCAGCGACTCACTACCCCGGTCCACTTCACCTCTATTAGCCCGACAACACTTTTACATAATTTGATTTACGATTTTAAATTTCGTTGGGGTCCACCAACCTTAGCGAGCGTCAGGCTGACGCCGCCCCGGTGAGTTGACTGTCTTATTCCATGCGGACGGACATCAATGCCATGCCGGTGAACAAATTTCGTCGCCGCATACAGCCTGAGTTGTCACAGTTTAGTGGCTATGCACATGACACATAGCAGTTTTTTTAGTGCTGTACGTCGACGATATTTAGATGCTTACTGGTCGACGTCACCAGAGTAGGATGGGCTTAAACTTTACATCCGTCGTTTCATGATCAGGTGTGTCCAAACTTTCGTCTCTAGCCATTTTTAGTTTTACAACTCCGCGTCGGTCCGCGCACCGGCTTGTATGGTGCGTTCGGACGTACTGTCACACACTCGCAAAGTTCTAGGAAATGACGCTGGGTACATTCCTTTGTAACGATTACACAACTGCTAAGGTGTATTGTTCCTTTGTTAGCAATGCTTTATTCAACACATGGCCTGGTCACAGATGGAAAATGAATTTATGAATATTTTTAACAAACCCCAAAAATTAATAAAATAAAAATTTCCTTCAAAATCGTCACGTTACAATATATATATATCAATAAAATACCCAAATGTAATAGGGACACAACCAGTCAGTTAAGTCCCCCAGCATAAATGAACCGCACCCACATGAATCACTAAAATTCAGATTCCCCACAACTTTTACTGTTAAAAAAAGATATAACATTAAAAATCGCCGGACACATGGCCCCGGCCGGGTTTACACTGATTCTGGGGCGTAAGTACATTCAGAAAGTAAAACAGATAAAGTTTGTAACCATTATGTCCAGCTGGACGTGAGCACAAATGAAAATCGAACTAGAATTATACTGAAAACAAAGTCACATCAGATGGTATTTGCTGCAACGGCCTAGAGTGTATTTAAGGGATAAATGTCACCTGAGTATTGTCCAGGGGATGTCTCATGGGCACTGTGGCATGATGTGCAGTCGCTCCTCCTGTGGCCACCAAGATTGTGTCTAGTTATATTCGTTGCATCGTGGCAGATGGACAGCCACCCGCTGGAATGAGTCGGACTTCCGACAGGACGGGAACCCGGAGATCGCTTTAGCCTCTACTCAAACATAGTAGATAGAAATTTGAAGTTTAAAGCAACTTGGTTTGACCTGGGGAGACGACCGCTTCTGCCCGTCACAGCTGAATTCAGAGTGAGTCAGCTTGCATCCAGCCAGCGTGTCGAAAAACATAACTCACCGCTCCGCCACCAGGTAGCGACGGCATCCAGCGCAAACCCCCCGAACGTCCACCCCGTACAGACGCGTAACTACCATAATTAAATTTATTTCAGCAATCAAGCTTTTTATATTATTCACTTTTATAGAACAGCCGGGTTTTCGCCAAAAACATGGCACATACTTTATTTCCTCATATGGTCCTTCACTTATAAATTCTTCCGTTTTCTTTATGTATTCTTCTTTTCTCAGTAGTACCATTGTATTTCCTTTGTCCGCCTTCATAACTATAATATCATTCTTTTTTATTTTATTCTTTAGTTTAGTTACAGTTGATTTGTTTTTTGTTCATTTTTTGAATTATACAAATTTTTCTTAAATATTTTATCTACTACATTCCCTACTTCCCACCTTATTCTTTTTTTATCATTTTCATTTCCTAGTTTTTGTATTATGCTTTCGCATTCAAGATAAGGAATAAAAATATAGAAAAAATTCCAGCATTACAGAAAAGCGGAATTTATAAATTAAAATGTAAAGACTGCAGCAAAGTGTACCTAGGTGAGACAGGACGAAAATTCGCATGCAGGTTGTGTGACCACAAACGTGGAGAAGGTAATAGAACAACCAATTCGTTATATGCAAGACATTTCATAGAAGACAACCATAAGTTTGTTAATCCTTTGGAAGACTACGAAATTGTAAATGTAGTAAATAACACAGTTGAAAGGAAGCTGAGGGAGGAGTTAGAAATATTGAAAGAAAGAGAAAAAGGGTTAGACAATTTAATTAATACTAAAATTAAATTTGATAATGAAGAAATGTTTTATAACATAATTAAGAAATAAATGATAGAGGACAGATAGATAAGATTAAGAATTAAATTGCATAGTACTAATTGGAGGTTTTAAAATAAGGGTGTGTGACTGACCCACGTGTGTGAAGAGGGAGACGGATAGGTTTAAAAGGAATGTACACACACAACACTGAAACACAAGGAATTTGCTAGAAAAATATGTAACTGTCCAGATGGAGTGACAGGGCTCAGGGGGTGGGGAAGGGACATTTGAATTATAGCTTGTTGTGTGTGAGCAGGGTGGGGTGAAGGGTTTGTTTTCACATAATTTCTTTCAATTCCGATCTGACGAGCTGTGAAGCTTGAAAGCGCTAATCGGGATAATTTTTATATAGTGGTGTGCAACAGTGATCATTCTGCTTGTGATTTCAACCACTAACACAACTTTCTTCATTAAATTACAGTTTGGATGGGTTGGGTAAAAAGATGTGATGGGTTAAGCTTGGGTAACGGAATTAAAACTTTAAATTTGGACAGAGACCTTGTAAATTTAATTTAAAATTTATAATATACCTTTATTGTAATCCGTCTTGCGATCTTGTAGTTATTTTCTACACTACATGTTTCGGGAATAAATTCCCATCTTCAGGTAAAGAATTTTTTTTATCCTCATTATATAGGAATCGTTGGCGAAAATATTATACACGCACGCACATACAAATAAACAACTCAACCACAACTGTTACAAATAACATAGTTAAAACCGTTATAACCACACAATTATTGAACACAGTGCACACTGCGAAAGTCGAGCAGTGCACACTGTTTTCAATACTTGTGTGGTTATAACGGTTTTAATTATGTTATTTGTAACAGTTGTGGTTGAGTTGTATATTTGTGTGAGTGTATAATATTTTCGCTGACGATGCCTATATAATAGGAGGATAAAAAAAAAATTCTTCACCTGAAGATGGGAATTTATTCCCGAAACATGTAGTGTACAAAATAACTACAAGATTGCAAGACGGATTACAATAAAGGTATATTATAAATTTTAAATTAAATTTTAATGCGATCTGGAGACTATATATAATGAACCTTATAAATCTTTAGGGTGACCAGGTACATTAACTAAAACTAGCAGGCCCTTAAATTACTTGTTAGTTTTGGCACAGTACTCTTTTATAGCTGATACAAAATGAAAGGAGAACCATTCGTGAAATATAATTTTCATTACCCAAGCACGTGAACTTGATTTCCAGATAACAGGGAGAGCACTTTTTACTTTTTCTTTTAAAGCTCTTGGATTCTCAGAGTGATAGATTAATAATGGTTGTATTTTAAAATTGTATCATTTTTTTTATTAATAATTAATTTTTGAAAACATAAAAACACCCAAAAACTCAACTTCCAATATTTACTTCTTAGCTCTTACAATAAAAAACAAAAATAACGTTTTTGCCAGGTTACAATGAAATGAGAACAAATATTTTTTATAACACTGTTTATTAAATCTTAACGATTTTAGTACTACTACATAGACAACAAGAACTGTACAATTAATAAAAATTTCAAAATTAATTTTAATACAAAAAGTAAAAATAAAAAGATATATCAACTATATATGATTTGTGTTATTATTTAACATTAACAAATTATGAAATTTAAATGAAACTAATTTAATTTAACCCTAACTATTACTAAAAACTTTACCTATAGATTTAGAAAATTTAATCTAAATATGCTACGCTTTTGTTCAACCTAACTATTTACAAAATTTAATCTAAATACGCTACGTTTTAATAAAAATTTTTAAATAAAACTGCTTATACCTTGTGAATGAACTAAAATAATTGAATTTCCGCAACTGGATTTTGTTTCTCTAAAAATCAGCAATATATATATAACTGAAGTAAATAATGTTAAAGTGTATTAATGTAATACAGAATTATTAATTAAAAGCAATAGTGAAAAAAACCTTTGCAATTTAAAAATAAGTACAAAAAGCTAGTAAACTGATTTACAAACGAAGCGCATTGTTCAAAAGCTAGAAGCCTACTGAATTCAGCAGTCAGTGACGGGAATAGAAACACCAGGTACGAGTCGTTCAAACACAACAAGGAGAAAAGTTAGAGCGTTCCTCACCTGAGGCCCTCCCGTAAGCGGGCTACATACAGCAGGGCCTCAGGTGAGGACCATCCACAGTGAAAGTGTTGAGAGATTTGAAATAGTTGACATTTTTATTCTGAACGAAATTTCAAAATCAAAATCTGGAACATTTTAGAGAAATAATTGTTTGTTTAAGAAAATATTTTTATTGGAACTATTATGTTACACATGTTATTTTATTAGAAATAGTATTAATATTAAACTTTATAGAATATTGAAACTTTCAACTTGTGAAACTTACTTGTCTTTTCTTCTCGTACGCATTTCCGCGTGGTGTTCGCCTTCGTCAGCTTTGAGACAGACTGCCATTAACTTGTAACGGTTTTTATTTTGAAAGGTATAGTAGGGGTGGTGTGTAGAGGAAGGGGATTGGCGCGGGGATCCAAATTATTGTTAGTTTTATGTATAATTGTCAAAAAGTGTGTGTGATTTATACTGTAATTGGTCGTTAAGTATGTTGTTTGGTTGTGTTGTGTGGTGTTTGTATATTTCATATTGTTCTGCTGTGTTAAGTTTTCGACCTTTGGGTAAGTAGTGTAATATTTCAAGATTAGTATCTATGTTGGTGTAGCTGTGTTTTTTTGTGTGTATGTGTGTGGCAAACGCGGAATGTATATTGTTGTTGGATAAAGCTTTTAGGTGTTCAGAGTAACGAGATGAAAAAGATCTTCCCGTCTGGCCTATGTAGAAACTATTGCAGTCATTAAAATTTAATTTGTAAACACCTGTTTTGTTGTATTTGTCTATGTCCGTGTTTGTATCATTGATGTGTTTTTTGATGGTAGTGTTTGTTCTGTATGCTATTTTGTACTTGTGTTTTCTGAATGCGTTGGCGAGTTTGTGTGTGTTGGAGTTATGGTATGTGAGTGTGATGTATTTAGTTTGTAGTGTGTTGTTGGTATTTTGTGTTTTGTTGTTTTTGTTTATGATGTGTTTGTGTAGTTTGTTTATTAAATTAGGGTTGTATCCGTTTTTTATTGGTATGTATTTGATTGTGTTGAGTTCGTCATTATAGTCCTGTTTACTTAATGTTATTTTAGTTAGTCTATGGAGCATATGGTTGAAGGCCGCATGTTTATGTTGTGTTGGGTGGTTTGATGTGTTGTGTATAACCATGTCGGTTGTGGTTGGTTTTCTGTATATTTTATATGTGTGTGTATTGTTAGTTTTGTTAATTGTTAGGTCCAGAAAATTTATGCTATTGTTTTGTTCAATTTCCAGTGTAAATTTTAGTTTGTGGTGTATTGTGTTTATGTATTTGTGGAAGTTTTCAACCTGTCTTGTGTTGCCATTGAATAAAAGTAATATATCATCTACATACGTGTGCCAATAAATGATTTTGTTGGTGTTTTTGTTGTTGTTTATTATGTGGTTCTGTTCTATGTTGTGTATATATATTTCTGCCAGTATTCCTGATATGGGGGATGCCATCGGGAGACCGTCTGTTTGTGTGTATATCGTGTATAATCAAAACAACTATAATATTAAACATAATAATAATAACATTATTGTATTATTATTATTAACATTGTTTAATATTTTACTGACATTAAGTTTATTATTAGACATGTGCATGTGTGCACATTTTGATGATGAAGGCTTCAGTTATGGGTAATTTTTCAGATGTAGTTTTTGAGATTTGCTTATTTTCAGATACACGCTTATAAAATGGAAACTAACTTACTGTTGATTTACAATAAATTATTTTCACCCATTCTATGACCTCATTCACGAAACAGAAACTCATGGTATGGTACTTAAAATCTTGGAAAATTTGAAGTGGGTCCCAGTAGTCCATCCCAAGATGCTAGTATGAGCATTATCAATTCAGTATGATTAAACAGATTTCCTGGACATTCGGTCACATTGTTTTAACATCTGTAATTTCATATATAACAACATAATGTAATAATTGCAAGTGTTTCCTATTATTTACAGCTTTCAGGGCTCAGTTAATTTAAACAGAATATTTTTCAAGAGTATTGTATTAGAAAAAGTGTAGAAATAATTTTTAAGGACTGGAAATATAAACAGGAACCAAATAATACTTTGTGGTTTGTAAACTATACACAAAATGGATAATAGAAAGTCTATGGAATTTTATGATCCATTGGGCACTTTTGACAAGTTTTCATTGAGTGGTTTTCCATTAACATAAAGGGTGACAGTCATTTTTATGTGACTAATAATTATTATAAGCCTGAATAGCATGGTACTAAAACACTTTATAATAATAAAAACTTACTCCGTATATAATAACAAACTAAGGTGAGCAAAAATGCAGTGTGTTGTATTTCTGCCAGTAAGGATTGACAACGTTTATTGGTTTGGGAGGGGTATCTTAAATATTAGTTGTGGCTAAATGAAATAGTGCCAAATCCACACTCCTGTGTCCCCAACTGTGAGTTTGGAGCTTATAGTAGTCAGTTATTATGTATTAAAACATTTTGCCAGTTGAATTAAAAATATTTGCCAGCTCATGCATTAAAAATATTTACTACACTTAAATATTCTTGAAATTGACAGTAAATATACATTTTAAAAGGAATGTAAAGAATAAAAAAGTAAACCAAATAGTTATATAGATATATTAAAGATTGTTATTTTGAATCATTGATTTTTCCTTAGGCTTTTGCAGCCGGCGACACAGAAAAATAAAGGCACATAAAAATAGCAAAACCCAAGTAAAATGCAAATATGAAGAAATTAGCATGCAACAGATTATAAAACATACTAATAAATTCTGATAACTTATAATTGACAACTGGTTTAACACCATTTAATAAAGCATTCATGTGGTTAAAGGTTAATCAATGTAACATTCTGCTCAGTTGTGTAAACAAACAACCAAACTACCAAAACGACAAAAAAAAACTTGGAGGAGAGGACAAACTTGAGAAAAATGTGAAACTATTTATATGCCCATTTTTTTATATAAATTAGACAGATGAGGCTATTAATATCTCAGGATGAAACAAACCCATTGTGGTCAAACAAGGCATTGAAAATAAGAAAGAAAAGGCACACAAAACATATCAGTTGTTAACCTCTGGTAGGATCTATGTGAGGTCTATAAGCTAAATACAAAAATTGAAGGTTACCATACAGTTTTGCCCTCACAAAGTGTTACTTTCATATTTACTGGCATTGTCCTCTATTGAGTCTTAAACAGAGTAGAGCTATTTAAAATTTATATAAGTAGGAGCAACTCACCTTGTAACATACAGCCCCATGATTGAAGATAAATTAAAGTGCCAGCAGGTCCCCAAGTGAAAAAGGGTTGACAGAAATAGGATTTACCTGCATGGTACGGGTTAGAAATAATTATCAGTCCTGAGGGCTATGAATCAAGCTCCTGTCTAATTAAATTGCTAGGATGCTGGTCACGTGTAAGGAAACTATTGTAAAATTTGCCATGCTGCTTAGTTGACTACTCGAACGTGGCTAACTACGCATGCGTTGAGAACACTGCTGGCAGCTTTTGACAGGGCACACAGATCTATCTTTATTTGATAATCGATATTTATTGTAATCAAGTGTAAAAATTACATGATAATGTAAAAATTCACCGCACCCAAAATACCAAACAGGGTATGAAGAAAAATATTCATATGCAATGCAATGAAGCATAGTGTTGGGATGGATAGTTTTGGCTACAGGCAATATGGTGCTCCTACTTGGTGGAATGCACAATATTTCACATGGCATACAGTATATAATAGTTTTAATACTTTATAACACACACACACACACACACAGAAAATTATGGGCATTGAAAAACATTAAGAATGAAATAAATATATATGTAATAAGTGGGTACTGGTACAATATATGGGGAATGAGTAAGTACTGTGATTGGATTTACAGTTAACAGACTGTTATTCATGGGTATAAAATCAGTCCAGTTTTATAAAAATGAATTATGAAGCAGCCAGAGTCCCCGTGTGCTGGAATGATACTATATGGTATAATACAATCATAGAATGTGATTCAAAAGTGAGAATAAACAGGGTAGTGGGGCAGCCTATTATGATGGTATGCTAGTGAAATAAGACAAGGTGCTATAAAACTGAGGAGAATTTCATTCATGTTAGAAGAGTAGACCACATTTGTAGTGAAGAAATGTGACACAATGCAGTATAGAAGAAATCGGAAACTGGGTATTGGAAAAGAGAGGAAGGAATGAACACATTGACAGAATAATAGAGGACAGGCTAGCCAGACAGTGAGAGATTACAACCCAGCTGGGAGGAGACTTCCAGGGAGGGGAGGCCCAAGGAAATGTGGATAGAATCGCTGAATGAACAGTCTGTGAGCCTAACTCAAAAATAAAGGAGAAAAACTGATTGTCAGTCCACCATCATTATGATTTTACTTAAAAAGTCGCTATACAGCATGATAAATATAATAAAATTAAAGAGGGATTAACACTGTGCTTGCATAGTAGTGTTGTGTTAATTAAAAGTCAGTAAAATTGCAAAGGCTATAAATAAATTTATGTGACTATTGTTATGTCATGTAATGGAAAATTTCTGGCTTTGTTTGTACTTTAAGTTAGGTGGGTAGTTAACCTAATTTCTTTTGCTGTGTGTCATACATGCAGAGCAGATCTATACTTTGCACATTTTATGTGAACGACCGGGAGCATGTTCTCAATTTCAACTTGGCCATTTGGTATGTGTCTGTCTGTTTAGGGCAGTGTTTCCAAACACTTTTTAACCGATGGCACGCTACAAATAAATAGTCAGAAGCAATGGCACACTATCTCCTTCTACATACCGACCCCCCTCACTGTCAGGGGGGTAATAATTGTATGTCTTTAAAATCACACTGCAGCGTAATTTACCATAATAATGAACATAACTTACTTACCTCAGTTCTAGTTGTGGTTTCCCAGTGCAGTGGACTTTTCCAACTGTAACGTAAATATCAACAAACAGATTTTTGTGACTTATAAAAATACAAAGAGCCATAGAAACACATTTTCTCACATAACTTTTATTTGCACTTCTCACAACTATTAACTAATTAAGCAAACAACTTTTGATTTTTTTTTTTTTTTTGCCGAGTTAGACATTTTGTTTTATTTAATATTTGGCACAACCAGCCAGGGTTCACGGCACACTAGTTTGGGAAACGCTGGTTTAGGGTATGTCTCACAATAATTTTTAAACGCAGCAACCAATTCTCATAAAATTTGGCATGCATGTCCATACTTTTACCCTACAAAAACATATTTTTGAGTTGGATCGTCCCACAAATAGAGGGGTGGGAGACAAAATTGTGAAAAAAACATCGCAAAGCACAAAAGCCCATATGGTGTATCAAATTAAATAGAATTCTAACCATAGTCTAGGTGTAGTGTTCATTTTTTAAATTTCATAATTTTTGGATGTCGGGGGTGGGAGAAAAGAGCATGAAAATTTTCATAAATCTAAAAAATTCACGTGGTATTGAATTAAAGAGACGTTCTAACATCAGAGTGTAGTGTCATATTTTGTAAATTTTAAAATTTTGAAACCTAGGGCCCAAGAAAAAGATTAAAATTTGAGCAGTAGGTTGTCAGACTAAAAGGAATTGTAACCCATATCCTAATGTTTTGAATTTTTAGTGTTTATTGTATGATTATGTGCTCTACAATTGTTACATTACTAAAGAAAGCAGTCAGGACTTATGTAATTTTCCCATAATTGAAAAATTATCTAATATCAAAATTTATGAAATAATAATTATACTTCGTTCAAAATAGTGAGCGAGATCTATAGCTCAGGAAGCATACTAGTTTATTATATCTTAACTTATTGTGCATAATTTTACTGATGCTGTATTATGTCACTTTCTAAAGTTGGAATATACTGTTTAATGAAAATGTTTACTTAATATGCTATTTCTATCTGTAACTTTTTTTCTGTCATCAGGTAATTTGAGACATGTGGATCAGGAATTACTTCTACTGAAGGCAGCATCTCAGGCCATGCTTATGTCTTTAAGCCAGTGTTTACTTATTTTGCAGCAGCAGGCTTCAACAACCTCTGACTGTCACGGTAGGACTACAAGTCCCCACTGCTGTCCACATGTTTCCAAAAATCACTCTGCGTTGAGTGCTAAGTCAAGTGGTGATACACCTAGCTGTTCTTCTCATTCCAAAAAGAAGTATGTTCTATAGCCAGGGTGACTGATGTATAGAATGTATATTTTGTATATAACTTAAGAATTTGTGATGAAAAAGTGATTTATTATTAATAAGACGTTGTTTTCTTCTTTGTTTAGAGACTATGCTATATCACATTGTAGTCTTGTAAGATATTATGTCTTCGCAAAGATAATTTTTCACATTTTAAATTATAAAATAGATATAAATCTTATAAAAGTCATCTGTACATATTTTTCTATAAAAAAAGAAACATTCAATAAGAGCATAATTAATAAAACTATTTACATAAATCAGAATGTAGCAAAGTAAGAAAAGACTGGTTCATTGTTACCTGACAACTTTTATGCATTATTGTGCAATAAGAAGACAATTTTGATAAACTATCAAGGTTATATTGCCTCTTATGAATTGAATTTCATTATTATGAGTTAATGAATTTTGTAAAAATGTTCCAATCATTTTTATATTACTTTTTTTATAATTTATAAGAAAGTACAGGTTGCTGTGAGATTTAAAAACGTGGTGTAAAAGGATACCAAGTGGAATTTTTGCCATAAAATTAGTTTGATTATAAACGTGGTTTATAATAATCAAAACAATTTATAATTATACACTTTCATTCTCACAAATGAAAGAGTAAAATATACATGTGGTTTGTTCAAAACAAATCGTAAATTTTTATATAACTTATACATACGTTTGTTGTATGATTGGGACTTTATGAGTAATGTGTGATTAGAACTGTTTAAAATTTCCTGTAATTTAAAAATTTTGTAATCTGTAAAGGGTATTATATAATACATGTAAAAATACAAAGGTTTTTTTTTGTTTATTTGGGATGCCTGGCTTTTGATTTGATCAAATTCAGTATCTTTTTTTATGATTTCTGTGTATCACAACTTATAAAACGGTATAAACTGATTTCTTAGAAAGTGAAATAATGATTTATGGTATATCAAGTTTATGGAATATATGAAAAATGTTGAAAGAATTGAAAAGCTGATTTGTTGAAAGAATTTTTGAAAGATGGTGAACAAGTAAAAATTAATTTTTAATAGACAGTAAGTACATGTAGCTAAAAATTTCTGTTATAAAAAAAATAATATATTTGTGTTCAAAATATGTTTTATATATCATTAAGGATGCATGTAGATAGTCATCGTAAGTACGGCTGCCTGTTGTGTGCCCTGCTTAATACAACAAAATTAAGCATTTTTTGTGCTCACATGTAAATTAAATATACTATTATTGAATGCTGCATATAAACTTTCACTTAAACATATTTTTACATTACAACTCTGTGTGTGTGTGTGTGTGTGCGTGTGTATACTTGTATGTGTGTGCGTACATGAATCACATGCTTCCGTGCTATAAATAGTTTTAAAAACAGTAAACAGATTCATTGCCTTGCTAATTTTATAATATTTTAATACTCCTATTGCAGAGTTAAAATCACTGCGACTCTTATTTAATGTGGTAGGCACAAGTAGTCAATGAGCAGGTCTTTAAGATCAAATTCTGAAGTTATGAACTAATCAGTTGATCTGGTTGTGTAATCTGATGACGGTGTCACTCACTTTTGAACTGGCTTCTTAGAGTAGGTCAAATATAACCCATACAAGGCAACAGTTGCCACTAATTTACCAAGAACTTTCCAACAAAGTAAGAGATTTATTCGATGTGTGGCACATTCCTAAATGTCATGGTCCAAGTAAGGTTTAATTGTACGTATCATCTAGTGACTTTATGGGCTTTAACTGGGAGTTTTTACTTCATTACATATTTTATGTTGATTGAATGAAAGTATCTTTCAGTATGTAATGTGACTCTGTAATGTTATATGTGAAGAGGTGTTCATTGTAGTACAGTGAAGACATGTAAATGTGAAATTGAAGGGTATTGGTAAAACCATATATGACATAAAAATTAAGTTGATATCGTATACAGTACACTCTCACTAATCTGGCAGACAGACCAGGGTAGTGCCAGATCAGTGGAAATGGCGGATTAATGGATGATTATTAGAAAAAAAACTCATTTAAATGACAAAAAATCCATAATGGTAAAACATGAAAAAAACTTACACCTGCTTAAAACATCGGATTAAAAATATAGTAAATTGTCTTCTACTTTTTCTTAAAATTATTCAAATTAGTTTTATGTTTATAATTTAGTAAAACGTAGGAATAAATGGAACTCGCACAGTATTGTACAGTACTATTCCATTGGAATGAAAAAGCTGTCAGTTTTGTTCTGTTTCTTGGCTTAAAACGACACTTTTAACATGTTATCTTGCAGTTTTTTCAACACAAGAATTTCATAAGCAGACACGCCATTTTCTTCTGCCCACTTAATAGAAGTTGTGAAGGCATCCACTGCCATATCATGGCCTACTGTATGAACAGCTGTCGCTGCTTCTCCTTTTTCCTCATCCTCCTTCTCTTTACTGGTCAACACATTGACAATTTCATCGTCTGTCATAAACTGGTTTTTTCATCTTCATCACCCCCCAGCCACTTTTTACATTATCCATTGTCAAATCATCTGTTCTGTCTACTAGTTTCTCATCGATTGTATCTCGCAACTTGTGCAGTTCAGCATGTAACATTTTGCACTCACGATCTTAAATTATGTAAACACGGCAAATAATTACACCAAGAAAAAAACAATTGCAAATAAATGGCACTGTACACAGCGAGGGACAAATGATGCAACTGATGTGTACAGTCAGCGACTTGTTTCCCCCTCCGTGCTTGGCAGCACCTGCCTGAAAGCGCCAAACTACTGGAGGGGCTGGACTACCGCAGTGCCAGATTACAGATAGTGTACTGTATTATGTTCAGTGAGGATTAGCTCAGAAAGTAACATGTTGTGTAGAAATTTGTTTTAATTAATTTGTGTAAGAAAAGTGCATAGACCTAATTGAGTCTGTAGAGTACACTGAATCAAATTATCAGACCCCAAATTCAATACTGTCTTTTTTGTCTGTATTATTGGCTCAACTGCTTAATTGAATCATTTTTTTAAATCCCAACCTGATTCCCAGCAAATAAGTTGTATTATTTGTAGTGTTTCAGCCTGACAAATGTGGTAGTGTTCTACACATTATAATTAAATTATATGTTATATTCCCTAATGTTTGTTTCATGTGTTCCTTGAAACATCATGCAGTGGTTCTAGTGTATTGATACTTGTGCTGCCAAGGATGTCTGGCATTGTTGTCATAACGTCACTTGATGTTTTGGCCTTTAAAATAATCCAAGCCTGTCTTCAGAATTACGCTGTATAATAACAGTCTAGTTTCATATTCTAGTCTCTATGTTACAGCGTAATTCTGAATATTCGTGGATTCCCTTCGGTTTCCCTTTGAATTTCATTGGTTTGGTATCAGAATGACCAATGAAATTCTAAAAAAAAAGTTAGATGTGTACTGTACATGTTTCGCTGTGAACAGTTGGCGCGACCATGCACATGCATGTGTTTGTGTGTGTTCTGCACTTTGTACAGTAACAAACTGTTTATATCCTCCTTGTTGAAATATTATTTTATTCTTTATTGTATATTTGCTACATAATATATTTAAAAAATTTCATCATTATTAATAACATACCAGTTTTGTCTGCTGCTTGGCTTGGAAAGGGACTACTTTTTCATTTATTGCAGTTACTGTTACTATAATTATTTATTGTTGGTTTAGTGTTATAATTAGAAACAGTATTTTAACCCTTACAGCTCCTTTTAATTTTGAATTACCTACCCATTCCACTCCACATTAATTTTACTATTTTCGCCTACAACGTGAACTAACAAAGTGTATTGTTTTATGTGTGACAGTATTACACCACCTAATATCTCTTGTTATTGATGCTACACTATAGCTTATTGTAAATGAAAAATAATCTTAAAATTACTTAATTGTAAAAATTTATAGTTGATCATTGTGTAGTGTTGTTGAAAAAAGTTATCAGATAAATCTTCAACTTTAGGCCTCTTATTAAAATTAAAAACTACCAGGATACTGAACCAAGGTCAATTGCTTACAACAACTTGGTTCATTTTCTAAATGTTTCGTCCACTCACCGAAATGTTGGGTGGCCAAAAAATGTACAAAATAACCTAAGTTGTAAGCAATCGACCACTGCCCAACAGCCAGTAGTTTTTAAGTTTGATAATGTTGATTCTGGCTGTGACAGCCTTTGTAATAGATTTAGGCCTATTAACTAATTTGTTATTACCATTATTACTATCACTAATGCTATTTTCTGCCTCACCAAAGTATTTTCTACTACTAGATCTTCCTGAATATCCATCATCAATCTCACTGTCATTCGAGTCAGACACATCAATTGCATTTGATGTAAACATGTCATCACCAAAAATATCACAGTCTAAATCTTCTAACAATTGGAGTATTGATGGTCAGTTACCAGAATTTATGTAAATCATGCAATACTAAGAATAAACACGTACTTTATAATAAAACAGACAACACAATATCACTTTGGAGGTTAGTACAGCTGAATTTTGAAGACACTTGTAAACAAAACGGACATCAGCTGACGTATTTTTACTTTGGCACAAACGGTTTCTTGGAGTCTCCAGAGAGTACAGCACTCAGCAGAATGTTGGAATATACCCGCCACACAACGTAAATTCATTTGCAAATATGTTTCAGGTGAGCCCTGCCCAAGGTTAAAAGATTCAAATAACAATTTTGATACTTTACTATACTAGTGTGGTGGTAAACATGTTAAAGGAAAGCCTTTTAAATTAAATTTAAAAAGTTTGTAGAACATTATGGGTGTTTTTTCCTCCTTTCAAAAAATTTTCAAAATGATTTACCAAGCATCATATGAAACCACAGCAAATGTGAAAAGTTTATTGTATACTCTATATTTTTTGTTAGTCTCAGTCCCTTGTTGGTAGATGATGCCTTTGTATGTCTCTGCCAATAGGTAGATAATCTCGTCTGCAGTGACTAACAGTTGGGCAATTAATAGTTTTAATGTTGTTTACTGTGATTTCTATTAATTATACCTAATAGGTGTGCAAAGAAGCAAAGAATTGCACACATTGGTAACTTATTTGCAAATGAATTGTCTTTGTTTTAGTATATACAGGAACATGAATATACTGAAAATGGGAATCAGTACAGTTTTGGTTAAAAAATTTTGTTAAAGATTTGTGTTGAAATGAAGGCTAATCTTGTGTGTGTGTGTGTGTGTGTGTGTGTGTGTGTGTGTGTGTGTGTGTGTGTGTGTGTGTGTGTGTGTGTGTGTGTTGAAACCCTACAGATTTATAAGAACATAATATTCAATAAACATACACAATCACAAATCCCTTACCTGCATTGGGCCAGAGTCTTCACGTGAACTCGTACCTATAAGTAATTTAGGGTGAAATGTTATTAATAATTACTCTCATTGCTTTGGTTAACTTACTCAATTTTTATTAGACAAATGCCACATTTCTTTTATATTCTTTCTTTCAAATTATTTGTTATTCATTTTTCTTCTCATCACTCGTACTACTCTTTTTACTTTATTTTTCTTTTTTAAATACAAAAACATTGTTTATTACACATTTCTAGGAAAACACATATTAAAGAGACAACTTAAACTAATGTGTCCCTGTTCGGGCGCCATTGAAAGCCTACAGATTTATAAGAACATAATATTCAATAAACATACACTATCACAAATCCCTTACCTGCATCGGGCCAGAGTCTTCACGTGAACTCTTACCTATAAGTGATTTAGGGTTAAATGTTATTAATAATTAATCTCTCATTGCTTTGGTTAACTTACTCAATTTTTATTAGACAAATGCCACATTTCTTTTATATTATTTCTTTCAAATTATTTGTTATTCATTTTTCTTCTCATCACTCTTACTACTCTTTTTATTTTATTTTTCTTTTTTAAATACAAAAACATTGTTTATTACCACATTTCTAGGAAAACAATTATTATTATTAATTCAACTTTTATTAAACATGTTATTTGATAGTCTATCTTTCTTTCGAAAATTATGACAAAATCATTCTGTATCCATTAGGATTTAAGCCTGACAAATGTTAATGTTGAGATACATACTCAATTTTATTAAGACAAAACAAAATTCACAGTTTACTTAACCTATTTAAAATAAACAGTTCATTGAATTATATTAAATAAAGGCGACCCAGCATGTGCACACGCTCACATTCATTCCTTTAGAGCTCTTGAAAATTGAAATTTTTTATATTCATTTGATATTGAGTGGATAGTATACTGTTACGTCTTAACGACGTTCCTGCTGACCACGTGCTGCTTCCGCATTTATCTTACTAATTGTCCAAAAAATATTACACTGTCTTGAATTTTGAAAAGTTCTGTTGATTGCCTTTACTCACTGCATCAAAAATGTTATACTTTTCACTATTTGTGTTATACTGTGACACATATTTTAAGTGTTGTGAATTTTTTCGGCTCGCGAGCCTATTGTATTCAACCGCCCACGAGCCACAGCTGTTGACAACAGACGCTGTTTTCTTCACATTTTTATATGCGGACGAGATGAAAACTGGCAGCCGGCGGACGCACACAATTACTCGTGTCCATCGTATTGAGATGTTATTTGCCGACTGCCTTTGTTCTCTGCGCACACAGCGCTGAGGAATTTATTCATATGTGCCACCTTTGTGGGAACATTGGCCGACCGTGCGCGCACTTGTAGGTGAATACGCACCCTAGTTGTGAACTTCACATTCCTGTGCCGAGCCGTACCAGTCTCAATTTGATAGTCCACTCCCAACATTTATTTGGTTGAATAAAAATTGAAAATATTAAAATTACAAATACCCATAGGTTTGTACCGTTACAGTGTGTGAACATATCTTCTGCTGATGTTGGAGCAACAAACAGTTGCCTAGAACTTTTTCATATGGGAAGCTGTTTGTCCTTGATGTATGATGTGCATGTCTGTTTTTAGTTTGCTGTGAAGTATCTGTATTTTATACACTTCTAGTTCTGATTTACTGTTTTATACAGCTCACATTTGAAGCAATTTTAAAAGAACTATACATCTGCTGTTTCTAATCACGTATACACATATCTTATCTTATTTCACAACTTTTTCTTTGGAGAAACAACAGAGGAATAAACAGATCTTCTAAAGGTTTTTATTTTAGCAGCCTTCGAATAACCAGTAGCTGTGCATTGTTTAAACCAAACAGATGAATTCCTTTTCTAGGTGCCGCCAATGTGGTGGTAACTGTACTATTTACATTCTATGCATGTCATTAAGTAAGGAAGGCACAAGCAAGGACAATGGTAGTGGTACTCAAAAACAGCAGGTATTTTATAGTCAGGCTTGGGCTACTGTTTCCAATGTTTAGTCATATTTTTATACACATTCAACAAGAAGCGAGACAAACACTTGACTTTGCTAGGTGTCAAAGCCTCACCAGAGAAGCTTGTAGAGTACATAAATCCACTGTCGCTTGTATGTTTTGAGACCACCAACTCAGGTTACAGCAGTACTTCAGTATTTCTGTCCCATGGGAAGCACATTGGACCCCTTAAGAGGATTACAAACATCAACTGATCAGGATGTGCATGTAGACATGTTTTGACTTTTACAATAATGTTTAATCCCTAACTCTGAAAAATAAATGTAGCTCTGAAAGCCAGACTTTCATACATGGGGTCAATTTCATCTACGTATAGAATACTGCGAGCTTTGGACTTGGAGGTACAAAAGACAAATGACAGCTAAAATTCCTAATGGAGAAGAGGGACATTGTGTTAGTAAGATTAAAACTCCTACGTACTATGTACCGAATTTGCATTTCCAGTGATGTGAAGTTTATCTTTTATCTGGTCCGACTTTTGTAAATAAAATCGTTCATTAAAATCAATAGTACAAGATTCTTCAAGAAACGGTAGGCTGAAGGTACCTATAGGAAAAGATCGACACTTCATTGTTTGTCAAATTATGGTGGATAATTTGTAGCTAAGTGCAAATTAATATTTTGGTCTATCACAAAAACAACATTGAGTATTATGATGATGTTTAAGGACAGGTTTTTAACAGATTCCTAAATTATTTAGAATAGGGGGGCATGATAGTAATGGACAATGCTCTTATCATTTGGTCATTTAAAAAAAAAATCAAAATGTTTTTTAATTTTTTGCAGCTGAAACTAAAATATGGCCCTACAAAAATTTCAACCTAAGCTTAAAATTTAGATCAGCTTGCCAGTACATATTTTACCCCCATTGTCCCTCCTGCTACAACCCCACCAAGGTTGTGCGGTCCCAAGTGAACCATACTTTGTAAGCAGGTAATAAGACAGTCGGAATGTGGAAGAACACTGATAAAATGGCAGAAGACTACTGGGAAATGTATGTGCTGTAAAAACTACAAGAACTTTATGAAAGTGTATCATTATAAATTTGGAAAATGCAACAAGGACAGTTAAGAATTCTAAAGTGTCAGTACGACAGCAGCATTCGTGAAGAGCTCATCATAGAGTGATATTGTTTTGTAGTACAGTGTCAACATGTGGAAATGTTTTTTAGTGGTCTGTAGTGAATAATGTTGGTCTTTAACACTGGAGTGAATGAGTGGCAGGTCTTACCTTTTAATTGTCTGGATCAATGCTATAGGCATAGGCGTGTCCAACGAAGGTGCCACCGGTGCCGTGGCACCACCACTAGATTGAGAATTTTGTTGTTTTTGTTTTTTTTTTTACGTGCAGAATATGTTTTTACGTAGAAACTGCATAATTTCTGTGACAGCACTCCTATTAAACCGATAAATATATGAATCTAATCAACTTTAATTTCGTATAGCTTTTCTCACATAATCTGGCGTCGGCTGTCGCGTCGGGAAGCGGCTGCATGAATAGTGTAGTTGCCGTGTTTTTAGGCCTTACTCAGCGCCAGGGTGGCGGCGCCAGCTGAGTAAGACATTTTCAAAAATCCCCCCCCCCCACCGAAGCCATTCTTGGCACCACCACTACTGAAGTCCTGCACACGCCTATGGCTATAGGTATGTGTATATTCCCAGTGGTATAAGTAGGAGTAGGTAAATTACCTTAGAGTAGAGTATAGCTTTACCTCATTGGTCAGGGACTCCATACACTTGTGGAGGGTTCAAAGCTGTAATCACTGGATCAGGCATTCCCACAGCATGGTGCAAGTCGCACCACTGTAATTTTTTGGGGCGATTTTTCAAGGTTATTTTTGTAATCTTTGGGGGGAATTTCCATGGTACGGAAACTTTATTTTACTTTTAAATCCCCCATTTAAAAAAAAAAAGAATAACATTAGTTTTTTGATTCCAGCAATTGCTTAAATGGCTTTAGATTTTCATAAATTTTTGGATAAAGCCCCAAGATCCACTGTTACTGGTGGTTATTCCGTACCCCCATATTGTGATCCCTCCTACCCACAAAATCAAATTGGGCAGATTTTGCAATAATTGGGGGGGGGGGCACTTCTGCACTGGATGATGTAAATTTGGTCATTACTTTCCACTTAGTAACCTATATAGGCTTTAAATGAGGTAGATTGAACCTTTGTGGATCATAGAGTGGATGGTCAAGTCTTATTAAGTGAACTGAACCTCTATGTCATATTAGACAGACTATGACGAAGGGAGAAGACTGGTTTGACAATGTTGAATAAGAATTTAAACTGACATAGGAGAAATGTTATAGTAGCAGTTGTGGACATAGCACCATTTGATACAACTGTTAGCACAGTTCTTTTCCAGGCCAGTAGTTTTCATGATTTTTGTTCCTATACATTGATAAAAAACTGTGAATTAACAAGAGTTATATAAAGAAGCCTTGCAAACAAAATTGCAATGGTTATACAGTAGTTGCATTAAAAAATTATGAAAATAAAACGATTAAATTAATTAATGATTTCATTTTTTTTGTAAATAAAGGGGTTGTGCAAGGGTTATACAGGTTTGCGATTAATTAAAAAAAAAACCTAAAATTTCTTGTGGATGTTTGTGCAGTTTCCTTACTTCTCCATTTTCCCTAACAGTCACTAGATGTTCATTTCTACAGATCTTAGACTGGTTGAGACATCTTGGGTATTCCCATCTGTATTGTGCTAAAAAAAGAAAAACATTCCACTCGATTATTTATTCTGTTTTTGTTTTTATGTCCTTTCTGGTGTGAAACAATTGTTGGAGCACACTGCTGCATGTTAATCATGCACAATTGTGTGTGTGTGTGTGTGTGTGTGTGCGCGCGCGCACGCACGCATTAATATTTTATACGTATTGAATTTATTGATACATTTTTTATTAATAAAATGTGTAGTTTGAGTACATTATGAATATAGAATGTTTTGTGTCTGGTGCACTATTCTGCTGTGTAATGTCTAGGAATCGTATTGTTAGCTGTATTACATGGCATGTTCGTTTTGTTATACTTTAGTGTTGATTTCTGTAAGTTGATCTCTTGTTTAAGAAGCATTTTTTTCAATTTGTAATAAACGTATTTCTTTCACATGCTGGTTTTTAAATTATTATACATGTTATCATTGTGAGCTTGTGCTTTTTTGCATGTTCTAAATTGTGAAAGCAGTGTAATATTTTTTTGGACACTGTTAGTATTAATAATAATAATTTGATAAAAATGCGAAAATATTTAAAATTAAGCTTAACTTTCATATACCTCAAAATTTCATTGCGTCTTGTTACAGACTTCCTAATTTTAAACTGTATGAATATTATGATAAAAATGTAGTTTTACACTGTCGTGTTGTTGAACTTCAAGAGTGGTGTATGTTTTATTTTAAATTCAATGTTTTATTATGGCAAGTTGGTTAGAAAATAATAGGTTGACTCCACCATGAAATATTTTCAGATGAAATTCAGTAAATTGATTCAGTTACCTAAAGTAGTAGAGTATTTAGGGGCATTGGTGCTGCTCAGTCCTACCTTCTTCCAGATATTAATAGGTGTGTAACTAGACAGTCTGTTTTGTGTTAACAATTTTTTCCCCAAGTATGGTTGTGTAACTGTTCATAATTTCAATTGTCACAAACCACACAAAAGCAAACACAGCAGCAGTATCAGCCTAGAAGAAATTATATGAGAGTGGCTGTCAGTTTAAAATATATTGCCCATATACATTATTTAATTAGAGAGCGAGCTTGATATTTATAATAAAAAGTAGCAATTCTTTGAAGGAAATGGGAGATGATAATGTATTAGTTGAAAAATTGTGACTGTATGGACAGACAACGTATATATGACGATTTCATTAGCGATTGTGGCTTTAATACCTAAAGTAACAGCTTTTACTTTCCAAAAATGCCTTGCACATTTCTTGGTGTTCCATATTGACTTCATGGGTATTACGGTACATTTTACTCACAAAACGATTTGTTATTGTTACTTAAAGATGAGGGTAGTTTATAAAAACAAACTGAACCACAAAAGTTGGTAAGAATAAGAGGCAAAATAGAACAGTTTGATTATGTAGGGTTATAATAAACTTGGCGGGCAACAATATTTTTCTTCTGTAACTCAAAGGGCATGAATAACACACCAGTTTCTATTACCACTGGGGTCACAAGTAAGTAATACTAACAGAAAATTATATCAGAAGTTACATTTTATTTTAAGGGGACCAGGTTGTCAAAATTTTCAAAAAAATAGATTTTTAGTTTTCAGAATTAAAAAATTCTCCTTTTCTTCCTGTTTAAAATGATATATAAATACTTATACCAAACTTTTTTTTATATCATCTTATATGTTTATTTCATCTGCAGTCACCCAGTGCGGTGTCATTGACCTCCTTCAAACAAACATTTTAATATTTTATAATAATATTATTAGCTATAAAATGAGGAATCTGGAAGCAAATAATAGTGTTCTGGAAAGAAGTCAGGAGAACAGAGTAAATAAAAGGCAGCTAAAAAGGAAGAGAGATGAGAGTAATGAAGAAGAAGTGTATAGTGCAGCCGCATTTTAAATAAAAACTTTAAACAGAGTTTTCTGTAACTATATTTTTTATGTTTAGGTACACATAACTTTGCACTGGAATGTGGTAGAGACTTGAATTTTTTTATTATGTTTACTTCGTAACACTCATTATAATGACCACAGTTTTGTATGATACCTTATGTAAATACCTTGAGTATGTTTTCAAAAGAAGTAAATTTTTTTCAAAGCACTGAATTTAAAAAATCATCCTAAGTATTCTTTTATCTGTACATGTATTTAATTAGATCTACGGTATGCTCTATGTAATTATCTTTCAGCAGAAAAAAGTTTCATAAAAATATCTTGAATGGTTTTTGAAATATGTGTACCTAGTTGATAAGTGACACTTCTATTTAATTAGAAATTATCCCATTAAAATTCAAAATAATAAAACTAATTTTGTATTAGGCCTCTGTGTGTTCCTTGAAACTTTTTGTATTCGCCAAGAGAGCGTTTATATAAACAGATTGTCTAATTGGTTCTAAGTCTTTTGTTTTAATTTTGATAAGGATTGGATCAGTACTTCCAAAACTCGGTAGAGGTTGTTTGTATATAGTTTGCATTACATTACAGATATTTTTTTACAACATGTGATACAAGCACCATGTTGTTAGGACATATGGTGCAAAAAAGATGTTTATTCACTGATCCAGTAGTAACTGCCAAGCCAAATGAGTGGTACATAATTCAAAGAATGATTGGAAAAGTTTGTGTTTGTCACAACACTGATGATTAACAGACATTGAAAAGAAGTACAGTGATCAGTTCTTTGTACATGCGATTCAGTGTTAGACAACTGGAAAATAAATCTACAGAACAGAAAAGAAGACCAAACAGCATTATTGTGTTGTAAGCTTACCACAGGTCAACTGTAACTTTACCAAGCATAGCATTCGTAAGTTGATCATTTTTGGTGAATTAAATCTGCTAATGTAATAGCAGGTAGTTGTGTAGAGTGAGGAAACTTGTGTGTTGTTATGGATAATAACTTGATTTCTTGACAACTTATAACATAGATGAAATCAGCCTTCTGCAGCATTGTCTGCTACCAATGTTGCTTTGTTTTGAAAGTTACGGTAACAGTAAGCACAAACCCTGTGTCATTGGATAGCTAGAAAATATAAAGTCTGAACCTTTCATCAATCTTACATACTTTCCTGTTAATTATAGTGCTCAATCTTGTGCTCGGATTAATAAGATCTTGAAAGTTGAATTTTTCCTGCTCTGCGAGTGATGTGAAAAATAAATTTGTTAAGCTAAAAATAGTTGTACAATGGTGATCTTTTAAACCACTGTGAAGCTCATACTCTATCTGAAGGGTTGATTTCTATAAATATTTTTGTTGTGTATATTCCAGGTAATATTACAGTCTTATGTTGACCTATGAATCAAAGGATAATATGAAACATTAAATATTTTATATGCATAAAGAATTGGTGACTCCTCCCTGGCTATAGTGTCAAGGTTACAAGGTGTAATCGGAGTATTGCAGATACTGTTTTCAAGTAGCTCTAGCTTAGATTAAAGTATTCTTCTGCACTACAAGGATTAGGCATTTGCCTGTTCCATCCTCACAAACTTACGACCACCGTTTCTATGGCCTTCCTATATCTCTTTTCCCTCTTGGGTTGTAATTAAGTATTTTTGGGGGTATTCTCCCATTTCCCATTCTATTTACGTGATCTTTCCATCTTTCTTTATATTCAGTTATTTTTTCATTTATTGCATATACATTTAATTCATTTTGCACGTCTTCATTACTTACTAAATCTCTTCTTGTGCAGCCTTTGATCCGTCTCAAAAATCTCATTTCTGCTGCCTGTATTTTGCTGTCCCCTTTTTTGGTATTTATCCAACTTTGACTCCCATACATAAGTACAGGTACAGCCATCGTTTTATAAAATTTTATCCTTGTGTCTTTTCGTGTTTTGTTATTTAATGTTCTATTTATTGTACCACATATTGCCTGGAACTTATTTATTTTATTTTCCATGTCATTGTCATAATTGTAGCTTGTGTCGCAGCCCAAGTATGTAAAATTTGATACTTGTTCGATTGGCTTATTGTTGACAATTATTTTCTACCTAACAGGATACTTGCCTTGGAAATCAATAACTTTCGTCTTATGCAAGAAAATTTTAAGATTATATTCTGGACATATTTGATTCAGTCAGTGCACTGCCAATTGTAATTTATCTTCCCTCTCTTGTATTATTATTTTATCGTCAGCAAATAGTAACGTACTCAGGTAAGTATGTCAGTCTAGCTGGACTCCAGAATAAAGATTAAAGTAAACTCTGTAACTTTGCAGAATTCTCAATATGAGCTTGTTATGGCTAAAGATGGTAGAATATGAAACAACCTAACGTCAATTGTGACTTTCATGCTGGGTGTTTCAGATGCTATGCACCAAGTGAAATAATGTGTACATGCAGTATCCCATACTGGCTCTGAAAGTAGCTGTTGAAAAGACAGATGTTAGGAATGGGGCCTTCCTAGTTCATTGTATTTACATATGTATTAAAGACTAATGGTTTTTCAGGACAATTAATCTATAAACAAACAAGGTCTATATAATTTGTGAACTACGATATATCGGCGACAAACGTAATTAATACTAGTTGATCATAAAAAAAACTCATGCTTGCGTTTTTGGGCAACAAACTGTTAGAAATAAGTTATAGCAAATCTGGATTATTTGGAAAGAATTTTTAATAAAGATTTTAGTTACTGTTAACAACTGACGGTTGTTTCATGTTCTTACATAAAGAACACAGACTTGATTAACACGAATTGCTACCACGTGTAATTTACAATCCAGCATCACTTGTGTCTGTCCGTTATTTGTTTACGCTCAGAATTGAGGTTATGTTGTGATAGCATTCTGAATAATTAAAAAAAAAGTTGATATTTGAGAAAATAATTCACTAGTATTAATGTTTTTTTTTTAATGATGCAATAAACAGAAACTTCTGAAGTTATATGTTTTCTGTTGGGATGCAGTTTTCTTTTGATATAATAAAAGCATATACTATCAGCAGTTAAGCTTTGCAACCGAACAAGGAATGTGGTGACGTGTGCTATTCCACTGCACGTATCACGGTACTACTACACATTTAAAATACGTTTACCACTGGCTCTCACACTGTATATCTGATTGCGTATTGCCATTATGCAAAACATACTGAACAATGTTTATAGAACCAGTAATACCGCACCAACACAAGCACGCGTTATCATTCAGTAGACCCCCCGCTCTTCAGGCGTCTTGGTAGCATAGCTGGTCCATGTACAGTACATAAGTAGGCTTTAGAGAAATAGTGAGTAGACATACTGTATGTGGTTTTCCCCATTTTTTTTTTACTGCTAAAGGCCATACATCCACACCCAGAAATAATGAAGATTAATGAAACTACCACATTGTTGAACTAACTAAAGAAGAAATTATAAGAATGGGTTGGACTAAATAAGAATTAAATTATCTAGGATGTACTATCTGAAACAGCCATTGTTAATGGATACAGTAGAACTTACAAAAAAATGACATATCTTCCAAATAAATTTTTTTGAAAGAAGGCCAATTCAAGGAAGCAGGCAGGTACTTTTTTTATTTTAAAAGTGTTCCAGTAAAATCTAGCCCATTCCATATATCTGCATTGTTTATGTACTGACGATCCAGTGCCATCATTTTTTGTTATTGTTGTGACTGTTGCTGATGACTTTATAAATTTACTGTAGTGGACAAAATATTATCTACAATAAAAGTGTTATGACTAAAATTTATTAAATTAAATTAAATCTTGTTTTTCCATGTATTGAATAATGCAGTTCAACATGTATAATATTTTAGTAATTAAGTTCCACATGCTTCTGTTACTTATATATTTAAGAACGATATTCAAAAATCCTGTATCAGTAACTTTGTAAATGAATAAATAATTGCCAAGTTACTGTATGTGTAAGTGCATTGTGCTTACGTTAATAATGTCATTTACTTACTTTAACACATTTGTGACTTGAATGTAGTTGTTTTAAGCAGTTTTAAGATTTGATTGCCGAGATTCTGAAATAAATGATACCAATAAATATATTATTATCAACAAAGTGTTATTACATATAGGTAGAATATATTTGTTATTTTATTTCTATAATTAGATAGTTATTTCTTTGTTAAAATATACAAAAGTGTGCAATGCATGTAAGACGATTATGTCTGCATCTTTGTTATATTGGGGAGGGGGATTTATAACAAGCAAACTACATGAAGTAATCAAACCTTTGTTACAGTAATTTGTAAGTCTTAAAACTGGCCAAGAAAAACTTTACATAAAATAGATCAGTGAAGAATTGTTTTGTTAAACTTATGTAAATACCATATGGTGTACTTCTGTCAGAGTATAACTGAAGTCAGCACTTGACAAACAATAATTATGTGTTGGCAAGTACGGTGAATATGGTGCAAATGAGTGTAAGTGAGAAGGAAGAAGGAGGGTATTGTACAGAGATATAAAACTAATATTGTTATTCAGTTTAGTTTTGTTCTATTGTTGTGTATGTCAGAATGTCCAAAGCAAACCATTTCATATGTGTTTCTTACAACACAGGTTGCTAGTGCTTTCGTCCAAGGTTAGATAGTGCATGAACCTGTGGAGGTAGAATGACCATCAGCTTCTTCTAAAGACAATATTACTGCTGTGCAAGAATAGAATTGTGAGACCACGGAAGGTTTGACCAAAACAGTTGTGTAATGTCATAGATTTGTTGTCTACATGTTACTTTAGATGTACGAAGGTGTTATCATTTTATTATAATTATGTTGTAGGATGTTACTACAGCATATAATACATGTTTGATGCATATAAACAAGTACATTTAAGAGTAATGGGAAATCTGTCCTTCAATGTATTGGTAAAAATTTAAACAGTGGTATAACTAAAATTTCAAAATGTAAATCTGGTAACATTGTGTTGGCAACTGCAGAATATAGGTTTTGTATAGATTACCAAGGTGTGAGTTTGTGATTGTTGAATGGCTGACAGGAAGTAAGTAAATCAAAATGTGTGTGTGTGTGTGTGTGTGTGTGTGGTAATTACTTGAGGGTGTTTTTAAGGCAGTTTATTAATCAGTGGTGTATATAATTGGCCAAAGCAAATACCGTATTTTCTCGTGTATAATGCACACTTTTTTCCCCAGATTTTGTTCCCAAAAATGAGCCGACAAGAAAGCACACGAGGAACGAATTTTGCTGCAACACGTTTCATCTTCAGTCAAAATTTGTTGGCATGAACTCCAGGATATTCCAGTCAATTCCTCCAATTCATCGATTGTTCTACGACGATCAAACATGATCGCAACACGGATTTTTTCAATGTTTTCGTCCGTTTTGGAAGTCGAGGGACGTCCCGGTCGTGGTTCTTCTTCAATTGACATTTGACCACTTTTAAAATGAGAAAACCACTCGTAAATCCTTGCCTGGCTCAAAGCTTCCTCCCCATAAGCCGTCCGAAGCATTGCGACAGTTTCTGCTGCTGATTTCCCTAACAGGAAACAACCTGATGTTAGCACGTTGGTATTTAATGTCTGCCATTGACAAATCGCCGAAAACGTGAAACAGCGCTTACAAAAAATAGTCACACTGACCGCGCTAATGTTTCCACAACAATGCCGCTAGGGCAACTGATACAAAATGGTGTCTAGTGACAGGCACCTAGCGGGAGAAGTCGGAACTAGCGTTCTACCAACTGCCAGAGAAAAATTCTTGTTACTTTTGGGCCCCCCCTCATATATCAAGAAATGAACTGTAGTGACAAGTGTGTGAGTGCATATTGTATATATAAAATGAAATTTGTTCAGCTATTGATAACCTTCTTTTGTAAATTACATGGGTGGCTTATTAGAATTTTTCCTGGTGTTTTAGGAACAACTTTTGTAAAACTCAGTGGGACTGGTTTATAATGTTCAGTGATTCATCAGACACCCCAGCAGAAATTCAAACATGTAATATTTTAGCATGTTTGTAATTTGGATTCATTAAGAGAGAGAACGTGTGTGTATGTGCGCATGCACATACATGTGTACGAAGATTAAATACAATTTTTGTTGATCTTTTTCACTACTGAGTTTCTTAATAATGGTAAAAAATTTAGTCCTGATAATAAAAATGAATAGTAATTTTTTAGTTCAGCTAAAGAGGAAAAAGAAGTCATATTAAAGCACAAATTGAAAACATTCTGGACTTGAATGATCAAAATTAAACAAAGAAATTCTACTTTTCAGTTTAATGAATGGCCAGGGGATTTCAACCACAAGCCAACACATATAAGTATAAAGATGGGAATGTTGTGGAGGAAGAACCTAGAATTCTTTACAGATGGGTTGAACACTTTGAAGAACGTATTAATGGTGGTCCTGAACATTTACAAGATCTAGAATGGCAACCAGTTTACCATACAGCTGAACCATGTATTGAAGAGCCTACTCTAGAATAAGTGGAAGAAAGTATTGAAAAACAAAAGAATGGAAAGGTGCGTGGTGAAGATAAGATTGTGGTTGAGCTCTGGAAGTGTGTTGGGTGAAAATGAGCACAGTGCTTACACAGGCTGGTTTTGAAACAGCAGACTCTACCTAACAGCTGGACTATGATATTAATATCCCGTATTTTTAAGGAAGGGGATAAGCAGGAGTGTAATAACTACAGAGTTATCACATTGCTGAATGCAGCGTACAAAGTTTTGCCTTCTATATTGGTGAAGCGGCTGAATCCTAACGCAGAAGAGGTAATAGAAGAATACCAATGAGGTTTCTGACCAGGAAGAAGTACTACAGACCAGATCTTTAGTATGTGGCAAGCATTGGAAAAGGCCTATGAATATAGGGTGGATTTGCACATTTTATTCATAGACTTTAAGCAAGCTTACAACAGTGTGGACAGAAGGAGGTTGTTGGAGGCGCTTGAAACCTTTAGGTTCCCAGGAAAGCTAATTAGACTTGTAAGAATAACACTGATGACTTGTAAGAATGTGCAGTGCAGTGCAGTTGTGGGAGGGAAAAGAAGTAAAGCCTTCAAAATATCAAGAGGTATAAGACAAAGTGACACATTATCAGATTTGCTTTTTAACATAGCCTTGCATAAAGCAATGAGCAGATTAGACTTAAGAAGCAATTTAACCCATTCGCTGACTTTGACGACTGTATGTCGCACCATTTTATCAGTAACGTGGAGACTTTGACGAGTGTAGCTCGCGCCACTTTTTCAGTTCACTGACTTTGAAGGCAATCACTCGCCCATTTGTTTCAATGTAAGAACTGCTTTGTAGTAGTTTTATGAATCTCCAACAGATGTCGGGCAAATTTAAATGCTTTCTACATGTGTTTTTATTTACTGCTATGTACCATTGTTTAACATATTTGTAGGTAATAAATCTGCAATAAAAAATAGACATTTTTGAAAATTCATTCATTAAAAAAATAGTCAGTGAATGGGTTAACGTATAGGCTAACTCAAACACATGCCTATGCAGATGATGTAGCCTGGGTGGCTAGACGTCTCATCTCTTTGAAAAATGTTTGAGGTCCTGGATGAAGAAGCCTGTCCTTTGGCACTTATTGTTAATGGAAAGAAAATGCATTATATGAAAATGGCAGCAGCACAGGCAAGAATGGGCCCCATAACTTAGAGCTGGATAATTACACTTTTAGTGATGTAAATAGGTTTGTATATCTTGGAACAGAACTCGGAGAGGAGAACAAAATCTCACAAGAAAGAAATAGAAGAATCATGGCTGGCAATAGAGCATATTATGCAAATCTTAATCTTCTCAAGTCCAAGCTTCTGACTTGTAAAACCAAAATGAAAATGTACGAAAGTTTGATTAGACCAGTCGTGACTTACGGAGCTGAAGCATGGCCACTCACGGCTGTATCAATAAATTTGTTTAGACTATTCGAAAGGAAAATAGTGAGATATTAACTTAAATAGTGTGGAACATATAAACTTATAACAGTACAAATAGAGCTTTTCTGATATAGTCTGTTAAATCAATTTTAATGAGGGCTATGCTAATTTACACTTTAGGAAGTTGTAAGTATGTTGTTAGAATTTGAGAACACTATTGTCTTTTTGTGTGTGGTGTGTGTGCACGAAGGCATGCGTATGCAATTATTGAAACTTGTGTATTAAAATTTTGACAAGTTTCTGACTAGACTCATTATGTATGTTGAACTTTGTATATAAATAGTATGAAATTAATTGTAAGGAGTGGAGTGGAAAATTCTTTTACAAGCCTTACTTTTTATAAATAATGTACCAATGGTTTAGCATGACTGTGTGTGTGTGTGTGTGTCTGCCTTGTGACACAGGACTAACATGAATTATATAAAATATTCAGTTGAGGTTTCTTGCAGAATTTTGTACTGTAAAGTGTCAAATCAAGCTTTTGGTCTTTGCCCACTCTTGGTGATATTCTTGGTCTCAGATCTGTTGTAAATGTGTATGTTGTAAAGTACCAAAAGTAAATTATTTTCTTTTCTGCCTTGTTAAAAAAAAATGTGTTTAGGAGATACACTTCTGTGATCCTGAACCTTCAATGTACTTGTACAATTAACAGCATTTACAAAAATGTTAATTTACCCCCCTTCGTACACACTACTCATTCACATTTTTACTTGAATAATAGAAAGTAATCATTACTATGAATATGAAAGTTGTTAAATTTGAGTAACATTATTTTTGACAAGGTTAAAGATGTCCAGTATGTTTCAAGGTAAATATTTCCTGTGATTGTAAAATTTTGTGTTGTTCGCTGCAACCAAATAAGTTAATTATAAACTGTTAAAATTTGTCTGTTATTATCTTAAATACGTGAAATAAAAAGATAATTGTTAATAAAATATTTAGACTGTACTGTCACAAAAACTGAAAATTTGAAGAATGTTATTGTTCAATATTTTCTTCAATTAGGGCTAAGGCTTCAGAATATTGAATGTGATTACTGTAAACTGTTATCTTTCCCAGTGTAAAGGAGGACTTCCATTTGTAAAGGCTGTTACAAAAGTGTTCTATGGTTAATTTATGATGACAATAGCAAAACTAAAATATGTGTTTAGGAGTAATTTTTGTGTACCATATAAATTACAGTGATAATTTTTTATGTTTTGTTGTGTTATGTATGATATTAATACTTGGTCCTGTAAGGGAGTTTATAACGGCCTAGCATTAAGTAGCAAATCATAATTTATTTAAATAATAAGCTTCTTCTAACTTTGAGTGTTTTCTTAAAAAAGAAATGTTGTCTTTACTTAAAAATTTACTTAGTTCTTATTAGAAACATTAAACAGTTTTGTGCTGAATTACTGGCAGTACTGAAAAAAAACCTTTGATTCGTGTGGTTTATGAATGGTTATACAGACAGTGTTATGTGTAAAGTATATAGACTGTTATTGTTAAAAATTTGTTTGTCTTATGAGAATTAACTATTTTGTAAAGAATGGAAATTTGTTACAATGATGGGGATATGTAACTTGGAATGTGTAATCGTCTATTGACCAAATAAAGTTTTTTTTTGTATATTGTGATGTGCAATTAATTTTCTCCAGTACATAGTTTGATTTAAGTAATTCAATTTTCATCGTATTTCCAGTATTTTTCTCACAAGATTGATATATTTTGAATCAATCATGTTGAGCTTTCACAAAATATTCTTACGTGTCTGGTACCAACCATTAATGCCATCACTAAATACAAGGAGCCATATAAGTTGTCACACCAGCTTCTGGTCAGGTGGCATGACAACGGAAACTGCTTACTGGATATAGAGTAACGGAAGCAATTTATGAGAACAGTTACACAAAAGTTATTAAGAATAGATGAGCCAGAGACATTTTAGGACATCTAAGCTATATAGTTCAGTTAAAAGTAGTAAACAATTTTCAGATAGTTTCATTTTGATTGTACTAGTGTTTACTAGAGCAATGAGTGCCAGACTCATTGACTTTCAGATACTATTGGTATCGTACGTACCAGTGGTATCAGTTTATTATAAAGACAATTCATGCAATAATTTTATTGGTACAGCACATGTATGTTGGTATATTGGCATATAACTCATTCATATTGATTCTGCACATGATAGTGGAAAGACACTTGGGAATGAATTTGATGTTTACCTTAACTTTTTTAATATGAAAAAGGTTTTGAGATGATTTGTAAACTGTTGTTTGAATTAATGAAGACAAAATTAAAACATTGATTAAATAGGTAGGGAGTTGATTAGAAACTATAACAAAATTGAAGTAATAATTTAATTGTAAATGGAGACAATCATGAGGGAAAGGAGAAGGCAGGGGATATCCACTTGTACCATTAATATGTTTTTTAAAGGAGTATAGAGACTGTTAAGGAAAGGACAAAAGGAAGAAAATTAATAGAATTAAAGTACACTGCATTATGTTGCAGATGACATTGTGCCATTAAGGGATCTAGAAAAATGCGTAATATTAATGTTTTGAAAGTTTTATAAAATATTTTAAAGCAATAGCAAGTAAGGTGAATGTTAAGAAGTTTTAAACTGTTGATGAGGTCCTGAGAGGAAAGGTCACAAATGAAATAGGATAATCAAGAAATTAAATAAGCGTAGCAACTGTAGTACTTGGGAAATATGATAATAGAAAAACGATGTGTTTTGTGGAAGAAATGTAAAGAGAAGTAGCATTTTTTTAACAGGGTTTCAGAATGGTAGGAATATGCACGCAAATATTTGTAAGTGTTTAGAAACTATAGGAAGATGTTTGCTAAAGCTCGTGTACAAAGGTTGTTAGAGACCATTTGGAGTTCCTTATTTTATGAAAGTGATACCTGGACCTTAAGGAAGAAGAAGATGCAACACAAGCCAATAGGAAAAAGGAAGATGGAAGACCAAAGAACAGATGGTTGGACCAGGTCAGCAGTGATACGAGGAAACTGGGCACAGTGAATTGGTGGCGGATGGCTGAGGACAGGAATAAGTGGAGGTAATTTCTTTTGGAGGCCAAGGCTCGATCTGGGCTGTAGAGCCAAGGATCATAGGCGTGTCCAACGAAGCTGCCACCGGTGCCATGGCACCACCACTAGATTGAGAATTTTTTTGTTTTTTTTTTACGTGCAGAATATGTTTTTACGTAGAAACTGCATAATTTCCGTAACAGCACTCCTATTAAACCAATAAATATATGAATCTAATCAACTTTAATTTCGTATAGCTTTTGTCACATAATCTGGCGTCGGCCGTCGCGTCGGGAAGCGGCTGCATGAATAGTGTAGCTGCCATCGTTGCCGTGTTTTTAGGCCTTACTCAGCGCCAGGGTGGCGGCACCAGCTATCGTGGTGCTGGTGCCAGTCAGACTGAGACGAGATACTCAGTCGGCCAGTGGCGTTCAGTTTGGACACAAGACAGTACTGTTCATTATGTTATTTAATTGTTGAATAAACTTACTTTTATGACGTATAAATGGCTGATTAAGAAACCCGAGCCCACCAAGGATTTGGACACTCAATCACAAACCGTTAAGTTATTTTCACTATATTTTGTAATATACTTCTTACACCCATGTCTGTCTCGTAATGTGTTACTTTCTTATTGCTTAAATATTTCGATTATTAATTTTGTTTTTGCTAAATTAATCCAAAATTAAAATTAAATTTACTAACTTTTTTGTTTGTGAGTGAATAATAGTGTACAATATATTGTACACTATTACTCACATGCAATTTTGTTTATATTTACAATGAATGGCCATCCACATATTACGAAGCGTCAAGAGGGAAAAAGATTTGTAGGCTATAGTAAATTGTACAGCATAGTATAATTTAAAGCGATAAAAATAGGCCTAAGCCTAAGTGTATGTTCCCTTTTCAGATGCTGTTGCTGGTCCCAGTTCGGAAATTATTTATAATGATGATGATGAAAAAAAGGATGATGTTGGTGAGCCAGTGAAGAGAGTAGCTGAGCTCGATGATCCTTGTCAAGACTTGCCAAAGAACAGGCAAGAAAAGTCAGCTAGGATTTCTCGTGGAACATACCAACCACGAATTTCAAACTACCCTACAAAAGAAGTTGGTAAGGGGAAAAATTCTAGGAAAAGATCATTTAAACCCAAATGGTTCGAAAATTACAAATGGCTGGAGTACAGCGTGGCAAAAGATGCTGCTTATTGTTTTGCCTGTCGTTGTTTTGCTTTAAATGACAGTTCACTTCCTGGGTTAGTTGAAAATGCGTTTACAACAACAGGGTTTAGTTTTTGGCATAAAGCTAATGAAATGTTCAGAGCCCATGAAAAAAGTAGATGCCATGTATCGAGTATGGTTGGCTGGGAAAATTGTGTTACTAGCAAACCAGTTGATGTAATGTTGGATGATGCTAAGGAAGCTGAACTAAAAGAGAAGGAGAAAAAACGCCTAGAAAATCGTGAGTACATGTCGCGGCTTTTCGATATTGTCCGTTTGTTGGCTAAAGGTGGAAAACCTCTTAGGGGACATGACGAGAGCGAGGATAGTACAGAGAAAGGTCTTTTCCTGGAAATTGTTGCTATCTTGCAAAAATATGACCCTTTTTCTCAAAACTACTTAAAAAATGCTCCTAAGAACTGTACTTATCTTAGCAACCTCATTCAAAATGACATCTTATTGTCACTTAGAGCAGTGATACTGAAAACTATAAGTGATGAAATCAAGGGACAGCCCTTTGCAGTTATTGGCGATGAAACATCTGACGTGAGCCATCACGAGCAATTAGCAGTCGTGTTTCGCTACATACCGAAAGGAAATGCATATCCTATCGAAATATTGGTGTCCTTACAGCGATTGAAGTCTACTGATGCGGAAAGCATATTTAAGGCAATAAACTGTGTGCTGTCTGAAGTAGGTGTGCTGTGGAGAGATGTAGTTTGTGTGTGTTTTGACGGGGCTTCGGCAATGGCCGGTGAATTTACCGGAGTACAGGCCAGATGTAAAGAAGTTAATCCATCCATAATGTACGTGCACTGTTATGCACATTGTTTGAACCTTGCCTTGGTAAGTGCCTGCACAAGTCACAAGGAAAATCCAATTATTTTCGACTTCTTTGGAATAGTCCGGCTAGTTTTTTTTTTTAACTTAATCGAAGGTAGTCCAAAGAGGCACGCAGTCTTTGAGGATATTGTCAAACAAACTACAATGAAACTAAAGACTCTAAAATCCCTTTCAGACACTAGATGGGCCTGCCGTTCAGAAGCGGCGTCTGTTATTTATGTTCAATTAAACGAAATTGTAAAAGCCATTGAAGAGTGTACGGAATCTACTTCCGATTCAAAAGTTCGGGCCCAAGGTAAAGGTATTTTGCTACAAGTAAAATCTTTTAATTTTATTGCATCTTTGCAAATTATGCATCCTGTACTTCAGCTTGTGGTGAAAATGAGCAAAGCTCTGCAAAGTCCTAAAATAGACCTTTGCCAAGCAGTTGAAGATGTTGAAAGCCTAGCTCTTGCTTTGGTAGAAATGAGAAGTAGTGAAGAAGAGTTTGAGGATATTTTTATCAAAACAAAGGAAATGTGTAGTAAATTAGATGTTCAAATCCCTAATGTTTGGAAAAGGAAAGTATCAGTCCTCTTAGAAGACACTAGTTGCCCTTCTGCTTTCTATGCAGACATAAAAAAAGAGAGGAATTGAAACTGTTCACTTACAATCCTGTTTTGGACCGCCTTGTGGAAAATCTAAATTCTCGATTTGCTCAAGAAACAAAAAACGTTATCTCTGCCATAGGGAAACTGATGGGATTGAATCTTAATGATTGTTACAAGTGTGAAAATAAGGACTTCGAAATTCTCGCAAAACAATTCAATGTTAATGCTGCAGAACTAGAGGCAGAATTTAAGCTGTTGAAATCAAAGAAGCGTGGAGAAACTGATTCAAACTTTGCGCCTAAAAGTGTTCCGGACTGGATTAACTGGTTATTGAAGTTCAAGCTTTGAAAACTTTAGTGCTGTTATTAATAAGTTTTCCACGATGCCTGTAACTAGCTGTACAAGTGAAAGAACCTTCTCAAAGCTGAGTATCATAAAATCCAAGCTCAGATCTACGATGTGTCAAGATCATTTGGAAAACTTGATGATTCCGTTTGTGGAACAAGAACTGGCTGCTAACGCAAGAACATATGATGTAATTGACAACTTCAAAAACAGTGTTGCATTCGACCGTCGGATGACCCTGTAATGTAATGTAAAATATTTCCTTACTTTTATATTTTGTTCTGGACACTACTAACTATTAAATACTAAACTTGAACCTGTTGCAGCTTTATTTGTCTACAGTACAAATTAATCAATTTTTCAATTCTGTGTTTTTTTCACTAATATTGTACATTGGATATAAATAAATATTCTAAAAATCAAAGTTGTTTCCGTTTTGTTATACAAATTAACCAGATAGGCTAACTGGATCATTCAATAAAAGACAAAATTTGTCTAAATTGATATTTCTAAAGCTACTTTGTTAAACATGTGTGTGTTGTCAACTTTTGATCGGTCCGGTAAGTGCAAAGAGTTGAGTCCCTTAAAAAAGTAAAAATTTATTTGAAGGCCCTCAAAAAACCTCGCTTTTCAAAATAATGGCCTCCAGATACCATTATAACACGTTTTTAAGCAATAAATTTTCAAAAATCTTCCGGGGGAGGACCTCCCCCCCGGAAGCCATTCTTGGCACCACCACTACTGAAGTCCTGCACACGCCTATGCTAAGGATGTATGTATGTATGTAAGGAAGAAGAAGGTGCAGTGGAGAAGGAAGTAAAAAACAAAACAGATTGAAAGAAAAACTGTTCAATCAAATATATTGGAACTTACCATCTGCGGCTTTTCAGAAACAGCGTCTTTATAAAATTTACATGTTTCGGGACCCTTGTCCCATCATCAGAATTTAAAAATAATTGTGTATCATTTAAATTTGATACACTTGTCAAACACTTAAAATATTAAAATCCAATATAAAAACTGGTGTTTACAAATTGATATGTGACGATTGCGACGCCTTTTATGTGGGCCAGACAGGACGTGGTTTTTTAAAAAGATTTATAGAACATAGGCCGCCTACACATTTTCACAGTTTGGACAATATCAAGTCAAAATTTGCAGAACACCTCATTTCCGAAAATCATAGCTACACTAATTTTAAAACTAATTTGAAACCCCTTCACATATGTAAGAAAGGGCGATATTTAAACGCTCTTGAAGAGTACGAAATTTATAAAGCACACAATAATACTGATACCAAGCCGCATGTTTTAAATGATAAATTGGTCTTCAAGTCAAATGTATTGTACAACACTGCCTTGCGCTATTGTCGTGGTGGGAGCGAGACGTAAATCAGTGCGCGGTCGGTTTTCATACGATGTACATCGGTAACCTTCGCACTCGCTGTAAATATTATATTATCATGTTATATTAAGTTATTTTTATATTGGATTTTAATATTTTAAGTGTTTGACAAGTGTATCAAATTTAAATGATACACAATTATTTTTAAATTCTGATGATGGGACAAGGGTCCCGAAACATGTAAATTTTATAAAGACGCTGTTTCTGAAAAGCCGCAGACGGTAAGTTCCAATATATTTGATTGAACAACACGTGGCTTGGTACTAAACATTTGGGATTTATTCCTTTTAAACATGAAAAACTGTTGAATTTTTAAAACAAGTGAAAGAAAAAAGAAAAGAAGTAATGGAAAAAGGGAAGATAAAATTTATAAGCAATGCTATGGATTCAGACATAATGCATTTATTCTAAATTTTTTTTAATTGTCCAATTTCAAATAATTGTTTCATGTAAATCTACAATTGAGAATGAATCCAGGAAGTCTACAGTACCTGGAGTTAATTCACAGGTGATGTAAACTTTAAGTCACCAGGAAGATAAATCTTTGGCCCAAACACTAGTTTTGCCAGATTCATGCCATAATAATTAGGAATAGTAATAGTTTGTTGACAGATGCTGTTCCAGTGTAATACTGAATCTCAGCCATTCTGTCATACTACACACACACATACCAATTCCCCAGCCTGTTGTATTGTCAGTATCATTGGTTTTTCACATATCAGAGTGTTGCTCCTCTTCAGTCTATTGTCTATTTTGACATTGGCTCTGATGTCTTCCTCAGGGGTCTGACATTGACTCTGGGCTGTGTGTGCAGAGATGAACCATGTGGATGATGAATTCCGACTGACAGCCTTAAGTTCTTGCCACATGATCCTGCCCAAGTAAGATAGTTTTGTCTGAGAAGGTGAACAACAGCTTGCTAAATCACTTTAGCATAGTATATACCAAGGTTGTTTCCATTATTACCTGAATGTATACAGTACTTGATGAGTGTGGATGCAAGATTGTCACTCATAGCTCGTATATAAAACATTGCAGTTAGATGTTTTACATAATTCAGCACCAAGAATCGAACACCAAGTCTGCTTTCAGCAAGTGGAGTAGAGATTGATGTCGAAATTTGGGGGGGGGGAGCTAGCCAAAGGTTAACGGCGAAGGCAGCATAGGAATGACCAGCTTTAAAAATGGACCTGCAGCCAACTTACCAAAATTGATAAAATCTTTTTTTTTGTTATTTTGAATGTTCATCCTCTTCATTCACAGCACTTAATGAATATTAATTGCTACATTTTCACATGTGAAACTTACTTTATTTTCCTCGTACGTGTTTCGGCGTGATTTTTTTTTTAGTCAAAACACATTCATATCCAAACAATACAAGAGACCAAAAATAAAATAACCAAAGAAAAATATGTTATTGAAGCAGACAAAAGTCAAGCAAAAGTCTTCATTGACAAAAAGGTTATATTATAGAAAATTATATCAAACAGTGTTCTCAATAACAACAACGAAACCAAAGAAAACTCACATCAACAAAAGTCAGCAGCAGAAGTCGACCGACACACTGATATTTCGCCAGTCAAGAAACCAGTATAGTTGACAATGAGCATCCTCTTAATAGACAAAACGTGTCCCAAGTAAGAGAGAACAATTTTAATAGTATGTTAATATAGTATAAAGTAGTTTATGCATTTTTTCAAGAAAAGAACTGTAATAACAGAAGTTTCTATTGCTGTGCACACACACATATCAGGGTGTATGTATGTCTTCATGGTTATTTCCCATGTCCGTCTCTTGTGTTCCTTCAAAAGAACTATACTATCATTATTTCAAGAATGCTTCTGACATATCTTTGATGAGCATGTTCCTTATCATCAGGTTGCCAAACAAACAGAAACATGTGTTGTTGGTTTTATTCTCCCTCTTCTTTTTCTTTTTTACACACAAACATGTCTCTTCCCCATTCTCTCTTTCTCCCTCAAAATCTCTCTATTAGCCAATATGCTGGAATTTGCTTGTCTTAACACATTCAATACTAAACACACATTGTTGATGATAAACAATAATTAAACTTCAATTTCTTGGAACTCTGTATGTACACATAAGACTTGTTTTGCATGCTTTGGTTTATGTGTGAGGGAGTATGCGTACAGGCTCCACATCAGTGTCATTGTCATTAATGCTGTATGGTCACATTGCATTACTACTGACATCACGTTGCTGTGACAACACTATTGTGTTAGAACCCCCCCCCCCCACAAACACCAAAACCATACTCTAATACAGGTCTGTTCACTTTTTTTGCCATTAGAAGGACTGATGTAATTAGTATTTTAATTGCGCTGTTAGAGACCACAAGAGAAGCGTGTCATTTCAAGGGGCAAATTTCATACATAAAAATATGAAAAATTACACACACACTAGTGGTGTGGCATGGGTATACAACAGCTGTTGTCGGTTGCTGTTCAGCGTAACACGTAGGCAAAAAATTAATTATTTGTACCTTATCTGAGAGCTGTATTTGTAGCCTACTTCTACTGCAGCTCGACTGTGCAATCTTCTCTAGAAAGAGGTTTATAAAAGAGTCATAAAATGCAGGTATTTTCTTTAGGTTTTGTAAAAGGGATTTTTCAATTGAAATAAGTGGTAGTCCAGATAGTCTGTTCTGGTATTCACCCCAGGGTTGAAAAATGACCATTTTGCAGAAGCATTTGTAACAGGAATTGTAAGTAACAAGACGCACAGGTCTGTAATTTCCAATAATGCCATAGTAAGTCTACTGGCATGTAATTATAGATTTACATCAGTATCGACTTGTCTCTAAATTGTTGGAAACGTGTACGTACAAGAGATCATTTTTCAAATGGGCCATATTAAATATTCTACCTTAGTTTTTTTTTTAATATCTCTTGGAATGCTTTGTTTGGAAATTGTTTTCTAAAAATCGCCATATTTTTTTCAAACTAGTACTGCAAGAGATTCTAGTTTATCTATCTGAAAATTTAATAGTAATTTGGCCTTTCAGAATATTAATTATTTTAAAGAAAAACCATCTGGAGGAAACTTTGTCATCAGCAAAAATACTAATTTCATTTACTAAAGTCCTTTTTTTGTATGATGCTTCATCCAGTTCATTTAAAGTTTCAATCTTGTGCCAAACTTAATCAAAACTATCATCCAAAGATAATGAATAGCTTAAATATTTACATTTTTTCTTGTTACAGTAGCCTGCATCTATTATATTTTCCTGTGAAGTATTGAACAAAACATCAGACTTCGGAAATATAGCAGAAAGCTTTTCAAGTAAAAATTTAAAATCAAATGTCGCAAATTTCTTATAATAACCAACTTCAAAACCTAGTGTTTCGACATTCCACTCCTCACTGTCAACTACAGACATTCCTAAGATTATCCTTGTCACCAGCGCCATCACTATTCCACGCACTTTTTTTCTGTTAAAAACAAAATGCAGCAGAAAAGTTCCATCATCTTAGAACACCCACATAGCCAAGAATATTCCATGGATCATGCAGTGTTAAAATGCCAATCATAACCGCCAGATTATTTGTGGTGTCCAGCATAATTTGTGTATTTAACAAGCACTCAAAAGGTCTAGAGAGTACTCTAGTACCTTGACAGAGACACGCACCTGCTCGGCTAGCCGAGAAATGGGTGTGGAAGTAATAGTCAAGAGTGTTCCGTAATACCCGTTACAATACATATATGTCTACTCACATACGTACGTGTGTGTGTGTGTGTGTGTGTGTGTGAGATAAGTCATAACAAATATTCCATTCAATTATGTAGTTCAATTAAATTAGAGATAGTTGAGATATTTTGGGTTTACAGTATTGGCAAATTTGGTAGCTGGTTCACTGCAATGATTAAGAAGTCTGTCAAAATGTTTTCTTGTTCTTTTCCTGAATTTTTCTTCAATAGAAGGTTTGCCTGCTATACCAATGAGCACCTGCTATATTTTCAGTGCTTTCATCTGAAATTTTTGGATGATAGTTACAGTTTGGTTTGCTTGAACATCCTCATAACTCAATTCCTTATGTCCAATATAAGTTTAGTAACAGCCTCATATAAGGGAATTTTTGATTTCCATTATATAGGCAGTTGCGAACATGTTCAAAATTCACTTACCAACATATTTATAAGCTATCTGTAAGGAGTTTAGTAGTGTTTAAATTATTATTCTCATAATGTTGTAGGCAACATTCAAAATAAAACACCTTTTTAATAGAAGAAAGTGACTCAAAAAAAATGCTAAAAAGGATGAAAAATTTTTAATATAAATTTTCAGTTTTACAACTGTAAAAGTTGCCAACGAAAGTTTTCAAACTATAAAAGCGATTACAGTTTATTTCATCCTATGATAAAAATCAGTTTCTTTTTCCTGAAATTAATTATTGTTAAGATAATTAAATAATGTTCTCAGAAAGTCGAGAATGTTGTCTACACGCTTCTAGACTAGCCCAGTGTGCAGCATCTATGTCAAGGCCATCCACTAACATATCAATCCAGACTGTTCGAGAGTATTTGTAACTATGCAAATTATACTGGCATGCCACCAAAAGAATGGAAAATTATTCTGGAACTTCTGCAGGCTATATATAAGCAACAGCGGCCAGATTAGTCAGTTAGTTACAGTGGCCAATTTCTTTAGTGCTGGATCAAATGATTGTTACAGATTAGTGGAAGTGATTATTGTTTTATAATTAGTGCGGACTCTATTATTAGACATTATTATTGCGTGTGAACAAATTTAACTTTAATTATTGTATGAGTACCTTGTTGATTTTCAATTGTTATTTATGACTAATTAAAGCTGGTAATTAGTGACTTCATTGGTGTCTGCATTTTGTTTCCACTGTACAATACAATCCATGAGGCTGTCATAACGTTATGTTTACAGTTCTCTACAGTTATTATTAACTAGCTCTATAGTCATTCTTACCTATAGGAAGCAGTATTTCCTTTCGGCTATTGCCGGATACGAGGCCGAAGAAAAAGACAGGTCATGGTGCATAAGATGACTCTTACGGTCACGTGACTCAACTAGTCTTACGGTTCCAGTATCGCCGTATTTATTCACGTAATTTACTCACTTCTTATTACCAGATTTTATCTTTAAGGCGTGTAAATTATGCGGGAATTTTTACGAACGTTAAGTAATAATAACAAATTTCAGTTTAAAACTACGATTTCAGTTTTAAATACAATATTAAGGATAGGCCTAAACATACAGTAATTCTGATTTTTGTGACAAATTACACAAATTTATAGAGATTTTGCCACTGGGCTTCTTCATTATGCTAATATTATCTTATAACATTAGCTTATAGAATGCATTGTATTCTGATTGCTGATTAAATAAATAAAAAAAATTACACAATGTCTTGGTACATTCCATAAGGAAGTCATATTGATCAGGAAAAATAAAACACTTGTTTATAAAAAAAGTATAGGCTATATCATTTATTTCTTAAGTTTTTTAATTTTCTTTCTTTTTCTAGTTTTTCTTTCGAAGAAGACTGACTATCATTTTGTTTTTTAACAAAATTGTTTAACATAATTTTACATGCTGTCAAATTTATATCCTCTAATTTTTTGTACAAATTATTATTACAGCAACAGACTTCATCAAAATCTTGTGAGAATACATCTTGTAAATATTTATTAAGCACAATACAACTCAGTTTATGCAGTACTGAAAACTGATTCTTAACACTTACAAATAAATTATAAAATTTGTCACATAAGTTTTGCAGTATATGCCATGAAATTGAAACTGATACTAATGCATATTCAGAGGGTAACATTAATTTACCTCTATCCAGTTCTAATGTTAAGTCTGTGGGAATATCTACTTCTATTTCTTTATTTGATTGTAACCAATCACTACACAGTCGACAGATATTATTTCTCACTTGTTTTCTAACAGCATAGCCAGCTATATAAATTAAAATGGTAAGCTTATCTTTAGGGACACAGTCCAAAGAAAAGTCATACTATGTAATTTTGTAAAATGAATCTGTTTACTACAGTTTCACAAGAATCATTTTTACATGGAAGCAATGTCTTTAAAGATATGTCTTTATTTTCACATAAGAGAATAGTGTCTTTAAACCTGATTTTTCTCTCATTCTCTAGAACTTGCATGAAACTAACATAGTAATTGGCTCCACTTAATTGTCTATAATATCCAAATCTACCTTCTAATACATCATTTTGAAATTTACTTAACAACAAATAATCAGTTTATATTTTTCAAATATGTAGGGTATGAGGTGTAAAAAAGTGTCAGTTGTATGAATAAGAGACTGAAAGGTTTGTGCTGATAGTGACTGAGAAATAGGTACAGTCTGCTTCCAGTTTTTGAGTCACAGAGACATTTTTCTTAGAAAGTCTATTTGTAATGTGCTGTTAGAGCGAATAGCGTCTCTATATTCATCATTAAACCTTTTGCCTCCCCAAGCACTTTTTACGTTAACAATTTTCCACCATCTAATAATAATGCTTAAACACAAGCATGTTCCTTGAACATCTGGAAGTAGATCCACTTTGTCTTTTGAAATACTTTGAGCTACATTTGTTTCACTAAACATTTTTAACGCTAATTTTACATTTTGTTTTTGAGTTGTAGAAGGGTATAGTACTTTATATGATAATAAGTGAGCAAATTTTACAAGAGAATTTTATTCCAACTCATAAAATTTCAAGATGCTTAAACTGTGCTACATGTAAATTATCATTATTGCTAAATTCAAAATCAGGAATACAAGTTTACAGTTATCTGTTCTTCTACTGATCCAGTTGTTACGAACACATTTAAGTATATGGACCACATCAAAGATTAAAAAAAGTAATCTCTTTGGATCTAGAGGATGAGGAAGGTGTGGTTGCAAAATACCATTTTCAGAAAAAAGTTCAAAAGCTTTTCTGTTCACAACATTGTTGTCAGATACAAAAGCTATAACTATAAAACCAATATTTTCTATTTGTTGTAATACATTTAACATTAGAATTTGTAGTTGTTGGGCAGTTAAATTGTTAACAGGTATTAAGCTCACTACATCTTTGTATTTAGAAAATATACCAGAAATCATAAAAACTTGCATTGTCTTTGCTATCTTTGTCGAATCTGTTTTACTACAACCTACAATACTAGCTCCTTTAAAATGTAACTCAGGATTTACATAAATTTCGTCTAAGTGTATGTTGACAATGTGTTCATGATCTTTTAATAAAGGTAGTTTAGTTTTTAAATACTCAATACTTCCCTCAAGATCAGATCCAAGTAATGAAAATTTACCTATTAATTTTTTAATATTTCTAGGATGTGGAAAACATACAAATTTACTATTATAAAGGGCCATGTATGAAGCTGAAGATTGCACATATAATGTAGAAGCTAACATTAATGTATGCCCAGTGTATCGTCTATTATTGGTTGGCTGTTTATTTAACTCTAACTGTTCAATAATGAATGACAGCTGAAAATTTTCATCACTGTTTTCACTCACCCCTGATAAGAGTTCTATTGCTTTATCCAGCTTGTTCTCATCTACATTCTGAGCACTATCAGCAATTCCACGAATAAAAACAAGAACATTGTCTAACACATTAACAGATTTTAAAACTGCAAGTCTTTTTGGGATTTTTTAACTGAAAACTTTAAATTATTTATATAAATTTCATAACTCAGATTTTTATGAATCACTAGGGAACACAGGATAAAAGGTACACTCTGCTTTATACTTATAATACTAAGATAAACGTTATCATTTTCATGAATTAAAATCCATTCTGATATTTTAGTAGAATTATAATATATCTGGATAAAATATCTTCCAGACTATTTAGTTTTCTTTCTTCTACATATGTTTTTTGTGTCTGCAGGCTATCTTCAATTGCCTTTTCAATGTTTTCTTGCTCAACTTGGTGAACCCTTTTCACTGGTTTCGAGGAACTTGGAGTCTCACTTAAATATTGGGGTACATTGTTAAAAGGAATTGCACCAGCTTTTAGTTTAGGTCTTTCTCTTTGAAATTCTTTTAACTCTCCAGCAACTACACACTTGTCTGTTTTAATAACGTCACTGTCACAAAAATGCTTTATACATACAACAGGGTTTTTCAGTATACTTAAGTCTGTAGGTATTTTATTTAACCATTTTTGTCGCAAACTTTTTTCTGACGGAAGAGAAAAAGTGCTAACCTTTTCTTCCTGGCTATCATAGTTGGACTTGCAACCATAAACACTACAATGTCTTGGCATTTTTGTGTAATATGGTATACTTAATAACACTGTAAATTATGTAAACAGTGTACTTTTAATCGTTATTATGTTACATCAAAATTTAGGTAGAAACTTTTAACCTAAAACCTTAGACCATATATAACATAACATAGACACGCCCCCAGTCTCTCTAGGTGAGACCAACATGAATCCGGCCTGTGACGTCAGTTGTAGGCAGAAAACCCGTGAGCCTCCGTATAACCGTGTACTGCAGGAAGCACCCGACCCAGGTTTTTAGTGAAATTAATAATTTTTTCAAAGCTTTAGCAAGGATTTGTTTTTTAATAAACAATATACTAATTATACACCTATTTTATAATAAAATTATTTTAGTCTAAAAGCATAGATATTATTATTTTTATTTTATAATACGTATTTCAAATTGACAAAATTAATACAATTACTTTTACTTACTATACATTATTTATAATGCAATCAAGTTAATGTTACAACCTTTAAACTAAGTTAAAATTTTACATTTCTTTAAATTGAATTAATTTAAAATTAAAACTAACTAACTATAACTAAATTAAAACTAATAATTATTGGTTTTTGAATAAAATAGATTTAGTAAGTTTGCTTCTGACTCTACAGTCAGTGTTATCCAAGGACTTGGCCTCTAATAGTTTTTATAAGATTAATTACATGACTTCCCTCTATGTCGAAATCAAGGGTGTGTTGATTCAGCACTTTAAAAATACAGTTCCTCACATTCTTTAATATATTAATTATTAGTTTAAATAACAGATCTTTCTGTTGAAAGGTACCTTTGTTTTTCAAGATGCGCAACTCCGATTCAGCAAAACGGCATACATGAATTACATCTTTCGATGGTTGAACAAGATATTTTTTGTCAGCTTTGTAGTTTTTTATTTTTATAAAATTGTTTGTAATGTTCGGCTCCTCCAGAGCAGCTATGCAGGTTTCGCATTTCAGGATTCTCTTCAGTTTCACTACTACAAAACCTGCAATGTACTCGGAAACATCATTGACATATAAACTTATATTATTGTAATAGGTTGAACTTGACATAGCATAGTTATGATCTGTAACAGGGTCCTCGCAGGTTTCGTTTGGGATTTCCGAAAGCAGGTAATCAATGGTCTTCACCTTTTTCTCCATACTCAATGACAGAATAAAGGAGGGGCTCTGGTCTAAGCAGTTAGCCCTCTCCGATGCGATGACAGCCGTATGCATTACAAGGCGTTTATAAGCTGCCATAAACTGTCTGGCTGAGGGGTTATTGTTATAACCCCCCATTCTCCGTATCGAGCTAAAAAATACTTCCAGATGGTCCTGACAGACCTTATAACCCAACAGAAACCTCAATCCACCTTCACAATTTTTTGTGGAGTAATGGTCAAATATTCCGAGGAACGATCTAAGCCCGAGTACCAAACCAATGAAACCAGTTTTGTTGAGCGTTGTATATAATGGTTGTCCTTTTCGTGCAGTTTTTAATCCCTTGATATATTTAATTGCTTCTTCAATTTTTTTGGCTATTATCCCTCTATATTTTGCCTGGAGTCCCGCTTTAAACCATTTGCCTAGCAAACTTCTACTATTCAAAATGTCGAACACATCATTAATTAAGGTAGCAAAACGTTGGGTTGCCTCACTGCCCTCAAACACCTCTGAATATATTTCATTTTTTCTTAAGTACTGCAGACCCTTGGCAACGCTGAGACTTAGGGTCTGTGCAGCAAGTTTTACCTTCATTTTTTCTTGTTGCCATTTTACATGCCTGCTTGTTAATTTATTGGCTAAATGTAGACCTTCTCGTTCCTGCGTTTCCACCAATTTCTCAATATATTCCCATAATATGGGTACACTGTCTTCATCGTACATTATCTTCTTGTCTCCTAGAGTATTTCTAACTAGTTTTAGCATATGTGGGGGATCAGGCATGATAAAAATCGGGTCACCCGAGATAGGGTGTGGAAAGCATGTTTTCTCCGTGTTTATATCAAAATCCACTCCCAGTTTTTCCACAGCACTTACATTACTTCGGGCACCATCGAACGTCAAGCTGCACATCTTCACTTTGACATCATGAAGCATTCCCTTATTATTAGATTGGCCTTTTGCTCACCAGAAAGGCCAGTTATTAGAAAATAGCCTACAGGCAACTTCCAAGAGCCATTTACGCAGTTCAGAAGAAATACAAAGGCCTCTTTCGCTGCAGGGGTATTGTCAGCCTTTTCCTCCTTCCCACTGCTCATGATGTCAGCATACAAAATAAAAGCCTAGCGTTATTACATATATTATACAAAGAGGGTAACTTTGTCACGGGTAATTGTGTTAGAAAATCAGAAATTTCTGATTTTTCATTCAAGACTGTAATCCCGGCACTAATAATTTTATTATTACAGTGCCTTATTATTTACAATTGTTTTTTAAGGTTGGGAGGATTATTATCAACCCTAATTGAAAGAAACGTGAAAAAGGACCTACAACCAATGTAGGTGTATTAATTGGTGTATATTATATGTATAATTGCATACATATTGCATAACTAAGTACATACCCAACAAATTTTTCACCGTCCCATTCTATCATACTGCGAATTGACATCTCATCAATTTGCAGTGAACAAATGCAAAGTTTTCCTTGCTTCTTCAATTCAACAACTTTTTCGGCAAGGACAGCAAAACACGCTTTTTGGAACCCTGGCTCACAGTTAACTGACACGTACCACTTTTGCAAGGTTCTCGGATGCGCCAGAACTCTATTAAATGTTTTTCTCACGTAATTGTATGCCCTCGGTGAATAAAAATTTAACATAAGTGCAAACATTTTTAATTCGTCTGGGCATTTCCCTCCTTTACGCTTTAACAGTTGTTTGAATAAAGTTTTGGAATATGGAGATATGGTTTCCTGAAAAAAATACAAATCATGAAGTGTATTAAATTTATGGGAGACATGACTGAAAACAGTGCCATAATAATATGAACAAATGTATTGTGGACTTTCTAAAAAAAAGCTTAAATTTACTGTTGAACTTACGGTAAGTGTCAATGAAGTTTCGTCAGAAATCAGATGCTTTCTTTTTAAGTGCATTAATAAGGTCTCCAGATTGCTTACGCGTCTATTGAGCCAGGTATTCCTTTGACGCAAACTACGAATAAGCTGGTTTTTTTCTAAACATAACTTTCTTGACAGAAGCTCTAAACTGCCGCTCTCTTTCTGATAAAGGGTTTTCTTTGAAATCTCCAATATAAACTCTCCTTTTTTTGGAAGCAGGTTCCCCTTCAACAGTTGCACTGGTTCCTACAACTGCCTCACAAGTGCCAGTGCTGTCACTGTTGTTTTCATTTACACACCCTGAATTGTTTTCTATTGCTCTAAAAAAACACAGACAAATAAATCCTCCAAATATGCCTAACATTAATTATACAATTTAACTGAGTAGGTACCCATTAATAACAGTTACAGTAAACAATCAGGTACTAGGTAGGTACCCATTATTATTGGTGTTTGATTTCTTCGTATTCATATGTACTTACCTAGTTGTTCTACAATTATTATTATTCCTTATTATTGGAGGTTTTCTTGCCGGTTTTGTTTTTGATAAATGGTCAGGGAATTCAAAAATAGTTGGAACAGCATCATCTTTTAGTTTTTTTGGAGCTCCAAGGATTTGTATCATAACACTCATTTGAAAAATGCTTAGAACAGATTCGAGAACTTTTTTTGGGACTAAATTTATCTCTCCGCATAGCTGTGATCCATTTCTTTTGTAGAACCATATCTTTTGGAAAACTGTGGACAAGTTAGTGTGTTAAGAAATAATAATTTTCTAATAAATAAAATATGCTTAATTAGGTATCAAAATACCAACGCATAATCTAACCTCAAAATCAAATGTGAGGAAAATGTACTTGCCTATGAAAGGATATTTCTTTATTTTTATCATGTCTTTTTGTGCAATTATAAGCACAGGAAGAGGTTACCGTATTGATAATATCAATAAAAATAAAACAAACTTAAAAATCTTTGTAAATAATTAAAATAATAAACTCACAAAACACAAAATACTCGACTGCTGCTACAGTAATAACAATGTTTTGCCTACAATTGACGTCACAGGCCGCTGGAGATGTTGGTCTCACCCACAGAGTACGAATATATAGAGAGGGGAAAGCCAATGTTAAAATTTTGACTGAAGTTTCTAGCGCTCGTGGTGGCTTGGCTGTCAACTAAGTGGAGCTAAATGATAATAAATAAATAAATGGTCTCACCGCTCTGCCCAGGAGTGGGGCTGAGGCCGTGTCTATATCACGTTAGTGGTATATATGGTCTAAGCCTAAAACACGTGCTTGTTTAACTTAACCCGTACAAAGTTTTGGTACTTTTTAATATTCGTAATAACACTGTAAATCACTTGAATAGTATATAAATAAACCATCAACAGAAAACTTTTAAATCACTATAACATCCTGATACACTAATATTTTCGAAGAAACGTTTAACTTAACCACACGCACTTAACAATTATAATGCCGATCTGAGAGTATTAGGCTAAAGTTGCGTGACTTTTTCACGCCAGGGCTTGTCTTTCTCGTCAGCCTCGTGCCGGATAAGAATAGTGATTTGGCCAAAAGAATCATTTGGAAAATTTGTGTGATCATTATGTCAGTATGACTGAAAAAAAAAGGTTTGACACTATTTTTCCTCCCCCTCCACCCCTTGTTAGGGGGAACCACCCCTAAGACCCCATTTTTCATATTTATTTTTTGTTCATCGACCATAATGCGAATTCTTCTATAAAAAAATCAAGAGTATAGTGAAAGTAAAGTTCTTTCAACCCCCCTTTCGCATCTAAACAATTTTTTTCAATATTCAAAATTTTTTTACAACAAACTAAGACAGAGGCTGACGTAAAATTTTAATCACAAGTGATTTTTGATTCAGGAAATGTACCCAATTTTTTTCAGCCCTTTAAAAGTAGTGGAAGGGACTCAAAAGTCTAAAAAACCGTGGTTTTTCCTATTTGTAACCCTTTTTGTCATTATATGATACATATATGATACATTTTTCTGAAAAAGTTAATTTTTACATCTCGGTTACATTATTTAACCTATAATATGGTTGATCGAACTACTCTCCCCACCCTCAAACTAAAAAATACCCCAATTGGCTATCTGTTCAACTTCTTGCCGGTAAATTCGAATTTACCCATTCAGCAACTGATAATAGTTTGCACTTCCAAGTGACGCTATTTTTGGTTGGCTAAACATTGGGCAGGCGAGTTGTTCCCCTGTGTACGTTAACTTGCACAAATGACGCTAACTTTCTCTTGTGATCTAACCGCTTTCACCGCTTATTCCTTTGTAACTTCAAGGTTGTTTTCACCACCCTGCTAACGGGACTCTGTATTTTTTGCTACTTTGATCAAACAAAGCATTCTATATGACTTACAAAGTTGTTTTCTGACATACAAGACTTTCTTTCCAGAGCCGACACGTCTGGTTATCGAGTTTTTGCGTTACGTATTGAACGAAAATGATTTCAAATGTATTTACCGTTAAATTCAATGAATTTAAAGCATTTATATTCGCGGTGATCTCGTCAATGAACGTGGAAATGCTAACCATGGACTCTTGTTGAATAGACTTCACGCCCAAGACATTCCCTATGTGATAGGCTGAGACAATTAATTTGCTGTCGTACCTGGCTCTTAATAGATCAATAGCTACCGCATAATTTTCATGGGTGATTGGAAGAGATTTTATTACATTTAACGCCTCGTCCCTTAATGAAGAGTGCAAATAGTGTAATTTCTGAATGTCCGTCAGGTCAGTTCTGACGTGCACTAATTCCACAAATATATTATAATAATGTTGCCAATCAATAATGCTGCCTGAGAAGCAGGGCAGTTTAATCGGCTCTAACTGTATGGGGGGGGGGGTTTAATTGGTGTAACTTGAGCTTGAACAACGGTTTCTTGTTCACCTCCTCTACCTGCTCTAATAATTGGTGTAACTTGCACTCAATATTACAGAGATCATCCTCTTTTTGAACTCTGTCACTGACTGATGCGAAATCGGAATCGTCAGCCTCAATCTGAGTCTGAATTTCGTCATACTTCGCGGACAATTCCATCAAATGGCAGAGTTTAATTTTCAATGCATGATGATCGCTTATGTCCGGGTCGAAATTGTCAGCGAAAGTATTCACACGGGATACAGACGCCTTAATTGTGCCCCGTTTCTTAATTAACGCCTTCACATCAGCCATGACCGTAATGTAAAATATGATTTGAAAACGATAGTTAAATGTAGAGCAGGTGAACAATTGTTGTAATTGTGAATAATTTGCTGAAATCTGATATGATGCGGGATCCAGTGATCTGTGTACACCTTAATATATGACTTACTATAATAGGTACTTCATTTGCTTAAAAAATAGTTATGAAAGTTATTGAAAACATGAATTATTCAAAATGACAATATACCTATAGCCTTATCATATCACTTAAATTTCTTAATACATTATAGTACAGCTACATAAATGAAAATTTATGTACGTATGTACATATGAAAATCTAGATAAAAATACAAGTTTATGGCCACTTGACAATAATATCTGTTCATGTAGAAATTATTAAATGCTATTATATCTGTGCAAAAATATTACTTAGTTTGCTGTACCCATGAATTGTACATGAAAAATTATAAAAAATGAAAGTTTATAGTCACGTGGATGTTGAATCCCGGCGTGCTCAAGCTGGCTTCGATCCCGTTGTTCGATCCTGTTCGGCAATCCTTAGAAGTTGGCGCACCGCCTGTTTCTGCTGGTCGGGTGACGCTTGAAGTTGTAGCTCTCCGTAATTTTAAAGTTGTGGAATTTCGTTGCTGTAGAACAAATGATGCTGTCTTGCCGTGTCTTGTTGTCCCAGAGTTGCTGCTCTGCAGAAGCTTGCAATGTTGGGTATGAAGTACCTTTTAGAAGGCATGCAACGGCCAGCAATCTGAAGTTTGAAAATGTTGGGGTTTGAACCAAACGTCGTTTGGGCCCATTAAATGAAATATTTCTGAAATCGTAGTAGACCAAAATCCGGTCGCGGTGGACCAAAAATGTTGCGTCTTAGACGCTCTCGATGAGTCTTAAGTTGGTCTTAGAACGGTTATTGAGGTGCTGGTGTGAAATGAAATGATGAAGTGGACTGTAATATTCTTGAGATAATAGTTTATTGAAAAATTAACAAGAAATAATTGCTGGCGCGTGCAGTTTTAGCGCGGCATAATGCAGAGAATTAATATAGAATTAAATATTGAAAACCCATAACAGAGTGTAGAGGCCGAGATCGCCCAAGTAAATTATCGCATGATGGTCATGCTAAAATTATGAAATATTGAAACCTTACGTAGCCGAGTCTGGCGAAACGAAGGCTAGTTGCCGTTCGGAGTTTAGCGAGTAACTAACTTAAATTTGGCTGCTGTCGGCCTGTATCAAACCGGCAGCAGATAACAGATATACAAATGACGTCACTACACGCACCTGCAATGCGGCACTTTACAGTACAAAGTTTTCATAGGTACAAAGTTTAACCATAAATAGATCGCATTTCTGAAACACAGTATTAAATCATTTATAAATTTATCTTTGTTCAACATTAAAGTAATCTAGACAAACTGAATCTATTCAACTATTATTCATTGAGCAATACATTTACGATTTAACCTACCAGATTACATATATGCAGGGCTGTATTTGTGACGGTACGGACCGGTACGCCGTACCGGTACCTCTGAGAGAGAGAAAAAAAATCAGAACCGGAACGCAAATTTTAGATTATTAGAAATTAGAAATGTGGTGTGATAACCATAGAGGTATATAAGATAGAGGTGGTGAACTGGCTGAGTCGGCGACGCTGAATCGGCTGATCCGCGCGAGTTCCACTCTCGCGCATGCGTCAGTAGACAAAGATAGAAACGAACCAGTGACGTTTCTGCGTGGACATTTCCACTTATACGAGCGCCTATACTTTGCCTCCTCCATCTTATATACCTCTATGGTGATAACGCTACGGTCGAAGCGTTGTGTACCTACTTGGTGCGAGACTAGACTGTACTTTATCTAGGTACGCAGTGGCGGGCGGCGGCCAGCTGACTCATTTTCCCGCTCAACCTGTCACCCTGTTCTGTTGTGTTTGTTCAGTTCTCTCGAGTAGTGTTGTGTTTGTTCTGGAATTAAAGTGCGTAAAGTTCGCTCGCCGTGTTGCGTAAACACAATGCAGAAAATAACTAATTTTTTTAGTAAACCAAAAAAAAAAAAAAAAAAAAAAAAAAAAAAAAACTAGACGATCAAGGTGAGAAAACTCAGTCAAACAGCTTAGAGCCGCTTTTAGTTTTGCCGTCAACGTCACGGGAAAGAACATCTCATTCTTTACAGTTCCTAGCTGACAAATGCCCGACACCGCCATCGCCAATGGAATCAGATCAAACTTCTTCTATTGATGAAGTCAAAGACGGTGATAAACAGTGGCCAGACTGTTGGACTCTTGAACAAAAGAGTGATTTTTTGTAAAAAATACGATTGGCTTAATGTACACAACAAAAAATTGGGCTGTAAGGTTTGCCGAGAAGTTGGATCTCTGGGCGTGGAAAAAAACTGGCATGAAAATGTCTAAGCAATGGACTGGATGTGATATTACTAGTTTTGGGGAAAATCGAGCCCAGCAACAAACAGCGTTGAAAAAAAAGATATTTGATCACAAAGACAGTGCTGCGCACAAAGCAGCTTTAAAAATTTTAGAGGAGTCCCAAAAAGAAACACTGGAAAACATTTGTTTGAAAACAATATCAAAAGAGAAAGAAGTTACAGCGAGAATTTTGCGCACTGCCTATAAGGTTGCAAAAGAGAATCAATCTTTCAACAACTTTGAGTCAGAAATCGATGTTCAAGAGCTGAATGGATTAAATATGGGCCGAATTCTGCATTGAAAAAACGCCTGTGTGAATATTATTAACCATATCAGTGCAGAAATGAAAAAACATATTCTACAGCAAATAATAACAGGGGACGATAAGTTTGCAATCATCATCGATGAATCAACTACTTTAAGCAAAAAATCAACTCTGATTTTGTACATTAGAGTTTGCCTAAGGAAAATAAATATGGAATCCCCTGTAAATTTATGTTTGGACCTTGTTGAACTCGAAAGTGTGACATCTCTTGGAATTTTTGATGCTGTCATTCAATGCCTTGAAGGCCACAAATTAGATGACAATGTTCTAAAAAATAGACTAACGCTGTTGTATGTGTCGGAGCGGCAGTGATGCTTGGACGCAAATCTGGAGTTGGGAGTCTTTTAAAAGACAAGTTTGATGCTTGGACGCAAATCTGGAGTTGGGAGTCTTTTAAAAGGAAAGTTTCCATCTTTTTGGCATTGCTGTAATCACAGGCTTGAGCTTTCTGTAAGTGACGTTTTAAAGGAAATGGCAAATATCAATCGTTTTAAAGGGTTCATTGATAAACTTTATGTTCTATACCACGCCTCACCCAAGAACGGCCGAGAATTGCGTTTGTGTGCAGTCGAACTTGGTATTCAACTGTTGAAAATTGGAAGGGTGTTAGACACAAGATGGGTAGCGTCCAGTTTTCGTACAGTTTCAGCGGTTTGGGAGAACTACGAGGTTTTAGCAAACCATTTTGTAGCAGCTAAAGAAGACCAAACACGTGATGCTTCGGACAGATGCAAGTATGAAGGCCTACACAGGAAACTTACATCCACGTGCTTCGTTTTAGATTTGGCGTTGATGTGTGATGCACTTCAAGAACTTTCAGAAGTTAGTGAAGAACTGCAAAACCGAGATATAGACTTATTTCGGGCTAACAAAAAACTTCAGATTTTGGCTAACACATTTGTTGGTCGGAAAGATAACCCGGGAACTTTTTATTAGCAGGCTGTGACATCTGTCAACAACAAAAGATTTAAGGGAATCAAAATTTATGAAAAAACTAAAGAAGACCCCATTAATCCTGTTGTGTTTTATGACAACCTTGCACAATCGATTGAAAAGAGAATGCTTAGTGGGGAAGATGCAGCTTTGGCCAATTCAGCCCGTATAGTTGACACAAGTACTTGGCCCAAAGACATTAAAGACAATACTTTTGGGGAAAAAGATGTTGAGTCGCTTGCAGTTCGCCTTCAGTTGAACAAACGGGACGCACTTAAAGCATTTCGTAAATATGTTTTTGATAATTGTGAGAACTTTGGTGGAAATTGTAAAAATAAAACAAAGTATCCCGAAAAATTGCTTCCATTGACAACTGCCATCAAGACAATTCCAGTGTCTTCTAGTGAATGTGAAAGAGGGTTTTCCCAAATGAATCTAATCATTACTGACGGTAGAGCATCTCTGTTAACAAAAACTGTCTCTTCACTACTTTTTCTGAAGTTAAGTGGCCCACCACTGACTCGTTTTGACCCTTCAAAGTACGTGGAATCTTGGCTGCTTCGGGGACGGCACTCTGCTCTGGACACCAACAGCATAGGCGTGCGCACAGCGGGTGCCGCGGGTGCCACGGCACCCACAAAAAACTTTGGAGAGTCGCCAAATTTGGATCGAACACAAAATTTGGGGGAAAGAGAGTCCTACAAATCGATTGGGCTAGGTCTCATTTTCCGCAAAAATCGCCTAAGGCCTAAACCTTAGGTACTGTGAATGTGAGTGTGCAGTGTACTGGTGAGTAAGCAAGCGATAACATAGTGTCGCTTTGCGATAAGATTCCTTGTGTAACAACAACAACGGAGTACAGACACTTTGTGTATGTTGAGTCTGTTTCCCCTTTGTCCATTCTTACAGCCTTCCTAGAACTCATACCATTTACCGTTTTAATTACACCGTCTACAAAACTGCTCGCTCATTCTTTACCACACGTACTAATCCTTGCAACAGCTACGAGTTACAACGCGGGAAACAGCTGTTTGTTCAGTATTCAGAGAAGTTTGCGTGCGTGCGAATACAGATTTATACAGATTTAAAAAAAACATTATTTATTATTAATTACTTATTTATTTTTATAAGAAGAATGGCATTATAATTGTTTTATTATATTTGTATCATCTTTGACCTTTATTACCTAAATACTTATATATTTTTACTTTGTTCTTATATTAGTAATCAGTACAACAAAATATTCAAATTATACAGTTTTTATCTTTCAAATTATTATATTTCTATATTGTTTATATAATGTAAATAGATTGATTAAAAGTCAGAGTCTATTAGTATATTGAAACGATTATTCTAATAAAGCTGATTACCAAACGTTTTTCTTAATTAATTTCTTTTAATCGAATTTTCTTCCCTATTATTCAAACTGCTTACTCTGCTTTTATAAGATTAAAAAGTAAATAATTAACTAGTAAAGATATTTTATGCAAATTATCAATCAAAGTCTTAATAATTAATTGCAGTTTTTAAAGTAGTTTTTAAGACATATCTTATCCTAGCATCGAAAATTAAAGCAGTAATGTGATATATAGACTGTTTGTTTCACGCAAATTTTGGGACCTTCTAACTTTTTTGTAAGATTTGCTTTACGAACTGGTTTTCTCCCGGGTACTTGGGGTAAAGGCTTAAGGTTACCTGTCTCCGTCAAGGGCAAGGGCAAAAGGCGGCATTTAATTTTCAAGAGTAACCTGGACTCTAACATCTAAAGCGGCTCCAGGAAATAAAGTCGTCGCAGCAGAATTTTCGGCTGCGCAAAGGAAGGTGGTTTTAGTCGGTAAAAATCCCCCCCTGTGTCTTTTAGAAGAATTCCTCCTGCCTAAAAAAAAAAGGTAACCTGTCTCCGTGAAGGGCAAGGGCACAGAAAGCGGCGTTTTCATCGTTGGCACCCACAATAGCAAAATCCTGCGCACGCCTATGACCAACAGCAAGGAAAGAAAGAGGGGAGAGACGTACAATGAAAACCTTTCTAAGCTTTGGACAATTTTATAAACTGTGAGTTAAACATTTAAAATTAATTCATCATTTAAAAAATTAATTAATTAAAAAAAAAACTACATTTGGACAAATTTTCGGGTGAATTTTAAGACATTAAACACGTCTAAAACGTCAGTTTAAGACCTTTATTTTCCAAAAATTTTCCAGGGGGGCCCCCCGGACCTCCCGCTTTGCTGGCGGTACCCCCAGACCCCCTTAGGCGTACCGGGACCTATATTTTTTCAAAAACAGCACTGCATATTATGTATTTAGTGATTACCTCCTTTCATAATTATGAATTAACCTATACAATGTACATATATATTTAATAATTATTTCTTGTCTTGTTTGTTCATCATCTTCTTTCACTGCACTACACTTTATATAATATTGAAAACTTTCTCAAGTGAAACTTACTCGTCAGTTTTATATGTAGAACGCGTTTCGGCGTCGTGTTCGCCTTCTTCAGCTTTGCGACAGACTGCCAGTACCTAGTAACGTTTGTTGGTTGGAAGGTATAGTGGGGGTGGTGGTACCATAACTCCAGCACACACAAACTTGCCAACACATTCAGAAAACACAATTACAAAATAGTATTCAGAACCAACAATACCATCAAAAAACACATCAACGATACAAACAAGGACATAGACAAATACAATAGAACAGGTGTCTACAAATTAAATTGTAATAACTGCAATAGTTTCTACATAGGCCAGACGGGAAGATCTTTTTCATCCCGTTACTCTGAACACTTAAAGGCCCTTTCCAACAACAATATACATTCTGCGTTTGCCACACACCTACACACACAAAACCATAGCTACACCAACATAGATACTAATCTTGAAATATTACACCTCTTACCCAAAGGGCGAAAACTCAACACAGCTGAACAGTATGAAATATACAAACACCACACAACACAACCAAACAACATACTAAACGACCAATTGCAATATAAATCACATAAACTTTTCGACACAGTTATACACAAAACAAACAATAATTCGGATCCCCGCGCCAATCCCCTTCCTCTATACACCACCACCCCCACTATACTTTCCAACCAACAAACGTTACTAGGTACTGGCAGTCTGTCGCAAAGCTGAAGAAGGCGAACACGACGCCGAAACGCGTTCTACATATAAAACAGACAAGTAAGTTTCACTTGAGAAAGTTTTCAATATTATATAAATTATTTCTTTCCATGTCATAAGATATAGAATACCACTAGCATCTCAACATACTCGTGAATTCTTTCAGAATGAAACGGGCGAACCATGGGTAGACGACTATACTACATACTACGTTCTACATATAAAACAGACAAGTAAGTTTCACTTGAGAAAGTTTTCAATATTATATAAATTATTTCTTTCCATGTCATAAGATATAAAATACCACTAGCATCTGAACATACTCGTGAATTCTTTCAGAATGAAACGGGCGAACCATGGATAGACGACTATACTACATTGGATCTACTTTAATTATCAATTGAATTTAAATTTGTTACTTGATTTATGATTATCCATTTCCTGCATTCTTCGTGTCTCACTTCCCCACACATCACTCTTTATCACTATTTGCTCTGCCTTTGATTTTCACTCGTACGCGATAACAACTGACGCTCGCGCACTTCGACCTTAAATTCGGCTATATACTCCGTATTACGCACACATAATAAAGTATATTTCTGCCTTTACTTAATTCAGATTACGCGCACATAATAAATATACTTCTTCTCTCTTGATGACGCCCTAAATTAAGTTTAGTCACTCGCGAATCGCTTGCTTCTTCGTATTGGCTTGAACAATTTCTGGTTGGATTGTAGATATTTTGTTACTGAATAATAAATTGACTTATTAATTCCTTCATGTCTACTTAAAACAAGAATATTGTCACAATAAAGACTGATTCAACTAAACTCCTCTGATTGATATCTAAGACCCCTTAGTGTTCCTACGAGGGTAATATTTATATGGTTGATCGAGCTACTCTCCCCACCGTCAAACTAAAAAATACCCCAATTGGCTATCTGTTCAACTTCTTGCCGGTAAATTCGAATTTACCCATTCAGCAACTGATAATAGTTCGCGCTTCTAAGTGACGCTATTTTTGGTTGGCTAAACATTGGGCAGGCGAGTTCTTCCCTTGTGTACGTTAACTTGCAAAAATGACGCTAAATTTCTCTTGTGATGAACCCGCTTTCGCCGCTTATCCCTTTGTAACTTCAAGGTTGTTTTCGCCACCCTACTAACGGGACTCATTTTTTGCTACTTTGAGCAAACAAAGCATTCTATATCTTTATGACCTACAAAGTTGTTTTCTGACAATACATTTTCAAAACGTCTGGCGCCTTACTGTCGCCTGTATAATATTAAATTTTATATAACTAGAAGACGTTCATTTGTATCGTTATTAATATGATTACATTAAAATATATCAATTCTTACTTGCCAAACACATGATGTATTATGAATTATGTCTATAAAATAATACCTAAGGTAGCGTAACACATAGGGTTACGTTATATTTGTCCCCCAAATTGATTTAACCATAATCGATATTAAGACTTTGGGTAAATCAATTTGCATGCCTCTGAATTCCTTTATTTACTATTTACAAAGATTGTTTACATGCGAGGGTGACCTACTTTCCATTTTAACAGCAGTATTCTCTACCTACTAGTCTGACAACTTTCGCTTTTATTGTTTGGTTTGTGCACTACTCACGGTCACTACCCTCTGTCAGCTGTTCATACTTTTTATTCACTGCCTGTGAATCACTTTCTATTATATATCACATTGATTAACATTACTTATATTTAATACATATTGTGCTTATTCTATTACAATGGTACATATTTGTTTAAGGAAATTTAAATTCTATTTCTTTCAAGAAATTTAGAAATTTATTTCCCTTTAACCTTTAATAATATTAAAATCCTTCATTCTACCCCTTGGTGGTATGGTTTTAATTGTCGGACGTTGAAGATTCCGCGTAGCGTGCCAGGTTTGTCCACATCTGCTACTTCATACGTCGCTTCTCCTTTGCTGTTCGTTACCACATATGGGCCGTCATATAACTCGCAAAACTTTGCTGATATTTTGTTTAACGGGTCGGAGATTGGGTTAGTTCACCAGATCTCCTTCCTTGAATTTTAATTTATCACCTCCTTCATTCTGTTTTCTTGCCCTTTGCTCATCTTTCCTTTTCAGCCTCTGGTAAATCTCTTTTTGACAGTCTTTTATATCTTCCTTCATTACTTCTCGATCTATGTACGCTTCCCACGCTCTCCTCGGTTTCCGACCCCATTGTGCTTGAAATGGCGTCATCTCGATCGTATCGTGGTGTGTTTCATTTATGCATTTCTCGATGATCTTAATGTATTTTGCCCATTTCGTCTGGTGTCCACCCACCATTACCCTGAAGATATTACCCAGCTGACGGTTAATTCTCTCCGCTAGATTGGTACATGGGTTGCGGATGGCAGTATATTTGGGCTTTATTTCGAGAGCTTTCAACTGCTTTACCCATGATTTACTAGTAAATTCTGTGCCGTTATCTGTTAATATCGCCTTGGGCTTACCAACATCTTGGATATATGATTTTAACTTGTTGAGTGTTATGACGGTTGTTGCCCTCTTCATGGGGTATAGTTTTACATATTTTGTAAAATTATCGACTATTACAAAAATATATTTAACTCCGCTCGTTGATGTTAATATAGGCCCAAAAAAGTCCATACTGACTATATCGCATTTTTCTTTTGGTAAAACTGGTCTGGTTTGTCTAACTCCCTTCCTGAAGTGATCTTTGCATTTTTGACAAGTATCGCAGGTTTTGACCAATTTCTTTATATATTTATAGAAGTGATCTCCCGTAAAATGTTCTTTGAATAATTCATAACTCTTCTTTACACCGCAGTGTCCGTACATTTCATGGATCTCCTTTAGTAATGCTTCTCCGATTTCTTTTGTTAGCATCACCTTCCATCTCCTGTTCTCTTTTCGATACAACTTATCGTTATACAATTGGTATATATTTCGTAATTTGCCATCTACATTATCGTGCAACTTATCAATAATAGTTTTCAATTTCGGGTCTCTTTGTTGATTTTGTGCTATATTTTTTAATTGGCTTTTTAACTACTTGTTAAGTCTGATATCGACGGTGTATTTCTGTTTCTTCGTCGCCGTCCTGTATTAGACTCTCTTGTAAATCCTCCGGGTTATGACTGAGTACATCTGCCACAATGTTTTCACTCCCTTTACAGTGTACTATTTCGAAATCGTATTCTTGAATGGCTAATATCCATCTAATGATCCTAGAACGCGTTAACTGGCATTTTTGTATAAATGTGAGGGCTTTATTGTTTGTAATTATCGTCAGCGGACGTCCTAATACGTGGGTCCTAAATTTTTTAAGACAGTGGACCACGCCTAGTAGTTCCACTTCCGTTGAAAAATAATTCAGCTCTGCTCCTCGAAGTACTCGACTGTGGACGCTATAACCCCTATCTGGCCGTCATCATCGATTTGATATAGTTGACCTCCGAGTGCGTACTTACTCGCGTCAGTCTGCAGATAGAAGCGCTTATTCGGGTCCGGATGTTTCAACATCACCATGTTCACAAATAGTTTTTTGACCTCGTTAAACTGCTTATCTAATTCTTCGTTCCATTTGAACTTCACACCCTTTTTCAGCAGCTGTAACAGTGGTCTGGTTTTCTCGGCATATTTATTAGTAAACTTATTATAGAAGTTTGTCAAACCAAGAAACCCTTTTAGTTGTTTGGGATTTTTTGGTCTTGGGAATCCCATAATCATAGCTATTTTTTCTGTAGAGGCGCTGATGCCTTGTTTGACAATTCATAGCCTAAGTAATTAATTTTTTCTCGAAAGAACTTTGACTCTTTCAAGTTCACGGTAAGGTTTGCTCTTTTCAAATTTTCTAACAACCGCAGGTGAACCAGGTGTTCTCCGACGCTTCCGGATATACACAGACAGTCGTCCACGTATAGAATTGTAAACTTCTTCACTTCCTCTGATAAGACATGGTCCAGTCTTCGGGTCAAGCTGGCTAGGCTCGTCTTTAATCCGAATGGTGTAACAATATCCCGATAACATCTTCCTTTATATAGGAACCCAGTAAAGTCACGGCATTCTTCTGCCAGCGGGATTTGCCAGAAACTGCTGGTTAGGTCGATTCTGCTCATTACCTTGATGTTGCCACAGCTCGCCAACACATCATTTATAGGCAAGGCCCCTTCATGATCCGGGACCATCACCGCATTAATCCGCCCTGGCGTCCAAACATAACCGCACCGATTGGTCCTTTTAATTACCATCACCATTGGATTAATATAAGGACTAGTAGCCCGTTCGATGACTCCGCACTCCTCCATCTTCTTAATCTCCTTATCCACCGCATCTTGATATTTCAGAGGGACTGGCCATCCTTTCATGCAATACGGTGTGGTGTCAGTTACCACAAATCGATGTTCATATCTGGCTATCCTTTCTGGATACTCTCGGAAAACTTGGTAGTTATTGAATAAAACGTCCTCCAACTCCTTCTTTGTTTGTGCACTGATACCTGTCATTTCTTCCAGCTTTTCTCGAATTGTTGTCTCAATTTTCTCCTCTTCTTCAGCGATTTCCACTGTTAGTATCTCAGAACATATGGGTATTTTCCAACTAGTATTATTATTTAAAGTTATGTGGTTGTCCTTGAGATTGATAATACATTTACTCTCCTGTAGTAGACGGATTCCAATTATACAATCACGAATCAAATTTGGTACTATTATGAAAACACTATCGGTTATGTATTCACCGATTCTTACTTCCAACATCACCTGTTGTGTTATCGGCTTAGATTTGCTCTCCACAGCTCCTTTCACAATTATATTTGTTACCTTTAATACGTCTAACTTGCCCATTTGTTTTTTATATTTGTTATACCATTCGGTAGATATAGCATTAATTTGACTACCGGTATCGAGTAGCGCAATCACCGATATTTTGTTGAGGTGTATATTTATTTCAGGCCACTTAACTCTACGTATTTCTTGATATTCAGTCTCCTCTTCCAGTAAGGAATCCCTAATGTCTACAAAAGTTATACTAATTTCCTTATAGTTAATACTTAAATCTACCTTATTTCTACCATAATGCCTATTTAGTTTTTTGAATTCATGCAGTTTTTTGAATTCATATTTGCTGTATTGACAACCTGCGAGTTTGGTTGGTTACCACTGGTACTGGCAATGGCATTTACTTGCGACTCATATATTCTCTTTGGCGGCAGTTTTTCTCTTTCTCTTCGTTCGGGTTCATTGTCCGCCTGTTGCCAATTTGTTTTATGACGCTGAGTGGTCGGTCGTTCATTTTTGTTGTGTTGCCACTGCAGTTCTACATTCCCCTTTTGTTCCTGCTTGGGTTGTACCTGCGTGTTATACCCGCCGCTGCCGTCGTCCTTTTTCCTTAATGCGGCAAATTCCATTAGTAACATCTGGAATTCCGTTATGTTGTTGACACCCCTCGTTATACACGCTACCGCAATTTCATGACTGTAATGACGTGACAATTTTCGTATCAGGTGTTGATTTGAGATTGGCGGTATCAGTTGTCGGTTTTGTAGTATACAGCGTTCCATATACTGTATCATACTCAATCCGCTTTGCGGTCGATACTTCCCAAACTCTAATCGATCACGCACACCTTCTTGTATCATTTGGTTCCAGTACTTAGCGGTAAACACATCCTGAAACTCTGAAAAGGTTTTAATTTCACTCCTAATCAACTTCCACCAGATGGCGGCCTCTCCTTCCAAATGCCTGGACACCCAGTTAACCCCTTCGCTTAGGTAGTGTTCTCTATGAAGTTCTTCCAGCTCTTTAACAAACTCCATTGGATATTCTCCTTCTCCGTTAAAGGTAATGTTCTTGGTGTACTCCAGTATCATCCTGTGTTGCCTTGGCGTTCTCTCAATTTGGGCGAATCTTGCACGTACATCCTCCTTGATTTGTGTCAACTGACCCTCCACCGCCGTGCAGTTGTTCTCAGAGAGTTCTGTTAATTTTTGTATTTGTTCACCATTCTTTTTATTATTATTATTATTATTTACTTTACTATTTAGTGTTTTAATTTCCTGTGCAACAACAACTTGGTGTTGTCTGATAACTTGCTCGCTCTCCAGGTGTTCTCTCACTTCTGACTGGACGATTTCCATTTCCTCTCGAACGACTTCTTTTGTTTCTGTCCGTAATTTGGTAGCTATTTCTTGGTTTTTGTTTCTGATTTGGTGTATCTGTTGTTCTATCTGTGTCTTGTGTTCCTGTAATTGTTGTGTCATTTTTTGTTCCATGTTTCGTTCAATTTCGTCTATTCTTCTTTCTATTCGTGTTATGTTCTCTGTCATTTGTCTGGTATTTTCTGCTAATTTTTCTGTCATTGTTTTTGTTTTTGTCAAGTTCTGTTCTATTTGTTTAGCGTTTTCTTCATTTTTTCTAGTGCTTTCTGTTATTTGTTGTGTAATGTGTTGTAGTATCATATTGATATCTAGGTTTGTTGGCGTTTGTTGCGTTTCACTATGTACTTGTTTTTGTTGTGTTTCTTGATGGACGTCTTTTTCTTCCCGTCGTCCCCTTGCCTCTGAAGAAACCATTGGGCTCTCGTTTTCAGTGGATTCCTCCCATCCTCTAGTCTCTCCCATCTGATTATTTACATCAAATTCTACTTCACTAGCACCATTATTCTCGCCATTATCTGCCATATTGGTTTTATTAATATTAGACAATTTAAATTTCCTTAACTGCTTATTTTTGCTACGCGTTATCATTTAATGTTTATACCTTAACATATAGTTATTTTAACTTATCTATCGTCTATCCCGTTTCATTCTGCCGAGCTAAATCAATCTCCACGTTGTTGGGCGTCAAATATTACTCTTACGAAGCTGCAGTCGTGGATAAAGCTCCGCGTGATAGCGCCAACTAGTATAATTACAAAGCTTGCATGATAATATCAATTATATTTATCATATCAAATATGATTAATTCTTTATTTAAATTGCTGGGCGTCAGAGATATTTAAGATCTCAGGGGTTATTAAAATAATAACACTTCTCTTCAGATGCTAATTACTTAGTTGTATTTGTATTAACATTTATACAAACAAGAGATATTGACACATAAATTTTAGCAATAGACATAGAAATATAATACTCAAAATTTCCATATATTAAACAACATCATAAGTCATTACGCATTTTTTTTACAAAAGAAATAACACCTTAAATCATCTACTACAATTAAATTGTTGCATCTTAGACACTCTCGATGAATCTTAAGTTGGTCTTAGAACGCTTATTGAGGTGCTGGTGTGAAATGAAATGATGAAGTGGACTGTAATATTCTTGAGATAATAGTTTATTGAAAAATTAACAAGAAATAATTGCTGGCGCGTGCAGTTTTAGCGCGGCATAATGCCGAGAATTAATATAGAATTAAATATTGAAAACCCATAACAGAGTGTAGAGGCCGAGATCGCCCAAGTAAATTATCGCATGATGGTCATGCTAAAATTATGAAATATTGAAACCTTACGTAGCCGAGTCTGGCGAAACGAAGGCTAGTTGCCGTTCGGAGTTTAGTGAGTAACTAACTTAAATTTGGCTGCTGTCGGCCTGTATCAAACCGGCAGCAGATAACAGATATACAAATGACGTCACTACACGCAACTGCAACGCGGCACTTTACAGTACAAAGTTTTCATAGGTACAAAGTTTAACCATACTGCCCGCACAAAATCGGGGCGATTTTGCAACTTAAGTAATTGTGTAAATGGTACATCACAAATTATTATCAAATGTTATATACAAAGACAATACACAATATACTTGAAAGCCTTATACATTAAATTGAACTTTTGTTTAAAGTAAATCATCTCTGACACAAAAATCTGTAAATCACAAAATTCATTAGGCTATCAGGCAAAACTCAAAAGCAAAACAAAACAATATCTGTGCTAGAAAATGTACAAAAATAAAAAACTCATGATAAAAATAAAGGTGCTTATGTAAATAACATGATCTTTCTTGAAGCGTTAACTTATGTTCAGTAAATACATACATTTAATTTGTAACAAAAAGTAAGTGACAACCCTTAATTTATATAAAAGAAAACATCCTCAAAAACTGATTCAATATAGTAATACAATAATAAAGACATAATAATGTACATGCATAGTATTAGTATAATGATATCAAAATTCAATAGTACATAGCGATGATAGACGTATCCAAATGATGTAAAAATGCATAATATGATTGTATGAGTATACATAATACATAAGGATTGACATAATGGTTAACAGTACATAATAGTATAATAATGATCACAAAATTCAATAATATGTAACAGGTAATAATATAATGACAAAGACATAATAATTGATACAATAATATTAGAATCACAATCCCCAAAAATTCAAAAATATAATAACATGATAATGATACATAGGAATAAAATAATAAAAACTTAATAAATAATATAATACAAACAACAAATAGAAAGCATGATAAATGTTAGATACAATGATGCATGTCGCATGAATGCTCATACAATTAGTCGGAGTCCACTGGAAGTGGACATAATTTATGGATGGGTCGACGTAGGATACCATTAGCGGTGCGAACTTCCGCGACGCGCACTATTGAATCCTGACCCGAATAGACGTTCGTGACTACCCCGCGCTTCCACCGCAGTGGGGGGGGGGACTGTCATCTAGAATAAGGACGAGTTGTCCGGGAGTCAAATTTTTTGACGGGATGCGCCATTTGTTGTTGTTGTAACTGGTGCAAGTACTCTTTCGACCACCTGTTCCATATAGATTGGGTGAATCTTTGGAGCAGCTGCCATCTGCCCAGACGGCTAATATTGACTTGAGAATAGTCAGGTTCCGGGAGTGCAGTGAGCGGAGAACCAACCAGGAAGTGAGCTGGAGTTAAAGGCTCGGGGTCCCTAGAGTCATTAGAGATGGCGAACAAAGGGCGTGAGTTGAGGCAGGATTCTATTTGAGTTAGGATAGTAACTTTATAATGTTAGGATATAGTAACTTTAGGATGTAGTTTGGTATTCCTCAAACGTAAGAATGGTTCCGCCGACAACGCGCCGCAAATGGAATTTGACGCTCTTGACTCCGCTTTCCCACAGGCCACCGAAATGAGATGCTGAGGGGGGGAATAAAGGACCATTTGATGCCTTGGGCAGTGGTAAAATCCTGGGTGGTCTGTTCAAAACCATTAGAATGAAAACGTTTGTGCAATTCATGAAGTGAGCTACTAGCACGACGAAAATGTTTACCATTGTCGGAAAATATCTGATCAGGGATACCTCTACGCGCTATAAACCGTTTTAATGCTGCTATGAAGGCGTCTGAGGTAAGGTCTGAGACTAGTTCCAGGTGAATAGCTTTAGTGACCATGCATATAAATAGAGCCTTTGACGTCGATTTTGAACGCTGCCCGCCATGACGTATAAGTACGGGACCGGCATAGTCGACTGCAGATTGAGAAAATGGCTTAGCAGGCGTAACCCGGGAAGGGGGTAATTGTCCTAATAATTGGCTTGCGCCCCTAGCACGGAATCGAAAACAAGTAATACATTTGTGTATTACTGACCGTATATAAGATTTATCATTAGTTATCCAATATTTCTGCCGTAGAGAGTACTGAGTCAATTGTACACCAGCATGTAGTAGACGAAGATGCTCGCATTCTATGATTAATTTGCTGAGATGAGAATGCGGGTGGAGTATGATTTTGTGTTTGCTCTCATAGGTAAGCTAGGAGTGCTGAAGGCGTCCGCCTACGCGTAATATCCCCGCATTATCCAGAAAGGGGTTGAGTGAAAGAATTTTAATATTATTAGGGATGCAGCGTTGTGCCTCAAGTTCCTTAATTTCGATGCTAAAGTGCAATCGCTGGGACTGGCGAATAAAAACCAAAAGTGTATCATGCAACTCCTGGGCAGTTAAAAAGGAAGTGTCCCTATCAGCTATGGGGAACCTAGAGTTCCGAATGAATCGACGGCAATACGAAAATACACGAAGGAGCCTTGAGAGCGATGAGTAGTTTTCAGAATAACTAGACGTAGATGAAGCGACAATCAATGAGGTTTGGACCTGCTTACGTTGATCCTGCTCAAGATCGGGATGAGTGCAGGGTGAATGGGCATCGAAGGCACAGATGGGCCATGATGATGACTCATGGGACAAGTCCACCATTGTGGGTGACTGTGTAAAACCCGAGGGAGACAACCACGCGATAAAATGTCGGCAGGGTTGTCTAGTGACGAGACATGATGCCAGGTACCCCTTGTAGTGAGACGCTGTATCTCCGCAACACGGTTGGCGACAAATACCTTCCATCTGGAAGACTGCTGGTGGATCCAGTGTAAGGCTATCATCGAGTCCGAGTAAAAATATAAGTCGTCGAATTTGTAACTCACGGCGTCTATAACCTTGGAAGCCAACTGAGCCAATAAGAGACAGGCGCAAAGTTCAAGTCTGGGTAATGTTATCTGCTTCAAGGGAGCGACTCTAGATTTAGAACATAACAAGTTTGATGAGACGACGTAGTTTGAATAGACCGTACGCACATAAATACAACACGCGTACCCTTTTGCTGACGCGTCGGAAAATCCATGGAGCTGGAATGAAATGATTTGCGAATTATTCAAACTCTTTACAGACCTTGGAATTTTAAAGTAAGTGTCTGAAATCAGCTGAGAATAAAGTTCTACCCACTGATTAGATAATGAATCTGATAAGGGTTCGTCCCAACTTGTACCTGTCAACCACAATATCTGCATAAAATGCTTACACCAGAACGTAACCGGACCAATGAGTCCCATAGGGTCGTAAATTCCTGCGATAATTGATAATACCCTTCTCTTGTTGAATACCTCTACATTGACATGTCTCTGGACACTATATACGAAACTATCTTCGTCAATGTTCCATTGAATACCTAAAGTACGCACAGTTTGATTTTTGCTAAGGTCGAGGGAAGAATGAGCGTGCGAAGCTATAATGGTCTGATCATTTGAAAACCATTTGTGCAAGGTAAAACCGTATTGGCTTAATAAATCTGTGATGTTGGATTTCATTTTAGATAGGACGTGCGGGTTATCTGAACCGGTCATCAGATCGTCCACATAAAAATCGTTTGCGATGGCTGAGCAAGCTATAGAGTGTTTAATTTTATTTTCCTGGGCTATTTGAGCCAGACATCTTGTAGCAAGAAGTGACGCACTTGCAGTCTCATATGTGACTGTCCTCAAGGCGTAATGTTGGAATTCCCTATGGGGGCGTCGCGCCAGACAATACGCTGCAAATTGGAATCCTTGGGATTAACTAAAATTTGCCGATACATCTTCTCAATGTCCGAAATGAGGACATATCGGTGAGTGTGAAACCGTGTCATAATAGAGAACAGATCCTGCTGGACCGTGGGACCAACCATCAATGTGTCGTTCAAGGACAAATTATTTGTCGTTTTGGCAGAGCCGTCGAAAACAATTCGCAATTTGGTAATTATACTAGAGCCTTTAAAAACTGATTGGTGCGGAGTAGAGGGAAAATGAGAGTTCAAACTAAAGTACCGTTATCCCCCCACCACCACCGCTGGACCAGCAGCATCCACGAATTTCCACCAATCAAATTTCATGCCGCCTTTCGTGCGCCAAGTTCAAATATATGCCGCCTTTCGTGAGCCTAGATCACTTTCACTTTCTATCAGCTGGACCCGCAGCATCCGCGAATTTCCGCGAATAAATTTTTTAATGTGAATTTTTTATTTTTTAATTAAATTGATTTGCATATCAAGAGGTGGGGTGGGGGTTCAATGGACCACTCACATCCGTGAATATAATTTTTATTTTTTAATAAAGCTGATTTGCATATCAGGGGTGGGTGGTGGGTGGGGTGAGGTTGAATGGACCACACGCATCTGTGAATAGAACTTTTTTTTATTTTTAATAAAGCTGATTTGCATATCAGAGGTGGGTGGTGGGTGGGAGGTTCCGACTTGATGCATTATAGTGTATATATTAAAATATATGACCACGAATATAATTTTTTAATAAAGCTGATTTGCATATCAGGGGTGGGTGGTGGGTCAATTCTCCCTTTGAATGTAAATAACTATCTCTCTCCCTCCCTCTCTCTCTCTACACCAATCTCAGTCTTCTGATGTGTGGTAAAGTGTTACGCAATTATAATGTTACAAATATGAAAAATATATATATTTAAACTAGTATTTACAAAATATGTATAAATGGTACGTCTATCTATCAAGTGAAAATGGATATTTGACTGCCAGAATCTGAGACTCGAGAGAGTATGTTTGTCGTGCATGCTTTATTTTTTAATGAAGCTGATTTGCATATCAGGGGTGGGTGGTGGGTCAATTCTCCCTTGAATGTAAATAACTATCTCTCTCTACACCAATCTCGTTCTTCCAATGTACGGTAAAGTGTTATGCAATTATAATGTTACAAATATGAAAAAATATATATATTTAAACTAGTATTTACAAAATATGTATAAATGGTACGCCTATCTATCAAGTGAAAATGGATATTTGTCTGCCAGAATCAGAGACGCGGGAGAGTATGTTGTCGTGCATGCTTTATTTTTTTTTTATTTTTAATGAAGCTGATTTGCATATCAGGGGTAGGTGATGAGTCAATTCTCTCTTGAATGTAAATAACTATCTCTCTCCCTCCCTCTCTCTCTCTCTCTTTATGTCCTCGGTTTTACATAAGCGTCAGTAAGTCGTGCTACTTATGGATTATTGTAATTAGCGATACTAAAATGTACTTAAACCGGAGGTAATTAACCTTGTGTACATTGTCTGAATCAAGCGCTCTACTTTCTAATTTGACACCTGTCAGTCATTAGCGGCGCTGACAGTAATTACTCTAAAACGGACACACACACACACACACCAGCTTTCCCCACTGCCATTGTACAATAGCAATCATCATTCGACTAAAACTTATTGATATTTAGTTTTTTTTTTTTTGTTAGTAACAAACTTGAACGTTTAAACTTTCGCGTCCAGAGTTTTATGGAATATGTAAGCCCAGAAATTGACGTAGAGCTTTCGTAGCTGCTCCGTAACATTAATTTTGAGAACGATTTTCCGCGTTGTTGAGATCCGGTCCATAATCCCACCCGCGAGACGTTTTGGTCACTGTTTTTTTAGGTGTATACTTTAGGACCACGATATCACCGCACAGAAGATAACTACCGATCGAAACGTCGGACGAGTATACTGTGTATTGATCGGCTTGTATGACCATTAGATTGTGATCTCCACGGCTCTATGCCTCGGAACATTTTAATTGCAACATGCCAGCATGTGTGTTGTGTGTGTGTGCGTGTGTGTGTGTGTGTGTTGATGTGTATGTATAACAATTTATAACATTTTTTGCGTGTTACCGAGATATCAACTAAAATGGTTTCTAATTAAAACGTTATGATAACCTGGTTAAAGAAAAAGTCCGTATAAATGGTTCTGTATTGTTATCACTTTGTGGTCTCATAAGTACTAATCATCATAACCGGTACCTTACAGTAATGATTGTCCAACTGTGTATAATTTTCTCGTATGTTTAAGCAAACGTGACTCCGAATATCAAACTCATCGAAGTCTGCGTGAGGATATCGGTTTAGGAGTGACTAACGACGGTCACTTTGATGTGAAAAACAAAAAGATATGCAACTTGGGTGATCCTGAAGAGTTGGACGATGTTGTTTCTTTACAGTACGTAAAGGACACATGCTTACAGTACAAGAACGACAACGCTACCATAGACGCAAAAGATCATCGAATAATAAGGCTAAACGATCCGCTTAAATCAAGAGATGCAGCCACAAAACGATACGTAGGCTGCTCTCACACACACACACACACACACACACACACACACACACACACACACACACACACACACACACACACATTGTGTATGTCTCTCTCTCGCTGCAAACGTTGACAAGAATTCCCTTATTCAAAGCGATCACGTTGTCACCGTACACAAACTTAAATATACCTTACAGACTATTGTAATTTTAAAAATTCATTTTTGCATTAATTAAATATATATATCGTAAACAATGAAATACTAATATTTCGTCATTGTAAGATTTTAATAAAACAATTATCAGTTTAAATAATAATTTTCATGATTGTAAGATACAACCTACAAATTATTAAAATGTCTCTCTCACACATTTCTGATTACTATACAAATAATTGCATGCATATTCGGAGGTTTATAACGAAATAAATTAAAATAAACCATAATTTGTTTTAAATAATTAAATACAGGCTTTTGATACGAGTACGTTGACAGCATTGATCGGTTCAACGAAACAAGTCTATGCACACACAACGATACTGAATTAGATATAGTTATTATTATTCGATAACTTAAACCAGAGGTCATTAACCTTGTATACGTTGTCTAAATCGAACGTTCTACTTTCTAATTGACACCTGTCAGTCATTAGCAGCGTTGACAGTAATTAGGATTAATTATGGATTAGAAAGTATTTACTCTAAAAACGGACATGCAAGCTTTCTCCCACTACCAGTGTACAATATATATACGCACAGAAAATTAGCGAAAATTTCTCATTTTGACTGCTTGTGTATGTGCTGATACATCGTGAAATCTATCTCTGCATGATAATTTCTCATTTGTCTGCCAGCGCATGCTGATACTGTACGTCTTACGTGTCTTCACATCGTCTTTGGTAAGTGTACAGATTTTATTTAAACGTAAAAATTATCAAGTGCATTATTTATTGAATTTAATACATGTGTGTGTGTGTATGATCAAATTATTATGTCTGCTACAATTTTCTGAAATATATTCTTAATGTATTTTTATATTAATTTTATTGTATGTACCGATTTTATTTAAACGTAAAAATTATTTGCATTATCAAGCACATTATTTATTGAATTTAATACATGTGTGTGTGTGTGTGTGTGTATGATCAAATTATTATGTCTGGTACAATTGTCTGAAATATATTCTTACCGTATTTGTTTTTTTTTATAGTGGCAATTTCGCATTTGACTGCCTGCGTGAAAGCTATCACTGCATTTTTTTAAATAGTTGAAAGACTGTTGTAGTATACACACACAACTTTCATCATTAAGGGTGTATAGACAACACACATACTAGTTGGTGAGTGTACAGATTTATTTAAACGTAAAAACATTATCAAGCACATTATTTATTGAATTTAATACATGTGTGTGTGTGTGTGTGTGTGTGTGTATGATCAAATTATTATTATGTCTGTTACAATTCTCTGAAATATTGCTTTAAACAAACATTTTTATTGTAACAAATTTAGAAAGCAGGTCACAACGAATGATGACATTTATATCTCTCTAATTCTGTTGTGGACATGCATAGCTGTAAGCGGTGACCATTTCCTTATGAAAGTGGAATGTAGACTTTCCTAAATTATTTGCATTAAAACATCATCAAGCGCATTATTATTTATTGAATTTAATACATGTGTGTGTGTGTGTGTGTGCGCACGCGTGTGTGTATGATCAAATTATTATGTCTCACTTCTAATTGAAGATATATTTTAGGATTTTATTTAAACGTAAAAATTATTTGCATTATCAAACACATTATTTATTGAATTTAATACATGTGTGTGTGTGTGTGTGTATGATCAAATTATTATGTCTGGTACAATTGTCTGAAATATATTCTTACCGTATTTGTTTTTTTTTTTTATAGTCGCAATTTCACATTTGACTGCCTGCGTGAAAGCTATCACTGCATTTTTTTAAATAGTTGAAAGACTGTTGTAGTATACACACACAACTTTCATCATTAAGGGTGTATAGACAACACACATACTAGTTGGTGAGTGTACAGATTTATTTAAACGTAAAAACATTATCAAGCGCATTATTTATTGAATTTAATACATGTGTGTGTGTGTGTGTGTGTGTGTGTGTGTGTGTGTGTGTGATCAAATTATTATTATGTCTGTTACAATTCTCTGAAATATTGCTTTAAACAAACATTTTTTAATGTAACAAATTTAGAAAGCAGGTCACAGCGAATGATGACATTTATATCTCTCTAATTCTGTTGTGGACATGCATAGCTGTAAGCGGTGACCATTTCCTTATGAAAGTGGAATGTAGACTTTCCTAAATTATTTGCATTAAAACATCATCAAGCGCATTATTATTTATTGAATTTAATACATGTGTGTGTGCGCACGCGTGTGTATGATCAAATTATTATGTCTCACTTCTAATTGAACATATATTTTAGGTATAGCTGAATGTAAAGCGTACAACGCCCGTTCGTCATTTAAGGGTACGTATGTGTGCGTGGACAACGCTCGCTAGTTTGCTGCAAGTAAGTAAGTATACATTATGGAGTGGGTTATACAAATAATAATAAAGTGTGTGTAATATATACATTTTATTAAAATACATACACACAGCTCCAAGATTATATTAAACAGTTTTTACAATTAAAAATACATACACACAGCTCCAAGATTATAGTGTTACAAGTATGAAAATATATCTAAGTATTAAAATATATCTAAACTAGTTTTACAATTAAAATACACACACACAGCTCCAATATTATAATGTTACAAATATGAAAATATATATTTAAAACTAGTATTTACAAAATATGTATAAAATAAGACTTAAACACGCCTATGTACTGTGTTGGACAATGGCGTATATTCTACAAGCGAATCATGTATTATCATACAGTAGGCGGTTGTCTGTCTAGGAAAATTCATTGACGATTCAAATTCTAAACGTACATCAACTGCTGAAGACTTAAGGGCATCGTCTTGTCTGCTACAATCGAATA